>JARHVA010003604.1:0-740000 GCA_037957365.1 Torreya grandis | reverse complement strand
TTCACACATGTCATTTGCCTAAATTTTGTTTTAAAAAATTGTATATATATTTATTAACTAGTATATATTAATATGACATCAATTGGATACATGCCATTTGGTTAATTTTTGTTTTTTAAATTATGTATTACAATTTATTAAAAATTTGTTATAGGAGTAATTTTTAATAAATAACATTTAAAGTTGTACATTGCATTTATTTTCCATCTTACATCTACATTAAAATTAACAATATATTCTTAAATAACACCTAAAGAATATGCTAATATTTATGTATCAAATTATAGACAAAACTTTAAAATATATTACCATAATATGTATTTTTTAAAACAATGACTTGTTGAACAAAAAATAGATAATTCAAAAGTGATTTATATAGTCTCCTACCTTGGCATGGACTAATAAATAAAGGTTTTTCCATTTATTATTAGAAATGAATTTATTAATAATAGTAGTTTAAAAGTTAGTGGTCAGTATGCATGACCTACATGTTATGTGATTTTTATTTATTAAGGATAAATACTTTTGACTGGAGCTATGACTGAATAAGAGGGTATTAAAAAGGTCCCCAACTTGTTATAATTTCCCAAAAGATATTCAAAAGAGCTCAACAACAAAAATCAAGGTAAGCTGGTCCTAACAACAAAATGGCAGCTAACCAACAATAAACTCTTAGCAACTAGATTTAAAATGCTAACCTTCTTTTGAAGTAGCAACTAAATCAATGAAAAAATCCCATTTTAAAAAATACTCAACAAATTCTCAACCAAGGTATAACATACCTACAATGAATCAAAATGTTGAACAAAAAACCTAGCAACCTTCTGCATCAACAAGGCTCTACCCTGCTTGGTCCTGAAGCCACAACTCACAAGGGGAGGGGAGGTGAATGTCAAGTGGATGATCCCTTTAATTTTTATCCCCATTATAAAAATAAGCAATAAAATCCAATAATAACACTTTTAACCTAAAATATGATCCAAAAAGAAGAGTTGGAAATGATCCCCAAACCTACCTAAACAACAACATCCATGATTATCATAAAATTTTGCCTAAAAGGAGGCACGACCCAACTTAGTATTGAAGTATACTAAAACCATAAAACCAACTACCACAATATGGATTCATTCTACTAAGCCTCCAAAAGAACTAAGGGAAGTGACCATAAGCTCTGACTAGTGACCCAACCGATCCCCAAACTTCAACATGTAAATCATTGAAACCCATTGAGTAATAACATGAGATTGATCTACTAAAAACTTAGTAGGAATGTGAAGAAAAATCTCGAGGCCAAAATAAAGATAGATCTTTGTTTGTTCACCATGTAGATACCCTTCAGGGAACAATCAAAACCAAAAATAATAACCCTGTAACCATGTAAAGTCATTGCACAAAATAAGGTCATTAAGATTAAGATGAAACAAAGCCATGTTAATGAAAAATAAAACCCTATCCTAGAGAACAAAGATGTATTACACAAAATGTGCACTAATGTTCTCTACAGTCTATAATGTTAGTCTATTGTCCTTGATAATTAGAGAGACCCCTTATGACTAGAGTGCACTCACTTTTTTTGTCCCAACCTTTTCTCCTTAGGATCATTTCATATTAGCTTGTATGCTAATATGATCATAATTTGAACTCAATTTTTTTATATATAGACAAGCAATATAATTCATTTAAACATACAATACCTATCTAACATTCATATGTGTCCATTACAAACTTGTAAGCATTCTATAGAAGATCAAGCATTTATTTAAGCACACAAGTTTATGTTTAGACACATACCATAAGATATTGGGTTGCATACTATTAGAGCATATCCAATACTTGAAACTTATTGTTTTTGATATTTTTACTATTTAGAGAGCTTAAAAATATGAAGATAGTTCGACTATACTCTTGTTTAACATAGGCCCAAAAATATATTTATTTTCTTCAAGTTTTTAGATATTCATGTCTAATTAGGGCAAGACAAAGAACTATGTTTTACACATAATCAGAGTGAAAGAATAGAAAACTAGGCAAGGCTTTAAGAGGTCAAAAACCAGGGAAATACAAACATCAAATTATTTTGACCATGTCTACACTTTTGTGTAGAATAATAGTGTATGGTCTAGGTTGTATAGAACATAAGTGTACAATCTAAACCTTTTTATTTGATCATTGTTATTTTTATGAGTACACTTCCAATCACTTCTAAACATACATTTCCACTATCACCTTATCGTAACTACCATTAAATTGTAAAAAAAATCAAATAAACTTGAACCTTATTTATTTACCTTAATTTTAAATTTTAAGTTAATGAATTAAACATAATTACTTTACTATGTAACGTAGTTAAAAGTGTTTAAATATTTGTGTGGAAGTTTAATTAAAAATAATTTATCCATATAACATAAACAAACCTTATTCAAGATGACCACTAGAAAAAAATATTTGCCCCTCTTCCATTTCACGTGGAAAATTTGCTCGTATTTTATTTATGTTCGTAATGGATGTTAATACCCTTCCAATTTCTCATCTCATTCGAATATACCATCTTTGCATGAATGATGAGACAAATAAGTTTGTTTCAACTAATGGAATAAAGATTTGCCATCCAAAATATCAACATGGAGGAATATTTTAACTTGATAATACAATAAAATATAAAATAGGGGAAGGTCCTAGTAATCATGCACCCTAATTTTGGACATTGAATCAAGGTGTTATAATATCACATTCGACTTAAAATTTTTTACCCATTTTATTATTTCATCTTAACTACTTATAACTAAGGTTTCAAGGTCTAACACATTATACATTTCACAATATTAACGGTTTTATCATGAGAGGTCATAAAATGCAATTTTTTAACCTATGACCAAAACATAACCTTGAAAACACTATTTTATAATCCCAAAAACACCAATAACCAAACATGAAAAAACCATTTATAAAATAATAATACATATATTCATATTTTAAAAATCCCTTTTAGCATACTCTCCTCACCTGACCCAAATGAAATTAACCCTAATTACTTTTTACCTTCACCCAAATATAACTCAAAAACCCTAAAAGCTAATCATTTTGGGGATCATTTGGGGTTGAGAAGCGACCACCATGCACCTCCCTCAGCACTGTAGAATCTCCCAAAATAGCAATGTAGGTTGTTTTTCGTTATGGATTTCCTTCTATGGACAACACTAGCTATTGTGGAGAAGGCATTATGCTTGAAATCGTGCATGTTTGGGATACTACTGGCTAGGAACGCTTCAGAGCCATCACGTCTGCATATTACAAGGGTGTAGTAGGGGATTTGCTGGTCTACAATATAATTAGGATTTAGAATTTCATAAACATTGGCCATTGGATTGAAGAGCTCCATTGTAAGTAATAATATAGACCTTCTTCCTTACTCCTTCCTACCTCCTCTTCTTTATCCTATTAATAGTTTTAGGGTTCATGTGGCATGATGAGATTCCATAGAAGGTAGAGAGCCAAAAACTCTAAAACTGGAAAGTATGCAGATAAAAATCATGAAAATTGTTACACACAATACAAATGTTGTCTGTTTGAGGAAATAATTGTTAAATATAGCCTTTGAAACTACACCTAGAGTCATTCCAACATCACCTTTGTTAACTTGCATAGTAACAAGTAAAAGAAGTCTATTGTTTTTGCTTTTTTATAAAATAATGGTATAGCAGTCTTGAAATTGTAGTTTTTTATTTTTGCTAATGCCTAACAGGGGATCTAATGTTTGAGTAAGGAGTTAAAAAATTGTACTGACTACCCTATGTAGGTCAGGTTGCATATATGACTCTATCCGAGTCAAATTAGGAGTTTAACAAAAAATAAATCTAATGATTTCTATAGACCTCAAAGCTCTAAAGGATGCACTCAAATCCAAATAGCAATGCAAGCTCTACTCACTAGATTCCCTAATTTGACAAAAAACTTGGCACCTTATTAAGATCCACATACTGATAGAAAATTACTTTAGCTACTAAGACGAAATATTTATCCTAATAGAAGTCTAATAGGAATGAAATACAATTATTATGAGCCACACAAACAAATCATTTTCAATTAGTGTGCATGCTATGATATGTCTGCAACTGAAATAGGAATCAAAATTTCAATACTTCCAATTGACAATTATTACTAGGGAACCATCAAACCTGACTGTCCTTCTTTCAACCTCACAAGGAAAGATTTATGTTCAAAGAAGACCAAATATATAGATCAGTAACCACTTAATTTCCTTGTTGTTGCAAAAGGAACATAAGACACATCCTAAAGAGACTAAATTGTAAAAACTCTTTATTGCCTTCATTTCAACCAGATAAAGATTTTTCATTAGTTTAGAAAGATATGTTGATATCCTCTACCCTGTGTTGTGATACCTCAAGTAGTCCTATACATTTCCTATTTGATTAATGTAGAGTAATTTTTCACTCTATGTTGTTTTTAAATTTTCAGTTGCGCACTGCAATTTTGGTTCCCACATACCTTGGTCATGGTGGTAAAGTTTTGGAGCAGAGCGCGGGTTTCTTTTTCATCTAAGTGTCAAAGTGTAGCAGAGGCTGCCAAGTGGCAATGTCTGAGCAGGGGTTCTCTTTTTCCCTTTCATTTCCTTCATTCCATTTTTCCTAAGTATTGAATCTGAGCAGAAGCTGCCAAGTATCGCTTTCCAAAATATGAAGTTGGCCAACTAGCATTGTTTGAGACACTTTTTGTAATTTTTAGGAAAGTCATGGATCGTGCCAAGTATCCAATTACAGTTAAGCAGAATGCACCACGTTTCGGCATCCGCGTCTCATATCAGCACTCGCATTCCATCTATTTTTTGGCAAAAGGGTTGCAATAGGCTAAGTAACAGGAAGTAGCAGAAAGTGCCACATGGCAGTCACGAAAGGCCCTAAACTACCTTTTTCAGAGGAAGGCAGAAGTCACCAAGTGTCACCATCCGTAGAAGCCTAGTATGTGCCTTAGATAATTCTACAACATAGCTAAAGAGAAGCATCATTCCATTTTGTCTAAGTATCAAAGTGTAGCGAAAGCTGCCAAGTGTCAGTCTCTGAGCCCCCTTTCACTCAATCCTCGAAAACAGTGGAAGGCACCACATACCCCTAGTAGGAACAACAGAAGATGCCACATATCTTCTCAAGAGCAGTAAAGGTTGCCATGTGTCAACTTCTGAGAGACCATATTCAAGCTTCGTTGCCAAATAAAGATTGTGGTGGGTCCCTGGTGATACTTCAAAGGTCTGTGGGAGTGCCAAGTGTCAACCTGCAAAGACTGCCACGTGCATCCATTCCCTTTTTAAAAGCTGCTCGGGTAAGGAATGCGGTGAGTTTTATTTCGTTAAAACTGCTAAGTATCGAAGAAGTAGATTGCGACAGGTGTCGAAGGTAGAGTGTTCCTGAGTAGAATATAGAGAAAGTGGAAGATGTCACGTGTCTTCGATAAAGCAGGCAGAAAGTGCCAAGTGTCATTCTCTGATGCTTTCTAAGCAATATAGAGAATTTTTGGGGATTGACTAAGTGTCCTCTCCTATTTCAATAGAATAGAGTGTCTGTCTACCTGTTATAACAAAGTGAGATGGAGGGAAACTTGGTGGGAGTTATTCCTGGTAGATGGAACAGTTCACTGGGTAGATTTTTGGCTCCTGCAAGCATTAAAAGGGTCGTCTGTTTGTCCCTTATAAGTGAAGGCAGAATAGATAGTTGAGTAGCTAATTAGGTGATGGAATGAGAAATTTAGGCACAAAGGGAGGTACTAGACATGAATCGCCATACCACAGTTAAGGTAGTTCTTGATAAGACAAGGATGCATCCAAGACATTGAAAGCACCGTCTGTTTGTCCCCTGTCAGTTAAAGATGGGGTAGAACTACGCGGGAAAGGGAATGATGTAAGGAGACATCTGAGGCTATAAAAGGAGAAGAATTGTAAAAAAAAAGGAGGGGGGACTTTCTATAGTTTAGAATTTCTAGAGTTTTTGACCAGTAATATCATTTGCTTTTGTCTCATTTTCTTGAGTTATAAAGTTAATATAACTGTGCATGTTTCTGTGCCTTTTATGGGGCTGAATGAATCAAGAAGATTGAACTCTATGCCTTGGTTGATGTTATTTGTGTCATTTACAAAGGTAGTTTATACTGTAGATTTTCTAGTGTTGTGATTAGAAATGTCATTTGCTTTTGTCTCGTTTTCTTGAGTCGAAAGTTCTACATAACTGTACATGATTTCTGTGCCTCTTATGTGATTGGAAGATTCTATTAGGAAGATTGAACACTATGCCTTTATTGACATTTCATATATCTCAGCAAAAGAAGTCTCTATTTTGAGCCTCTATTTCTATTATTTCAATCTTTTACATTGATCATGCACTTGTCTGCTCTTAAATGTAATTGAATCCTATATATAGTCTCACTGTGCTCAGGTTAGGACTAGGATTACACTCAGGCACATCGCCATAGTTAGGTTTTATTTCTTGCATTTGCATTTCTATTTAATTTCCCATTTCTTTTCCACCAACACTTGATACAAAAGAAGAGACCAACTTCTCTAAAATTTGGAGGTTGTTTCAAGCCGCAATATCCCACAGCTTGAAACTTCCCATTGTTGATTGATTAAGATCAAGTGCAATTTTCATCATCAACAGTTTTTGGCACGCCCGATGGGATCAATCTTTCAAGGAGTTGAAGAATTTTGGTGTGGTCTTTGGCCAATTAGCCTTTGGAGGTTTTTATTTTATCAACACTAGCGACGACTCTAAGTTGAATCAATCGGTCATGCAGTTTTGGTATCATCAAGAAATCACCATTTGGTATGTATAATTTTATTACTCAGAGTTATGAGTCTTATTCTCCTTCATATGTTTTTAATCAAGATCAAGTTTCTCCTGGAATCATGGATGCATATGGTCATTAGTTTCACCCTTCACAAGTCCGATATGACCAGCCTCAGGGCTGTCATGAGCTATACCAGTCTTATGTCTAGTCTCCCCAATGTGTCACATCCCATGCTCAACCTAATCTTATTTTCACCTTTAAAAAAGCATTATTGGGATATAAAAAATATGTACTAGAGCTTGACAGTAGAAGGGAATGTGGCCAAGAAATTCCTAATCATATCATCCATCAAGTAAGGGATGCAGTAGATTTGATTAAAAGTGAGTGGGATCCCATTGAAAGAGAAAATTGGCAAGGGCTTACATATGAGATGTTGGATGTGTGTGGCTTGATTGCATTTCTAGAAGAGAAGCTGAGCATTCATGAGAGATGGCCTTACCAAGTCTATCAACCTGCATATCCACCACCACAAATTCCATATTAGACATATGCCACTCTTGCTCATGAGCTAGATCAAACCTGTCAAGGTTATTTCCCCAATAATGTCATGTCTATGTTAGTAGCAAGGGAAGAGGACTCCAAACCCTCACTTTCCCCTCAAGTCCCTTCCACCCTCCATCAAGAAGCTTCTTGTTTTTCATCATAGCCTTCTTCTTTATCCCTTTTTAAAAAAGAATATATTTTGGAGGAAGAAAATAAGTATGAAGAAGAGTATACTCGGTTCATGGCTAGTCAAGAAGATTTCATGACAGATGAGGAGGAAATCATCATAGGTACCCCCTTTGATGAACAAGAGGACAAGTCACAAGCTTTTATCTTAACCTCTAATGAGGAAGAGATCATTTCTGACTTTTTCCTCACTTTGCAAGAAGATATGGAGGAGCATGGACACTCCCTTGATCAAGTTATTGAGACAGGTGACACTATTCTTCAAGAAGGCCATGAACTGGTCAAATGTGGAGGAGACAACATTGAGACTCAGCTAAATATGTAGAGGGGATGCCAGCTTTCAGATTTATCCATTCAGGAGGTTGAAGTCATCAAGGGGCATGATGATGCAATGGAACTCGAAAATGAGGTAGAAGGAGATAAGCCAAAAGATGATGGATATCAAAAGGCACAGAGTGGATAACCAACAACCATTGATTTCTTGATGAGACATGATAGCATGAAGAACCAGTATTCGATGGGCTTTCAAGGACAAGAAGAGCTTATGGATGTTGAAAGCATGTTTCACTCAGACTCATTCAAATACAGGCAAATCCGTGTGACCTACACAAAGGACATTTCACGAAAGATATACCCATTTCGATCACTTGCATGGCAACATAGGCTGGCTTGTCATGAAGGCGACGTTAGAAATTTTGTTTTTGATCCTGGAGGGAGATAAGGATGCTTAAATAATGTAGATAGGTAGTTTCCCATTCCCACATTGTTTTGTTTCCCATTGTTGTTTTCTCACTTTCCTTTTAAAAATAAGTGTTTTAAACACAGAGTTGGTGGTTTAGTTTTTTTATTATTCTTTAAATTTTGCCTCATTAAATGCTTCCCAAATATTTTGAAATCTCTAAGGTACCTTGTGCCGCAACTTTCATAGCATGTCCACCTCGCTGTTTCTCAAAGATTGAGTAGGATATGCTAACGGTCATCTGAATTTAATGCTATTTGGGACTTGATAGGCCCATAAATATCCCTTATCAAGTTTTAAAGTTTACAATTCTCAAGCATTCCTACATCTACAAAAATATCCTACTCTTTCCGACTTGTTAGCACCCAGTAAGATTTGATTCAATAAGAGTGTTCTTGTCTCACACAAGGTTCATACCAGGTATTACATAAAAGATATAGAGATGGCGGGAACATCATCTTCACAACAAGGACCTAGGACACCTGGATCTCTTGATAGGTTGCTGGCTAGTAAGTCATATGCTGCAGCTCCTACACAACCGTCAAGAACGTATCCAAGAACTAGAATCTTGGAAGTTGGTCAAGCCAGTGACCTATCAAAGGTAAAGGATTATGCAGATGGAATCATGGACCCGATCTTGCAAAGAATCAGTAGCAATAATCTTAGAGAAGGGGCACACCAAAGGTGTCTTTAAAGAGTCAGAGCAAGGTAATATGAGACATTTAAAATGAGGATATGGACCTCACAACTGGTTCAATTCATTGTCCCAGCTGTGCATCCATGCCATGATGTGATCGAATTATGCGCAAACTTGCTCCATGCACCATCTTACACCATTCAACAGGGTCTCTTCATGCTGCAGATCACCCCACAAGCTATTAGGGACATGCTAGCCCTACATTATGACAATACCGCCACATTCCCCACTATTGATAGGATGCAGAGAACGTGGGTGAACGTCAACACTCAAACAAGGTTTTTGAGGTCTGAGTTACAAATGGTCGATGGTGATACAACAGTACCCACGCTCCCTACACCAAAAACTCAGTTCACGCCAGCTAGCCAAGACGCACTGTCAATGATGGCTCTCATCTTTGGCATGAAGGATGACATGGCAGTATATGCAGAACAAATGGCCATCCTTTTCAGACTGAAAATAGTTGACAAGATGCAAGAGTATCGACTTGAATTCTCGGAGCATATCACCTTTTCAATAATGGAATAGCTGACCCAATTCAGATCGAAAGGGGTATTCAGGTATTCCTCTTATTTGTTCCATCTCATACTACATCAGAACCCTAACCTTTTCACCTGACATATGAATCTGAATCTATATAACCCAGCTTTTGACCCCTAAAGGACCATTCCTGTGTCTACATGGACACACGTTTTATCAAGAACTAGTGACTTGTATGATTTTTGGGAATTGTTCGTTAGCCCCATTCTGTATTGCCTTAGCCCTTAACCTATCATAAATAGGTTATTTCCAAGTGTTTTTAACCTCCTGGTCAGTTGTCCAATCTCGTGTGACTTTTATTTTGGCTCCCACCACACACCCATAAGGGTTCATGGTTTCTATGGGGAACTAGTGTTGCTATCGAAGACTTTAACTCTTAGGTTGGCATTCTTAGAAGTCACCAGGTAGGTGTCAGTAATTTATAATGAGTATGGTTCTGGGAAGAAGAAGAAAAAAATGTACAATCTCTCGTGGATGGCACGCAACATGAGTTTGGAAGCCAGAGATGCTGAGACTATGTTGTTGAGAAAACTTGCCTTCTTAGGGTTCCTGCTAGTCGAAGACAAATGGGTTTACGACCCAAGTGATTACATAGCTTCCATAGTAAGGACTAATAGGATTGGGGCCAGGATTGCACATGAAGGCCACCCTTTTTGGGAAACCAAAAAAAACCCTACAGAAGATCCTCCTAATCTCTATGTTGAATTGACAGATTTACCCCTGCCATAGAATAGGCCATGGGAAACCTTCTATGATAAACAGAGGGATTATGATCCCAAAGTCAGGATGACTTTTGGTTTGAGAAGGATGTTGAATAACAAAGGTTGGGATGTGGAGAAGATTGAGGCCTATTAGAAATATAGGCAAGAAATTTCCCAAACCACCCATGCTTTCAGAAGTGTGGATTCAGATAAAAGATGAGAAAAACTCTGGGATGAGTGTCATCCCTTCCCTGCATCTAGCCTAAAAACAAGCCAATTGTCAACACTCGAGACAGAGCAGGAAGCTGGAGCGGGACCAAGCCAACAACCACAGGCCTCAGAGCAAGCTGTAGCTGCAGTCACTACATCAGCCTAGCCCCAGCCTCTCAGCATAGTGGAACAACAAATGAGTGTGGTGTCCTCACCACCAAAAGCTTCCCCATCATCGAAAGTGATTGAAATCCCTAGTTCTCCACAAGCACCACTGGTAATAGCAGAGGTGGAAGGGAAGCAGACACAACCAGAATTAGAGACACGCAGGAAGAGAAAGAGGGTGCAGTTCCATTTTGATTCAGAGGAAGAAGAGGAGCCTTCATAGTACTAAGTGTAGAGCACTGCAACTCCCCCTCAAGTAAGTATTACTCCTCCTCCCCCCTCTTAGTCTATTCCTTCCCCTGTCAGTGTGATGCCTCCATCGAGCCAAATAACACCTCTTATCACCTCTACCATCCCCATTTCACAATTCACTCCATCCTTGGTGCCTCAAGCCCTAACATTGCCTCATTTATCCCCCTCCATTCCCAAAAAGATGCCCCTTCAGCTCACCCCTAGCCAACTAATGGCTATCCAATATGGCCTGCCACAAGAATATCCTTTCGTGAGAGGACATATTGCGTCCCCTTCCACCTTCCAAATGCAGGCTGATGCTGTTAGGAAGGCAAGAGAAGCCCAGTTGGAGAAAAAGAGAATTAAAGAGAATAAAGCATTGATTATCCCACACCTGTGGTCACAGTTTGAACCTATTCAGTAGCAATTGACGGTGACCCATTTGTCACCCAATGTTGATAAGCCGAGCGAGCAAATGCAGTTGGAGGATTATACGATGAACGCAGTGGCCATTGATATGTCCCTGTTCAGACCCTAGGATAGAGTTGAGCTGCTAACAGAATCCACTTCTGCAGTCACAGAAGATTATTTGAAAAAATCAAGAAGACTGTAGAAGATGGAGGCCAATTTGGCCAAAAAAAAGACAAACTATAACAGTTTGGCCAAAGAAATAAATAAGAGAGATAATGAAATAACTAGTCTGCATAAACAGTTGCAAGATACTATTTCTCTTCAGACTCAATGGGCAGTCTAGGCCCATAATGATTCATTAAAAGCAGAGCTCACACTTGCAAAAGATGCAGCAACAACCCTTAGGTGGGAGAATGCAACATTATAGGGAAGAGTCGAAGGACTTCAGCTGCAGGTTATCCAATCACGACAAAAGCTGCTGGATGAACAAAATAAGGCTACAACTTTTCAAGCCCAGTCCAAGTGAAGCAATAGAGAGTAGCACAACTAATGCTAGAACTGGCTAATAGGCCACAAGGTGTAGGAGTGATAAAATTGGTGAAGGAGCTCTATGAATCAACGTGGGAAAGAATCTCCTTAGAGATTATTTAGCTCAGGCCATCTCTCACCTTCATGCTCAATGCACAGCAATTGTGTGAGAAGGTGTAAGATTTAGTGCAAAACACTCTGGCCACAGTCTTTTATAGAGTCACAGACTCCCAAACCTTGCTGTAAAATCTCTACAATGCAATGGATGTGACATTGGTAGCCGTGGGAATCCTTGATAGAATGGTCACCACAAAATGGGTCAATGAGGTGCTCAGTTGCAATGCCACGGCCAACCGTTGCCAAGAGCTTCTCAAAGTCGTGAAAGAAGGCATCGACGAGATGAGATAGCATATTGAAGATCTGGTGCAACTAGGCCTTCCTTCTCCATTTCTAGATGCCAACACGGTGCTAATGGTTGATCAAATTGAACCATTGCTGCTGGCCAAATAGAGGGATCAAATAGTTTTTCAGGGTTTGCAGGATGATTCCTCAATCTCAAAAGTCGAAGCTGTTTTGGTTCCTGTTACCCAGCTAGAATTCAAACTGAAAGCTACAGTCCAAATTTTGAAAACTTTTTTGCACAAGGATATCATTAACCTAGATTTGGCTTTTGTTGAATTGTAGAACAAGCAAGGGTTATCTAATTATGAATGGTCCATCTACTAGACAACACTTTTAAAGCAGTAAAATTTTGAAATTTTGATAGAGCGGGAGTCAGGTTTCTTTTTAAGCAGGCTCAAAAGTCTTGGGGGTCACCAGTAACTATAGAGTAATTTTTTACTCTACGTTGTTTTTAAATTTTTAGTTGCGCACTGCAATTTTGGTTCTTGCATACCTTGGTCATGGCGGTAAAGTTTTGTAGCAGAGCATAGGTTTCTTTTTCATCTAAGTGTCAAAGTGCAGTGATGTCTAAGCATGGGTTCTCTTTTTTCCTTTCATTTCCTTCGTTCCATTTTGCCTAAGTATTAAATCTGAGTGGAAGCCACCAAGTGTCACTTTTAAAAATATGGAGCCGGCCAGCAGGCATTGTTTGAGACACTTTTTTGTAATTTTCAAGAAAGTCACAGATTGTGCCAAGTATCCAATAGCAGCTAAGTAGAACGCACCACGTGTTAGTATCCACATCTCATATCGACACCCGCATTCCATCTATTTTTTAGTGAAAGGGTTGCAATAGGCTAAGTAATAGGAAGTAGCAGAAAGCACCAGGTGGCAGTCACGGAAGGCCCTGAACTACCTTTTTTAGAGAAAGGTGGAAGTCACCAAGTGTCACCATCTGTAGAAGCCTAGTATGTGCCTTGGATAATTCTATAGCATAGCTAAAGAGATGTGTCATTCCATTTTGTCTAATTATCGAAGAGTAGTGAAAGCTGCCAAGTGTCACTCTCTGAGCCCCTTTTTACTCAATCCCCAAAAATAGTGGAAGGCACCACATATCCCTAGTAGGAACAACAGAAGATGCCATGTATCTTCCCAGGAGTAGCGGAGGTCACCACGTGTCAACTTTTGAGAGACCATCTTCAAGCTTTGTTTCCAAATAAAGATTTTTGTGGGTCCCTGGTGATACTTCAAAGGTCTGTAGGAGTGCCAAGTGTCAACCTACGAAGACTGCCACGTGCATCCATTCTCTTTTTAAAAGCTGATCGAGAAAGGAATGCAGTGAGTTTATTTTGTTAAAACTACTAAGTATCGAAGAAGCGGATTGCGATAGGTGTCGAAGTTAGAGCGTTCCTGAGTAGAATATAGAGAAAGCAGAAGATGTCGCGTGTCTTCAATAAAGCAGGCGAAAAGCACCAAGTGTCATTCTCTGATACTTTCTAAGCAATATAGAGAATTTTTGGGGATTGACTAAGTGTCCTTTCTTATTTCAATAGAACAGAGTGTCTATCTACTTGTTACAACAAAGTGAGATGGAGGGAAACTCAGCGAAAGTTATTCTTGGTAGATGGAACAGTTTGCCAGGTAGATTTTTGGGGCCTGCAAGCATTAAAAGGGCCGTCTATTTGTCCCCTATAAGCGAAGGAAGAATAGACAGTTGAGCGGCTAAGCAAGTGATGGAATGAGAAATTCAAGGGCAAAGGGGGGTACTAGACATGAATCACCATGCCACAGTCAGGGCAGTTCTTGATAAGACCAGGATGCATCCAAGACATTAAAAGCACCGTCTATTTGTCCCCTATGAGTTAAAGATGGGGTAGAACTATGCGGGAAAGGGAATGATGTAAGGAGACATCTGAGGCTATAAAAGGAGAAGACTTGTAAAAAAAAGGAGGGGGGACTTTCTATAGTTTATAATTTCTAGAGTTTTTGACCAGTAATATCATTTGCTTTTGTCTCATTTTCTTGAGTTGTAAAGTTAATGTAACTGTGCATGTTTCTGTGCCTTTTATGGGGCTGAATGAATCAAGAAGATTGAACTCTATGCCTTGGTTGATGTTATCTGTGTCATTTGCAAAGGTAGTTTATACTGTAGATTTTCTAGTGTTGTGATTAGGAATGTCATTTGCTTTTGTCTCATTTTCTTGAGTCAGAAGTTCTACATAACTGTACGTGATTTCTATGCCTCTTATGTAATTGGAATATTCTATTAAGAAGATTGAACACTATGCCTTTGTTGACATTTCTTGTATCTCAACAAAAGAAGTCTCTATTGTGAGCCTTTGTTTCTATTATTTCAATCTTTTACATTGATCATGCACTTGTCTGCTCTTAAATGTAATTGAATCCTATATATAGTCTCACTGTGCTCAGGTTAGGACTGGGATTACACTCAGGCACATCGCCATAGTTAGGTTTTATTTATTGCATTTGCATTTTTGTTTAATTTCCTATCCCTTTTCCCCCAACACTTGATACAAAAGAAGAGACCAACTTCTCTAAAATTTGGAGGTTGTTTCAAGCCGTAATATCCCACAGCTTGAAACTTCCCATTGTTGATTGATTAAGATCAAGCGCTTCATCATCAAAAATTAACAAGATTTAAATTTATTCATCTCTTAAATCATGAATAGATTCTTGTAAAGTTTATTTTATTAAACAATTAGTGAATTCAGATCACTCTTTTAAGACAATTGTTAGGAAACTCAAAATGTACAGATGGGAAGTTTGATATGTGTGAATGGAATCAAATTAAATGACTTGATAATGCATTTCTTTTATAAAACTAGAATAAGAGTAGATGGCCTATAATCATGAAAATATTAGATACTTGTTCGTATGTTGTAAGAAGTATAGAAATCTATGTGCTTATATGATTTTTTACTTTTACAGGGGAAGGTGATACATCTATAATAAAAGTTTATAACCTCTGACCATCATTGATTTGGAAGGATGGCCAGTGGGTTGAGTTGACATATTTGAAGGCAGGATAAGAAGGGACACACAAGGAAAAGAATGGACATATTTGAAGGGTTGAGTGGAATTATCTCTTGTGTTTTTAAACACAATATATTATTAGGAATTATTTTTTCTCCTTCACCTCATTATGTTCTTCTTTGAATCAATGATACTTGTAAATTAATGTTTGAAAACTTTGAATAGCATTTTTATGCTCGAATAATATTTTTTTATGCTTGAATAATACTTTTCTTTCATGAATGTCATCGAATGGTTTGCAAGAAATGAAGGGAAGCGAGGAGGAACTAATGTATCACGATTCTATGGTGAGGTTTTTTCTAACCTAACTAAGGCATTGAACTATGTTTATAATTTTTACTATAATTTGAGTTATGCATGTATATTAAATTCAATTTGTTAATATATAAAAATAAGGCATGCATCCATAGACACAAATCAATTACATGCCCTCAATGTGTATGTATATGTTAAATATGTGTATATGTCTCAGTGTGCATTATATATATCTATGTATATGTGAATGTGTTTACATACATAAATAACACACATACATACATGTGTGTATACATGTATGTGTATCTCTATGTGTGTGTGTGTGTGTATGACACGAACATACTAGGCTTGAATGTATGTTTAAATATACATGCACATACATATATAACATACACATACATGTGTTTGTGTTTATATATGTATGTGTTATTTATGTGTATATGTATATATGTATGTGTATGTGTACATATGTTTAAATATTCATACACATACATGTGTATATATATGTATGTGTATGTCTATATATGTATGTGTATGTATGTTTGAATATAATACACATACACATACACATACACATACACATACACATACACATACACATACACATACACATACACATACACATACACATACACATACACATACACATACACATACACATACACATACACATATATACCTACATAAATATACACATATAATGCCTTCTCCACAATAACTAGTGATGTCCATATAAGGAAATGTTTAACAAAAACAACCTAACCTATTATTTTGAGAAATTTCATAGTGTTGGGGGAGGTGCATGGTATCCATTGCTCAACCCGAAATGAGCCCCAAAATGATTAGCTTTAAGGGTTTTTGAGTTATATTTGGGTGAAGGTAAAAAGTAAACAGGGTTAATTTCATTTGGGTCGGGTGAGGAGAGTATGCTAAAAGGGCTTTTAAAAATATGAATATGTGTATTATGATTTTGTAAATGGTTTTTTCATGTTCAGTTATTAGTGCTTTTAGGATTATAAAATAGTGATTTCAAGGTTATGTTTTGATCATAGATTTAAAAATTGTGTTTTATGATCTCTCGTGATAAAATAATTAATATCATAAAATGTATAATGAATTAAACCTTGAAAGCTTAGTTATAAGTAGTAAAGACGACATATTAAAATGGGTAAAAATTTCAAAGTCTAATGTGATGGTATAACACCTTAATTCAATGTCCAAAGTTAGGGTGCATGGCTAGTGGGACCTTTCCCATAGATAGTGAATAATTTATCTAAATTGAATTGTGTTGTATTTTTTTTCATTTTTTTGAAGGACGTTTTGGTCTACTTTTAGAATCTGCCAAGCTTCATTAATCTCTGAACATGGGTCTCGAATCTAAACCCATCAAAATAGTAATTCAGATAAATTATTCATAATATCTACTTGTGGAAATCTACTAAATTACATATCAAACACCATATGCATAGAATGGGTCCATAATACTGATATAAAGTTCATATTGAATGTCATACAACATCCAATTGCAATAATCTACTTAACATTCTGGTACCACTCTGTATAGGGCATCAAAAATGCTAGATTGACACTTCCCATTCAATTCCAATGTAGCCTAAGCAAGGCACAAGTACCAAAAGCAATCTAATAGAATAAATTACCATCAAAGTTTTGAGATTATTTTCACATGTATCAGAAACTAATTGTTTCAGATTCACTTCACTACTTTTCAAGATTGCCTTTTAGATCCCCCTACAAGAATAAATTGGATTATACAATTTAACATAATATATGGTAAGTTTAAGTCCTAATTTCTCAATAAAAATCAGATTAAAAAAGACAGGATCAACCATTGATGCTTAAAATTAAAATTAGAGTGATCTTTGTAGGCAGATATCTTGATCAACCTCTCAACGACTTTCCTGTCCATAATGTTATCATCCACAACAAGCATATGAAATTGTGATGTACTAGGATATTCTTCTTCACTTTAAATTTGGCTCTATGAGTTTAAGCCCAATCCATCATCATTTCTTCCCAATCTTAATTCCAAAGAAAAAACTAGTGATGCTAACCTACCCCCCAATACTCAATTTAATGCTAATTTTTAGAATAATGTTTTACTGGACTACCAAATTTTATTTATTTATTAATTTTTGGATAACAAAACTGGAAGCAACATGCATTGCATGGTAAGTAATGATACCTACTTACTATTACTATGATATACCTCATACATTATTCCCAATTTGTTTATTTTTTTACTTGCATTACTATTTTAGAACTTACTGCTTGGCATTAATATAGAAAGTTATGTTGATATCCATTTATGAGTATGGAACATTCACATCCAATTCATTCTGTGCTAAGCTTATTTTTTGTAGCTAGGATTGTAATTCTTTGGAAGCTGGATAAAGACCACATTTTTTACTCAATTTATGGCTACACATGTAGCTTCTTATTTGCAACATTGCCTTGAAACACAAAAAACTAGTATTATTTCTTGTACTGGTTCAGTGTGATATAATGGAACTACTTCACATGTTACATTGAAGGGGTAAGAACCCCAACTTGATAATGCAGTTCTTTTATAAAATTGGAATAAGAGTAGATGGCCTGAAACCAGGAAAAGATTAGATACTTGTTGGTGTATATGTATATATGTATGTGTATGTTTATATGTTTGTGTATATGTGTATATATGTATATGTATATCTATATGTGTATGTGTACATATGTTTAAACATATATACACATACATATATAACAAACAAACATACATATGTGTATATATGTATGTGTATGTCTATATGTGTATGTGTATGTATGTTTAAATATACATACACATACATATATACACATACACATATAGACATACACATACATATATATGCATAAATACACACACACATAGATGTATGTGTAAATATACATACATACATACATCTATATGTGTATGTGTGTGTTTGTACATACACAAATATCTACGTCACTATGACTTACATCATTACCACTAACAGCTAATAGACCAATAAAAAAATATTTTTTTACTTAACATGGAAAAGACAAGTGATATTAAAATAAGCTTGGACAAGTTTTCTATTCATATAACATAAAATTTACAAAATATATGGGGTATTTGTATAACATTGTACAAAATTATTAGTACTTACTATTACTACGATAGTATCAAACCATTTCTTCTAAAAACATTGCTATGTCAAGATTAACCTAGTGATGGAAAGGTGAACTCTTCTTAAAGATTGTGTGGTTTCTCACTATCTTATTTTAAAGTAAGCATTGGTGTGTCCTTTTTTATGGGTGTGCATGACACATTGATCATGCTTATTGAAGGAAACAACATATGGCTTGCATGACTAAAATGCATTTGACTTGAAGGAGAATGCATGGTTTTTAAATCCTGTGAATGCATGGCTACTGATACAGGAAAATGCATTGCCATTGAAGAAGTAAATTGCATTTGGTTTATAGGAGAAGTGGGGCTGTAGGGTTGAAAATTAGTGACATTTGAATATTGTGGATTGAAAATGTTGTAGAAATCCAACATGATTGGATGTTGTGAAAGAAGAGGATTTTCTCCACTACTTAGATGCCTTTACCTCTTCATCTCCTTTTCAATCTTATCCTTATCCCATTAAAGTCTGTCATGTTCCTTCTTTTTCTCTTTTTCTTGATGTTGTTTCATCTTCTCCAAATCCTTTCTTTGTCTTTTCAGCTCTCTTCCTAGTTTTTTTGATTCCCTCTTTTTTTCTTTAATAATTTTATTTGCCTTCCTCTCCATTATTTTTCTTTTTTTCTTGATTTTGTCTCCTCTAAATCCTTCTTTCATGCTTCTTGCTATTCAAGCAAGTGCAAGTACTCATCTGATGTAGTAATTTGTGATTGTTTGCTCAACCTGATAGTTCCATTGCTTGAATGAAATACTCTCTCAACAACCTTATCAAATGGTAGCTATAGGAAATTACTTAATGACCCACTCACTTGCTTTCTTGGTTCTTTATTGTCGGTTTGTTTTTGTTGGTGCATTTATTTGTTTTATTGTATCTAATTGTATTTATTATTTAGATTGGTGCACTAATTAGTTATTTTAATTAGTTTATTATGCTTATTAATAATTTGCACCAGATAGGATAAGCTTGCTTAGTTATTAGTCAACTTGGACACCTATCTTGTTACAGTGGAGTTCCACTCCACTATTCAGGATAAGATAGGATAAAATTGTTTAACTAGTAGTTAACTTGTGTTGATCATTTACACAAGTTGGACACCTATCTTGTTAGTGTGGAGTTACACTCCACTATTCATGTAGTCAGATATCAATTGAACTACACGTGTTATGTGAGTTCCCTGATCTTTATCTTGTATGCTTTACTTTATATAAGCAATGGCTATTTATGTATTATATATTAAATTAATATTTAATTATCAGAGTAATTTATCATATTTGAGTTATTTATTTATTTCTGTTATTGTCTTAGATATACAGTTATTATTTATTACTATTACTATTTTATCTCTTGTTTATGTTTTTTATTAGATTCATTAGATCATGTAGCTAATTCTAACATGGTATCTAAGCTATCTTAAATATGTAGATTGCTAAATATTCACGAGAAAAATATCCAGATATAGGATCGATTTTTTGATTTTATAAACAGACATAAATTGGAGCTTTGAGGAGAATTTCTAAGCTCACCATTGAGTTCAGAGTGCCCGAGATAGTCAAAATCATCTACAATTTTGTCCAAACTAGGCACAAGAGGTAAAATTGGCAAGGGTTTGATCCATAAGCACCACATCCAAATATGATGGGTACCTAAAAACCAAAGATTTTTTTAGCAAAATAAACATTAAAATTACATTCAGAAGGTGTCAAAACCTACAGATCCATATAAAATTTAACTAATTTAGACACAGTCACCTTGAAGGCAAATTTTTTTTGCTCCCAGGTATGATTGTACAGACCGTGCAGGCCAAAAAAATTTTTTTTTAGCAGGGCTCACAGATCAACAGGAAAAATTGATAGGGTAACTTTGGGATCCCATCATTTAAACACTGAGAGGTATTTTTGAGCGATTTTTTTTGAAATAACTTAAAATTTCATGCTCTTCATTGTTGTAATTTTAGTTTTTCCAGATTTGTCTAGATTTTTTTAGAATTCAGGTTTTTCTACAGTAGCTCTTGCCCATCCTCATTTCTAAAAATTTAGAGGCTCATAAATTTCACATATGACCTCATATTGAGGTCCCATTTTTTTTAAAGTTAATATTTTTTTGAGCACAATGCATTGGTGTAGAAATTTTTATAATAAAGTGCATATTTTTTCTATTTTTAGACTAGAGGGCCTAATTAAGCTTTATGTAAATTGGAAAAATTATAATCAGCCTTGTAACTACACTCAATTATAAAATGAAAAAAAATACTTGCTGGGTGGGATAAAACTAAGTAATTTAAGGGGGTTTTATGGTGTGTTCTATACTTTGATTTTTGCTTTGTGACTATTTATTTCCAATTGCATCATGGGGAATCATAAGTTCCCAATATTAACAACATACAACTATAACATATAGAACTAGAATGCTTGGAATACATTAATGATGATAGGATATACACTTTACATAAAAACTCTTCTTACTCCACCTACTGATGCAAAAGAGTTACAATGCTTTCTCTTTGAAACTACTAAGGTAATTAGATGCATTTGGTATTACATGTATTTAGATTTAAATTTCCATATTGAAAAATGTAAAACTCCAAAAGAGGCTTGGGATAAATTAGTATCATTTTTTGGAAAAATAGATGAGATTCATGGTTATCAAAGTGACAACGAACTCATTAGTTTGGATCCTAAAAATTATGCTACAATACAAGACTACATCACTAAAGTCATAGATCTTAGAGCATAACTTTATGAATGTAAAATTGATAAAAAGGATATTCAATTGATTTTTAGTGCCTTACATAAATTAGTTCCTGAATACTCATCCTTTATCTCTAGCTTTCAGACTCATAGGCTCACATTGGGTATACCATATTAAATACCCACCTTTGAGGTATTCTTTGAGATTCTAATGGCTGAAGAAGAAAAGTTAATAACTATGGGTCTAATCAAGTCATCCAAATCTCAATCTCTAATTGCAATTCAACCTTAGCATAAGCAAGTTTCAACATCAACATCAAATACATGTTCAAGTAAAAAAAAGTAGAATAATCAAAACAAGTCATAGAAAGATAAGAATAAAGGGCAACAATCTTCCTCACAAGGAGATTATAAATCTATTAACAAGAAAGGGGATTCACAGAAAAAGACCGACACACCTCACTCTTATTGCAAAAAGGGGTTTCATAGTGAACAAGATTGTTGGAAAAAAGAGATTGATGAACATAAGGGTCTTCTCAAAAAGAATAACATCAATCAATCCTCTTCAAAGGATTCTTCCACTCCTTCAAATTTAGGGAAAGGGAAAGCTACGGCACTAGTTGCACTAGAAAGTTATCCCAAGTCATGGGCAATTGACTCAGGTGCTTCGCACCATATGGGTTCTGATCAAGAATAATTTTCTTGATTAGAACCAAGTTCCTTGCCTCATATTCTCATAGGTGATGATTCTAAGGTAGATTTTATAAGAAAATGTATAGTTGATGTTGATAGTGGTGTATTTGAGGATGTCCTCTATATGCCAGAGTTATCAACTAACCTTTTCTCTATCTACCAAATCACTCACTTTGATATTGGTACGAAAGTTGAGTTCACACCCGATTCTGTATTAATCAAAAAATTGGAGGAAAATACCTTAGTTACAGTGGGAAAAGTTGACAATCATACTCAACTTTATTCATTATCACATTTTGTGCCTCAGTATTTATCTACAGCTTTGCTCTCACACACTGATTCAATGAACAAGATATGGCGTGAGCAGTTTGGTCATCTAAACTACCGCTATTTACAATAGCTTAGTCAGTAAGAGATGGTTATAGGACTTCCATAGATTTAATTTTTAGGGGGTGTATGCCATGGTTATGCCTTAGGTAAACATCCAAAGGGTAAATTTGATAAAGGGAAGGATTGAAGGGCTACACAAGTCCTCAAACTTGTTCATAGTGATTTAACAGGTCAATTACGTATTTTGTCTTTTAGTAAAACCCGTTATGTTCTCATATTTATTGATGACTATTCTAGATATCCTTGGGTTTATTTTTTGAAACTCAAGAGTGAATTATTTGATAGATTTATAGAGTTCAAAGCTCTAGCAAAGAAATAATCTAGGAAGTATGTCAAGATCCTCTACACTGATAATGGAAGGAAATATGTGAACAAAAAGTTTGAACAATTATGTTCTCTTGAAGGAATTGATCTTCAGTATTCAGTTGCATATACACCTTAGTAGAATGGTGTAGTAGAGAGGAAGAATAGATTCTTAAAAGCAATGACAAGTTGTATGATTCATGCAAAGTCATTAGTACCTGAGTACTGGGTGGAAGTGATTAATTGTGCTCCATATATACGGAATAGAGTTCCTCATAAAGCTTTAAAGAGGATAACACCTCTTGAAGCTTAGTGTAATAGGAAGCTAGATGTGCATCATTTCAGAGTCTTCAATAGTCCAACATGGGCTCACATACCTTCAAATAAGTGTCATACTTTAGAAAAACAAATCCAAACTTGCATATTTGTGGGATATCCTGATGGTGTTAAGGGATATCGGCTCATTGATCTAGATTTACATGAGCTTATTATAGAGAGAAGTGTTTACTTTGAAGAAAGTCCTTCAGAATTATCTTCTAACATTTCTCATTCTTCTTTCTTATAAGAATCAGATAGTAGTGATGATGATACTCCTACTTGTTCTACTCAAAGAGATGATGAGGTAATACCTCCCCAACATGGTTTAGCAGGTCATGTTCCTCCTCTTCCATATCCTTGCCCATTGATGCCTTTGTGGGTTGTACAGAATTTGGTGGATATAGACCCTCTTGTTAGGGATCCATTAGATAGAAGGGGAACACAATCATAGTATGATCTTCCACATTCCTAAATTGCCATAGCTTTCGATCCACAGTCTTTTTAGGAAGCCACAGGGACAATTGAGTGGGATTCAACAATGGAAGAAGAGTATGACTCATTGATTAGGAACAACACTTGGGATCTTGTTCCTCTTTCTAAGGGAAGAAAATTAGTATGATGTAGGTGGATATATCAGACTAAGTTTGCAGTGGATGGAAATATTGATAAGTATAAAGCATGCTTAATGGCCAAAGGTTTTTCCTAAGTAGAAGGCATTGACTATACCAGAACCTTTGTGCATGTTGCTAAGATGAATTTTATTCAATTGATACTAGCTATTAGTGCAACTCATGGTTGGGATGTACATCAAATGGACGTGAAGAGTGCATTTCTTCATGGGGATCTTCATGAGGAGATTTATATGGAGCAACCATAGGGGTTCATTGAAGATTCTTCATTGGTATGTCCCTTACAAAAGTCTCTCTATGGTCTAAAAAAAGCCCCCAGGGCTTGGTATTCCAAGATGGACACATTTCTTCTTTCAATTAAGTTCTTGAGATGTCACTCAGATCTAAATGTCTACATTTTATGATAGGAGGATTCACTATTGTACTTGGTGCTCTATGTTGATGATCTCATTATTACAAGGAGCACAACATCCATCATCAGTAGTGTTAAGACTGCATTTCATGATAGGTTTTCTATGATAGACATGGGCCTAATAACATAGTCTTCTTTCAAGATTACACTTTCAAAACTGAAATATGTCATGGACTTGTTAGCTCAGTTTTACATGGCTGATTATAGGCCTACATCGACTCCTTTCTTATTTGGAGTTAGACTTGAGGTTCATTGTTCCACTCCCTTGGTTGATACCACATTGTATCACCAACTTGTAGGCAACCTCATCTATCTGACTCATACACGACCCGACATTTCATATGTAGTTGGCATGGTTTCACACTTTATGTAGACACCATATGAGCTTCATTAAAGCATTTCCAAGTGCATTTTGAGCTATATTTAGGGCACTATCAGATATGAGATTCACTACATAGTAGGTACAAGTTCAGACTTAGTGGGATATATAGATTCTGAGTGGGTTGGCAATTATGATGATTGTAAGTCCACTTCTGGGTATATCTTTCACTTCAGATTTGACCCCATTTGTTGGCAGAGCAAGAAGCAACATGCTATTGCTCTTTCATATATAGAAGCTAAGTATCATGGCACTGTTAATGCCACTACTGAGGCTATTTGGCTTTAGAATATTCTCATTAAGCTTAGTGTTCTATTTTGGAAGCCATCAATCATCTACTATGATAACCAGAGCACTATCTAGATCTTGAAGAATCTGGTTCATCATTAGAGAACCAAATACATAGAGATCTATATACAATTTATTAGGGAGTTGATTCAAGTAGAGATCATTGATCTTCAATATTATCCTATGAAGGATCAGATTGCATATATTTTCACCAAACCTTTCACTGAGAGCAAGTATCTTTACTTATGATCTCTTTTGGGGGTGTAGGACATCAATTCTTTAGGGGGGGTCTCCTAGACCTTCATTTTGAGGAGTTTTTTTCCTTCATTTTTTCGCCTTTCCTCATCTATTTGTACATAGTACCTAATATGGCTACATATTACCAAGACTCTTATCTGCATAGCCCTACCTAAGTTTTGTTTATGGGAGGTGTTGGTACATTTATTTTCTTTATTGTATTTAGTTATATTTATTATTTAGATTGGTTCACTCATTACTTATTATAATTATTTTATTATGTTTATTAATAATTTGTACTAGATAGGATAAGCTTGCTTAGCTAGTACTCAACTTGGACATCTATGTTGTTACAGTGGAGTTCTACTCCACTATTCAAGGTAAGATAGGATAAGATTGTTTAACTAGTAGTCAACTTGTGTTGATTATTTACATAAGTTGGCCACCTATCTTATTAGAGTGGAGTTACACTCCATTATTCATATAGTCAGATATCAGTTGAACTACACATGTTGTGTGAGTTCCCTGATCTTTATCTTGCACACTTTACTTTATATAAGCAATGGCTATTTGTGTATTAAGCAATGGCTATTTGTGTATTCTATATTAGATTAATATTCAATTATTAGAGTAATTCATCATATTTGAGTTATTTATTTATTTTTGTTATAGTCTTGGATATACAGTTATTTTTTATTACTATTACTATTTTATATCTTGTTTATGCTTTCTATTAGATTCATTAGAACCTGTAGCTAATTCTAACAATTTTGCGGTTCTACATAATTTTCCAATGGTTAAAAATTCATAGCTTTGAGATGACATTCCTCCAATTTTGCATAGTAATGAACTATTCCACTTGGAATAGTAGGAGGAGGGGATGGCATAGAAAGTGAAACATAATTGTTCAGGATGATGAAGGAAATCCCCATGTCTGTAACTGCATCTTTCATCCATTGCAGTTGATTGACTTGTGTTGGCAAGCTCAACCCATCATCAACTATCATAGCTTCTTATGTTTGGCTCACATGACTTGGTGTGGTTTTTTCTTCTTCAACTCGTGAGTGCATTTTTAATTACCCTCATTGCATTTTCAAATCTGTTGCTACTTGTCTTGCATGTTCATTTTGATCAGGCCTACTTGTTTAACCAATTTTTTTAATTTATTGTTGAATTTGTTGGATTTCTTCTCTTCCATATCCTGCCATTGTAAGCATGTTTTTAACTTCTATTTCATCCTCTTCCTACTCAACACTGATTTCCCCTGCTTGATGATTTTGATTAATCTTTTTTTATTGTTCAATTTTTCACTGAATTTGATGGATTTCTTCCCTTCCATCTCTGGTCAGTGAAAGTATGTTTCCACAACTTTTTCCTCCTCTCTTTCTCAACATTTAATGCATCACTAGGGTGCATGTCATTGGTAAGTGCATCTCAATTGAAAGGCCAAATACCAGTTCTTATAAATCTAAATTTAATATTAGATGTAGTTAAAGCTCTTTTAAAAGCCTTGCTGCTAAGTGTTGCCAATTTAGATCTTATTTCTAGGTTGCGGTGCTTGGAAATCCATTTGAATCTCTCATATTTAAAATAGGTCTTGAAGGGTGAAAATACACTAACATCTAGTGGTTGCAGCTTGTGGCTAGTGTGGGCAGGTAGAGTGTTCAAATCTATTCCCATTGCTCTTACTTCCTGGATTGTGACATAAGTCACGTGGCTATCATGGCCATAAAATATAAGAATATGCCTGTTTAATGGTGAGACATTGCCTATAACTGATCTTACAAAGTGGTGTAGCCAATTCAAAAATAAATCTTTTGTCATCCATGCATGTGGTTGGGCTACCATGCATGCACCAAGTTCATAGTTTACAATAAAGTTTGCTAACTACCTTTATGATTTAAAAAGATAAAACCTTGGTATACTCTACCCTACAACATTAACACAACAAAGAATGGTAATCCACTCTCTACTTTTTGGAAGAATATGTGGTACAGTTTTGTTGGCCATCTTTGCAAGGACCCTCATCCCACACTTTCTACTAGCTTGGACACCAGTTTCATCACAATTCCATATTTTTGTGGTCCATATTGCTCTATTTTGTACATATTCTCCAAGTTATTAGAAAATATTGTAACTATGCTTAGAATTAGCATGGATGATCTATGATGATCAATGTTTTATGTAGTCCTTAAGGACATATCTGGATGCCTAGTTCTAAACCCTTCCCACCAAGATCTACCAGGAAAACCATCCTTGAAAGGAGTAGGCCTTGTTTCACATATATGTGCCACATGAGCCTTTAGTGATCTAATTTCCATCCCATGACCCATATCTGCCATGTTGTTACACCATTGCATAATTTCCATCTCTTCTTCATCTGTTAGAATGGTTCTTGGTCCCTTGCACTTGGTTGTTGTGAGACCCCATAACTAGGCTATCAATATACTTAGAGGGATACCCCACTTGGCTACAACAGTCCTTGTGGATAGTCCATTTTCCTCCACATCCCTTGTTGCCTATTTCATGTCATCATCTATCAACTCTTTTATGAAGGAAACTTTCTTTGATGTACCAACATTATTTCCATTAATTTTAACATTCTGCTTAATATATTTTGATGGATTTGGTAGAGTCTCTTCAAGTGGATTTGAAACAATTTCTTGTATTGGTTTCATAACATCATTATCCTCCTTAGAGTCAGGTACATCAACCAATTTCACACCCCTTTTTTTAGGGCCCATATGTGACTTATGCACTAGCCTCTTCTATTTATTATTTTGTACCATGTTGATCTATAACAAGAATAATTTAATAATAACATTTAGTACATCAATTAGTGTGAAATCCACATAAAACATACCTAATTTGTCCTGGTTTCTATAGCTTATCAGATAAGCTGTATCCAATCTTGCTGTCAAGTAGAAGAGGCCAACAACTTTTTGGCACTTTCATATTTTAAAAAATTATTGGTGATGCCTAGAAAAAAACACTCCATATACTTTGGTTTGCATGATCAATCCTTGGTTTTCCACAACCAGGCTTTGAATTCAGGTGTTTTAATAAGGATGGGGAAATGCTTGAGCTTGATGCTCAGTAGATCGACTTTAAAAATAAAAATAAAAATAAAATCTTCATACATTCAAACTGACCTGATAATTTGTTGTTACTTGAACTGATTCATTGCAGTGTGTCTAGTTTTTTTAAAGCCTAAACTATGGCTAGTTTATCAATTTTATGCTTTTCATTCTCTTTTGCTGTAATTTTTATCATTTATTACTTCTATGAACATAAGGCAATTTTAGGACTGACCAAACCTTATGAATGGATTTTCTAGAGCGTTGGTTATTATTCTTAATATCTCCTATATTAATTAAGAATATGTCAATGCCATACAAAGAATAATCAATAGTCCATGATTATAGATGTGCTCTTGTTGGTATACATTTCCATGATGTAACAATAGATAGGTATTAGGGGAAAGGTCCCAGTAGTCATGCACCCTAACTTTGGATAACAAATTAAGGTGTCATAACAACACATTAGACTTCAAAAAAAATAACCATTTTAATATATCATCTTAACTACTTATAACTAAGGTTTCAAGGTCTAACACATTATACCATTTAAGATATAACCAAATTTATCATGAGAGGTCATATGTATTTTTTAAACCTATGACCAAAACTTAACCTTTAAAGTACCAATGGCCATGCATTAGAGTATCAATACTTGAGTCTTACTTGTCAAGATGTGATTGGTTACTTTTAATTTTATAGAATAAATATTGAACACGTATTAGATACTATATGTTCAGCTTCTGGTGCACTTTAATATTTATTCACACCAATATGTTTCATCAATGGAACACATATTAATAAAAGCCTTGTTCAACAATTGGAACATGTACAATTATTAGGACCTTTCCTTTATGTGAGTCTGGTACAAGTGAATAGTCATGATTTGGTTGAAAATTTTATTCTTGAGGTTAGTATTTTCATAAGGTCAAAAATTAAGGGTACAAAACATATTTAAGGTGAAATAAATTTAGGCTTTCGATGTTGGGTAATCACAAGCAAAATTTTCTATCACTCTCAAATTTTACATTTTTTAATAGGACATCCATTTTCAGCAAAACATATTTTTTATACACTTAGATTAAATGCTCATTTTGGTTTGATATGTTAGCTTGGATTCTTATATCCACCAATTCTTGGTATAATTAATTCTACAACACAAGCCTGCTTTTCTTATTTACTTTTAACTTTTAGATTTCACATTGAACGAACATTACTTTATATCGAGCATTTTGACATTACATATGGAGTAATAACATGACATTCCTCTTCCGTATGGCCTTTTGTTTGTTGTTTGAGCACCATATACCATGTTTCTCCTTTGTTGGTTATTATCCTTAACCACATTTTTGACCATGTTTGCTATGTTTTTTAACCAATTGCTAAATTATATCCACATCTTTGTCATCTGCATTATAACCAATTTTTTCACTTCAAGAGCTTCACCATCTGCATCAAAACTAGTTTTTTTACTTTGAGAGCTTCATCATCTGCACTATAACCAATTTCCTCACTTTGATAGGTCTATGCTGTTAAATATCCAGTAATATTTTGTATGTATATCTCCATATGTGGATATTGGAACTACTCTTTCAAATTTCTTTAAATGTATATCATAGTCCTCCCTTAAAATACTATTGCTTTAGTTCATTAACAATCTATTTCTTGAGCATTTCTATGAATTCAACATTTTTTATTATATTGGTTATAATTTGAATTAAATATGAGCATCAATACAAAATAACTCAAATTCTATTTGAAAATATTTTCTAAAATTCAGCCCATCATAGATTTTGCATCTAGTTGTTTTACCTTTTAATGTTGCCAAAAATTATATTTATTTTTCTTGTTCATTGAATCTGTGATTTACCTCCCAAGTGTCATCAGAATCTTAATAATGGGTAATGGGACCATCATAGCATTTTTCATGAAAGTTGATTTTTTGTTAGAATCTTGATGTACCTCAAATAAACTTTCTTACTTCCATATATACGTTTCATTTATCTTTACAGTTTCAAGTATGCCAAAAAAGAAAGTTATAAATAAGAAGCCTAGAAAAAACTTTACTAACATGTTGTAAGTTCTAGATGTCAATTATTAATGTTTTGGGTACTTTAAAACATGAAAACAAGTTTTAATTGACATTTAGTAAAAGTTAGTTTAAGTTATTTCCAATCTGGGATTGATGCTGAAAGCACTTCTCTACCAAGCTATTTTATTATCAGATTGTGAATCCTACTCTATTTTGCGTTGTGCTTGAATGTATATACTTTGTAACTCAGAATCTGTTCTCTTTGCTGCGATGAAATAATTAGTTTGCAGAAATTATAATGAAACTATTGGAGAGTCTCATATGCATTATAGATATTTATGAAGTTTAAAATAAAATGAAATTCAATTTTTCATTGATTTGCTTGGAATTGGAGGGAGTGTTCAAATTTTGGAGGTAATATTTAAAAAAATTGATCGATTTGCTTGTAACTGGAGGGAACATACAAATTTTGGAGGTAATATTTAAATTTTTGTCTGAATTATATGTTTTTTTAAAATAGTGAACCTTAAACCATTAATTTTTTGTAGGTATTGGGTTTAATGTAAAAGTTATGCATAGCTGCTAAAGTAGGTGACATTGGAGGAGTTGAATGATGGGATGAAATGAATGATTTTATATTCAATAGAATATAAAAGCTGCATACTTTGTTCCAATAGCTGAACAAATTTGACATATATATGTACAATTTTTTTTGAGTTTATATTTACATCAATACTTTTTTTAAAGATAGGTATGAAGCTTTTAACCGAAGCAACAATTGGTTACATCAACGACCACAATCAACCAATACCAACAATACAACCATAACTGGCTAATACCAATAATACCACTAATTCCTACCAATACTAGTAAAACGACCACACTCAACGTTCCAATACCTCCGAGATTTAAATCTGGGTGGTGCATATAACGATCAAGTTGCTTTATCAATGCACCCCCATCTCATCGGTTATTTACATCAATACTTTATTAATGAATGTTAACACTTAATTTTTATATTGTGCCACTTTATTTGAATAGAGAAACACATTTTTAATTCGTATTGTTTCAAAATATATTTAATTTTGTATTTTATATATTATTGGGTACATGTATAATTATCAAATGTCAATGTCCTAACAATAGTACATTTTACACAAAGACATAATTAAATGTGTTTACTTTTTAGATAGAAATAAAATAATAATTGGAGAAAATATGTACAACTATTAGGACCTAGTTGAAAAATTCCCTGTTTTGCCATTGGAACATGCTCAACTACTGGGACCTTTCCCTTATAAGAGTTAATTTTTTTAAATATTTTCTATGATAATTCATGAATGTTTCGGTGGAATAGTGATTCTTGTTTGTACTTTCGAAATTGAGGTGGAAAAAAGGACTTTCTAAGTTTAATCATAAAACAAAGAGTTATAGTGTCGAATTTTGAGGAGGCCAACTTTATATTGAGTCATCTCATTGGTGAATAAGATTTCACAGAAGGCTTCAAATTTCTATGAAGAGGCAATAAATCCTATCACAGATCTTATAATACACTCGACATTTAAAAATTAAAATGTTTCTTTGATTCCAGTTCATTATTTCAAAATTTACATATATATTAATATTACACAAAAAAACATTGACTTTATATAAACATGATAAAACTATACCTTAAAATAAATCTCAAACCAAAAAAAATCTCAAATATTTAAAAGTAATAATATTAAGTCTATCTTTTATTTAAAATTAATATTCCAAATAATAATATATATATATTTTTTTGTTGATAATAGTTTCAATAATTTTATTTATATTGACTTTATCTAAAATTTATAAATCTCATTTATAATTCCTCTATAAATATCTCTTTTTAATATATAAATTTATAATTAATAATAAAATTGATAAATTATATTTTAATAAATATACTAATATTCTTTAATCATGTGTTATCCTTTAATCTATAGATCCTAAAATAAATATGTCAAAAGCGTGTCTCTGTCATTATGATTTCTTTATATAAAATGGATGCATTCCTTTAATTTTAAAAGGAAACGAACTTCAATTTTATATACCAAATTCTTTAAAGTGATTTATAAAAAAGTGGTTGATTATAGATATTATATTAAAATATATAATCAATAATAGATTAAGGAGGAATTAAATGGTTTTTTAATCTAAACAATTTAAATTATATTAAAAATTTCACAATATATAATGTGAGTAAAACAATTTTAAATTCATAAATAACACGATATTCAATTAATAATATAAACCAAAATTAATTAAATATATATTATCAAGATAAAGTTCAACACCATTTAATTAAAATTTTATTATTTTATCAAAATTTAAAAAAGTAAAAAATAAAATTATAAATTTATCAACACATTTAATCATTTAAAATTGTAGAAATTTTAAATAGTGTAACGCTAAAAGTTGTCCATAGTTTTTCTATTTAATTGTTTGGAATTTTGTTATTTATTCATAAAAGAATATGAAAATGGGATCTTTGTTATATTTGATTGTAATTTTATATTGTATTAAATATTTTTTAATAAGATATTTAGAATATTGAATATGAATGTAATTGATAGTTTAAGTTTTTCTTTGTAATCACTTTTTTTATGGTAATGTTTTTTCTAAAATTTAATATGTATTGTTTTTAGTTTAAAAAAAAAAGAGGTTATACATATGTTTTTTATATACGAAGATGAATAAGTTGAAATGGTTTCATCATATTTGTATATAGGGATAATTTTTTTAAACTACATCTCAATTTGACACTAATAATAAAATTGAAACTTAGTTATGGATTTGCAACACTCACTTCCCTTGAGAAATAATGCCTTTAGAATTAAGATATATAGAGAATATCTACCTTTTCACTAATTAGTTACACCTACTCTATTATATAGACCTTATATTTTGAGGGTTTACTTTAAGAAAAAATATTACATATGATTAAAGAGCATGCTTGTCCTATTGCTATTTAGACATGTCTATATCAAAAAAACAATTTTCCATGCCATCATTATTGTTGTTTTTAGATTAATATCATGCATTATTGAAGTGATTTTTTATGTGGTGATTATGATACACAAACTTAGAAATTTATCCAATTCTTTGTTTAGTACCCATGCGTATCCATATATTTAGCACTTAAATCTTTTATCGAACAAGTGCACAAATGTATTCACTTCATTTGGTATGACAAAGCATCATCACTTCTAGGTTTAGTAAATCTCATTATGGGAATACTACCTCCATAGAGAATTTTGATAGATTCGCCAAATCTCTCCAAAAGGGAGATAGGCATAGGAATTTTAGATGAGATCCACATAGCATATCTCTTATCTAATTTTTTTATAGCCACAAGAATCTCTCCTTAAAGCTTCAACACTAATACAATTCATATATTCACTTTAAGGATAATTTCATCTTCCATCCATGTCACATAAAGCCTTATATACCTTATGTAGACACCTAATTTTGTAAGAACCCCTTCGAGGTGTAATTGAAACTGGGAATTTTTATTAACAATAATACTCCTGAATATTTTCTTAACTGATTCTAATCTAGCATGCAATTTGAGTTACAAAAAATACAAAGTAATTACAACAATATCATGTATCACAAATGACAAAGTCTAAAAACTTCTAACATTAATTAATACGTTCCATTTTAAGCACCCTTTCATACAACATGTATTCTGGTATAGTAGTTATCTATTTGTGTAATAAAGGAATACAAACATTCATAAACCATATTTTAAAATATACAACAATAGATAATGGTTTTACATCATTCAATGACCTCTTAGTTACATGCTTGACAATATTGAATGCATTTCGTGTTCTACTTTAACACATATTAATAAATATGATAATATGAATTAATAGTAAATGTTCAAGTTAATCTTGCTAATATCATTTTGATCAATTTTAATGACACATATTAACAATTCATCAAATACATATTCACAAGGTGTTTAATCCTTATTTGATTATGAAAAATATCCAAATTTATAGTAATAAATTAACATCTATAACTCGATTCTTTTTAATTAATCATACTCAAAAGAAACAACATAGGACAACTACTTAATTCTAGATTTCATTGTTCATAAATACATTGTTTTGAAGCAAAGCAATAGGTAAATGTAAATATATTCATATAGAATCATAAATCACATTTCAAAATATATGGTATAAAAAAGTGACTTAGTTATAGTTTAAATGTTCTTATAATTACATCATTTAAATGCATCCTTTCCAAATAAGCAAATACAATACAAATAAAATCCAACAATTGTTTCTTTCACATGAACATGTAGAAGTAGGATAACATCTCTAAGATCAACAATAGGCTATGGTTAGAGGGTTTACCTCCAACCATAGACCCCTTTGGATTCCCTGCACATAACTCATCCATTGAGAGTGGTCTTACCCTTTACGAGAATGATATATATAAATTCAAAGACAAGACAAAGATCATTATGTGATTAAGTTGACACCACATCTACTCCACACAACATGATACAAGTGTTAGAGTGAACTGATATATAAATGGGTACATTTATATTGTATTGCTTATGGTTATAAGTTTGGATTTGACAAGTCCATCTTACCACATACAAACTCAATAAAACATCGAGTCCTAGTGAAGGTAACTAGGATTTCTCCCATTGTTTATTACTCATGTCCTGAAATTCATGACTCTACCCCTAGGTCTCCTGACCTATCCATTCTAACATTTAATTGGTGTTGAGTGTTTCGTGTGAAATAAAAATATGATCTTCAAAAAAATTGTTATGAGACAATGCCTTGTACATGTGTTCCATGTACCACCCATGCAAGTCAGGATCTCATTCTCAACTTGACAAAGGATCATAATAGAACTCTAAGGTATATTTTTATTAGGTTTAAGTTGACATATTAAGTACTTTCTTTTGTTGGGTATAACTTTAAACCTATTATTAATTTTTTTTGGAATAGATAATAAGTCTATGTTTGTAATCTTAGAACAATATGATAAAGGCAATTGAAAGTAAAATGTTCCTTATTTCATATTAAATTTAGGGTTTTGTTAATGCCTATTAACCATCAATTTGATTATCATGAATCCTTATAGCTAATCTTATAAATATAAATATATATTAGATAAAGATATATTATGAAATTAATTATTGATCAAAATGCACATTTAGAAAGATATATCTATGTTCTACAAATGATCAAGTTTTAGTTCAATCATATAATGTAGGCATTGTCATTTTTGTTGAATTATTTCCCAGTAGAATATTAATTTCATTAATTCATAGGATCATCATTTGTTTTATTAAATCTTATATAACAACCATAAATGAATGTTAGAATTAGCTACATGATTTAATCAATCTAATAGAAAGCATGAACAAGAGATAAAACAATAATATCAATAAACAATAACTGTATATCCAAGATAATAATTAAAATGAATAAATAACTCAAATATGATGAATTACTTTGATAATTCAATACTAATCTGATGTAGAATACACAAATAGCCATTGCTTATATATAAAAAATCATGCATGATAAAGATCAAAGAACTCACACAACACATGTAGTTCAACTTATATCTGACTACAAGAATAGTGGAGTGCAACTCCATACTAACAAGATAGGTGTCCAACTTGTGTAAATGATCAACACAAGTTGATTACTAGCTAAGCAATCTTATCCTATCTTACCATGAATAGTGGAGTGGAACTCCACTGTAACAACATAGGTGTCCAAGTTGACTACTAGCTAAGCACGCTTATCCTATCTGGTGTAAATTATTAATAGACATAATAAACTAATTACAATAAGTAATTAGTGCACCAAAATAAATAATAAATACAAGTAAATGAAATAAATAAAATAAATGCACCAACACCCCCCATAAGCGAAACTTAGGTAGGGCTATGCAAATAAGAGTCCTGACAATGTGTAGCCATATTAGTTACTCTATACAAATAGATAAGGAAGGGAGAAAACCCAAAGGAAAAAAACTCTTCCTTAAAATGAAGGTCTAGGAAACCCCCCTGAAGAACTAATGTCCCCTAAAGAATTGATGTCCTGCACGCCCAAAAGAGATCGCAAGTGAAAATACTCGCTCTTAGTGAAAGGTTTAGTGAAAATATCTACAATTTGCTCCCCCATAGGACAATATTATAGATCAATGATCTTTGCCTGAATTAGCTCCTTGATAAAGTGCATATGGATCTCTATGTGTTTGGTTCTCTGATGATGAACCAGATTCTTCAAGATCTGGATAATGCTTTGGTTGTCACAGTAGATGACTGATGACTTTTGAAATGGAACACCAAGCTCAGTGAGAATATTCTAAAGCCAAATAGCTTCAATAGTGGCATTAATAGTGCCATGATACTCAGCCTCTATAGATGAAAGAGAAATAACATTTTGATTCTTGCTCTACCAATAAATGGGGTTGGATCTGAAGTGAAAGCTCTAACTAGAAGTGGACTTATGATCATCATAATCGCCATCCCAATAAAAATTTATGGATCCCACCAAGTCTGAACTTGTACTTATTGTATAGTGAATCCCATATATGATAGTGCCTTGAATGTAGCTCAAAATGCACTTGGTGGCTCTCCAATGAAGCTCATGTGGTGTCTACATAAAGCATGAAACCATACCAACTACATAGGAAATGTCAGGTCATGTATGAGTCAGATAGATGAGGCTACCTACTAGCTGACGATACAATGTGGTATCAACCAAGGGAATGTAACAATGAACCTCAAGTCTAACTCCAAATTAAAAAGGAGTTGGTGTAGGCCTATAATCAACCATATGAAATCAAGATAACAAGTCTATGGCATATTTAGGCTATGAAAGTGTAATCCCAAAAAAAGACTGTGCTATCTGAATCCTAAGAAAATAGTGCAATAAGCCCATGTCTATCATAGAAAACATGTCATGAAGTGTAATCTTAACACTACTGATGATGGATGTTGTGCTCCCTATAATAATGAGATCATCAACATAGATAACTAAATATAATAGTGAATCTTCCTTTTGTATAATATAGACATTCTGATCTGAACGACATCTTGAGAACCTAACTAAGAGCAAAAATTGTCCATCTTGAAATACCAAGTCCTAGGGGCTTGTTTTAGACCATAGAGAGGCTTCTACAAGTGGCACACCATTGAAGAATCTTGAATGAACCCCTGTGGCATATATATCTCCTCATGAAGATCCCTATGAAGAAATGCACTCTTCACATCCATCTAATGTACAACCCAACCATGAGTTGTACCAATAGCTAGTATCAAGTGGATGGAATTCATCTTAGCAATAGACACAAAGGTTTCTATATAGTCAATGCCTTCCATTTGAAAAAAACCTTTGGCCACTAAGCATGCTTTATACTTATCAATATTTCCATCCATTGCAAACTTAGTCTGATATATCCACCTACATCATACTAATTTTCTTCCCTTAGGAAGAGGAACAATATCCCAAGTTTTATTCCTAATCAATGAGTCATACTCTTCTTCCATTGTTGAATCCCACTCAACTGTCATTGTGGCTTCTTAAAAATATTGTGGATCAAAAGCTGTGGCAATGTAGAAATGTGGAAGATCATGTTATGACCATGTTCTTTTTCTATTTGATGGATCCCTAACAAGAGGGTCTGCATCTGCCAAAGTCTATCTAGCCCACAAAGGCATTAATGGGTGAGGATCTGGAGGAGGAGGAAGAACATGACTTGATAAAACCTGCTGGGAAGGTATTACCTCATCATCTATATTAGTAGGAGTATCATCATCACTGCTACCTGATTCTTCTAAGGAAGAAGAATGAGAAATGTTAGAAGATAAGTCTGAAGGACTTTCTTCAAACTAAACACTTCTTGTTATAATAAGATCATGTGAATCTGGATCAATGAGATGATATCCCTTAACACCATCAGGATATCTCATAAATATGCAAGTTCAACTTTGTTTTTCTTATGCACAGTGCTTGTCTAAAGGTATGTGAGCCCATGCTAGACTATTGAAGACTTTGAAATGATGCACATCTGGCTTCTTATTGAACCAAGCTTCAAGAGGTGTTATCCCCTTTAAAACTTTATGAAGAACTCTATTTTGTAGATATGTAGCATAATTAATTGCTTCCACCTGGTACTTAGGTACTAAAGATTTTGTATGAATCATAAAATTGGCCATCTCTTTTAAGAATATATTCTTCCTCTCTGCTACACCATTTTGCTGAGGTGTGTATGAAACTGATTGCTAAAGATCAATTCCTTCAAGAGCACATAATTGTTCAATTTTTTTTTCACATATTCCCTCCCATTATTTGTGTAGAGAATCTTGACATACTTCCCAAATTGTTTTTCTTCTAGAGCTTTAAAATTTAGAAATCTATCAAATACTTCACTCTTGAGTTTCATAAAATAAATCCAAGTATATCTGGAATAGTCATCAATAAATGTGAGAACATAATAGGTTTTAATAAGAAACAAAGTAGGTAATTGACCCACTAAATCTCTATGAACAAGTTCAAGGACTTGTGTATCCCTCCAAGTTTTCCTTTTATCAAACTTATCCTCTAGATGTTTGCCTAAAGCACAACCATGACATACACCCCTTGAATATTGAATATGTGGAAGTCCTATAACCATCTCATGTTGACTAACCTGTTGTAAGTAGTAGTAGTTCAGATGATCAAACCACTCATGCCATAACTTGCTCACTAAATCAGTGTGTGAGAATAACGATGTAGATGAAGACTGAGGCACAAAGTGGGAGAATGAATAAAGCTAAGTATTATTGTTGACTTTTCCCACTATAACTAAGACATTATCCTCTAATTTTTTGATTGATATAGAATCAGATGTAAATTCAACTTTTCTACCAGTATCAAAGTGAGTGATTTGGTAGACATAGAGAAGGTTAGTTGATAACTCTGACACATAGAAGACATCTTCAAATACACCACTATCAACATCAACTATATATTTTTCTATAACATCTACTTTAGAATCATCACCTATGAGAATATGAGGCAAAGAACTTGGTTCTAATCTAGAATATTATTCTTGATCAGAACCCATATGGTGTGAAGCACCTAATTCAATTACCCATGACTTGGGATAATTTGCTAGTGTAAGTAGTGCCATAGCTTTCCCTTTCCTTGAATTTGAAGGAGTATAAGAATCCTTTGATTGATTGATGTTATTCTTTTTGAGAAGACCCTTAAGTTCAATCTTTTTCTTCCAACAATCTTTCTCACTATGAAAACCCTTTTTGCAATAAGGGCAGGGAGTGCTAGTCTTTTTTTGTGAATCCCCTGTCTTATTAGTGGATTTATAATGTCCTTGTGAGGAAGATTGTTACCCTTTATTATTATTATTATTATCTTTTTGTGACTTATTTTGATTATTTTGCTTTTATTTACTTAAACCTGTATTTGATGCTGATGTTGAAAATTGCTTATGCTGAGGTTGACTTGCAATTAGAGCTTGAGATTTGAATGACTTTATTAGACCCATAGCTATTAACTTTTCTTCTTCAACCATCAAAATCTCAGAGAATACCTCAAAGGGGGCATTTGATATGATGTGCTCAATGTGAGCCTATGAGTCTGAAAGCTAGAGACAAAAGATGAATATTCAGGACCTAATTTGTGTAAGACATTGAAAAGCAATTGAATATCTTTTTTTGTCAATTTTACATTCAAAAATTTGTGCTCTAAGATCTATGACTTTAGTGATGTAGTCTTGTATTGTAGCATAATTTTTAGGATCCAAACTAATGAGTTCTTTGTCAATTTGGTAACCACGAACCTCATCTATTTTTCCAAATAATGATGCTAATTTATTCCTTTCCTAATTTAGAGTTGTACATTTTTCAAGATAGAAATTCAAATATAAAGACATGTAAGACCAAATGCATCCAATTACCTTGGTAGTTTCAAAGAGAAAGTGTTGTAACTCTTTTGCATCAGTAGGTGGACTAAGAAAAGTTATTATGTAAGGCGTATATCCTAACATCATTAATGCATTCTAAGCATTCTATTTCTATGTGTTATATTTATATGCTGTTAATAGTGGGAACTTAGGATTCCACATGATGTCTTTGGAAATAAACTATCACAAAACAAAAATTAAAGTACAAAACACACCACAAAACCCCCCTAAATTACTTAGTTTTATCCCATATAACAAGTATTTGTTGTCACTTTATGATTGAGTACAACTACAAGGCTAGATTATAATTTTTTTAGTTTACAAAAAACTCAATTAGGCCCTCTAGTCTAAAAGTACAAAAAATATGCATTTTATTATAAAATTTTCTACACCAATGTGTTGTTCTCAAAAAAATATTAACTTTTAAAAAAATTAGGACTTCAATATGAGGTCATATGTGAAAGTTATGAGCCTCTAAAGTTGAAAAAATGAGGATAGGTAAGAGCTGCTATAGAAAAATATAAATTATAGAAAAATATGGATAAATCTAGAAAAAACTGAAAGTAAAGTAGTGAAGAGCATGAAATTTTAAGCTATTTCAAAAAAACATTCGCTCAAAAATACCTCTCGGTGTTCAAATGGTGGGCTGTTGAAGTTGCCATTTCAAATCTACCTGCTGATCCATGAGGCCTGCCAATTTTTTTTTTAATTTTTTTTAGTTTACATAGTCTGTACGGTGCATATAGCTGTACCTAGGAGTAAAAAAAAATTGCCTTTTGGGTGACTGTGTCCAAATTAGATAAATTTTATATGGATCTATAGGTTTTGACACCTTCTAAACATAACCATGAGGTCCATTTTTCTTAGAAATGCTTCAATTTTCAGGTACCTATCAGATTTGGGCATGGTGCTTCTAGATCAAATCCTTACTAATTTCACCTTCTGTGTCCAATTTGGATAAAATTATAGATGATTTTAACTATCTTGGGCACTCTGAACTCAATGGTGAGCATAGAAATTCTCCCAAAGCTCCAATTTATCCCTATATACAAAATAAAAAACTAATCTTATATATATATATTTTCTTGAATATTTAGTAATCAACAGATTCAAGATAACTCTAATATCATGTTAGAATTAACTATAGGATCTAATCAATCTAATAGAAAGCAAAAACAAGAGATAAAATAGTATTAGTAATAAACAATAAATATATATCCAAGATAATAACTAAATTGAATAAATAACTTAAATATGATAAAATTAATCTAATAACTTAATATTAATTTGATGTAGAATACACAAATAGCCATTGATTATATAGAGCAAGACGTGCATGATAAAGATCAGGGAACTCACATAACACATGTAGTTCAACTGATATTTGACTTCAAGAATAGTGGAGTGCAACTCCACACTAACAAGATAGATGTCCAAATTGTGTAAATGATCAACACAAGTTGACTACTAGTTAATCAATCTTATCCTATCTTATCATGAATAGTGGAGTGGAACTCCACTGTAACAAGATAGGTGTCCAAGTTGACTACTAGCTAACAAGCTTATCCTATCTGGTGAAAATTATTAATTAACATAATAAACTAATTACAATAAGTAATTAGTACACCAAAATAAATAATAAATACAAGTAAAATAAATAAAGCAAATAAATTCACCAACAATGAAAACTTGGAAAGTGGATAATGAATAAATAACTTTCTACCCTCAAACAATCCAAATTAAAATGTAATCGATAAGAGTATGTAATATCTTGAACAAGGATATTTGCTGAAACCACATAAACTACAACAAATCCAACACTAAAAACTTAATATCTGATACCACTATAATATCCCAAAGGTGGATATTTACTAAAACTCACAAAATATTAAAAACATACACACTTAAACTCCACTGATCTAAACTACATAGATAAATGCTGATACTAACTACGTCCTAAATCACCTAAGATAATGTTAATTTTAGATTTATGACTAGAAACATAATACATTAAACCCACATATAATATTTTTGCTATAAACATAAAACACTTGCATAAACTATTGTTACTCAAAACTTATAGAAATACACTCATAAAAAAATTTGCATAATACTCTCATAAACATATTCTTTCATTACAAATAAAGATCACACTCATAAAAATGGTGGATACAAACTCATAAAACTCTCAATAATTATTAAAACAATAGGTTTATAACTCTTAAAAAATAAAACATAAACTATGCCACTTACAAAGCTACACACTTCACACTCCAAATCTACAACTACCACTAGTCCAACTAGGGATGGTCTTTCACCACCAAAACTGGCAATCTTCTATTGAGCTCCAAGTGTAATCCCTATATGGAATATCCAACACTAACTAGGGTGGATCTTTCATCACCAAAATTAATCTATAAATTCCAAGAAAGAATTCCAAGGAAGGCTGATAAGAACATAAGTTTAAATCTAAAATAAGGGGGTTTTTGTTTTGATAAAAGATGCATACATCAAGGAATGAGCTCCATACTTATAGAAAATACAATGGAGAAGAGAATAATCTAGAAATTAAGGGAGAGAAATAAAAATTTACCAAACTATGAAGTGGGTGCACTATTATTGAATAGTGAATGTTGTCTCTCACATGTGTGAGAGGTCTTCACTCACATGTGCAAGAGAATAAAATTTTGACCTTTTCCATGTGACCCCATGTGATTGGAAATCCATTTGTCTCTCACATATGTGATAGGTATTTAATCTTTAGTGGAGACACTATTCATCAATAGTGTCACTTGTCCCCCACATGTGACAAGCATCTCTCACATGTGCCAAGTGCCTTTCAAAATCTTTCTTTTTGACTTCTCTATGTGCTTTCAATTTCTATGCCCCACTTTATATGTGACTCTCAATCATGAATAGTGGATCATGTCTCCCCCCTACTTTCCACATTAAAAAAATACTTTGTGGGTCAATGCCACATCCACAAGGACACCTCATCACCATACCACCTCATTACTATGCTACATTATCATGAATAGTGATTCATGAATAATACCTATGAATAATAACTGATGAATAATGATTTCATCCTATTATTCCCTTTCAACCCCAGATTAGCTTACATGAATAATATAGTCTAAGGGTCTCTTGTGAGCAACTAAGAAGGGGACATTACAGTCTTCCCTTCTTGAAATTTCTTGCCCACATGCAACTACAAATTTGGGTGATGAAGAATTTGTTCTCCCTCCCAAGTAGAATCCTCTTCAATCAAGTCCTTCCACCTGATCAGGTACTTTGTGAGTGTGTGGTTCTTCAATCTCTTCTCTGTAGTCTAGAATAGAGTTAGGCACCAAAATCAATCTTCTCTCCTTGTCCAAATGTGGCAGCTCAAGAGATGTAGTGATGTGCTAGCCAACTGCCTTTTTGAGGCAAGACACATGAAATACATTATGAATCTTGCTACTCTCTGGTAGCTCCAAATCATATGTCACCTCATCAATTCTCTACATAATCTTGTGAGGCCCATATAAGTAAGGTTTGAGCTTCCCTTCACCACTCTTATTCAATGTAGCTTGTCTTTAAGGCTGTAGGTGCAAGAATACTAAGTCACCAACCTCAAATCTTCTCTCCACCCTATGCCTATCTGCATACATCTTCTACTGATCTTGGGCATGATGAATATTTTCCTTAAGTGACTTAAGGATGTCTTGACTCTCTTAAATCCAATCCTTGGCCTTGGGGGCCCTACTATCATCAAATGCCAAATTTGCCAAAGACATGGCATCATACCCATACAATGCTTAAAAAGGAGACATGATAATGGACATGTGATGTGTGGAGTTATAACAATGCTCACCTATGTATATCCATTTGATCCAACCTCTTTGTTGTCTTGCAACATAATTACATAGATAACCTTCCACCCACTTGTTTACAATATCGATCTGGCCATCCATCTGGGGGTGGTAGCTTGTGCTTGGGGTCATCTCTATGCCTACTAATCTAAATAAATCCTACCAAAAGATGATGAGAATTTTTTTATCTCGATCACTGACAATGTTCTTTGACAACCCATGGAGTCTGAACACCTCCCTAAAGAATAACTCTTCTACTTGGGGTGCCTTGAAATCAGATGATATGGTAAGGAAATGTGCAAACTTGGTCAACCTATCAACCACCATAAAAATGCAAACCTTACATCAACCTTAGGTAGACCAGTGATGAAGTCCATATATATGATTTTCCACTTTCGATCTAGGACAAGCAATGGCTACAATAAACCTACTAGAAAAGTTTGTTTTGACTTGCTCTACTGAAAAGTCATACACTCTTAGACATGGCATAAGACATCATTCTTGAGACCCTTCCATGAGAATCTCTCTAACCCATATGTAGTTTTTAAAGTAACCTTGATGTCTTGCAAGAGGAGTGTCATGATTGGCCTTCAAAATTTTGTCTTTAAATTTTGATTCAGGTACCAAATAGATTCTATCCTTGTAGTAAATGATATCATCTACCATCCTATACTGATTATCCTAAATCCTTCCATCCATAAGTTCACATGCAAAACTATTCTTGGCATATTCTATCAAGAGGTGAGCCTTTCAATTAATTGAAATCTTAATCATGGAGCATAAAGTGGGTTTCCTTGAAAGGGAATCTGATACAACATTATTTTTCCCTCTCACATATTCAATGTCAAAATCATAGGCCTAAATTTTACTTACCCACTTTTGTTGTCTCTTGTTCAGGTCCTTCTACTCTAGGAAGTATTTTAGGCTATTATGATCCATCCCGATCACAAAATTTTTGCGAACCAAGTATTGTCTAAATTTCACCAAAGCATGCATGATGGTGAGCATCTCCTTATCATAAGTGGAGTATAATCTCTCCACATCTTGGAGCTTCCTGATCTCATAAGCAAATGGGTGTTTATTAAACATAAACACAACACCTAGTCCTACTCTTGAGGCATCACACTCTAATATAAATGGATGGGAGAAATCAGGTAATGCTAAAATAGGACAAGTGCTCATTACCTCTTTCAACTTTTGAATGTACATTAAGCTTTATTTATCCACTCAAAAGCTCCTTTCTTCATGAGGTTTGTGAGAGGTGCACCCAATTGGGAAAATCCCTTGATGAACCTCCTAAGTGACTACAGAAGCTGAAGAATCCCCTCAATTTTGTCAATGTCTTTAGTGGGGACCAATCCAAGATGGCTTTAATATTCTCTTGATAGACCTTCACTCCATTAGCAATGATCACATTCCCCAAGTAAAGAATATCTATCATTCCAAACTCACACAAATAAGAATTATGCCTCCATGATACCCAATACCACATCAATATGCCCGAGGTGGTCTTCCCATGTCCTGTCGTATATGAGAATATCATCAAAGAACACAAGTAGATATTTCCTCAATTTCCTATTGAAGATGTGATTCATACAGGACTAAAAAGTAGTAGGGGCATTAGTTAACCTAAAGGGCATGACTAGAAACTCATAGTGTCCATAATGACACCTGAAAGCCATTTTGTGTATGTCTATACTTACCCACACCTGAAACCACTTTAATTCTTTATTTACTTAATGGAATCATCCATTAAGAATTTAAAATCATAATTTAAAACTTTTGTAAAACTCAAAAAGTTACCTGGATTCCATACCTTTTGGTACCAATAATTGTAAACTTGAATCAAAGAATCCTCATGCCTCATATTAAAAATTAAAAATTTCATTTTATTCTCCTTTCTTGATTGCTCTTTATGAGGGTAAGAGAACTGAAATGGCATATCATACAACAAGAAATATGAAGTGTTATCAACCTTATCATACTTTGGATTTTTGAAAGACTTGTTCTCCCTAGATGAAGTGGGGTGTGTAGAGATACCTCCAACCCTTATATCTTCAATATCCTCCATACTTCCTTTTATCACATGACTCATTGCAAGGCTGATTTGAGAATTAATTAATGGAAATTTGTAAACTAGTACAAGATTTTCAAACTTGGACCCTTGGATTTGCACCAATGATGCTCTTTGTGCTTCACTACCACTCTTCTTGGGCTCAATCTCCTTGTTTTCCATATCCTATAATTTATCCTTATGTGGCATGGTTTCAATCTTTACAAAATTATGGGGTGAGTTTTGAACAAGAGTGATTTTATAACTTATGCATCCATCAAGTGACGCTTCATCTTTGGCTTCTATATGATCAAAAGAATCATAATTCATTACAACATTTTGAATTTCCAAAGAATTTTTACCTTCAACTTCAATGGTTTGAAAATTCTCTGGTTTCACTTCTTCAAGGTAGATTTTTTCCTGATTGTGTGCACTTGTATGCACCACCTCTATGTCCAATGCTGAATTCTCAACTCTTGCATCTTCATGTTCTTGTTCCTCTTCTCTGATCTCTATGCTCTCTAGTGATTATTTCACTGATGGATTGATGAGAGTGTCATAGAGAGGGAAAACTTTCTCACTTGTGCATTCGACAAGTGATACCATTATTTATTCCTATAAGGAAATTTATTTCTCAAAAAATTATTTTGATACTAACATACCATCATTTTTTATCTTCATGGTAGATTCAACCAATCTCTGATTCCTTTCAATTTTTTGTGGCTCTAGAATTTCTTCTTTTTTCTCAATTTTTTTATATTTCTGTAACTTTTTGGGGGCTTCTGTCTACAAAGGTATACCATAATGTAATGCCAAATACCCCAAAAAAGACATTTAATTTTTCACCACATCTAAAAAAGATTTATACCAAGAAAAAAGAGTAGAAATATCTTCCTTACTCATGAATGCCATGATTCAAAACTACAAACATAAACTCACACAGAGACTCACAACACAAGACTACACAGGCTGATATGATGCACAACTCTGATACCACTGTAATATCCTAGACAAGGATATTTACTAAAATCATATAAACTATAACAAATAAAACACTAAAAAGTTAAGCTCTGATACCACTATAATATCCCAAAGGAGGATATTTACTAAAACTCATAAAATATTAAAAACTCACACACTTAAACTCCATTGATCCAAACTACACAGATAAATGTTGATACTAACTACATCCTAAATCACCTAAGACACTAAAATTTTTAGATTTATGACCATAAACATAATACATTAAACTCACAAACAACATTTTTGATAAAAACTTAAAATACTCACATAAACTATTGTTACTACAAACTTATAAAAATATACTCTTAAAAAAATTTGCATAATACTCTCATAAACATATTCTTTCATTACAAAGAAATATCACACTCATAAAAATGGTGGATAAAAACTCATACCAATCTCAATACTTACTTATTACAACAACAAGTTTATAACTCTTACAAAAGAAAACATAAACTATGACACTTACAAAGCTAGGCACTTCACACTCCAAATATGTAACTACCACTAGTCTAGCTAGGGAGGGTCTTTCAACACCAAAATTGGCAATTTTTTGTTGAGCTCCAAGTGAAATCCCTATATGGAATGACCAACACTAACTAAGGTGGATATTTCACCACCAAAATCAATCTATAAATTCCAAGGAAGAATTCCAAGGAAGGGTGATAAGAACATAAGTTCAAATCTGAAATAAGGGGGGTTTTTGTTTTGATAAAAGATGCATACATCGAGGAATGAGATCCATACTTATATAAAATAAAATGGAGAAGAGAATAATCTAGAAATGAAAGGAGAGAAATAAAAATGTACCAAACTATGAAGTGGGTGCACTATTCTTGAATAGTGCAAGTTGTCTCTCATATGTGTGAGAGGTCTTCACTCACATGTGCAAGAAAATAAACTTTTGACCTTTTCCATGTGACTCCATGTGATTGAAAGTCCATTTGTCTCTCACATGTGTGAGAGGTCTTTACTCTTTATTGGAGACACTATTCATCAATAATGTCACTTGTCCCCCACATGTGACAAGCATCTCTCACATGTGCCAAGTGCTTTTCAAAATCTTCCTTTTTGACTTCTCCATATGCTTTCAATTTTTATGCCCCACCTTGCATGTGAACCTCAATCATGAATAGTGGATCATGTCTCTCCACCTACTTTCCACATTAAAAAAATACTTTGTGGGCCAATGCCACATCCCCAAGGACACTTCATCACCATGCCACCTCATTACTATACCACATCATCATGTTGAGTCACTCATGAATAGTGATTTGTGAATAATACCTATGAATAATAATTGATGAATAGTGATTTCATCCTACTATTCTCTTCCAACCCTAGATTAGCCTACATGAATGATATAGGCTAAGGGTCTCCTGTGAAGAACTAAGAAGGGGACATTATAGAGTATGGCACAAATGTTCGAGATTATCGTCAATAATTTTATGACTATATTTATAACTTATAAATAAAAAATATTCTATCATTATCATCCCAAAAATTATATTAGAATAATATATTAAACACAAAGGTTATTTTCATTTACTGGGTAGCCATCGAAATCAAATACTAATACTATTGATTCAAACTAGTATTTAAGTTAGGATTGTCTTGAATGTGAAAAGCTTGTGGCCTTCCTCAGGCGCACCCACTTTGTAAAATAGTAGCTAATACATTATTATTATTTTTTCATTTATTGAGTGGGTAGATGTAGGTAATGGGGGACAAAAGGGGGTATAACGTGACACCTTTTTTTTTTTTTTGAAAATAACAATAGTTAAACTTGGAGAGAATGCTAGAGACACTTACAAAAGGAATTTGACAATGATATAAAAACATGAACTATGGCATTTTGAATGTAATTTATAAATACATAATTTTTTAAAATACCTATATAATAAAAATGTGTGAAATAGATGCATTTATGACAATAGGTTAGTCATTTTTTGTAAAAAGATAAGGAGAGTACATGTGTACGAACACACTTTTTTTGAGTAAATGATTGAATTTTTGTATGAAATTTCATATTTAGATAAGTGAAATGTTTAATATTGTTGAGAATATTTTTTATTATATATATATAGTTTTAAAATAATTTTAAAAGTCAAAACAACTAAAAAATTGAAACTGCAAGTGTACAAACACAACTTTTTGACCTTAACTTCATAGAAAACAAATTTTTTTAAAGCATAGTTGACAATATGTAGATTGTTGAGATATAAATTTTATAAAATTTTGATTAATATTTAAAAATTTGTAAGGAAATTTGTGACGATATGTATATAGTCCATAATGAGGTATGTTATATATAAATTAATTAATAATTATAAATAATATTTTAACATTAAAAAAATTATATATTCTAAAACTACACTTTCTCCTCTACAAACCCATATAATTTTTTTTAAAATAAAAAAATCTACCTGATCAGATGTGTCGACAAAGATGAAAAAGACTCCTAAATTTCCTAGAAACTAAGTGGGCTACTCCATGACCAGTTTCAAGGTAGGTTCGGACCTCCCCAAGCCTGTACCCATGGCAAATTTGGAGGGAAAATGCAAAAAAAAATTGAAATGTTTAAAGGGCGTATGCCCTACGTAAAGGACACATGCCCTTTGCAAAGGATGCACGCCCTTTGCAAAGGGCAGACGCCCTTTGTGGAGTGCAATTTTTTTTTCAATTTGATTTTGTTGAAAGATGTATATATATATATTTCAGCTAAAGGTTATTGTTAAGCACTTTGGACTACAATTTTTTATGCCATGTTTGATGTTTTGCAAGGATATATTAAATAAAATAAAATTTAAGTATAAAATATTACATTTTATACTTTAAATTTATTTTACTAAATATAAAAAAATTAGGGCCATTCAACATCCTCTGATATTGATTATAGATATGTAGGAGTTACCATTTAGAAGTTAGTTTTTTAAATTCCATTCCAGTCAATACCTAGTTTTTAGAATTTCAAGATCTGAAGGTAGAATGAGAAATGAGGTTACAAATCATGTTACATATGTAATAGATATATGCCATTGATTCTGCCCCATATTTCACCTAATTGAGTATGCCCTACCTAATTTAATACCTGATCTTGAAGGTCAATTTTTAAATAATTTGTGGGTTTTTCAATCAATGGGTCTATCAATATGCATAAATGACTGCCCTGTATCATGTAACTTATAACATACCTATAATCATGATACAATCACTCATATATGACATCTATCACATACCTATTACATATTGTATGCATTCACTCATACATGACATCTACCTATAACCATGATACGATAACTTATACTGGACATGAATGTAGCTAATCACCTTAATAGACTCCATTTGAAATAGAATAAATCAAAAAACCATTTAAATTTGTTCTAAAAAGATACCATTCAATCTAAAACAAATGCTAGATAGATGATCAATCTATGCATTCTTCAATTCCAATCTCATGCATTATTCTAAAGTCATGTAACATAAATTCATATTCTAGCACTCCAAATTCATATAGGACACTCCCTTGTTGACCCTCATCTTCCCTAATCACTCCCTCATAAATCCTTGTATTCACTTATCATCCATATTCATTCCCTCACTAGTTCTCATTATACCTCATTATCCCTAATCAATCCCCCATTGGCTATCATCATCCTTCATTATTGATAATCACTCCCTCATCAACCCTCATCATCCCTCATTATCATTGATCATCCCTAAACACTCCATCATCAAACCTCATCAACCCTAATCATTTATAATCACTCTCTCATCATCTTGAGTAGCATTCATAGTCACACTTTCATCATCCCTCATCATCCCTAATAAATCCCTCATTAACCATCATCATTTCTTATCATACCTAGTCAATTAGTCATCATCTTTCATTGGACCCCTCATCATCCCTAATCACTCCCTCATCAACCATCATCATCCTTGATCATCCCTAATCACCCCCTCTTCATTGTCCTCATCCCTTATTATCCCTAACCATTCCCTCATCGCCACTCATCATACCTAATCACTCTATGATCATCCATAGTCACTCCCTCATCTAGTAGAGTGTGTTCCAATCTAATAGTCAGTATAAATTTGTTTCAGACTGAACAATATCTTTTTTAGATGAATCTTGAATGGTGTTTGAATTCCTTTTATTCTGATTAGAGTGAACTAGGGTGATTATTCTCATTCATGTCTAGTAGATTAGATAGGGACATGATGGATTATTCTAGGGATATTATTGAATGATTTACAAGGTGGAAATAGGATAATATCCTATTTGTACATGCATGAAAGAAATTTATTTTTAATGATGAGGGATGACAAAAAATGATGATAGATAAAAAATTACCTCTTTGCACTTGCTTCATATGAGGTGAAATCCTTCTTCTAGACACAGTTATTTCCAAATCATTGAGTGAAAAGGTTAGATCATTTTGGATATTATCATTTTTGTGATTTATTATCAAAGAATGATGTGGGACACGAGTATCAATTATTAGCATTTTTGCCACTGAATTTGCTATGGCATGTTTTCCCCTTGCATTGAAATCTTTGCACTTGTGTAGGAATTATGATAGGAAAGTGGAGAGGGGGTTGAGATGAACTACCAATGCTTGCATCATTCCTATTTAGTGTGGTGTCCATAATGTATGTTTAGTGTTTGTCATTTAGGTTTCATTTTTAGGGTTTTAGGTTAAGGATTTAAAGTTTATAGTTCAGTGTTTAGAGTTGATTATTTAGGTTTTAAGGTTTAGGGTTTATCCAATTTTAGGATTCAGGGTCTATGGTTTTGGGTTTTTGGTTTAGGGTTTAAATTTAAAGGTTTAGGGTTTAGTGCTTAGGGTTTCAATATTAGGGTTTAGTGTTAAGAATTTAGGGATCAAGGTTTAGGGTTTAGGGTTTGGGGTTTGATGTTTAGGGTTTAAGGTTCATGATTTTGAATTTTGTGTCTAAGGTTTAATGTTTAATATTAAGGACCTATAAGGTTAAGGTTTTGTGGTTTAGTGTTTAGGATTTAGGATTTTAGGCTTATGGTTTGGGATTTATGATTAAGGGCTTATAGTTTAGGGTATAAAGTCTAGCATTTAAGGTTTTAAATTTTTATGTTTAAGGTCTAAGTTTTGGGGTTTAGGTATTATTATTTTGGGTTTAGGGATAATGTATTAGGGTTAAGTGTTCAAGGTTTATGGTGTTTAGGGTTTAGGTTTAGGGTTCAAAATTCAAGGTTTATAATGTTTAGGGTTTGGGGTTTGGGTTTTAGGGTTAATGGTTTAGGTGTAAATGGAGTGTACTAGGGTGATTAGCTACATTTGGGTCTAGTATGAGTGAGTGTATCATGAATATAGGAATATTTTATGTATGAGTGACAACATACCTACATCTAGTACTAGGTATGGGGTAGATGTAATATTTGAATGACTGTATCATTATTACATGTATGTTATAGGCTAAATGTTATAGGCTAGCCATTTATGCATATTGATAGATCCATTGATTAAAAAACCCAAAAATTATTAGGAATTCATCTTGAATCCACCTTCAAGCCATTTACATGAATGCCCCTAGTCACTCCTTTCTCTATATAGGTTAAAATGACCCCTATTCTTTCAAGATATGGCTTAGCCAATGCCCCCTCTCCTTTCTCTATATAGGTGATAACTCAAGATTATGGTTTATGGATAGAGGTTTAAGATTTATAAATTTAGGGTTTAATATTAATGGTTGATGGTTCAAGATTCATAGCCTAGGGTTTAGTCTATATGGATTAACATTTAGGGTTCAAGTCTCAATGTTATGGCTTAGGGATTAGGATTTAGGGTTTATAATTTATATTTTATGCTTAAAGGTTTGGGATTTGTGGTTTATGGCTCAAGGGACTAGGAGTTTAGATTTTATGGTTTGGGGTTAGGGTTTTGGGTTTATGGTTTCACACTTAGGGTTTAGGGTTTTAGTATTGGGGGTTTGGTTGAGGGTTTGGGGCTTGGAACTTAGTGTTTAGTATTTATGGTTTGGGATTTAGTGTTTGGGGATTAAGGATTAGGGTTTAAGATTTGGGGTTTAGTGTTTATGGTTTAGATTTTATGGCTTGGGGTTTAGGGTGTTAGTTTTAGGGATTTAGGTTTAGGGATTTAAGTTTATGTTTAAGTTTTTGGGTTTTTAATTTGGGTTTAAAATTTTTGGTTTAGGAGTTAATGTTTAAGGTTTATGACTTATGGTTTATGGTTTTAGGCTTAGGGTTTAGGGTTAAGGGCTTACATTTAGGTTTTAGGGTTTAGGATTTTAAGTTTATGGTTTGGGTTTTAGGGTTAAAGGCTTACATTTAGGTTTTAAGGTTTAGGGTCTAGGGTATAAAGTACAGGGTTTAATGTTTTAAGTTTATATGTTTAGGGTATATAGTTTAGGGTTTATGGGTTGTTGTTTTTAGTTTAGGGTTAATTTATTAGGGTTAAAGTTTCAAGTTTTAGGGCTTAGGGTCTAGGGTTTAGGTATATTATTTAGTGTTCATGGTTTAGGGTTTAGGTTTTGATGTTTAGGGTTTAAGGTTTAGTGTTTAGGGTTAAGGGTTAATGGTTTAGGTAGAAATAGAGTGTACTAGGGTTATTAGCTACACTCATTTCCAATATGAGTGACCATATCATGACCACATGAACATGTCATATATGAGTGATAAAATACCTACATGTAGTACCACGTATGTGGTAGATGTAATATATGAATGACTGTATCATTATTATATATATGCCATAGGTTTCATGCTATAGGTTATTAATTTATGCCTATAAAGGGTAGAGTTATTATCATCTAAGTTTTGAGTTGATGTTCTTCATGCACTAAGAAGCTTGAGTCAAATAATTGGTGAAACCCTCATAATATTGTTCAAAGAAGTGAGGATGTATAATTGAGTGTTTTAGGAGTCAAAGAAGGGTTTTGATTGAAGGTAGATTACTATATTGGGACTGAGTACCCTATTTTAAGTCATTTGATTTGAAAGAGTCTAGGGTTTAAGGTTCTATGTTTAGGGTTTAGGTTTTGAGGTTTATGTATTATTATTTTGGGTTTAGGGATAATGTATTAGGGTTAAGTGTTCAAGGTTTATGGTGTTTAAGGTTTAGGTTTAGGGTTTAACATTCAAGGTTTATGGTGTTTAGGGTTTAGGTTTTAGGGTTAGTGGTTTAGGTGTAAATTAAGTGTACTAAGGTTATTAGTTATATTTGTGTATGGTATGAGTGACTGTATTGTGAATACATGAATATGTCATGTATGGGTGACAACATACCTACATGTAGTACTAGGTATGGGGTATATGTAATGTATGAATGACTGTATCATTATTATATATATGATATAGGTTGAATGCTACAAGCTAGCCATTTATGCATATTAATAGACTAATTGATCAAAAATCCCACAAGTTATTTAAAATTCATCTTGAATCCACCTTTAATCCATTTACATGAATGTCCCTAGTTACTCTTTTATCTATATAGGTTATAATGATCCCTATCTTTTTAAGACATGGCTTAGCCAATGCCCCCTCTCCTTTCTCTATATAGGTGATAACTCAAGTTTATGGTTTATGGATAGAGGTTTAAGATTTATAAATTTAGGGTTTATGGTTGATGGTTTAATATTCACATCTTAGGGTTTAGTGTATAGGGATTAGCATTTAGGGTTTAAGTTTCAGTGTTATGGCTTAGGGATTAGGATTTAGGGCTTATTATTTATATTTTATGATTAAAGGTTTGGGATTTATGGTTTGTGGCTCAAGGGACTAGGAGTTTGGGTTTTAGGGTTTTGGCTTGGTATTTGGGGTTAGGGTTTTGGGTTTATGGTTTCACACTTAGGATTTAGGGTTTAGGGTGTAAGGTTTAGGGTTTTGGTTTTGGGGGTTTGGTTGAGGGTTTGGGGTTTAGAATTTAGTGTTTAGTATGTAGGGTTTAGGATCTAGTGTTTGGGGATTAGGGCTTAAGGTTTAGGATTTGGGGTTTAGTGTTTATGGTTTAGAGTTTATGTTTTAGGATTTAGGGTTTTAGGTTTAGGGTTTAGGGATTTAGGTTTAGTGTTTAAGGTTTTGGGTTTTTGGTTTTCAATTTGGGTTTAAAATTTTTAGTTTAGGAGTTATTGTATAAGGTTTATGATTTTAGGCTTGGGGTTTAGTGTTAAGGGCTCACATTTAGGTTTTAGGATTTAGGATTCAAGATTTTAGGTTTATGGCTTAGGGTTTAGGGTTAAGGGATTACATTTAGATTTTAGGGTTTAGGGTTTAGGGTATAAAGTAGAAGGTTTATTATTTTAAGTTTATATGTTTAGGGTCTATAGTTTAGGGTTTATGGATTATTATTTTTGGTTTAGGGCTCATGTATTAGGGTTAAGGGTTTAGGGCTTAGGGTCTAGGGTTTAGGTATATTATTTAGTGTTCATGGTTCATGGTTTATGGCTTAGGATTTGGGGTTTAGGGTTTATGTTTCAATGTTTAGGGTTTAAGGTTTAGTGTTTAGGGTTAGGGGTTTGGGGTTAATGGTTTAGGTGGAAATGGAGTACACTAAGGTTATTATTTTCATTCATGTCCAATATGAGTGACCATATCACAAACATAGGAAGATGTCATGTATGAGTGACCAAATACCTACATGTAGTACGATGCATGTGGTTAATGTAATGTATGAATGACTATATAATTACTATATATATACTATAGGTTGCATGTTGTAGGCTATTAATTTATGCATATTGATATATCCATTAATTAAAGTTCATTTTCTAAGTTTAGAACAAGGTTGTTATGAAGATTCTAAGGCAAAGATAGCAAACTCTAAGTATAGTACATCTCCAACTTTGTTGATTGAGTATAAACCTCTTATGAAGGTCCAATGTTATTATGTAAACACTATAGAATACTTACAAGTAAATTTATTCAAAGCATTTGATAGTTAATCCAAGTCAATATCCTTCAAAGTAAGCAGATTAGGTGATCTAGACCTAAAGAGTAGAGTTTCCATTGAATTCTAACTCTTAATAAAACAATAAAGGAAATTGGTTTCTTATCCTTAGAGATAGTCTCCACACATCTTAATAAAGCTTTATAATAATCCTTTGATGAGATTTGATTAATAACACCTTTTCAACACCAAACACACCTATACATAATACTATAATAGTGCTTAGGACTTAGTCAACTTTTTGGGCGCTTTGGTGATCTAATTGATATTTTGAGCTTGTGTAAACACACCTATGAGTCTTGTATCATTGTCTTGATATTTTCATTGAGTTTTTGAATTGAATGAGTCCAAAAAACAAGGTAGTTGTAGACATAAGGTAGAATTTGGCCTAATAGGCGTATAAAGGCTAGAGTTAGTATCATCTAAGTTTTGAGTTGAAGTCCTTAAGAGCTATGGCTCAGTTATTTAATCAAGTAAAGCATACTCAAGTAGATAAATAATACTGAAGTAGGTAAAACATACATTTAATCCTTAATGGTATAGATATATTACATACGTAACATGATTTTTAACCTCATTTATCACTTTATCTTTTGATCTTAAAATTCTAAAAACTAAGTATTGACTAGAATGGAATTTGAAAAACTAACTTCTAAATGGTAAGTCATACAGATCTATAATCAATTTCAGGAGATGCTGAGTGGCCCTAATTTTTATATTTAGTAAAATAAATTTAAAGCATAGATATAAATGGTATAATTAACATTTATTTTACTAAATATAACCTTACAAAAATAATACATCTAATTGCTAAAAATAAGAAAATACATGTCTTTCAAAATGGCGTATGCCCTTTAGGGTTGGGACCGACCCTTTATTAATTTTGTATTAGTTTAAAAAAAAAAGGGTGTATGCCATTTTGAAAAGGGTGTACTCCCTTTACATAAAATGATTTGTATTTTTCATTGTGTCATTTTTTTGGTACCCCAACTTTATGTATCTACCTGAGTAGCCATCATAATCAAATACTAATACTATTGATTCAAACTAGTATTTAAGTTAGGGTTATCTTGAATGTGAAAATAGTTTGGCCTACTTTAAGTGCACCCACTTTGTAAAAGAATAAGTAATACATTATTATTATTTTTTCATTTATTGAGTAGCCATCAAAATCAAATACTAATACTATTGACTTAAACTAGAATTTAAGTTAGGTTGTCTTGAATGTGAAAAGCTTGTGGCCTACCTTAGGCACACCCACTTTGTAAAAGAGGAGCTAATACATTATTATTATTTTTTCATTTATTGAGTAGCCATCGAAATCAAATACTAATACTATTGATTCAAACTAGTATTTAAGTTAGGGTTATCGTGAATGTGAAAAGCTTGTGGCCTACCTTAGGTGCACCCACTTTGTAAAGGAGTAGCTAATACATTATTCTTATTTTTTCATTTATTGAGTAGCCATTAGAATCAAATACTAATACTATTGATTCAAACTAGTATTCAAGTTAGGGTTGTCTTGAATGTGAAAAGCTTGTGGCCTACCTTAGGTGCACTAACTTTGTAAAAGAGTAGCTAATGTATAATTCTTATTTTTTTTCATTTATTGAGTAGTCATCAAAATCAAATAATAATACCATTGATTCAAACTAATATTTAATTTAGGGTTGTCTTGAATGTGAAAAGCTTGTGGCGTACCTTAGGAGCACCCACTTTGTAAAAGAGTAGCTAATACATTATTCTTATTTTTTCATTTATTGAGTAGCCATCATAATCAAATACTAATACTATTGATTCAAACTAGTATTTAAATTAGGGTTGTCTTGAATGTGAAAGGCTTGTAGCCTACCTTAAGCGCACCCACTTTATAAAAAATTAACTAATACATTATTCTTATTTTTATAGAATGATAAGCTCATTAACCAAAGATTACTCTTCTTAAAAGTAAGATTATTTGATTGGATTAAAACAAATAGTTAACTAAAATATAAGAACCTATTTCCACCTTATGAATAAATATGAGTAAAGCTTCCTCGCACTACCAAAAAACCATAAGTTTAGATTATATGGTTATTAGTACCTGCCATATATTAGCAACTACTGTATAGGTACTATTCTTTTTGCTTCATCATATTATTATGTAGTGACTGCCGTTGACATCTAATAATAAAAAATGGGTAGTTAAAAATTAAACTTTTTTTTAATGTTGGTCAAAGGTTTGCAATATTTTATTATTTAACAAGTGAATAATGGGTCTGACATGTAACTAACATTTATTTAGTTTAAACTTATACTAATATTTTTGACAACAACCTAGACATAGGGGCATTTATAGGATGAGTGAATTATTTAGCAAGATAATTTTCAAGAGAGGAGGCTGGAGACGGTAATGTGGTTCATAAAGATATGCTAGAGTCATTAATAACTTCCATAGATAAAAGAGAGCAAATTTTAAAGGAAGAGCAGTAATAGACAATGTCATTAGCATTCTCTTCACAATGTAGGATATTTCAACTACTATCTTGACATGGCTTCTTAAATTCCTCATAGAATACCTCCCCTTTTAGAAGCTATAAAAGTTAATAAAATTTATACTACATTTATAATTTATTTTGATTACAATCAATTTATATGGTGAGTATAAAATTAAAAGGAAATTTATAAATTATTGTGTTTTAAAATGGTGAAGTCATTTTACACAGATCCTCATCTCAACCCACCATCTTAACACATAAATCATATTTTTTAATCCTACAAAGGGAATAAAATTGTCTTAAATCTATAGAATTCAAAGCGATAGGTACTAAAGCTGCTCTACAACACTTGTTAATTGATATCTAGTCTCTTTAATAATTTTTAGTAATTTATAATGTTTATGGATATGTATTACATATTATGGAAGCATGTAAATGACACAATTCATAAAACCAATGTGCATTCCAAAACAACCAGGGTGTAGTTATAGAGATAAGATGTAGCTAAAAAAATATCCTGATGACATCTTCATAGGTAGTTAAAATGAAAATTTCTTAATGTATGATGTCATTTACATAACTAAAATATGAATTACATATTAAGATGCAGTTTTAGTTTTGATCAAATACAAACTATGCATCTATAATAATTATCATCAATTTTTGTACAATGTAGCATGAATATTGATAAGATTTCTACTCAGTTTGTGATGATCTTAACTAGCACATGAAAAATCTCAGCATGTGATAATCATTGACCACTAGTCATCATCATCAATGAATTAATTATCACTCATTGACTCAATCCATGGTCAACAAATTAAATGGTAATATACGATCAATGGTAAAGTTTCACAGTTAGTCAGTGGTAAAGTTTTGTGGTTAGTCATAAGCGATCGATGACTGGGTGGGAACCTTGGGGTGGTCGATGATTGAGTGGGAACCTTGGGTGGGAAGATTTCAATTTTCTCCCAAATTCAATTGGCATGCCATGATTACACACCATTTATATCAAAGAAGTAATTCCACACCAGGGCTCATGCATTGAGAAGTGGTGATCATGGTGGCTCGTGTTGGTCCTTCCCCCAAATTACATTCCACACCAAGTTAGATTCCTATATTTCCTTCGTTATATCATTTTTATGGATATTCATTCTAGTGGCACATGATGTGATAAGGAGCACATACAACAATGTTGCCTGGTCTTCACAATATAATAACACATGAGTTTATAATCATTTCACTATATCTAGTGATATTTCCTATTACTTATTCCTATTTCTTATTTCCTAACTTATTTGACTACTTGCCTAATATTTATGATAGAAGTTTCATGTTACCATTTTCCTATTTATTTTTCACACCCATATCATTTTTTCCTCAATCTCACTTTGTTCCCTTCATTTGAGAGGCTTACAAGGTGCTTGTGGGTTAAGATGCTAGATTTATTTTAGTATGTTTCTTATTAGGGTTGTGGAAAACTATAAATGGATTGAGGAAAGTCTGATGATAAATAAATGGAGTTTTCATTTTTGACATTGCAATGATATTTTGAGCAATTTTTCCAAAAATATTTGGAGCAATATTTCTAGAAATATCTCTCTTTTTAGTGATATTTGTCTTTACATCTCCATCACAGGGTCTTCCATGATATACTTGTCTAGGGGAAATAAGAATTTAAGAAAACTAAATTGACAAAAGACTTGGCCTTGTTTCCATTTTGAGATTGACTTAGGTTTCCATTCTTTGAATTACTTTGAGTTGTATGGGATGGGTAGACCAATGCCCAAAAATTCTCCCTATATGAAATCATGGAAAACCCAGTCCTATATATTTGTTTTGGGTTTTATTTTATTATTTTAGCCTCAAATACTAACCAAATTTATAGGATCACACCTAATCAGAGGAGAAATCATTCCATCCTTTGAATATCTTGAGTAGTTTTAGTTGAATAAGGGTCTAAATGTTAGACCCAAAAGGTTGAAATATAAAGGGGATTGAACACAATAATATCCAAATGTATACATATTCTAAAAATGAAAGCATATGAAAAGAATTTCAAAAATATAGTTTTGGCAAGTTATTTTATCCAAAGTAGATTTTAATTGTTACCTGGGATCCCAAAATAACTGATAAGGAGGACATACAACAAGGTTTCCTAGTCTGCACAAACTAATAACACTTGGGTTTATGATCATTTCAATGTATCTTGTGATATACACACACACACACACACATATCCATCATAGGGTCTTCCATAATTTCAAATTGGCTCTTTTGATCACCTCTCTTTATCACATGAACCGTTAAGAGAATCTTAAAATTTGGTTTCACAAGTTAACTATAAAGATGATTATATTTGGCATTTGCAAGTAGGTTTAAAAAAGTGGATCTTAGTAGCAGAAAGACTCTTAATATAAACATATAGAGATGCATTTCATCTTATAAAACCAAAATAATGTTATCCAGACAAAATATTTAGCTTAACCATAGCTTGGGAGTTGGCATGTTGCAGGGTTCTTTTTCCATACTACAGAATAGTATGCGATATTTTCCATTCATGCCTGTAGATCAACATCCAAGTCATAACTTCCATATAAGATACCTAGTAAAATATTTTTTAAATTTATTTCATACCACTTATGATATACAAGGGGTTGATTCATTCACCCTTTACCAAAACAAGGGAAATTTCCTTATGGAGTACACAGATTTGGACTCATTTTTTCACCATTATGAGGACACGCCCCTAAATTTTGTGTCAAAATTTCCATTCTTAAACATGATCATCTATAATTTCCATGGTTTCCATCCATCATTAACTTCACATAAGGAACCTCGATACAACTCCTTTTCCACTACATATAGGTTTGGGTCACTGTATGATTTAAAGGTTGGGTTGGGAAATGGGTAGCCTGCATTACTATAATCTATTGTTTGATTCTTGGACTATTCAAAGTAATTTAAACAATCTAGTCAAAAGTGATTTCCCTATTTATATAAAATTGTCTTTCCCTTTAATAGATCATACATTCAATCTAATAGGCTTTCGATGTAAGTTAAAATAATATGCCATGGAAACATACAATTTGACTACCGACATTGGTCTATACAATGTGTGTTTATTTTAATACAAAACATTTGGCCCAACCACACATTAGTATATATCCTTGTTGAGTAACTATCAGAAAAATATTGGTCCCCCTATTAATAATTTGAAAAGTGCAATATAAGCATGCACTATTGAAATTGGGTTTTAATTTTTATGTACATGAAATGTTGAGATTTTTACATATATAACTATACTTAAATTATAGGGAGCACTAGCATTTTGATGTCCTTTTAATGTTGAAATAAAAAAGGTCAAAATGTCAAAATGTTCATTCTATTGGTAGATTGGCAAAGAGCCTTGTGTCAAATTTTTTATGATATCAACCAACTTTGCATATTTAATAAATCATTATAGGCAATGATGCAACATGTTTCACTCATGCAAGGGAAGAATTTATAGTCATTATCTAGTAGACCTACCTTATTGTGTGCATGTGGAACATGGAAGAATCTTAAATGGTTGGGTGTTGTTCTGGGAATGCATTAGTTAAGAGTTTAAGAACATCTTTGCTTTAGCTTTGCATTGTATATTTTACAATTATTATGTTCTTTGAGGACATCATTCAAACAAAAGAGTTATAGATTGATTTAATTTTTCCCTTATATATCTAGTGAAAAGTGCTTGTATCAAATTAAGGTTATATTAAGAGCATGTAGTTGCTTTGAATTATCTAGGATATGAGGTGAAGCCCTTTATCTCATGGTTGAGATTCCACTCACATGCACATTATGGCTCCATATCAATATGAAGGCCCATAAAATACTTATAAAGTACTAGTGTTGGACGTTAATATGATATTTGTCATATTGGTAGTTTATGTGTTTGTTTATAGTATGTCACTATTTTTGCAACCCCTCTCCAGTTGACATTTCAATCACTTATGGAATTCCCTAATATAACTCAAAGATGTAACAAGAAGATACTCAGATCAAGTTGCAGATGAATTGAATGAAAATTTCAATCAACCACCACCTTCTTGGGCTACTCATGCAAATCACATTGTCAAGATTTGGTGGAATACTAATAATGCTATTACTTTGGAGATGTTAAAAGGTAATTTGTCACATCAAAAAATGGAAATGTTGGATTTAATTTTTAAGTCTAATATCTTATCAGAATTAATTAATTTATAGGATGAAATATCATTGAATCCCATGATAAAAATTTAGTTTGACATTTACTTTGATAGAACTAGTTATGCAACATTCTTGCCAAAGACATTCTTTCATATATATCACCTTGTGATTAGATTTCAACTTTCAATGTGGGATGGTCTTCATGATAATTATGTGCAATTGTGGAATTCTCTAGATTCAAATCCTGAATTAGATCCTGAACATGTGTTGGATGAAATTACATACCAAGAAGCAATGTGGTGAAGAAGTCATTTTCCAACACCATTAGAAGAATCTGAGGATGATAGAAATGCCCATGATCATGATGGGTACTACTCGGATTAGTTGTAAACAATTGACATTAGATAGTGGTATAATTTTGTACATGTAATGAAGAAGAATCTTTTTGATCATGATAGATTTTTGTATAATTTTGTACATGTAATGAAGAATAAGCTTTCATTTAGTTTCATAATTGTGTTATCTCTTCTTATAGGCCTCCCTAAATTTAATGGCTAAAAATTATGGTCTAGTACGTGGGAATTATGGTAGTGGTGGTCTATGAGGAAGTCATTTATATAAAATTGGTAGCCTATTTTTCTACACCAAAGCTCTAATAACTTAATATGGTTTATGACCTAAACTTACTATGGGTGATAAGACAACCTACCATTATAATTGAATGGGACAAATTGTATCCCATATGGGCTCATATAATTTGTAATGCACACATATCGTACAATTTTTTTGGTGCCACCTATTAGCATTTTTTTTCATGTGCTACTCATAAATTACCATTATGTCCATGCCTATAATTGAATACATAAAATGATTAGTTGATGGACAACGAGAATATCACATGGGCTTTTTTAGCAATTTCTCTTTTTTTTACCCTCACTTGATTCTATGGGCTTCGTAGAAAGTTACCTATTCTCAAACCCTTGTCTTCATTTTATGGGATTCCTAGTAATTATTCTTTTTTAACCCTTTCCTGAAGCTATGGGCTTCATAGTAAAATCACATTCCTGAGCCCGACCCACATGCACATAATTAGTGTGTGCCACTTAAGATCATCTATAAACGTAACTACCTCGTGCATGCACTATTTTATCCATTATATATTTTTATGCATTTATTTTCATATATTTTATGAAGGGTTTTATATTGATTTCAATAAAAAAAATTCCTCTACAATACATGAAAACTTTCATTCACTCAAAATATGAAAAGTCCATTTCTAATTCATTCAATGAAATGTTCTCCTTGTAGTCTGCAATAGATGGAAAACGGTGGGAAGAAATAATGTGCCTTGAATTTTAGAAGCCATGCGAGGGTCCATTTGATTGTAGTTGTATCAAATGGGCCAATTTTATTTTTGTGGGTTACCTGGGTTGAGTAGGACAAGGTTGATGACTTCATCAAAGGAGAATCAAGGAGGGTGTTGTTCCCTATAAATTTTTGTGTTTCACATCATAAGAAATATTTAGATTTTATTAGAAAGGATATCAAGATTACCACAGTCTCTAAATATGTCATGTGAGTCACCTCACACTCTAAATTCAAATTGGTGTCTATTTAGATGCTATTATGTTCAATTCATTTACATTTTATTTTCATCTTGCATGACTATTTATTTGTTCACCACAATTGTGTAGGTACTGGTGTTCATATGGTCCTGATGAATTTCTAGAAATTGATGCCATGCCCAAAGATAAGTCTTTAATTCCCAAGTTGGGAAAGGGTAGCCAACCAGGTTGAAGGCATATACGGTGCGGTTGTTATTGTCATATTATCACATGATGCATGATCTATAGAACTAATCATGTGCTGCTCACATACAATCAAGTAAAACACATGGACAATGAGAATACCTATTGCCACAACCAACAATATGAATAGTTTAAGGGCAAGAATTTTTTTTTGCTCCTCATATCAGCCCCCAAATCAATGAATGGGTTCACAAGCTACTATTGTTGGGAATATCTACTAATGCTAGCCACCTTAAACACCAAGAGATGGTACATGAGAAACTTGTATTGTTTAGTGGTGAGACAGAGCAGGATGATTTCTTGAGTAAGGATAACATATACAACAAAGAGTGATTGATTAAGGAGGAAAAATATATGTACAAAATTGATGATGCAACAAGTGTTTGAGAGTGGGCACTGGCCAATCCCAACAAGCAATTTTTCTATTAGGGATACAACATAGGAAAGCTTGATGGGGAAATCCCCTTCATCTTGGGCATCCAACTCCCATAATAGCTAGAATGGCTATTAACATTTAGGAAACATAGCTTATTGGTGATGGATGCAATGTTTGGGATGAATGTAATGAAGGTATTATGCCAATGTTTGTAAGAGTAGTTGATAATATTAGTTGTTTTGATGTTTGTAACAATATTAATTGTTCTAATGTTTTTATTGTTTTCTTTTATAGTTTCAATTATACACACTATTGGTGTTTGATTTCAAACATGAAGGTGTGCCCATTGCATGGGTCATTATGTCTTGATCATGTACTATTGACATAAGATAATGGATGTAAATTCTTCTTAAAAAGTGCATTTGAAATACATGAAATGGACAATCAGTGCCTTCATGGTCAATGATGTCGATGCAAAGATAAAAGCTATTAGGTGTGTCATCATTATTCCTACACACATCATGGACTTTATATTTATATGTTCATAGACACCATCCCCACCTTATTCCATTTACTTATGAAAAACTATTATGTTATTCAGGGAGACATTCGACTGTGAGGTCTACTTATACATTTGGCATGTTCATCATGTGTGGTTGAAGAATTTGAGAGCAAAGGTGAAAGATGATGATGTCAGATGTGTAATGTTTCATGACTTGGAGTTTATAATACATAGTTGTGCTAATGAGGACATGGATATAAGGGTGTCTAAAAAGTTTGTAGAAAGATATCACTCCTCTTATCTCACCTTTGTCAAATATTAGGAACAACACTAGGCATACAGGGCTGGAATGTGGTCACAATATTATCCAACACTTTCACATGCTGGGCAAGACACAAATGCATGTATAGAATATTACCATTCCCATTTGAAATGTCATTTCATAAGCACAATAAGGACTTTTATACATCATAGGGTGGATTGGTTGGTTCTCCAACTAACAACATCAGTTTACATACATTATTGGTGGCTACAAATATGCAAGGATACCAGCTTCCACAAGAACTTCAAAGTAGAAAGCATGAAAATATTTCATGGGTATGGGCTTTGAACCTCCTAGATTCTCATGTTACCTTTGAAAATAATGACCCTCATATGACATGGGTGCAAAGTATGAAAGATGAGACATTGCATTATCATGTCTTCAATGTAATGCCTTTTATGTCAATGTGCAATTACTCATTTTCAATCCAAGGATATACTTACAAGCATGTGCTCAAGGTGGACCTAATGAGAAAGATGACAACTCAGGTAGTTGTAGAGGATGTAGCCATAATGCATGGTGTTATCAAGAACATCAATAACATCATTGTTGAGTACCATGTAAGTTTTTTCTCCCTTGCATAATGTATACATTGACAACTTTGAGGTCATTGTAGTTTATGTAATACATTTTCATTACCTAGGTCAAGGACAATGGAGTTCAAATTGAAAATAAGGGATAAGGCATGGATGTCAGATATTTACACACCAAAATGCATGGTGTATCAGATATGGATATGCAAGGATAAAGCCATGAACTAGAAAGTGTTGCAAAAAATTTGGTGGTTGACATTGAAGACTAACTGAGGGGAGCTAATATTGTACATCTACTAACTAGTTGTAGTCATATGCTTATCATATTTTTTGGTATTTTTGATTAGATGCTTTTCACTTTATGAATAGATCTCATATACTAATGGAGTTGATGATGTTGAGGCCTTGATATGCAGAGCATGAGAGATATTTTATAGATGTTGTATAGTGGATAAAAGTGTAAAAACTATGGAATTCTTCAAAAATTATATGGCAAAGGTTTACAACAAGGTGCATAGTAGGGTGATATTGAATGCACAACACCCAATGCCTCATCCATTCCAAAAAGTGTAGGATGGGCATGGAAATTCCACTCGTAGATAGAGAGACTTCATAGAAAATATAAATAGATGCAAATATCAGATCATATCACAAAAGATGACACATTTTGCAACCCACCTTGTAATAATCCAAAATGACAAGTCTAGGATGATGAGCTTAACAAGGTAGTGAAGTGAGATAGGGGTGGACATAATAGAGATCATGCATCCTGATTGCATCCATTTATAGGTTTTAGTGACAATAAAACAACAATAGATACATGTAACAACAATAAATTCATGCAACAAAAAATAAATACCTTTTTTAAAGGTGAATAGTTCTTTTAGACTACCCACACATCGTAACATATTGCATAAATTTACTGTCTCTTAAAGGATTTTCTAAATGATATTTGAACCCTACCCCAAGGAATGCAGTAAAGTAAGTCATTATTTTAAACATAAATCAAATCTATAAATATTATATAAACAAATTATGTTACTAAAATTATATAAATGAAGAATGCAATAGTTCTGAAGTTCATTTCATTCATTAGTAGCTTTAATAACTTGTTCATGCTTAGAAGAGCCTTCTACTTGGGTGACTCTACCACCAAATGATGATCCTTTGCCTTCTTCGTTAGGTGTTGTAGCTTATGCTTAAATCATGTGATGTAGTTTTTTTAATTGTCATGCGTTGTTCGGCCTTGTTTTTTGTTTAGTAATTTTTACCTATGTTCACTTAATTGTTTACCTATGGCGAAGAGTTTAAGCCATAAATTCTAACTGGATGCTTTGATATATAACCTTTATGTATCATTATTATTATTTGTATAATATATAATATATTGAAATATAATATCACCAATTTTTATTTTACCAAAAAAAATTATGTTGAGCATACCAAACAAAATAAAAATGACACAAATATGTACTCATGGAAATAAAAAGTGCATTTTACATAACATTCCCAAGCAAATCTTAGAGAACTAAAATAAACCCATCACAAACACCAACATACGACTGAATAGATTATAATGTACTGTATAAACCCATGTCCCACCACCTCATGCCTTAAACAAATTCAATAAAGCAACTGACCTAATATAATTAAGTGCAACATAAACAATAAAATAGAAGAAAATAAAGTCCAATGGGTGACGAGAGTTATATTTTTAACTAATGAAATTCAAGAGCAATAAGTTTTGTTTCATGAAATAAAACTCTTTATAAACATTCCCCAACTTATTTTACATCAAATATCCTCTATTTTGTTAGAGCATCCTTCTATAATCAACATTAAATTATGACTGATAGATGAATGAGGATTTTATGTTATGATTTATTGGCATGCTTCTATAAATTTAGTGTTTTTAATGTTAATTTTACATCTTTGAAATAATTTTTGAAAGGTCTCAAAAACCTTTTTTGCAAGCACATTTTGTGTAATATTGCATTTATCATAATTCAAAAGAACATATTACGTTAAAATTTTTAAAGTCTCATCAATATCATTATTTTGTGTAAATATTATAATCATAACATTCCATGATCCCAAATTTTATTCATAAATTTTTTAAATAATTTGCATTTAATGTGTATGCTTCTAATTTTTTCAATCCATGTCTACAAAGGCACTTACACCCACAACATTTGATAAATATATTCTATCTATTATGCCTTGATGGATGCTCATAACTTACTCTAAGTATTCCATTTCTATTTTTAGATAAGGTGGAAAGATAGTAGTGAAGGTTATAGAGACTGATAGACTTGATACTTTTCAAACACCTCATTAGGAACTGAGGGAGCCTGAAAGTGTAACTAGATCTTGGTAAGAGGGCCTAGATTGGTCAACCAATGAAAAATTTCTAAGAAAAAGGCTACAAGTCTCATAATGCAATTGAGAGCCTGATTATTGACAAAGGGTGTTAAGGTGTATTGGAACCATTACAATGAGTGTGGATAGGTATATTATGCTCCTTAAGTCCATACAATGATAAAGGATGGAGTCATTGAACCTTCAATAAGATTTTAGACATTGAGACCTATGTGACTAGCCTAGTAATAAGCTAGTGAAAGAGACTAAGACAATTTAGCAGGTGTAAGGAGTGGAATGAGGCAATGTATGACTAAATGTGATTTAATGAGGTATAAATCCATTAAGAAGTCTCTAAATAGTAAAGATATAAGTACAATGGAATTATAATAATCATCCCAATGAAAAAATTTATTGATTGATAAAGAAATAAAATTTTAAAGATCAAATCAAACAAAGAACAACTGACCAGTTGAATTGGGAATCAATTCAATCTCCAACAAAAAAACTCAGTCATTCTTGACTATACTCGAATGGCATAAAATAGGGTAAGAAGGGGTTAAGTAGGGTTTTAATAGTTTCAATCTTTCCAATAGTATTTATAACCTATATCTGTTGTGTTCTCATGTAACAAGACTATCTCAAGACTTTCTTAATCACTTTGAAATCGAAAACAAGTTCTAAGATAAAGAATACAATATACCAATTCAGAGTTTCTAGTCTGTATGCTATTAACAAGAAATAAATATGAGCACATAAAAACTTACCATGTTTGACCTCCTGAACATCAAAAAAATTCTCTCTAACACTTCATATGTACTCCATCTCCACATTCACCATAGAAATAAATGAGGAAAAGATCAAATAGGCACTTGCTTAAACTATATGCTTTCATTCACTGTTTGATAGACTTGCCTAACATCTCAAGGGTAATATTATTACGATACAAATCTTGTTACTGACTCCAATTAGAGATTATATTTGATAAAAAACAATATAAAAAATCACATTAAAAACCACTCACTATATTGAAGATTCTAACAAGAAAATTGCTTAATCTCAGTCATGCAATATCAATACATTTAGAAATTCATTAACACAATCCTCTTATTCATCAAAATTTATTTATTCCATGTCCATTATTTGTCACATTCAAATGGAGTTCACCAAGACAACATCAAAAATTGACTCTACCAAACTACTCCAAGAAGCATAATTGAATCTTGGATCATTCCCACATTGGGGTCATTAACCCTTAATTGAGTCTTTCCAATATTCACAGCTTCTTATGCCTATGTCAAGAAAACAACATTATTAAAAACCATGATTGCACTTATATATGAGAGAACTTGACCTACATACATTTATTATGTTCCACTTTGTAACCTGTAGGTCGTTTAACAATAATAAGGTTATGCATTCACGTTTCAAGTGTTTCACAACGTTTTTATAGGATTTCAAACCTATTTTGCTGAGAGGGATACTTAACCATGCCACTCCTTCATTGATTTAATTGACATGACAAATAAATAAGTCTTATCCATCTATACAATATGACTATTAACCCAAACAGGGCTCTCACTGACCCTTTTCTCTGCCATATCTTATACTTGGAAGTCATTACTTATTTGGAATCACTCAGTTTCATTACAACAAACAATAATGAACAATTTCCTTGTTTGTTAGTTTTGAAACACTGGTGAGTAATTTACTTATTTGTGTGAAGTTAAAAATTCTTTGAAGTGGTTTCTAATATATGTCTAAGTGATCCAGTATAAACTCTATTTTATTCCCTGAGTAGGTAAATTTTGTGTCTCCAAGATTCAAGGTAAGAGTTCAAGAAGAAAATTTTATTATTAGTCATTTAGAATATGTGTATTTGATTATATCACATAAAAATCTTGCAAGAAATTTTACAGATTATCACTAATTATGTTGGTAAAGGTTGTTAAAAGTAGTTTCAAATAGTAGCATGTAATATTCTTTGTTTTCTTGATCAAACACCTTGCACCAGTGTCCACAAAGAGAAAGAAGTATGGAAACATAAAGAAGGCTCTAAGTCTCAAAAAGGAGTAAATATATTACATTAACACATTACATTCAATGGATATGTTTAACATCTTGTATATAGTGTGATTAGATAAAAATAGACTCTCTAGCTATATAGTGAAAGTGAAATCTACGAGATTTTGTGTAATTGCATTGACTTGAGTGAAACTAAGTGTTGTTTTAATAGGATAGTGGTTAAGAGAGGTGGAGAAAGACACCTAAATATTATTGAACCATGGAAGGAGACTTTAAAGGTACCAGGTGAGTAAAATAACTCTTATACCCTATTTTTTTATTTGCACACAGTTGTCTGTGTTAACTATATAGTGGGAAACCTTGTTTAGAAGACATTTTATGGTGAATCAATAAGGTTTGAAGGTTGGTATAGTTGTATACAATCAAGGTAAACCTTATCCATGTATTACAGTGGGAAAAATATGATTTAAAGGCAATTTATACTTCATATTTATCTCTTAGGTAGTTACAGTTAAGGGAAACCCTGTTTCTAAGGTTTTGAATAAAAATGGATATACTGAGAGTTTGAATTGACCAAAATTTCTAAAAATTTGTCATTTGATTGGTGTTAATAATTGACAAGAGATTTTATGGTTTTTAGGGTAACCATATATGTGTCCATACTATAATAAGGGATTGTGAGTGAAAATAAAGTAAACAGGCCTATTAGGCCTAAACATAGAACTAGAAGAGATTGGTAAGATGGTTTAAGGCATGATTTGGGAAATGAAACTTTGTAGACAATAAGAAAGTCATAGAGGGTGTTTGGAGATGAATGCAGTTACTTGAAAGGATTCTGTACAGAGTCATATTAGATGATTTTTTCTAAGAAAAGGTTACAAGACTATGATGTAAGCTAGGTAGAGTTGTCATTTCATAGTGAGATGCTATTTTGAAGAGTGTGCACATTGAAAGAAGGGAGCTTAAGGATGGTAAATAACACATGCAAGGTGTCAATGAATACAAGTTAAGCAAGTGAATTCCAGATTTATCTCATGAAGAATACACTAATTACCATTTTGAAATAGGTTTTTACGCCATTGATAGGAAAGCAAATATTATAAAAAGACAAAGGAAAAGAAAGTTGTACAAGCTTTGTATCACCTTCATACATTGATTATGCTCCAGTTTGTAACTTGTAGGTCTTCTAAAAATAATAGGGTTATGTATTCTTGTGTCAAGTGCTTCACAATGTTTCTATAAGATTTCAAACCTATTTTGTTGAGAGGGATACTTAACCATACCACTGCTTCATTGATTAAATTGACATGACAAATAAATAAGTCTTATCCCTCTATACAAGATGACTGTCAACTCAAACAGGGCTCTCACTGACCCTTTTCTCTACCATATCTTGTACTTGGAAGTCATTACTTATTTGGAATCACTCAATTTCATTACAAAAAACACTTCACTCACTAACTATGGTTTCAACAGGTTCACAATATATCCCTAAGAAACAACTAACCTTTTCTCTATTGATAGACACAAAGTAGGGCATAAGGCAAAATACCACATTTTAGCTTCCAAAATAGTTATTTGAATCCTTCAACCTATTATAAGTCATATGAAGGAACTCTTTTGATTTCAAAACAATGTTATTATATTAATCAATACATTTAGATAGTGTTTTGATTTCACAACTTTATTTATTCAATAGTTTATCTTCTCTTTATTCAATAGTTAAGTAGAATGATTAACTACAATTTGTGATTTATTTTTGGAAATTATCAATAATTAAATTTTGTAATTGTGTGGAAGGTGGCATTAATTCTACATGGGGAGTGTGGTAGAAATATGAGAGGAATTCCATAAATCTAGATGGACGAAATCAAATGTACTGAAGCAACTCAATGGAGAATGATAAACATTGCATGAAATATCTTGTGTGGTGGCTAAGGCCATAAATTGGAGGAGGGTTAGAAACACAAAAAATTTTAGGTAGCCTAATGGATTAAATTTATCCAATCTTCTCCTCCACTACAACATATCGTATCCTACCTACCATGTTTTGTTGGTGAACTATAAGTACATGACACTCATAGACAAGACCAACAATGATTTTTAAATATAGTGGTCATATGAATAGCCATAGGATGATGTTATTTTTCCTAATATATGGGGTACTCCTAGCTTTATTCCATCATATCTTAGGCCTTTCTTGGATAATTTATTTTCAATGAAGGTGTCTAATGATCCGAATGTCTATGTGCATCCAAATCAAGTATGATATATTTTCATTGATGCAAAACTACCTTTCAGAGTATGTTTCTAATGTATTGGAGTGTTTCCACATTCCTTCTCACCCCTCCTTTCATGCCTCAAATTATGGGCCATAGTCATCGGCAGTTGTATTGATTTCTTGAATAGACAAATAGATGATATGACATAAAGGAATGTTAGAGAGATAATCCATGCATACAAATCTTATGTTTCACACCTCCCCACTATGATTACTTTTATATATACATATAGACATGAAAACATGTGAAATATGTCACTGACATGTGAAAGAATAAAAGGAGAATAAGGTATACATGTGAAGAATATAGATCACCAATCAAAAATAACACATACCATACACAAAAAATATACAAGAGTACATGGGAAAAACATTGCATCATTCAACTAACATGATGATGCAATACATTAATAAATGGAAATTAACCACCAAAGCATTGCTTTAACCATACAAAAAAAAAACTACGTATCTAGCACAAACTAGAAACAAAACACTTGTATTCAAATCTCTTGTCCAAATAATATGTTTGACCACACATCAATTATGTCATATATATTATTCCAAAATGTATGTATATAGATAATAGTGTCCAAAGAAATAGCCACAAGATAATATCAATGTTCATGGCATGGCCTTTGGGCCTCTAGAAATGGATAAATAAGTGGAAGTAGTCAACCACATGAATGCATGCATATGCATGTCACCCTAGACACTTGTAATTCAAAATGTGCAGTTTAGAAATCTTGATAAAATACAAGAATAAGAAACCAAAAATAAGAATAAACTTGTTAGTTTTGGTAAATAAGAAGTAACTATCATACATCCTAAACATGGTCCATTCATGCCTAAGACTGTGCTAGCTTGTCTCCACCAGAAGCCTATCTACAGTAATAATATACATCACTATCAAAATATGTAATGGTAGGGTTGAAAAAAAGGTATGGGGAATAAACAAGAGTGCATATAATACATAATCATCATAAGAAGTACAATATCAATTTTTGAGACAACCTATCATGTGCACTTTCATTTATTATGCCCCCCTAATGAACATATCTGCCATTTTGTAAATGCATTTCTCTCAAAGGAATGTGATCCTCATCACTAGAATGGGCTTGAGGGTCATCCCTCTATAATCAGAATAATGATTGTGGTAGAAATATCAATGTTAATATTAAGTAAGCTAAATTTAACTTAACATTAACTTCATGAAAAGCAATGAACATAATGCATTTAACATGAGGTCCATTGTTGCATGCACCTTGCTATTACTCCACCCATTCTCTTTTTTACTCTATTTATCGGTGATATTCTCTTTGCTCAATGCAAGCTTCCCTTCTCTATGTCAAGTTTTCACTCAAATTGTATGTATCTATCTCATCTCTAATAAAATTCAAGGTTATCTTATTGAGATAATATAACTCAGACACATCTTCCCTATCCATCCACAATCTTTCCAGCCTATCTCTCTTGATGATGCTTTGATTTTTCAAGAATCGGTCTATTAGTCTCCTTTTTATTGATTTCTCTTCCCTTAGGCATACATTTCCCATTTTCAACATGCCTAGGTGTCTCTTTAGAATGGGTTACCGACTATGAATCTTATGATGGTGAGTGTTAAGCTTATTTGGTGACAAAAATGGATGGCCACCATCAGCTCTAAATGTGTTGCATGGCCTCAAAAAGCAAAGGTGCACATTTTGCCTCACAATACCCTAATCTTCAATTCTATACTCACCTACATACTATCATTCAACAAGGAAGATATGTGTGGTTAAGATCATAAAACAATAAATAAATTATAACATCATCAAACACAATATAATGTTAAAAACATAAAATAATAAACATAAGATAACATCATCAAAGGCAATCAAATGTTCTTACAACATTTAGTTCCTCCTCCATTTTAGATTGTGAAGCATCTAGAAGCTAATTATCACCATCATCATCATCAACATCAACATCATCATCATCAACATCATCATCATCATTGTCATCATGGTCATATGACTCCACCTCCTCCTGACACATAGGTGGACATATATATGTGAGTCCAACTCCAAACATATATGGAACAACAAATACGGGGCTATGAGCATGTCAAATGAAAGAGACTAGAAAAAATATGCACTTTTTTAGGGATGAACTTATTATGTAGGTGACTATTGGCCATGTCCATGTGGATCTAATCCACCCCTTCCAACTAAAACACAAAACCAAAAACAACATAGAAAAACACATCGCATGTTAAGAGAATTATAATCTTGATTGTTCCAAGAGGGGAGAAAGAAACATTATTTAACATCTAAAGAAATCAAACATTAAGGGTAGTTAAAGGTTCCCATACATCTCTTGAGAAATAGTCATTGGATGATTCGAGGACACCTTCTTCACCTTCAGTTTGCTCCACCCACTCTTCCTATAGTATTAAAAAAGATATAATATATAAAAATAAGGATGCATGGTTTGCAATTATTGAACATGGAAAATGAAAGAGAGAGTATAAAAAAAAACACATTTGTAGGGATAGAGTCATTATATAGGTTAATATCATCCATGTCCATGTGGTTCCACTCCACCCCTCCCAATTAAAACACAAAACAAAAACAACATAGAAAAATTCATGGTGTGTCAGTCAAAAGTATTTTAATTTTGATTATTGTAAGAGGGAAGAAATAAACTGTTGGGAGGTGGAAGATAAAATCCAAGAACAAACACACCTGTTCTAATTCCACCTGTTAGGATCTTGCTCCTCAGAAAGAGCACAGTATGATTACCAAATATAAGCAATTGAATATGCGGAAATAACCAGAAACACAAGTAACTAGAATTCACCAATAGCACAGAATATGAGAGACAATACACTATCTTGTATTAACACTATATAGAAAAGAATACATCAAAGAGCCGCCACACTCTTTCACCTTACAGAGATTCGCCACACCTCAAGTGTACAATAATTATTCTCACACACACTCTCCTACACAAAAAACGGTCCCAACAACCAACTCACACACAGAATTGGTGTTCACCTCACCAACTAGTCAGTAATAACCCTGCCGGTACACCAAGCACTCTATAGCACTTCAAGCTGATCTCTCATGAACCTGCAACCTACAATTCAAAGACCAAACTTACATGAAGATCACCAATGAGCTTGCAACAACCTGCAACTCATAGATCTTACAACTAGAAGGAACTCTTCCTTTCTATCTCATGCCTTAAACAATACATGCCAATGGGTCTATAAATAGATCCCTAACTCAAACAATAACTTAGACTCTTAATTTAGACAATTATCCTCGCAGCCCAAGACTCTAACTGGTCTCAACATGCAAAATCTTTGATCACTTAACTAACTGTCCGTGAAACGAGCAGTTCTAGAACACACAGGCGACCGACGTTGGTCCCTGCTTGTCTGGTTCTGCCGACGTCGGCCGACTTTCTGCCGTCACCGGTGGCCTTCTGCACTGGACTCTACCGACGTCGGTCTTGTTGCCGACGCCGGTTCCTCTGGAACTCAGCAACCATCTGTTCCTCAGTTTGCAAAGGTTGAAGCTTTTAGCTCCACAACCTAACATAAACATTATTTAACATGAGGAGCAATCAAACATTAAGGTCAGCAAAAGGTTCCCATACATCTATTAAAAAATAACATTGGGCACTTCGGGGACACCCTCTTCACCTTCAGTCTATTCCACCCTCTCCTCCCACAGTATTAAAAAAGGGAAACATAACAAATCAAAAGAGGGATGCATGGTTTGAAAATATTGAGCATTTTACATATGCAAAAATAACATTAAAGTAGGCATTAAAAATACATGGACCATCAATAAAATTACATATGTTATCCCCTTGTTTTCATATTTATTTGGTAATATTCCATCTCACACTAGGATTGCACCCCTGGTTGTTCACGAGTAGGGGAGGGCTATCTCATAATAGTGGGAATACCATCCCCAATTGTTGATCTTCCATATATCTTCCTCCTTCAATCTCTGAGGGGGTGAGGGAAACATCTAAATTGAGAACTTACATGTAATGAGGACTTTTGACCAACTTCTTTCTCCTAACATAATACATGTCACATAAGATTAACATCAACAAAAAAAATAATACAACTCAAATTCACATTTGAGTACAATAGCTAAAAATGCATACCATTTGTTCGATCTCATCACAAATTTATTTGAGAAAATCATCTAATTCCCACTCATCCATCTTAAATCTACAACAGTTAACATTCATAGTATTTGTTTCCAACAAACAATAACTTACATTCAAAAAATTCAAGAATATGCTTTACAACACTAACCCTTACCAATGAAATGCTTATAGAAATCACCGTAAAGGTCACCATGAGAGTATAATAGTGTGCTGATTGCCAGGGTAATCTGACTAGTTGGCAACATAACATAGCAGCCACAAAATAATTAGGCCAACCACTGTTCATGAAATTGACACCCTATATTGAAAGTATATATTATGAGCCTCCAACAAGGAAATGTATATATGAGAAGGCATTACATTTTATATAGAGAGTGTAACACTCCAAAGTAGAGATTGTATTTTCACATTATATAAACTTAACATACCAATTCATTTGAAAAAAAAAATATAATATGGCAACGCCTCATGAGGACATTCAAGGACAAGATAAACAAACCTTTGTATGTAGTAGATGAGATAGAGAAAATGTAATGGATACATTACATTTTGAAAACTTTAAAAGAACCAAAACATGCCTATTGTAAATTTCAAAGGTTAACAATAATATTTTTGAAGCCTTGAATATCAATTTCATGGAGATTTTATGCAAATAAATTTATTTTAGTTGTATCTTATATGAAAGATGTTGATGGAAATATTTAATAAGCTCAATGAACATTCTGAATGAAGAAGTCAACAATAGTAAGTATACATAGCATAGTACAATGGGAGTAATGCAAACACAAACATGGATTAACACACTCTTACTTTGTGGAAGTCTACATAAACACATGAAATATGACAAAAATAACACATTCAATGTACTTAAAAGCACACATACATGATGACCCCATCACAAAGAATAGAGTACATTTTGGCACTGGCAAGCATAAATACATAGGAAATGGTGAATAAACACACAAGAATTAAAAATAGAGATGAAGAAATTAAAGCTTGGAAAATACTATAGAGGATCTTATACACCCTACAATGGGAGTACAATAAACATGGATTCACACACTATTACTTTGTGGAAGTCTGTAAAAACACATGAAACATGACAAGAGTAACACTTTTAATGTACTTAAAAGCACACATACATGATGACCCCATCATAAATAATAGAGTACATTTAGGTACTTGCAAGTATAAATACACATGAAATGGTGAATAAAAACACATGAATTAAAAATAGAGGTGAAGATATTAAAGCTTGGAAAATACTAGAGATGCTCTTATGTACCCTATTATACCCTGTTGAACAACTCTCTTCCTCTAAATTCATAGTGCATATGACCCTACATATAAGAGCTTGTCTTTATGTATAAAAATAACTTATTAACAAAGATAAAATCCTATATGAGCTTAAACTTATGTATAGTAGGCCTCTGCCAAGGAGAAAAAGGGCCCCAAAAATAGTAGGCATAGGTGAAATTGAAGATAAATGTCCTTTTAAAGGATTTATTACAATCTTCCCTACTTTTCTTTGCATTTTCATCTAAATAATTTATGCAAAGGAGGCTTATGAACACACTGTAAATGTGCTTATTTGAAGCATTTTCCTTTTTCCCCCATACCTATTCTTGCTTCCTATGTTTTGGATTTTGTCTATGTTAATAAGTTATGGATTTGATTTTTTTCACATTTATAAAAAACTCTGGGATTTATTTCCTTGTTAGCTTATTCAATGACCACTTGCCCTTCTGTGATCATAAATATGAATGAATCTATCCTATATAAGTTACGGTTTTAGTTTTATGTAGGGTCATATGCACCATTATCTTTTATGCAGGGTCATATGCACTACCATTTTAATAAGGTAACACTAATATTTGCTTTCTTTTATCCTTTAAAATGACCATCTGTTAAAGGATATTCTATGTTTGAACAATATAAATCTATTTCCTTTGAAAAGGAAAACTGAGTATGTGTTTTTTATGGGAAGAATAACTTATAAACTACGTCAAAACTCAATATATAGTTTGATTATAAACAGAGTTCATAAACACAATTGTTCATAAACACAATTCACAATCATGCAGACCACTGTGTGTTAAGACACGATCTATAGAGAAGCAAGGGTAACCTTGAATAGGGGCATACAAAACCCTCAGATGGAATGAAATGGTCACTTGAATCTATGAAAATGATAAAACCTTATAAAATTTACCTTGACATTTGACTAAACACTGACTCCTTTGCTCTTGTTTGGATCACCTTTGCTTGAACTATCTCCCTCCACCTTAGATCCAATAATGATTGAATGGTGAAGGACATGTATTTAGGCTTGGCATTACTATATTAATAGTAAGATAACAAATCATGATTAAGGTAAAGCTAAGAAACCATGATTATCTTTATGTTAGGGTATGATAATCCAACATGCCATGCTCACTGGGTCTGTGCCATGTGCAAATTAGTGGTGAAGTTGGTGGTGACCATGATGGGGATGGTTAGAATAAATCACTGGTGTATATAATGATTTAACTATGGATTAAACCACCTCAAACTATGGTTTATTTTAAGTACTAACCAACCCCTGATGATCAGCCCCTGATGACCAGTGATGACTAGCCCACACCACGAGTTGGCTTGTGTTGGTTAAGTTCTACCCTAAATTTGACATATTTAAGAGAAATATTTAGATAATATGAGTTATTAATTTTCATTAATAACAAAATATTGGATCTATAGGATATCATTTCTATCTTAAAAAAGCTAAAAACATAGTTTTCTATGTAGTTCAAGGCAAGCAAGGCATACTTTATACAAAAAATATTAAAATTAACAAGAATCAATCACAATTCATAAGATTAAGGCATACTATGATTAAATTTGTCATATTATTCTTAAGATCAAGGCATCCTCCTTCTCCTGACTTATCCAAAATGGCATGGCAGTTCTCAAAGCATAATTTTTACTCCTCTTGCTAATGGTTAAGATGGATAATAATGACATTCAAACTCTATAAGAAATGTGTTCTATAAATAACAAAAACTTATTTCATTTCACTATCTTTCTCCTCCCAAGGTGGGCATAGTTGGAGGATTTTAAATGCTTATTGGTGAATGCACTTAATGTTGGAAAAGTTATAATTTCCTTATTTCTCCCATTATGGCTCAACCCATGTGCTTTAAAATATCAACCAATTGATTTAATAACTAGTCAAATCCATTCCTATGCTAGTTATATAGGCTTCAAAGGTTGGGTTTAATTTTTTTTAAACATTTAAGTGATGATAATTTTAATGTTTAACATTGTTATAAATTAATTGTGTTTATATATGTGTTAATGTGATAATATAATATTGTATTGGTAATGAGGTTGTTTATAGAAATATAAAAACCTACTTAAATAGCTTTTAGTGTGTTACAAGTTGTTTTAACAACTTGATTATATTGGTTGAGTGGTTGTAGTAGATATAATAGCTCTCCTATTATATCAAAGATACAACACTTATAAAAATATAACCTTTGCATATGAATAATATAATGAAGGATTATTGTCTGTGTATTAGGATTTACCAATAATTTGTATTAAGATTCATTGTATAATCTCTTTGAATTAACTACAAACATGTACGGGTTCTTGAAACAAGTAGGGATTCCACTGAAACTATTTTAAATCCTTACTAACACACCTCCATGTGATAATATAACATTTATTTAAGTTTAATTGCAATTTTTTTGGAGTGTTATTAGATATAGACCTCAATTTAATATTATTATAATGAAATCCTAGGTGAATCATGTTAAAACAATATGCAACTACTCAATTGATCATTAGAAGGAAATCCACTTCCATTAGCATAAGGATTAGTTTACTAACATAGTATGGCTTCTATGAAACACCATGTGAAATATTTATTTTGATATCCAAGCACAAGCTCAAAAATAGAGTAATAAGAAAAGAAAAAAAATGAGTTAGTTAATGGCTATCGATTTATTGATATATGTTTAATGAAGATGCTAACACACTGCACAAAAGGTAGATAAAGATAAGGACTCAATTGGATTGTCTACCCATCCATTGGGGTACACATGGTTTAATATCTATGTTCGACACATCCTCATTCTTTCCTTCTAACATCTTATCTATTCAATTCTTGTCAATTATACCCTCACTCTTTATAGGGATGGAAAAATTGTGTTGCAATCACACACTCAACATAAAATATGAAAATAAATCAATTCAATGTTGACTGTTACTACTTTATAATAAATCAATATATTACTCTGATCATTTGTATCATATTTACTTAACTCTTAAAAAACATTATCATAAACATGTTATTCAATATCACATCAATTTCTAATCAAATCCATAAACATGTATATTCATTGTTAGTCCAAAATAACATAATATAATAAGGTACATTTATCTTTAACCACAAGTTTTATTCAACATAGTAAAGTAGCATTTATTAAAACATTATAGATTTTGACTAGATAAGTTTTTGTTACATGCCACATCATCACAAAATAAGTAAATAATACATTTGTACAAATGGAATACAACAAATTTTATTTCAAGCCATGTAGTCACAGTTCTTTTTTGATGTTTTGGTATATTTTATTTATTTGATTACTCCAAACTCTTATTGGTACACTTTTCATTCACATTGGACCCTTCATATTCTTGTGGAATCTACGTTTTATCTTAAACACATAAAAATTTATCACTTGTTTACCTTGGGATCCACCTAATTATCCTTGTTGGTAGTAGACATAGTATTTTAAAATTATAGTGTAGATGCATGACAAGTGTGTAATGCATATTAATTTGCGTGACATTTTTTTTTATGTATTCAACATATATATGTATCTCAAAAAACTACATAATACAAAAAGACTCCTTTGAGAGCTAGAAATTGAAAGATAGAATGTGAAGCAACAAAGCTTTGTAAGGTCTATATAGAGTGATCAATTAGAAGGGAAAAGGGTTTGGAAATATAGAGATTAGATGATGGTTTTTGAATATCTTATTGTTTTTGTTTTATGTGAAGTGTATACTATTTTTTACTTACATCTTTTTAATTACATAAATCAATGAATATGATGTATAATTCAAGTCTTTATTTTCTAGATAAACATATAATTCTAAATTGAAGGAATACTTGATATTTATATAACTTTGTTTGTATTGTAAACCCATATATTACTTCATATAGAAACACACATTACTATGTTCTCATGGGAATTCTAGGAACCTTTGCTAACAATGGTGTTGTGAGCATGAAACTTTAAAACATATTGAGATGGTTATCTAAAGAGAGATGTTTGGAGCAATGAATAGATGAGAGAAATCAAAATTTCATAGAAGAGGAGGAAAATAGGATAGGAAGCTCTAGGAGAGAGGTTATAAGTGGGCATATACATGGTGAGATATATGAAATATTTTGGTGCAAATTACTTGGGTTTCTAGTTGTATAGTTATCGAGAAGTTAATATACTCTTGCTTCGACCCAAGATAAATATCACACTTTGTTTGGATTGAGAAAAATATAAAAAAGCTACAAAATATAAACACCAATTGGATGTGTACAATGGGACATTAGATAGAGACTACCATTGATAGATATATCATTGAGTTTTCCATGTAGGGGTACATCACATTCAAAGTTGCTAAGGATTTGATTATAAGAGGTATCCAAGGAAACTTTTTGTAATGCCTACCTACTCTACTTAAAATTTTGGTTGTGGAAATGGCCATGGTGCCTATTTTAGATAACATGGAGTAGTCACTTAGGAAATTATGGGGATGTGTGTGATGATAAAGTAAATGATGAATAACTGAGAAGAGAAAATTGATCCTGAACCCATAAGATGGAGGATAAAGATAAGTGAAATGAAAACAAAATTTTAGAGTTAGAGTGAGATTTATGATAACAGAGAAGATGGAATAAATAGAATAATCCTAACGTAACTATGAGTATGAGTATAATAGAGAGTTTAGAATATAAAGAAGGAATGGATCTCAAGGAAGAGCCAAAGATTATGTAGAAAATGAATATAAGGAAATGAGAGGGCCTAAAAGGGAGATGGTGTAGATGAACATGTAAGAATGGCTAGAGATTGGAAAAGGGATTCAAAAGAGATATAAAAGAGTGAGAAGAGAGAGAACAAATGAGTAATTACATCAGTTAGAAGGTAATTTTAGATCCCAGTTACAAGGGATAATATTGTTTAAAGAAGAGAAATAACAATCTTTTGAAGAAGTTATGTTAAGTCTCATGATTAAAATAGGTTCCAGTTTAAATAAAGTAGGAGTCATGGACAAGGATCATTAATTTTACAAATACACATCCCATATACCTAATTTATCAACATAAAGTAGAATAAATTTTTTAGAATCTAATAAAGATAATATTTAGTTTGATTGTTTTAAAAATAAATTTATAAAATATAGTGAAGACACTAAGAAAGTACTAGATAAGAATAAATTGATTGGGCTAGATTTCATGTCACAGTAAATCTTAAGCCATTGAGAAAGTCTAGTCCATGAAAACTAGTAGTTTTAGGTGAAAATAGAGGAAACATGGCTCTCACTGCATGAAATTTTGTTAGTTTGGCATTGTATGATTGGTGTAGTAACATTGAATAGTGCTTGCTAACCTGTGAGATGACATGGTAGGTTATAATTATAACTATGGATGATGTAAATAAGTGTGATCTCATAGGAGCCTTAATCGATAGAGCTCTAGAGATTATGTAGAAAAGTGATGCTACAAAACTAAGATTTTAAGATGTCAAAAATTAGTTGATATGATAATTTAAAATGAATAAATGCATGAGTCAGACAATACAAGATCTGAAAGAAATTTACCAAAAATTAGGCAAGTCGGTATGTGACTATGATTACAAGTTATTTAATGTAATGAATAGAGTGGAATTTATATTTCAAGATATAGATAAGGATGCATGGTTTATAGAAGATATGTGATCTCATCTTAAGTTTTCCATTACTAAAACCCATTTCACTTGTAAGGTGGATGTTATAGCAGCTACACTCTAGGTGGAGAAGATAGATTAATATAGGGTAAGTTCATGGTCTATTGGAAAATATGGCACAATGATAGATATGGTTTTGTGCAAGATGGATGAGATGCATGAAAGTAACAAGCCCACGCTATTATTGTGGTGTATAGAGTGCAAAAAATATGGGAACCATAATAATGATGGTGTAAAAGTCAAAATAGAGTTCTATAAGATCTGCTAGGTAGTAAGACATGCGATAATGAAATGTCATGACTTACAATAGTATACCCAATAATCTCAGAGTTTATACTATAATTTATATAAGTCACATAATCATGATGATAAAAATTAGAAACATCTTCAATAATTTAATGAAGATATCACCAAGAATGTCTTCACAATAGATGCCTACTATGAAATTAGGAATTCTAAGCCCAAATTTAGAAATGATAGCTATGACTCAATATCAACCTCAAGGCTTAATAAGATGGAAATTATAATATCCATAGTACCAAACAAGATGGAATCCACCATCTCCTCAATATTGATAGTCATGGAACACTATATCACTTGAATGAAAATGAATAGGATGGGGCCCATCTTCTCCCTGAGGGCCATATGGGGGATATGATGGTCAACATCAATAGGGGTGGGTTCACCATAGTGACAAGGAGGATATGATGGTAAAAAATAATAACATTGGGGTTTTTAATAGAGATAAGGGGATTATAAAAGTGGGAACTGAGGTAAATACCAAGGAGGTAATTGTAGCCCAGATGAGAGATAGGGTTGATAATAGATTATCTATTATCTATGTGGAGAATACCATCACTTCACACATAATTATCCAACCAATCCAAGAAGGAAGTATATTGTGCATATTTTAGAGTTCTAGGACAACATCATATAGAATATTGTCTTATGTTATAATAATAGAGAAATGAAAAATTAGTGTGAAATGTAAACATGGTAAACCCATACCCAAGGGACCTTGTATACATACAAGTAGTAAATTGACATCAAAATGTAAAATAAGGATTACCACCCTTAGAGATAACTCAAGACCATAAAATTAAAAAGGTATAATAGGAAAAATATATTTATCCTTCTAGAGAAAAGGGTATGATGTACCAGGCAACTTAGATATTACAAAATATACAACACCAAGTTACATCCAAGATCAAGGTTACAATCATTGATGTACATATGTATGGTTAAATTATGCACATTATGAGGTAGGATAGAGTATTTACTACTTTGATAGATCTATTCAAATTGGTAAGCATTATGTGAAATGAATATATGTCATAGAACATCAAAAATCTCTTATTTGACTACGCATAAAGAGGGAAACAACGTAATGATAAGGTGGTATGGTATGTAAAAACCAACAAACCATGGGATGTTGAATCTCAAATAAATATCAAATTGGTCAGATATGAGGCTATAAATTCTATATAAAACTTTGAAAGTATAGTAAATATGATCCTTCGATCAACATGGTAAGCTATTGGATGACCTTCTCTAAATTACAACCTAGTGATGTTGAATCTCATAAAATCATAAGGGTAGACACTATTAGATGCCTAGAAGATGCAGAGATAAAAAAAATTGATCTAAATATGTGAGGTGATTTTGAATTCATACATATGAATATTGATGAAATGTACTACCCTATGTTGATTGATAGCAAGTGGGCATATAATGGGAAGAAAACCATCAACACAATGCACAATCAGTTGGAAGTAAATTGAGGGGATAATATTATTATCATACCTATGAATAAAGATTAAAAAAATCCTTATATCATTCATAAATAACCTAAATCACCCTATGAATATGGGGATAAAAATAGGTTTAAAGTTCACGTAGAGCCTAAGCATAATGCACTACGAGCTTTAGAATTCAAATTTTTCCATATAGAAACAAAAACTATGATCATTACAATAAATAGAGAAACCTTCATCTAGACCTATGAAAATAAAAGAACAAGCTCCTTAATTCCATATAGTGGAATGTAAGTCTCCATATGTGTGATCACCAACATAGTCTAAAGTAGATTTAATATATCAAGTAGGTGCGACAGACATGGATTACACTTAACCAACTCAATAAGGTGTTCTACCATGGGAAGTTATGTCTTTAATGAGTAGTGATTTAAATACCCATATGTTGAATTTGGTAAGAGGAGACTAGGAGGTGATACCAATGAGAATGGTTGTCACTATAGAGTGATAATTACCTCAATACTTTACAACCAAAAACTTTGACCAATTTATTTATAGATTAGAGTAACATGTTCTAAATGTAGATCAATGATTTAGTGTGCTACATTATACTCTAAAGGGCACTGTTGTGATATGGGTAGTACACAAGTAAAATTAGTTACATTGGGAAGATGTTTATGAACTACTATGAACTTGATTTCAAACAATACATGCGATCATGAATTAGTGCCCATTTTTCCTAAAATAGTGTCTTGAAATGCATATTTATAAAAGTGTTAATGTATATCTTCATAGAGTGTAGAACCCAAATATGGGTACATGTATTCAAGCATACATTATCACCTCTTCCAAAAACATGGTATATTTACTAGGAATGTAGGTAGGAAACTAAAATTTATCCATAACTTTAGAAGGATTTTATTTAAAGCTTTGTCTTTGAGGATGAGAATCCCCTATTATAGAATGCTCTTCATAAGTTGATTTTTTATGTCATGGCTGAGAAGAGGATCTTAGCACTACAATGAAATCCTCTTCATAAGAAGATTATGCTAGAGATTTTAATATAGATATCAAAATTTACAAGGCTAGTAAGTAAAAATAATAGTTTTTAGTGCACCCTGCAATAGAATCAGGGATGACGAGGAAGAGATAGAATATAGTGACAATAATGAGGACCTAGACTTGAATGGTTTCTTTGAAGATAAGCGAGAAGTAGAATAACCAGAATCAAAAATCATAAAGTAAACTAAATATGTACAACTATAAAATTTAAACATTTAGAACAATAAACAAAGGAGACTTTGAGACTCTATGCTAAGTACATTCAAAATTATATATCAAGAACCATTAAATAAATCAGTAGGGAAAATTAGTACTGAGGATATACCAGAATTTTTGAATTTGGGTATATATTTGACATAGAAAGAGCTATTAGAAGTCTTGTAATTGTTTTGAGATTATCAAGATGTTCCCAATTTTTTTTCATAAGTCAAGGGTGTTTATCCTTCGTTAGAAGAGATGCACATAAAACTCAAGGAGTGCACATGGCCTATCAAGAAGTGTAGAATATGGAATCCAAATAAGATGCTAGTTTCTATTGTTAGTGAATACACATCAAAACAAGTCAAGGAAACTATCATTCCAAGCCCATTTAATAGGGCGAGTTATGGTATACCAGTAACAAATACAAAATAAAAAATAAAACTAAGTTTATAACTTCCTTGGAGATTTACTTGCAAACTGACATGAAAAGAGGCTTGAACTTGGCTTGTGAACTAACAGTCTTTTACAATGTTGATTCCACATGGGAAACATATTTCCTTGTCTACTTGAGGTTTTGGCTTGGCTTGGCATGAGAATATTGAAGCTCTAGAGTGATTTTGGCATGGTAAGTTTATTTCAAAAGAGCTTGTATATAATGGAGGCTAAGGCCTCAATTTATGTACTGTTGGTTTAAATGTGAACCACCAATTTAAGATCAAGATCAATGATGGAGGATGAGTCCTAAAACTCATGATTTCACACATGGAGTGTGTAATTAACCCCTACTTAAGCCATTTTAGACTGTGGAAGAGATTTGGAAAGAAAAAGTAGTCATTGGTCCTCTTAGAGTGTGTAAGAGAGGTGTAAGAAGAACAATGTGTAAGAGGGTGTAAGAGGAACAATGTGTAAGAGGGGTGTAAAGACTTGCTTGTACTCCTTCCCTCTCCCATAGACTTCCTTAAGTGACATCACCAATGTGATGTAATAAAACAATTTTTCTTTTAGGAAAATAGATAATTTCAAACTCATGAAACTTTCCATTAGAGGAATGATTAGGCTAATTAATAAAGGTGATTAATTAACAATTAGAAGAATGGTGCACTTGAAATGTTCTTTTGACAGTCAAATATTCATTTAATTATATAGTGATAACATTTGAAAAAGGGTTAATTTGATTCAGGATGAATTTAATATAATTAATATTATGATATGATCGATTGTCCCAATTAGGGATATATCATTGCAATTTTAGATTAAAATAGAAATTCTATGGGTAAATTGGGCTAGAAAATGACTTTCGATCAAATTTGTGTGTGGTTGGGGAAACTCACTCTTGATTATTATTTAAACATGGAAGTGGTTTAAAATAAGTGTTTACATTTTCCCCTATTTGAAAGGCATTGCAATACACTAGGCATAGTAATGTCTTTTCAAAGACTTAAAAAGTTGTTAAGAGGAATTTTGATAATGCTTGAAGAATGATGTGCTCACATTTCAATAAAATTATGAGTTATTAAAATTCAAATTGATGCCTCAAAGGGTGCTTTATAGGACCTAGATTCCCCCTCAAAAGAATGGTCAAAAAATAATTGAAAATGGATGTTCCCTCAAAATAAATGAAAATGGGCAGTTTGTAGGTATAAAGGTTCAAGAATGAAGATCATGGAGAAAACCAAATGAAAAATGGATAATGAGACTGAAAATAGGCCTCCATAGAAGAAAATAATGGTAATAGGGAACAAGGGGTTTAAATTTTCAAAATTTAAAGCTTAATATTCACCCCTGAGGGGTGAAAACTATTCATTATTACCCCTCCATTTGAAAGATTTGAGCTCTGATAAGGTGTGAGAGTGTGCAATAAAGAATGGCTCACTATGTGCAACAAAGACACTTTAACTATCATATTTGAGAGTATTGGTGACCACAATAGGATGGAAAAATGGTAAGTAGGTTCCCCCTTGTAAATTTATGTATTAAATAACATTTATGGATAGTAATAAGGCAGAGATCGATGTTTCTACTGAGTTTGTGAAAATAAAAAATTAGTGAAAATGTCAAAAAAATAGTGAAATCACTGAAAAATCACCGATTTGAAAGAAAACAATGAAAATGAAAAAATGTGGGGAATCACCTAATCAACAAAAATGTGCCAACAATAAAAATGCCTAAAACACTGAGAATCACCTAATAGATGAAAACATGAACAACTTGATGTAAATGCAAGGAAATTGGAAAAATCACTCAAAATACAAGTCCCCAAAGACATTTATGGAACAAAAAAAATGGTGAAAATGCTAAAAAGTAAAATTATCGAAGGAAATAATAGAATCGCTAAGAGAATAACAAAATTATGAATAGGGTAATTCAGTCTAAGTCCATTTAGAAGATAATTGGTCACATGGTCTAATTATAATGGTGTGTTTAACATGTTTTATAATTATTTTATATTTATCGTACATATCCAGATATATTTATTAGGTATTTGGTTGATAGTTTTAGTGATTTGTACTAATTTGGTTGTGTTTGTAAGAGCATCTTGCGGTCTTGATTATGCAGGAGTGGTGTTCACATTGCCTACAGTCTAAACAAATATGGGCTGAGGAGATATGTATCATCTTAGAGGCTATGGGTTTGTTATATTTTGCATGCCTACCCATAATCAAGGTAGACAGAGTATACCTAAGTGCCCTAGTGAAGAGGTGGTACTCAAAGATGAGGACCTTTCACCTACCAATTAGAGAGGCCATGATTACTCTAGAGGATATGTGGTGCATTCTAAAATTACTGATTAGAGGTTATCCCTTATATTGTAATAGCCCTGAAGGGTAGTAGGCACTATTGGATGACTTGGTTAGTGTTTTTGACATCTGCATCGAGAGCATTGTAAATATTGACTTGATTGAGATATATATAGATATTAGGATAAATGAACACAGTTGATGAGACTTATTTGCTAGTGGGCATTGATTGGAAGGTATTAATTCTTATTTCCATTTTCAATGGAATATTGTTTCCTAATAAGAGTGGTGACTTCTTTCATATAATCTTGGGGGAATTCTTAGGGATATGCTAAACAACACTATTATTTTTATTTGGAGGGTGATGATACTAGCCTACCTATATCGAGATCTACACAATGTAGCCTATAGAGATGGTTGGAACATTGATGACTCTACATTACTCTAGGTCTAGGTATGGGAACACATAGTTATAGAGTGACCAGTGTGTGAGAGTTAGGTATGAGTCTTGAAGGATCTTGTGGCCTTTGAATGGATACAAACATGTTCATATCATCAAGGATATAGGTGAGACATTTATCTATCTCATAAGATGATAAATGACATGATAGATGGAGATTTTGTTTAGTGACCGTACCTCCCATTACAAATTTTATGGGTGATTGATAGTTGGTATATGACCTTCATGACTATCAAGTGTTTCCTTGTTGGTAGACAATCTCATATTATTAAAAATTATAAACCTAATCAATTACAATGGTAGTTTGGTAGATAGTAGGATGTGCCAAAGGCACTCAAATTTTTTACTCCTGTGACTAGAGAGATTAGCAAATGAGAGCCAATTATAGCTCAACACATAACAAGAGCTAGTTATGGACTAGTTCGACATGTTATTTGGGCTTATGAATGAGGTCCTGAAGATGTAATCAAGATAGTTGCATATACAAGATGGTGGGCCCAGTTTAGGCATGAGATATTAATAGTGCCCCATGGTGCCTCAATATAGTCAATACTCATGGTTATATCCCAAAGAATGGGATAGGTAAATGATTAGGGTCATGTAGATATAGAGATAGATATGGAGGATGAGTCCAGGGATACCAAGATAAAGGTTGGTGACATTGATATCAAGGGTGCTGATACAAAGATTGAGGGTGATGATGATCCTAACCTAGGACTAGTTAGGAGGAGGAGGGTGGACCCAAGTGAATACATCACTTCAAGTATATTGGGAAGAGACATGAGTACAAAAAATATGTTATTAGAGGAGATTATGACATGGGTGACAGAGATAGATGGGTTACAAGCTATGCTAGCCCATTTATAATAGTAGGTGACTTACATAGATTCTCAAATTTTGAACCTCTAGGCATGCATTAGGGCCCTTCAGTCAGAGATTATATCTCTAAAGGTAGAGGTGGCCCACATGACACAACTACAAGCACACATTCAGGCTGAGAGAACTTAGGCCAAGGTAAATGTGTAGAGGCTCTAGTGTGATTGGGATACATCATGATAGGTAAGCACACATCCCAATTTTCCATAGTTATCCTTAATAGACTTCAAGCTAAGGATGAGACATCATACTATTATCATACTTATGAGGTAGATATACTAGTAGTGAGGCAAATACCTAATTTTGAGGCATAGAAAACATAAAGATAAGCTTTCATGTCTACAAGATCGAGATAAAGGACACACCATACCTCAAAATTTGGTAAATCAATACATTAGCCACCACTACCTCTACCACTAGGGGAACCAGGGCCACCATTATAGATAGGGCATGGGAATTCATAGAGTTAGAGTTGATTGTTACCTATTTTTGTATTTTATATCATGACTTGTATATACTCACTATGTATATAACATTATGGTCTACCAAGATATAAAACATGCCCTTCTATATTGTTGATCTCATTGATGCTCATGGACTCTTTTGTGTGTGTGTGCATGTGCGCGCGCGCGCACGTGTGTGTGATGATTTTTTGTTATTTAGTTGTTGTTATGGCCTTACATTACTTAGATTAGAAATTGTGATTGAATAATTTGTTTTTCATATTAACATGGGATGAATGATATTAGTTTTCTATGATTCTATTGTTATGATTTGGTAAAAATGATGTAATGTTTATTCCTTACACTAAAAATGTGATATGATTAGATTTATCATTGGATATTGGCTTAATTGATCATGTTTGTGAAATGATTTATGAATTTTTGTATATGCTAATTTGTTGATATGTATCATGAGTAACATATATATTAGTCATAGGATGTAGTGCTTTTGTTGTAAAATAATAGACAAGGAGATTAATTGTTGCCACATTGATTTTTATACCTCCAACACTCTGATTTTTTATTTTGCATTAAAATTTTAAATGAATCATCATAACATTAGATTCCATAAGAGTAAGAACTTGATTAAATTTTATATGTCAACAACTTAAGATCGAGATGATAATAATCAAGTCATAAGTGTAAAACATAATGCAATAAACCAAGATTAGGTTAGGTACAACTATCTACAACTTAATAATAAGATATAACAGATACAAAATTAAGTGTAAAATATAATGCACCAAACCAAAGGCAACTAAATAAAATCAAATAAACACACCAACAACAATAAAAAATAAACAATATTTACAAACACTCAAACAAAAATAGACAAGTAATTATTTAACCATTTGTGTGTGTGTGAAAGTAAGGTTTTAATCTTAGAGATTATACCCCTAAATCTTATAGGATAATTGACAAGATGAGATATCAACTTGGGTGGAAAGGGGTAAATAAAAGAAAAATGAAGGGGTGGCCAAGCTATATCCAAATCCTCCATGCAATTAGATGTTATCTACATAGGACAATGGACTTTAGGCAAATGTAATTCTCCTCGGGATGTGGGAAAGAAGAAAAATTATGATGAGTAATATATTTGATTGTAGATGAATAATTGGAAAGGTATACTTTCAAAACAACAAGAGCATTGGATAAATTAGGAAAATTGAAATGGAAATAATATTGGTCGAGATGACCCAATATGCTCCATACATCCAAATGCTACGTACATAGTGTATACAAAGGAAAGAGAAGATAAATCACACTTACCCTTTTGCTTGTTGGTACATTTAGATAAATGGGGTCATGACCAGGATGTATTTTCTACACCTAACCAAGGGGTCCTTTACCATAATAATATCACTAGAGAGGGTTTCAAATCCTCTATTCAAGTAACACCATGTAATAACCTTAGCTAGGTCTTATGTTTTATTATTCCCAAAGTAAATGTCAAAGTAAAGTAAAATCTAGCCTAGTGCTCACCAAAGCATGTGACACAAAATGGGGGTAATAAACATAAAAGCAAACATGCATAGAAGAATTATAATTAAGTCAATATAGATATAACCTGAATGCATGGAGAGATAAATGCATTCAAAATCCATTACTTATGCTACTTATATATACTAAAATAGAGGAGTAAGAGTTAGAGATACTCACCTTGAAGATGAACCTGTCAAGACTCAATCTCTCCCTTAGATAAAAGTGTTTCACAAGAAGTTGTTGTGGTTTATAAAGATCACTAAGATAGGCCAAAGTATCTAATAATTTTCCATAAGATAAGATTATTATCTAAGTGTAAACCCTAAATAATTACATCTCAAGTGGAATGGTGGAAGAACGATTGTAAATAAGCACAAATGAATGATTAAATATCTCTCTCTAAGAAATGATAGAAAGAATGTGTATAATTGGATCTAACCCTAAACCCTTTCAAAATTTTAGTTAATAGAGTCAACCCAATAAACCTATATCATTAATTAATAAAAATAAATTAGGTTGCAGACTGGGTCAGCTGAGGTCAATAGAGTCCCATAACATGTTATATATTTTAAGTACAGGGTTAGTCTAGGCTGACTTTGTTTAGTAAATGTTAAAGAGTTTTTAGCTTAGGTAGTGGTAATTTAAGGTGGTCAATTGTTTAGAGGAGTGTGTAAGAGAGGTGTCAAAGCTTAGGGAGGTGTATAGGAGAGGTTTGTGTTGGTTGCAAGTGGTAGTATATCATACAATAATCTTGAAAAACACCAATGGTCTGCCCACCCCTTTCTTAATGCACCCTTTAAGGCATGTAATTAGAAAGATTGAGACTCGAAGGGTGCTTACATGAGAGAAAACATCAAAAATTGATAAAGTTTGAAAATATTATGTGTATACATATGCCTCATTCGAAGTGCATCATGTGTCATGCAGGTGTAACATGGGATGGTGCTTCGAAAAAATAACATAGTAACACACAACACTAAAGATAAATAAATTATAGTATTTTAAAGCATAAAATAATTAAATTAAATGGATAAAATAAAATAATTATAATAAAAGTAATGTATACATACCTTGACTTACCTTTATCACTAGATGGTTGTCTATTGTGTTTATAGTTTTGATTGTGGAGGGTGCATAGATTGCTTTGGACAAACTCAAAGATACAAAACTATAACATAACAAAAACAAATAAATTTAGGAAATCTAAGATAACTTAAACATGTAGGCATGATGTACTTAAAAATTTGGTAAGCTAGGGTGATAAATTCTAAGTTAGGACCAAATGACCAAGCCAAAATTTAGAGTAAATAGGGTAACCAAAAATCCAAAGCTACTAAATAATCAAAAAACTCAAACAAGTATACCTTAAGTAAGAAAGGTAAATAAACCAAGACAAACTAAGGATACAAGTAAAAAATGATAATATAACATCAATATGAAAGCAATAACAATCCTTATTTAAATAGAGATGGAAAAATAATGGTAAAATAATATTGATGAATGAGCAGTAACAATCCTTACTCAATCATCACTAGAAAAGTACATAAAAGGGAAAACAAAATTGGTGAGTGAGAAGTAAAAATCCGAACTCACTCAAGTCCTGAAAATAGAAATAGATGCAATTATCCAAAAAAAGGAGTGATAAAAAAAATATTTTAAATAAACCAAATAAATTTTAAAAATGTAAATCAATGGTATAAATAAGATAATCCATAGTCATTGAAGCATACTATTTTTTTCTAAGGATAGATAAAATCAAAAAAAATTAGTTATAAAATGGTTTAAAATGTGGAGAAGAAAGAATATATAAGTGGGAGAAATAGATTTAGAATCAAATTTGCCTATGAAGGGAGGAAATGAAATGGGTGGTGGGGGAGATGAAGGAAAAATCAAGATAGAGAAAATCTTTATTGAAGTCAAGACACTAAACTTAGGTTTGTTAAAACAAGAGGACTTTTAACATTAAGTACTCTGAATAACTTATCCTAACCACACATATCTTGGATCATCAAATGAAGTATGAGTATCATCCTATGAAGGCTATATGCATGAAAAGTAAAGTGGACCTACCTTCCCACAACATGTTATTCATTTTTTAGGATCTCTTATAGAGTCATCAATTTACTCTGAAGATTGAGTAATTATGTGAGAAAGTAGGTAGCACCATATATTTTTTTGAATTATCCTATCCCAATCTACTAACCTACTACACTCCAATGGACCTTAGCTCTATCATGAGGCCAATTATGGAGTTTGAATTTTGATTGGAGATAGGAGATGTACTATAAATCATGTCTTTGGTGTGATTAGAATTTTTGATTTTTAAATTCCCTTTTTATCATTGAATTTTGTTTAAATGATTTGGTTTTTAAATTTTGATGGCTTTTTATATTCCTCCTTCATAGTAATTTGAATAACCCAACATGGGTGCTAAAAATGACTATCATTTGAAAAATTTGTATTTGGTTGCTAAGAAAGAGAACTTATAGAGCATGGTGTCTAAGAGTCTTTTTATTTCATGTGAAATAAAGTTTTTATCTTGAATTTGACCTTATTTTATGCAAAGTGGAATAAAAGGAAAAGAAATCAAGAGGAATGAACATGAAATAATTTGAATTACTTCAAATTGCAAAAAATGTGATAGTGAAAAAGAAATACAACAATAGGCAATTATCATTCCTTATCATAATAATGTATATAAGTGTAAGGGAATACACTAATATATTTTGTTGTGCAAGTGTTATCTATAAAAGAAATAAAGCTAAACCTGAGAATATGGGATCACAAACTTGTAACTATTTATTAACATTCTAGAAAAGAAACACTTGGTTTAGGAAAGGTGTTTGGAATAAATATGGTGATTTTATGAGGAAAGCCTAGTCCTATCCATGGTATTACACTATAATTCATAAAAGAGAAACCCAAGTGGGTGCAAAAAAGGTAAAAATGATATTTTTGAGGAGGGCTTGGTCTTATCCATGGTCTTACACTGCAAATCACAAAAGAGAAACTCAAGTAAGTGCAAAAAAAACAAAAATGGTATTTGTGAGGAGTGCTTGGTCCTATCCATGGTATTACACTATAACTCATAAAATAAAAAAACTAGTGGGTGGACATTGTATTTTAAAATAACAAACTTGATATGAAAAATCAATGTATGAAATAAAAAGGTATTCATGAGGAAAATTGGGTCATATCCACAATATTACAATACAATTCATGAATGAAAGAGACTAAAGGACCAAGGGAAGGAACTAAGGTTTGTGTATAAGAGACTACTGTAGAGGGTGAGATCCTTGAATAAATCCTTTAATAAGTGTTAGTAGGATAATATATATAAATATGATAATAAGGAAAAGATTTAAGGAAAGTATTTCTTAAAAAATTGTGCTTTAGTGGGTTCTTTAAAAACATGACCTTCATTAGTTTGTAGGTAATAGGTGTTAGGACCAAGAATGTATTTTTATAAATAAGGGACCCACCATTTTTGGGTGTATTTACCTTCTTTATCATGGGTATAGTCTAACTTAAAGACTAGATCACCAACATTAAAAGTGAAAACTTTAACCTTTTTATTATGTTGTTTGGCGATGCAAGCCTTATATTGGCAATTATGTTGAAGAGTGACTAAATGGTGTTCATCAATAAGATCGAGGTCATGAAGGCGATATTCATGTAATTATTCATTGGGAATGATACCATGAAGAGATATACGTAAGGATGGAAGTTCAACTTCTAATGGTAAGATGAACTTAGAACCATAGACTAGTGAGAATAATGTTGCCCTAATGACAATATATATTAGTACAATAGGCCCAAAGTGTAGGTTTCATGGATGGTCTTTTGTAGAATTTAATTGAGAATTTTGTTAGTGGCCTTAGCTTAGTTATTTCATTATGGATGGTAAGGTGTGGAAAATTTATTGGATATTTTAAATTTAGCACATAATTATTTCATGTCCTTATTTTTGAAATTACTACCATGTTCAAAAATAAAAGTATGGGGAACTCCAAAGTGACAAATGATTTGGTTAAGGATAAATTTAGAAATAGTGGTTCCCATGACATTGACAAGAGGCATGGATTATATCCATTTGGTAAAATATTCAACAACAATAATGATAAAAACATGATCATAATGTGACTAAGGTAATTTATCGATGAGATATAATCCACACATGGAAAATGGTGAAGGTGATTCCACAGTTTGGAGGTCAGCTAGTGGTGAATGGATTAAATTATCATGAAGTTGGAAAGGATTACACTTTTTGGCAAAGTAAATAGTGTCCTTTTTTAAAATAGGCCAAAGGTATCCTATACGTAATAATTTTCATATTGTATCATGTTCACTATGGTGACCACTGCAAATAACACCATGTGTTTATTCAATGAGAGGAGGGACCTCTTCTTGCATTAAACAATGAAGTAGGGTACCTTATGCATATCTAAAATCTTGTTTATGTATTTTAGTCTTTTCAAAATAATCCATATCTAGAAGATACATTTGATGTTCAAGGAATTGGATGATGTTTTTGTACCAAGGGATTTGTCGAATAGTGACAACTTCAATGTGATAGATGAGTGAATCCTATGTTTGGATATAATATGGAGAATTTATTATCTAAATAATAAATAGGGAATCATTAAGTACTTAATGAAGATGAAATATAGATGTTAAAGAAATAAAAGAATTAGTGATATAGTTCTGATCTTTTAGAATTGGCTCAATGGTAAAAGAGGCAAATTATTTGGTAAGTGTTATTATCATTTGATGATAAGTGATAAGATTTTCAATTTTACATTGGTAATAACCAATAACCTAGTGGTAAATAAGTTTGGAGTCACCCAAATCATGTAGATATGGAATATCTAAGTAAGGTAATGCTTTCATGCCTATGATTAAAGCTTCATATTTTACCATGTTATTAGTGACATCAAAGGTTAGCCTGAATGCTAGAGGAATGATCTTACCATGAGGGTTAGTAAGAATACAACTTGCCCTATCTCCTTAGAGGCATTTAGTTCCATCAAATTTAAGGGTCTAAGTGTCTTCATATAAATCAATGGTGAATTCAAGAAGTTCTTCAATAACTATTTTGGATTTAGTAGTATCTTGAATGATATTGGTATCTTCTTGATTATTTACCTCTAAATCAACAATAAAATAATAGAAATAATATTTAAGGGAGATAGCCTAATTAAAAACTTGAATATAGAGAATGTTATCATTAGGGATATTATTTTGAAGGTGATTGTAGTAGGTATGGTTGTCATTGCAAGTTGGTCAGCAATGACTTGCCCTTTGATAGATTTTTGTGCTATGATTTGAAGGTCAAATTCCATAAAGAGAATCATCCATTTATCATATTCTCTAAAAATGAGAAAGGTCAAATTCACTTTAAATGAGGCCTTGACCAATATAGTGAATAACATATTCTCTTCTAGTATCATCTTGTTGGGAAAGTATTACCCCAACTGATATGGGAGTAGAAGAGGTGTAAAAAATTAAAGGATATCATTGGAAGGTGGTCGAAAGGTGGGAGGATGGAGCAAATATTATTTAATGTTATCAATACTTTATGATAAGGATCAATCTATTTTAGAGCATTACCTTTTTTAAGAAGGTAATTAATAGAGTATATGTGGTAAACCATTTTTGGGATCAATCATCAAATTGCCCCAAGCTTCCCAAGGTAAGTGAAAATGTTTGAAATAGAGTGAAGAATGGGCATGTTGACTATAATGTTGATTTTATCTAGATCGACATCAATACCACTAAGAGAGACTAAGAACCCTAACAGTTTACCAGTTATAATGCCAAAAAGACACTTGTATGAGTTGAGTCTAACTTTAGACTTGATTAATTGATCAAAGATGATAACTATATTAGAGAGATGTGTTGTGTGACTTTTTGATTTGGCAATGAAGTCATCCATATAAGTTTACACAATTTTTTGTATAAGATCATGAAAAATGTGAGTCACGACACGTTGATAGGTAGCTCCATCATTTTTAAGGTTGAAAGGCATTTTAACATAGCAATAGGTGCCCCATTCTATAGTGAATGTTGTTTTATGTTGGTCTTAGAGGGTTATGTGAATTTGATTGTATCCCAAAAATTATCCATGAGTGACAACAGTTCATATCTAGTAGTGGAATATACAATGGCATCTATTGAAGGTAATGGAAAATTATCTTTGGGACATGTGAGATTAAGATTTTGAAAGCCAATGTAGATATAAATGACCATGGTGACTTTTTGTGAATAAGAACAATGTTTGACACCCATTCAAAATAGTTAATAGGTTTAATAAACATGGCATCTAATAGTTTGATAATTTATTTACGGTGTAGGTTAGAAATTTTAGGTGGAAATTTCAATTATTTTTGTCGTATGGGTTTGGAATCTAGGTATGTGATGATGTTGTACACAATGATACTAGGATCAATACCTGGCATGTCCTCTTATAACCAAGGGAAAGTTTCACAATATTTATAGAATAATAGGCTAAAGTTATCATGCTCGGTCGATGTAAGTTCTTTAGAGAGTGTTATGGGTCAAGGACATTAGGGTGTACCATGTTCTAATCTCATGGTTTATTCAATGAGCATATCATTTCCATCTTGAAAATGATATAGATCATTGGAAGGAGAATAAATGGGATTTGTTTTGGGATATATGCTATCAATGAAGTTATTAAAACAAGGAGATTTTGATTTAAATTTTCCAAGTTTATGATGTTGTCGTGGAAGTTGAGGTTCTCTAGCATGGAGTAACTCGAGTATGGATTCATTGCTAGGGAGCATGGGTAAGGGTCCATAGTATTCCATGTTTACTTCAAGATAGATGATTTTATTACCATGGCGATCATATTTATAATATATATGGCATACATCTATTGCCTTGGCATCAAAGGTAATCTCAGGTGTAGATGAAATTGTTGAGGAAGGTTGATTGGATTCAATTGGATTGATAATAGGTGTATCTTTAAATCATTTACAAGAAGGAGAGTTGGTAGAGAGATTGGTGATATAGAAGGTATAAAATGTTCCATAAGTTCTAAATTTGTGAGAGATAAGATTTGTTCAACAACCCAAGGGGTATTGAGAAGTGAAGAATTAATTGGAGGTACATGACCTTTAGGTTCTAACTCACTATCTGTGGAAATGGCATGAACATCATGATTGAAAGCACACATTTTAGCTAAGGTTTATTGATAGTGTTGAACATCCAAGTCTCAATATTGAGATTGCACCATGATATAGTTATCATCATAGGTGTGAGAGATAGTACATGATTGTGTCATTAGAGGAGCATCAGAAAGAGATACACATATATCACTAAATTTTTGAGGTGAAATGGTTAAAGGGTCTTGAAATAACTTGGCCACTCCAAATTCATTACAGGTGAAGTCATCTTTTTTGTAAGATGATTCATGTACCTTACATGGAGGATGGAGGTTAGTGATCTCATCGATAAGAGGGATGGTTTGATCTTAGGGTAACAAGGAAGGAGGGAACCACTTCAAAATGTAAGGAGGTAGCTTAGTAGTATTGCAAGTCATTTGGCTCATCATAATTAGAATTGACAAGAGTGACCTGTAAATCTATATTCAAGTTGAAAAATTTAGGTAGAGGTGTAGTATTAATTCATGTAATTATTAGAATTTGATACTGAGATTTAGGGTTGGGTAGTTGAATACTCTATGGATCAAGATCGGCTCATGTTTATAACATTTACCATTATGAATAAAATTGATAAATTGTCTACTATAAGAGGCAATAGCTCTGATGCGATGTGTCCATGCGTGGCCTAAGAATATATTATAAGATAATGGTAAGTTGAAAACCATGAGCTTGGTATGTATAATTTTGGTTCCAATAGTGAGAGGGAGCTAAATACAACCAATTGGTTTTTGATTGGTCTTGTCAAATACATGACATGTGAGACAAGTTTTCTTGAGATGATCTTTATTATACCCTAGTTGTTGAATTAGCCAAAGGGATGCCACATTAATTCCTAACCCTTCATCTACTAAGACTTTTTGAATAAGGTTGGTATTTATGGTGATTTTAATGAATAGGGGTGGGTTGTCAACTCAAAAAATAATTTCATCATTGATCATGACTTCTTAAAGGAACTCTGTGGAAGGTTTAGAATAAGGACAAATAATTTCAATAGTATAAAGTTCTATCGATGAAGCCTCTTGAGAAGGTTGTTATCTAGGGCAGGTGGTTATTTAATTTATTGTAATTATTGCATTGGTAATTTGTGATTATATGGAGAAATGTGAACTAACTCCATGAGAGGTATTTTACAAGGCATAAAGTTAATTTACTCTAAGAAATTCCAATGAGATGTTGAAGATGAAGAACTAGCACAAGGCTTAGAATGTAAAATATTTTTTGTAGGAAGAGAGGTAGTTTAAGGTCCAGATTATGGAAGTGTTTTCTCATTGGTTTCAAAAGGTATGTTATTGGTAGTGGTATGTTTGAGAATTTGATCACAAGTGATGGTTTCTTTGGCTTTGTGATAGGATCTTTGTGGGTGGGTTTTTGTCAATAATTGACTTTAGATGCATTCATATATTGAGAATTGGTATACTATTGATCATAGTTAGCATAAATTGCACAAATATCCTTGTTTGAATGTTGTGGGTTAGAGGTTAAAAAAGATGCTAGGTTGTTAGAGGAAAAAGGATTGAAATCTTGTTTCTTTGAGAGGTGTGAACATAATCATGATGACGTATTTTGATGATAACATCGTGATTGAATGTATCTCCTAACATAAAAGAAATGGAAAATTTGGTAAGCCCACAACATGTTTCATGGGAATGACCAAAATTGGCATAAAACTAATTTTTTTTTGGGGGATCAGACCATGTAGTTGGATTATTAGCATAAGTGAATGGTTTAGAAGGCTCTAAAAATTATTTCCTTTGTTGAACAGTTAAGGGTGCATGGGAAGATTGGGGATTGTCCATTTTGGCTACTCTTGGTTTTGTTTGAGGAGGATTTATAGTCATTACATTGGTGGATTATTAGAAATATTCCTTGATGGTTTTAGTGATAGGTTCAAATTGTTTCATTATAAAGTCTTGTTGCCTAGCTTGATCAATAGCATCGTTTAGATTTTGGGGAGTAAAAGTTTAAACTTTGTATTGGAGGGAAGGTTTTAAGGAAATTATGAAGAGTTTAAACATGTTAGCATCAGTCATGTTGTGATCAAATTTTTGAGCCAAATATTTACAATGTTTGATAAAATCATGAACTAATTCAGAAGAGGATTATTTAGGATTAATGACATGACTAAGACAATTTTCAAGAAAATCACTGTGTTGAAATTCATTAACTAAAGGACTGACTAAATCCTCAAGTTGCCATATAGAATGTTGGGGGAGTTGGTTATACCATTATAATATGTCACTTGTGAATGTTTTAACTAAAATTTTGGTAGTTGCAAAGGTATTAGTTTGAGTCCACTCTTTATAAAGATTACTAAATGTTGTTTTAAGGAAAGATGCGAGGTCTTTAGTCCCACCACATTTAATGGCTGGAGATATATTACGAATATTAATAGAAATAATGAATGGGGATAAATGTTCATTTTGAATGAGTTGAAGCATATTGTTATGAATAATAGGTTAGGGAATACTATTTCTTGTAACATATTTAAGAGTTGGAGGGATGAAATTTTGGTTATTCTGGGGAAGAAGAATAGGAGTTTGATTATCCATGTTTATCAAATAATGTTGCATTTGCATCATTTAAGAAGTATTAGATGTTTACATAATGCTAATTTTTTTCACTATTTATGCAATAATTTGTGTGGTATAAACTGGTGGATTGGTTTTGGGAGGAATATTATTAGGATTGGTATGAAGAACATTTCCCAAATTGGTATTAGGGGGAGGGTTATTGTTGACCATTTTGACCGTAAGTCAAAATGAGTCAACCCCATATAGTTAAAAACTTGATATAGGGAGATGTTATAATCTCATAGGGTGTGTTATAGTCCATTTTATGTTATTTAATGTCATATTAGCCTTGGTTATAGTTCTAATTAGTCTTATGTCATTTTGAGCCACTTAAGGGTCATTTTATGGGTCATAAATTAAGTGATATGGTTTTGAAAGTAATAAAAGTGTTATAAAACCATCCTCAATGTCTTATATGTCAGTTTCTAACTGAAAACTTATAGGTGATAACTAAAAATCAAGAAAGTAAGTGGAAAAGAAGAAGTTTCAAAGGTTGTACAGACTATGAGAGAGAATGTCACATGGGATAATATTTTGGGACTGATATTCAACTTACTTAGACTAATTTAAATGCTTAAAATTCTTTTAAAGTGCCAAAAATGGGCTAAAACTATTCTGCTCTTCCATCACTCCATTATGCACATGAAATTGGTCAACAAGTTTTTGGTTGATATGACCAGTAGAAGAAGTTATAGGTCAAATGACTTTGGGAGGTGATAATATAATAAATCATATTAAATTTCATGTTTTTATTTCAAGGAATGGTGTCTTATATTTTATGAATCATCTTTAACAAGTTTACTATGTTTTTATGCTTGTTATTTCCCACATCCTATAGGTTTTGCTCCTGTTTGAGAAATTTTGTACAACTCAGTTATTGAATTTGATTATAAATGATTTTAAATATCTCTTATAATGTTTACCATACTTGGTTTCATGTTTGGAAATGATTTCATGTTAAAAATAGTTTAGGTTACAGGTTGGTGTCACCAAGTGAGGTTACAGTCAAGTTTCACTATTTGTGAAATGTTTATTTCTATATAAAGGTTTAAAATTAGTGTGATATGATGTGATTAATGTATTTAATATCATGAAAACCTCCTTAATTTTAATATTACTCTCTAAGATCAACATCATGAAGAACACAATCATATGGAGTACATAATCAACCTTCTACTTATTTCCAACTACAATCATGACATATGGAAGTTTTCATAATACTCATGGAGGTGTGATAAAGAGTATAATAGGTGTTGGATATACACTTACAATAGGATCAATCAAGCCAAGCCTCTCCAATTAGCACAAGAAGGATTGTGATAGTAATACCTCTACATACATAGTCATACTCCATTAATATGCACCTACAGGTGCCATGGAGAAAATGTCATGTTGGAAAAAGGAAAATTGATCTTGTTTCAAGTCTTTTGATGTTGTGTAATCCATTTTAAGAGGTTAAAATAATATAATACTCATTGAATACTCATACACTATGTACATTCCTCATCTTTTCATTCACTGCCATGTCTACAACTTCCATCAACACTTGCAAGGGATTGATAACATTGAGTTGGGGATATTGAAATTGGTTTCAAGTCTTTCAAGGTTATAAGGATGCATTGGGAGACCTTGGGAAGGTCTAAACCTAGTTATAAGGTCACATATCTTGTATACTAGCTCCATTCACATTCACTACCTTGCAACATGAAATGTCCACGTACAAGTGGCTTATATAGAGATTTAAAGGTATTATACGTAGGAGGTTTGACATGCCTTGAAACATTATTGAGGGTTGTATAGGTTAAAGATACCTTGACAGTCATGAATGAGGCATTACATGGGTAGGTAGAGTTAAGAGGTCATCTTCAAAGTTGAATGACTGTGTTCAGGGACAAAATCCCTAAAAGTCTCAGAATAGATCCCTAGGCTCTTTTATTGATGCCAAATAACAATGTCACATGAATTTTTAACCAACCCAAATGAATCTATCTTGTAGACTCTGCATAGGGGAAGATCCATGCAAAAAGGAATGGGTATGTGACTAGAATAACATGGCATTTGGAGACCTCAAAATCATGAATTTGTTCACTAGAGTTTTGTAGTGATGTCTACATGACTTGAGTTCCAAATGACCTTCACACCTAAGGTTTCATAATAGAGACATTAATTCATGGTTAAGTGATCATTTTGTGTTGATAAACACACCAATGCTTCAAAGATCATCAATGAAGGATGGAATACTATGTTTTGGACCTTATCAACACTTACATGTGTTTTTTGCTTGAAATAGTTGACCTACAATTGACTATAGAGTCCTAAAAGTCCATGGTATGAGATAAAGCATGGAAACATATAAACATAGAGACACATACAAGTTAAAAATACTTATAAGGGGATACAAAGACCATGTAGCAATTATTTAAAAGTGGATTCTCACCTACAAGAGCTTGCTTGTTTCAACACAGTCAAATGTTGTTGATTGTAGGTGGACAATGAGCAAAGGTGTGATGTTATGAGTTTTGGTATTGCATGAACATGATGTAGATAGGTCCAAATATATTAAAAATGAAATTTTAGAGATTAAATAATGTCTGAAACATTATTTTCAAGGCTTAAACTATGCAAATTCACCTATAGGTGTGTCTTCCAAGCAAGAAACACAATCAATAGTCAGGCCTAGTAGAGCAAGGATATGGATTGAGGGTGAAAGCATAGGTGATAGGAAGTTTGTGATAATTTTAAACACCTTTAGTGTGATTTTGATCATACAATGAAACTATAATATTATTGAAAACATGACATGGAGTGTTCCCATAATGCAACCTACAGTCCACATTCAAGACCCTATAGACAATGAGCTTTCCCATGAGTTTATTTTAGGTTTTGATGCATTTAAAGGTGATAGAGATATGATTTAGAGTTAAAAATATGTAAATATAATATCCATAACTTAGAGAATCCTACCATACATTTATTTTATCTATGTAAATAGGGGAAGTGTCCTTTATTTGATCTTAGATAGAGGGTACTCCCCAAGGGTACAAACCTATAGATTGGTCATAAAAGTGATATGAGGTTGAGCTTGAAGTTTATGAATACTTGTAGGAGTATGTGGAGAGTTATGTAACACATGGAAAAACATGGAAAACCATCCATAGATGCCTAAAACACAAAAGGGTTGTTCAAACTTACAAATATGTAGGCAAGCCTATTTGGTTTTGTCTAGGTCTAAAGCCCAAGAGGGGGTCAATTCCATCTCTAGTGTTATATGAACATTATAATGAGTTTGAACATGTTTATAAGGAGGTATGAGGTGTGTAAATATATTTATATGAAAAATAATCCATAGGAAAGCCACTTTTGGCTTAATACTAACTCAAACCTATGTAGGGAATGAAAGAAGAAGCTTGAGGACTCATTTGAAATGCTTACATCTTCTTGGAGGTTGTGCATGGGAGTATAAGGAGTGGAGAGATGTTTAAGGAGGAATTGGACATTGTATTTGTATAATTTATCTACAAATATAATGTCAAACCTCTATAAATAATCCTTAAGGGTAGAAATGGCCTAAAACCCTCTAAAACCCTAGATAAGGACCCAATTGGGAAAACAAAGAAGGAGATGCATCTAAATGGACTAGAATGGATTAGGAGATGATTTTAGGTTATAGATAAATCTTAAAAGATCCTCCAATCAACTTGAGTGCTGCCCTACTTATACAGACATATAGGAAAATTACTTTTTTTGACTTTTTTTGGTGTTTTATAGGTTACAAGGAGAATAAAAGGATGAAAAACACATTTAGAGAAATATTAAGAATTGAGATAATCCCTCATTTTATTTTTTTGCAGTAGAATATCTCGCAAGTGCTTCTACAAGTGCCTTTATCTCAGCCAGTCTAAACTGACATAGTGAACAAGATAGTGGGAGAGTGACAACTTTAAGTGGGAGGCATTTTAAGGACTACCTAAGTAATATAAGGCTAAGAAGGGTATTTTAAAGTTTCATTCACTCTATTTTATGGATCATATTGGAAAAATTAAGGCAAACTTTGTGCCAAGTGTGTAAGGTGAGTGAAAGAGGAGTTATTTGGACTACAAGAAATGATAACTAATATGCAAAAAAATCTTGATAATTAGGGATGTAACCAATGCATGGTGGAGCATGTATACAACCCCTAACCCTTAGTGAAATCATCACATCTATCCCTAGATAGTTTTGGGATGTTCCAAAAGGGCCAAATGATGAAGGTAGTTTTTTGAGAAAGCAAAAGGAGTCCTAAGACACATTTCAAGAGTTTCATGACTTTGAGTTATATTTTTCCTATGAGACCTTACATGGTATATTTATTAATTGATTATCTTGCATGTGTAACTCCTCCTCTCAATTTGACAAGTGTTCTTATGACTCTTGGACTTCTCTCTTCTCACTTCTCTCCAATTTTATAAGTAGTATCCATTTTGGCTCTTGTAAACTAATACCACACCATGTATGACAAAACCCTACTAGAATGACATTATATTTTGCATTATTGGGCATTTGTCTAAGTGTGTAAAGTGATGTATGGTGAAGTTAGTGATAATATTCTATCCTTACTTACCTTATCCTTTCATGTCTATGCAAGAGTTCCTATTCTAACATGTCATATAGAGTGTATTCAAGTGTGTTAGGATCCTTTCAAGTGTATAATTATTCTTAGAGTGTGAATTATTCCCTCTAGTTCACTTGCCTTGTGTTTTCTCATGCATATCATCTCTATATTAAAACATTGATGTTAGAATCTTCTAGGACTTAGAAGCTTGTTTGTATGCATTGTTTCTTAGTGAGACAAGTATGATTGTCATGTGGAAATCATATTGGTGTATCACCACCTTAGAGTAGTTTAATTTCATGCAAATTTTTAACTCTTTTCCCCACAAGTAACTAGTTAGTAAGTGATAAGCAATTCAAGGTATATTCAGGGAGCTAGCCCTTAAACCTAGAGGTCTAATTTTACCTATCAATAAACCCACATACCTAAAAGTATTACCATGTTTCCCAAACATAGAAGAAGATTGAAAACCCTCTTTTGGGGTGTAATATTTTGTGACAATATTTTCTAGGAGGTAAATTAATAGGAGGTGGGTTATTGGTATTGAGAAGGTTTCTTATGGGGTTGTTTGTTAGGCTTGTGTCAATTTACCCCATAGTGTAATAAGGTGCCTTAAAGAGAGAATTATCTTGATAAGTGTAAAATAGATTGAATCCATCAATATCATCAGTTGGAGTAATTTGGACCATATTGCAATCCAAAGATGAGGTATGAACAAAAGTGTTCCAAGAGTGAGGGTCTTCTTGGGTAGCAAAGGTAGGAAGAAAAGAAAATCCCATATATTATTTAAATGGATTTAACTTATCCAAAAATATTTTTATAGGGATTTAATTATGTTTTAAGGAAGAATCTAAGATTAAAAATCAAAGGTGAAAAATAAGAACAAAGTTAGACAAATACATAACAGTATCAGCTAAGAGATACATAGTTGATGGGGTCGATAGAGTCTATAGGAAAGGTCAATAGAAAAAGATGTAAAAGATAGTTAAATTTATGATCATGTTATGTAAATTGTAAAATTGATGGAGTATAAAATAAACATAGTTAGATAGGTTGACTGTATACTAAAGATAAACATAATAGGTAGCCTGTAAGAGATTGAGTCGATGGGGTTGACTATATTCTGAAGACAGGGAATTTTTTTATAATATAATGACTAATAATATTCAATTGATCACACAAATAATTAGATTAATATGTTTGATCTAATAGTTGCACATAATGTAAACCTTCTAATAATGCTGGCCAATAAAAGTTTTATGATATAAAATATAATTTATAAAAATCAAGCAACAAAACTAGTATGTAAATGTTAATCTAAGTGGTCATTATTGAATGTTTTAAAGTTATAATAAATTTTGAAATTAATGCAATAGGGAGTTGACTATAAGAAGGAACTATAAAATTAATATATGGATAGCTTCAGGTAGTTCAGCTGAAAGGGATCTATATTAGTGATGGTACTAGCTTGGTATTGGGGCCTACCTCCTCACTTCACAATACTACAATGATAAGGATGTCATATGTTTTGACAATATACACCTTAAACCACATATTTATACTTGGTTAGAAAACCAATTTGAATTCCCCCTTGGTGATGAAATCCAAGTAGGCAGACCTGAGGAAGAAATTATTTAACATTTTTTTGTGTTATGCGATTTAGAAGTGTGTGAAAAATAGAAATAGTGTGACTAAATCAATAAATTAAAAACCTCCTATTTAATCTATGTTTGTTACTCTAAAAAATCAAGAAAAAAATGAAAAGTGAATTAATTACTAGCAAGATAGGTTAATTCTTTTATTTTTGAAGAGTACAAAGTCAATTTAGGCAACACTATATGAAAACATTACTTAACAGAGTCAATAGGGTTGATGTTGTCTATGGAAGCAAGATTTAGAAGAATATAATCAAATAGGTTGATTGAGTCTTCTACGTAGAAATCAAGATATGAAACTATGTTGATCTAGTTAACCCAACTCACTATAGGGTTACAATTATATAAATTATAAATTGTGAAAAATATGACTGTAAATGAAGAACATAAATAACTAAGAAGTTAAGAAAGAACCTGATAAGTTTTGAATATGTTGAATTTGCTATTTTTATGATGTTTTACTTAAATTATGTTTTTTATTCTTCTAATAGAGTTGATTGGGTTGATGAAGTCTGTAAAACTTGTATTTTGAAAATGACCTACTAATAGAGTTGACTAAGTTGATTGATTCTATAAACTTATGGTTGAAAAATAAAAATGAGTCAAGCTGATCGATCTAGTTACCTATTATTGGAGAAGACCTAAAAATAAAAATACATAGTCAATCAAAGAGATTGTATTAAGCTTATGCACAAAATGTTAGACTGTATTGATAGGTTTGATACAATAACGTAAAAATAAAAATATCTAATAAATGATAATAAATGAATGTGTGAAATAAAATCTACAAGGGATAGATTCACATTGGGTTCATAAAAATGTATACAAAGGAAAGTGAAGATGATCTACAAATCAATCCTAGCTCAAAGAAGATAAATCACACTTACCCTTCCATTTATTGGTACATTTAGATAATTGAGGTCATGACCAAGATGGATTTGCTAGAATAACCAAAGCATCCCTTACCAAAATAATATTACTAGAGAGGTTTCCAAAGCATCTAGTCGAGCAATGACATACAATAAACCTAGCTAGGTCCTAAGCTTTATTATTCACAGAGTAAATGATAAAGTAAAGTAAAATATAACCTAGTGATCACCAAAACATGTGGCATAAAATGGGGGTAATAAACATAAAATTAAACATGCATATAATAATTATAATTAAGTCAATATAGATATAACCCTAATGCATGGAAAGAGATATACATTCAAAAGCCATTACTTATGATAATTATATCTACTAAAATAGAGGAGTAAGAGTTAAAGATACTTACCTTTAAGATAAACCCGTCGAGACTCAATTTATCCTTTGGCCAAAGGTGCTTCACAAGAGGTTATTGTGGTTTGTAAGGATCACTAAGATAGGCCAAAACATCCAAGACTTTTCCACAAGACAAGATTCTTCTCTAAGTGTAAACCCTGAGCAATGACTCATCAAGTAAAATGGTGGAAGAGCAGATTGTAAAGAAGTGTAAATGAATGATTAAATCTATCTCTATATGAAATGGTGGAAAGGATGTGTATATATAGTTGGATATAACTCTAAACCCTTCTACAAGTTTGGTCGATAAAGTTAACCTAATTGACCCTATATTGTTAATTAATAAAAGTAAATTAGGTCCCAGACTAGGTCAATCGAGGTTGATAGAGTCCCATAACATTCTAATATATTTTAGGTATAGGGTCAATTCAAGCCAAATTTGTTTGATAACTATCAAAAAGAGTTTTTAGATTAGGTAGGAGTTGTTTAAGGTGGTGAATTGCTTAGACGAGTGTGTAATAGAGGTGTCAAAGCTTAGGAAAGTGTATAGGAGAGGTTTGTATTAGTTTCAAGTGGTGGTAAAGGAGATAATAATCTTACGAAGCACCAATGGTCTGCCCACCCCTTTCCCAATCCAACTTTAAGACATGCACTTAAAGAGATTGAGACTCAATGGGTTATTTCAAGAGAGAAAAATTTATTAATTGATAAAGTTTGAAAATATTATGTGTATATAGATAGTCTATATAGACCTTAGGCTGATGTAGTTTCCTAAAAATGGGAGTGTAAATCAAGGAATGAAAATTTTAAATTAGAAATGATTGTAACTGGAGAAGAGGTTTCCACCCAAGATAGGTTGAAAACTACAACATCTAGAACATGACCAAAAGCCTTTGGTGAATAAGATGATAGGATAAAAAAATATTTTGTGGTTATATATCTCTCATGGAGATTTTGAAACTTTTTTTTAAATCTTTGATTTTTTAGGTTTATTTTTGGGATTTTAATTTTTTTTGTGTTTTTTGGAACAAGGTATTTACAAGAATACTTTGGAAAATGTAAAGTAACAAAGGGGCTCAAAAAATGGTGAGAGTGTGGCTTAGGTTTCTCACAAAATAATGAGAGCATGGATTTAATTACTCATAAAATGGTGAGAGTGTGGCTTAAATTACTTTTAAAATGGTGAGAACATGTCTAAATTGATCATAAAAAGGTAAGAGTATGGCTTAAATTACTCAAATAATAATGAGAGTGTGGCTTAAATTACTCAAATAATAATGAGAGTGTGGTAATGGGGTGATAGAGCTAACTTAATAAAATAAATGTTTCCTACATAGTCCAAATGGACCTTAGGTCATTGTAGTTCAACCTACAATAGAAAATACTATGACTCAAAAATAGGGTGAAAAATAGGAATGTAACAAAATAAAATGAATTATATAGGTTTAATAAAAGTTGGAGGATGCATTTCAAGAACCACCATGCAGGGAAATCATGCACATGTGTGATAAAATATTGTCTTCAAATATATGCTGATGATGACCAAAGTTACATTATCTACAAAAACTACTTCTCTAAATTCTAGCATCTAAAACAACCTACTGTACCAATGAACTATAATCAATATTAGGATTGGTAATAGGGTGGGGGAATTAGACCAAGATGGACTAACTCAATTATAATTAGGATGAAAGGAGGGTAAAAGGCCATACCCTAAGTAGGGGTAATCATAGATAATGTTCAAGTCAATCAAATGTAAAAATGCTTGAGATGCATAATATTCATGGGCTCATCCATCTCTTTCCCATCTAGTGTAGCCAATCCATATGCTCTAGATCCATAATTATTTGTGATAATGAATGGGTCCAACCAATTAATCTTGAACTTTCCTTTATTTTTATAGGTGGCATTGGTATTTTTCTGGTTCTCTTTTAGGATGAGATCACCAAGTTAAAAGTCTCTAGGTTTGATATGCTTATTATAGATAAAACACAATGTATTTTGATATGCCTAGAGATTATTCAAAGTAGCTACCCATTTTTCATCAATTAGGTTTAATTATTGTATCTAAGAGACTCTATATTCCTCCTCATCAATGATATCAGATAATGAAATGTGTAAGGTAACTCGATCCAGATAGGGAAAATATATTTAGTGCCATAAATGAGGGAGTATGGTGTGGCTCATGTTGGGGTTTACGTATTTGTATAGTAGGCCTATAGGGAAAGAAATAGTTTCAAATTATAATCACATCCAAAAGCATTAACAATATTTTTAAGGATATGGAATACGGTTTTGTTAGATACTTCAACTTGGCCATTGCTTTGGGGAAAATAAGTAGTGGAAAAGTGTTCTTTGATATGGTACTTGACATAAAGGGATTTGATGTAATTATTTTTAAATGAGCTACCATTGTTGGAAATAAGGTTAGAGGGAATGCCAAAGTGGCACAAATGGTGATTCCAGATGAATTTGGAAATTTTATTCAACCCACTTTGTAAAATATTTGGTTGGAGTGAGATATGTTTATGACCATATAAAGAAGCAAGATTGATTTTCTCTATGAGATCATGTTCTCATGTGTAAAATGGCCATGATGTGGTGACTGGATGAAGTGGTCACACTAGCACATGAATGAGATTGGTGTGCTTTTGACAAGCCACCTATGTTGGTTTTCATAGTGGGTTAGTAATAATTTGTACGTAATAGTTTCTTGGCAAGGACCATTCCACTAGTGTGAACCCTATTAATCATTTTGTGTACTTATTGAAGTGCTAATCTAGATTTTTTGAAAGCTAAATAATTCAAATTAGAGTTCCTTTAAATCCTCTATGATAGAGTGTGACACCGAGTATGGTATAATGAGAGGTATCATTAATGAAGGATTTTTATTTGTTATAGGAAAGGTTAAAAGGGAGAATATTATCATAAAGATAGGAATATGTATCAGAGTACCAAGGTGAGTTAGAACCAATAATATCACATACCATTTCAGATTTGGAACATTTGTGAACTAGTCTCAAAAGATGTTTGATAAAGTACTGATAATCTAGAACATGATTTGTGATTGTTCTTATGAACTAATTATTGCCATTGCATTTTTAGTCTTATTATTGGCCCTTGGGATCCATTCAAAATGGACACATTCAAATCTCTATTTAGGATGGTCCATGATATTCTTGTAAGGAATAACAAATCTCTATTTAAGATGGTCCATGATATTCTTGTAAGGAATAAGCTTGTCATCTTTAGTTTGGTATTTATCTGTCACCTAGTTAATAATAAATTGAGAGTTTCCATGAACATGTAATTTATTCATATTCCATTGTACTTCTAAATGAAGCCTTGTGATGAGTGCTTCATATTCTACTATATTGTTTGTATAAGGAAAACCAATGTGGAATGTTTTGGGAATAATATTTCCCTATGGTGTTATGAATAGAAGGCCAACTCCAGATCCATGAGAAGTGTAGGAACCATCAAATTAAAGATTCCAGTGCTAAGGATCAAAATAATTTTCATTCATAGTTATGATTGAATCATCAGGGAATCCAAAAGTGAGTGGTTTAGTATCTGATAAGGGTGCTACACCAAGTTGATTTATAAGTACATGACCCTTAATAGCCTTTAGATGTCATATGTGATCTCAAATTCACATAATATCATGATCCATTTAGCTATACAATTAGTTAAAGTTAATTTGGAAAGTAGGTATTTGAGTCGGTCCACTTTAACAATGACAATGGTCTTATTGTTGAGCATATAGTTTCACAACTTCTGGGTTGCAAACACTATTGTTAAATAATATTTTTTAATGGACGTATAATTATGTTTATATACAACTAATTTTCTTCTCAAATAGTACATGGCTCTTTCTTTCCCTTGATCATCATGTTGTGTTAGGATTACCCCCAATTTTAGGAATATAAAACACAGAGCAATATTAATGAAATAAAGATAGAAATAAGATGTAGAAAACATAATATAATAGAAACATAGATTCAACATGATTTAACCATATAGGCTACATCCACATAGAAACAACCAATTCTTCTTATATTCATTCCATCAAATGAAGGGATAAACCTGCAATACATCCACTGTAATATCCTCTTCACTCACACATAGTGTGTTGTCATGATTATAATGCCCTCATATCAAAAGAGGGTTATATATTAGGGCAAAAAATGCATGAACATAATTTATATAGTTAGATCTATGACCTAATAGTGAATAGTCTAGATTTACTACAAAATTATAATATTTTACAATGCATTTTTCACAAAATTTTTTCTTTGGGGGTGCTACCCATGAACCCTCACTAGAGGGGCTCCATGTATGGTCACTGCCCCCCTAAACCCACATGGTGACCATAGTGGGGTGGGGGGGGGGGCAATCCCCCCCATAACTTCTCATCAAGAATTGGGCATTCTAATAAGATCAAGCTCCATAATCCAATAATCTCCCACTTGGAGACTAATTGTTATAACTCCACCACTATAACTCTTCTTTGGACTTTTCTTTAAACTTTGATTCTAGCATATTTATCATATTCATTGTTATACCTATATACCTATTATAGATTAACAACTCTCTAGATTCTCCTTTATGACTACCTTTATTAGCATATCTATAGGATTCTGACTTATATGGATCTTTTCTAACTTTAGTTGACCATCCTCCAAAACTGAATGAATGAAGTGATACCTGAGTTGTATATGTTTGGTTCTTGAGTGGAATGCTAAGTTCTTTGCTAAATGAATCACACTCTGGCTATCACTATATAACTACAATATTCCTGCTTCTACCTCAATTATTATATGAACTATTACATCATCTCCTTGCTTGCTTCTGTAACTGAAACATATTCTATTTGTGTAGTTGACAAAGCAAATATCTTCTACAATTTTGAAATCCAACTAATTGTAGTGTCACCAATAGTGAATACATAGCCTATGGTGCTCTTCCTACCATATAAATATCCAACCATGTCTACATCAACATATCCTTATAAGGTAACATTTGAACCCTCATAACACAACTATCTATTAGTGGTTCCTTTCAAGTACGTAAGAATCCACTTGATTGCATCCCAATGCTCCTTTTCTAGATTATTCATAAACCCACTAACAATTCCCACTACATGAGCAATGTTTGGTCTTGTGCACACCATAAGATACATTAAACTTACAATTGCTGAAGCATTGGGCACTTTGGACATGTAATTAATTTCTTCTTTCATTTTAAGACATTGTTCCTTGCTTAATTTGAAGTGACCTCTCAAAGGTGTACTCACTAGTTTTGCATCTTGCATATTGAACTTGACTAACACCTTCTTGAGACAATATCAATTTTCTATTTTTCTCATCTCTTTTTATTCTCATACCAATGATTTTCTTTACAACACCCAAATCCTTCATTACAAATGAATTTTCTAGTTTTCTTTTGAGCTCATTTATATCTTGCATGTTAGACCCTGCAATAAACATGTCATCTACATACAATAACAAGATAATATACCTTTCATTATCTAATCTCTTAAAATAAACATAATGGTCATAATGACATCTATTATAACCTTATTTTCTCATAAACATGTCAAATTTTAAATACCACTACCTTGGAGCTTGCTTTAGGCCATACAAACTCTTCTTCTACTTGCACACCATTTTTTCCTTACCTTTGTCTTCGTATTCCTTTAGCTATTACATATATATTTCCTCATCTAAGTCACCATGAAGGAAAGTACTCTTCACATCTAATTATTCAAGGTGCAAATATTTTACTGCTACCAAACTTAAAATAGTTCTTATGAAAGTCATGTTAACAATTTGAAGAAATATTTTGTCAAAATCTATACCTTTTTTTGGTGAAAACCCCTTTACAATAAGTATGGCCTTGTACCTCATTTTTCCTCCATATTCTTCCTTTGACCTATAAACCTATTTATTCTAAAATGCTCTTTTACCTATAGATGATTTAACCAAATCCTAAGTTTGGTTATGTACCAAGGAGTCCGTCTTCTCTTTCATGCCTTGCTCTCACTTCTTTCTAGTTTCTTCCTACATTACTTTTTCATAGCTTTCTATCTCACCACCATAAATAAATAATAAATAATAATGTGAAGGAGAGTATCATTTATGGAGTCTACTTACTTTAGTAGATCTTCTAACTAAACTTTTAGGAGTTTGAGGTACTTGTTGTTGTTGTTGCACATTATTATTTTATAACACTTTTGGAATTTCATTTCCAGTGATTTCATCAAGTACTATATATTTTGTATTTGTATTTTCTTGTTTCTTTCCCTAAAACTAATCTTTGTATATACATTTATCACTAAAGATCACATTTCTACTCCTAAATATTTTGTGATTTTAAAAATCCCATAAATGGTAACCAAAATAATTAAATGCATATCCAATAAAAGTATAGTTATTAGATTTTAATTCAATCTTAGTTCTATTTTCTTTATCAATATGGACAAATGCTTCACAACTAAAAGTCTTTAAAAAGGAATAGTCTACCTTTTTGCATGTCCATACTTCCTCTAGAATGTCACCATCCAAAGGACTTAAAGGCCCTTTATTTATTAAGTAAACAATAGTATCCACAAACATCTGCCCAAAATTGTAAGGGAAACCTTGCATGCAATCTCATGCTCCTTGCATGCTCTACGATTGTCCTGTTCATCCTTTATGACACACAATTTTATTGTGGTGTTATTGTAACTATATTATCTCTATAAATCCCATGGGATGAACAATAATTATAAAACTCCTTGCTATGATATTCACCTCTATTGTTTGATCTGACACACTTTAATTTATTTCTTGTCTCATTCTCAACCAAAGCTTTCCATTTCTTAAAAGTATCAAAAACATCAACTTTTTTTCATATGAAATAAATGTAAGTTTTTATAATTACATCATCAATAAAAGTAACATAATTAGAAGAGACACTAAGGGATGGTACTTGAGCCGATACCTATACATTTATATGCATAATCTCTAACTTTTCATCCTTGTTTATCTTCCCAACTTTGAGAAATCTAACTTTCTTCTATTTTTCATACACACAATGCTCACACAAATCCAAATACACCTTATTCAAATATGGTAGCAAATTATTTGAGTGGATAATTTACATCCCTTTTTTACTCATGTGCCCAAGTCTATGGTGCCATAATTTTGTATCTGCTTCTATAAAAGCTAAAGCAAGAAAAGAGTCAACATTTCTAGTAGATAAATATAATGTACTTAAATTCTCTCCTTTTATTATTACCAATGATAATTTAGTGACCTTACACAAATTTTATTCAAATGTAACTATGCATCCCTCACTTCCCAACTACCTTGCTAAAATTAGATTTCTTCTCAACTCAGGAACATGCCTCACCTCTTTTAGCAACCGTTTGTTTCCATTCTATAATTTTATCTATATCTTATAGTTTCTAACAATTTTACAAGGTTCACCATCATCCAAATAATCATGTCCAAAATCACCTTGAACATAGTCTTGAAAATATTTTTTATGGGGTGTAGGATTAAATGAATCCCTTAAATCTAACACCCAAGAATCATTAATATTATCTAATGAAAGGATTAAAGCATCTTGAAACACATCACCTGTTACATTTACTTCTTGTTGTCCATCTCTTTTTTTTCCCTTTTGAAACCAAAAATCTTTCTTCAAGTGGCCTTTCATCCTGCAAATCTAGCACACCAATGTTCCTCTTGATTTGAACCTACCCTTCTTAGACTTTTCATGATTTCCTAGGCCCTTTCCTCTATCCTTTTGTCTTCCCTTTTTCTTTATAGTTAAATCATTACCTGATGTCTCACCTATGCTTTTTCATCACATTTCCTTGTTAAGAATAAAACCAATAACATCATAAAACTTTAAAGTGTTTGACTCAAAGACAAAATTACTCATAACCACAACCAATCCATTCCAACTTTCTAATAATGAGCACATAATCAAAATATCCCTAACCTCATCATAAAAATTTAATCCTATAGATCTTAACTAATTTGTGACCATGTTAAATTCATTTAAATGATCAACAACAGACCTACCTTCTAACATCTCCATATTAAATAAATGATTCATAATAAATACCTTGTTGGAGGTTGAGGGTTTTTCATAGACTCTATCCAATGCCTTTATTATATCCTCTATTATATTTTCTTTTGAAATATTAAAGTCCACCAATACTGCCAGGCATAATCATATTATTCCTAGTGCCTTTCTATCAAGAACCTCCTATTATTCATCCTTCACAGTCATCAGATTCTTTGCTATTCTACCCAATGGTAAGAAAAGATATTTTTGATAGAGATAGTCCTCCATTTGCATCTTCTATAGTTAGTATTTTTGGATTTTGAACTTCTCAACTTTAAACTTGCCTTCTTCTGCCTTTGTTCCCACTCAAACTAGGAACTCTCTTTTCCTATGAGTTTATTTGCCAAATAAACCTTTGACTATGATACCAGTTGTTAGGAATATAGAATGCAGAGCCATATTAATGGAATAAAGACAAAAATAAAATATAGAAAACATAATATAAGAGAAACATAGATTTAATGTGGTTCACCTAATATGGGCTACATCCACACATAAACAACCAGTTCTTCTCTTATTCAATCCAATAAATGAAGGGATAAACCTACAATACATCCAATACAATCTCCAATTCAATCTCCACTTCAATCACACATATTGCACCTTCATGATTAAAATTCCCTCATATCAAATGAGGGTTACATATTAGGGCAAAAAATATACCAACATAATTTCTATCATTAGATATGTGACCATAGTGGGGGGCCCAAGCCCCCCCATACCCACCATTGAGAATTAGACATTCTAATAAGATCAAGCTCCACCATACAACACCCAAGGCATCTTCAATTGATGAGACATAGAAAACCAATGGTTTTTAAGGTGTTTTTAGGGCTAGAACATGTGGATTTTCTAGATATTATTTTAACTACTCAAAGGCTAGTTGACAATCAACATTCCATGAGAAAGTGGTGCCTTTGATAAGAAGATGATTAAAGGGATGACACATGTCCACTAACTGAGAAATGAATCACTTAATGGATTAGATCTTTCCCTATTGGCTATAGACCTACTTCAAATTAGAAGGTGGAGACTTTTTCCTAATGTCCTTAACCTTGGATGGATCGACTTCAATGCCCTTATAGGAAATAAGGAAACCTAGAAATTTGCTAGAAGTAATGCCAAATATGCACTTTTTAGGGTTAAGACTTTACTTTATACTCATGAATTCATTCAAATATTCTTTATAACATATTTGGGTAACCTAATTTGGTCTTAGATTTACCCAAAATATCATCCACATAATATTCAACCATATCATGCATCACGTCATAAAAAATGACAATCATTGCATGTTAGTACATTGCACCAACATTTTTAACACCAAATAGGATTACTTGATAATAGAACATTGCCCATGGATTGGTGAATGTTATTTTGTGTTGGTCCTCAAGTGATATTTTGATATGATATTATCCAGAGAATCCATCCATAAGAGATAACATCACACACCCTATTTTGAACGTACAATCATATCAATGTTAGGTAATGGAAAGACATCCTTTGGGCATGTTGTATTGATATCTTTGAAATCGATGAATAATTAGATTCCTTGTGGATTTTTGTTGACTAGTACTATGTTTGATATCCACTCTAAATAATCTATATGAAAAATACACCCTACATCCAATAGATTTTCTAATTCTTTCTAAACAAGTATGGATATGGAAGGGTGCATTTTTCTCAGCTTCTACTTAATTGGCTTGGCATTAGGCTATACAATAAGGTGATGTATAACTAAATTAGGATCAAATATAGAAATATATAAATAAAACTAGGGAAAAATATCAAAAAATTCTTGAAGGATGGAAAGAAGAAGATCACATTCCTCTTTAGTGACATGCTCTAAGTTTGACTCATTTGGGATTAGACAGTGTTCCAATATTAAAATTTATGGTATCTTTCATAAACAATATGGAACCATCTTCTAGAATAGTTGGTAGTGTGGTACATTATTCTTATTATTTTTCTATTGGCTCGATTGGGTCATCAAGTTCACCCATATAGGAATAATATGAATCACCAAAGTTTGGTAAAGGCCACTTTAAAAAGGCATGTGAGAAATCTTGAGCCAACTAATCAAATAATTTCTAATCTTATGAAATAATTCCTAATTGGCATAAATATATTAGACTAGAGGAGTCATGGGATTCATTTGAAAGAGTGTGATATTCCCCATATAATTGTGCTTGAAATAAGTTTTCACCATGGGACACATATTTTTCTTTACTTTTTCCCTAGTATGAAAGCACATCAAAGAGGTTTTCACTTTGGGACCTCAATGTTTAATTTTAATTTTAATTTTATTTATGACTAGGGAAGTTAAAATAATCTCTAAAATAAGCAACAAGGTCCAATGTAATAATAAATACTTTCTTGCGATCTCCAAGTGGCAAACCATCTCTAAGGCCTAAGAATTCAGAAATTGCCTCATCATTCTGAAAATGATCTAATGGTATGTATGAGTCTTGTTGGTTCTAGTTGAATAATTGGTGATCATGAAGGAAAGGAGGGGAAAAATATGGAACATGTTGGCTTGAATAAATACATTATTAGTTAAACAATTTATGCCAAGGATTGACTACCACTTGTTGTGGTGGTGGATTAGTCATTACTTATTGAAGTGGAGGATTGGTTGCCACCTGTTGAGGTGGAGGATTAGTTTTCACTTATTAAGTTTAAGAATTGGTTGCCAAATTTATTGAGGTGGAATATTTATTGGAATATGTGTAACCAATTTTTTTAGTCTAGGCATGTTTAAAATTAATTGTTGGGATGTATTTGGGATATTGAAAGAAAGGGTTTGTTGAGAATTTAGAGGAATGTTATGTTGGGTCATGGATGGTAATTAATGTGGGTTTAAATTTACTAGTTGGGAGTTTTATAATTCATATTGGGAAGAATAAATGGGAAGATTTGGATTGGTATCAGTTACAATATTGCTTTCAATTATAAGTGTGTGAAACAAATCTAAAACTAAATTGGTGTTATAAAATGGATCAGGTTTGGGTGTGGAATGGACTAACATATATGCTGGTTTTTTGGTTGGAGGATTATGATATATTAACTTGGGATTTTGAATTAGGATAGTAGTTAAGGAGTTGACTAAAGTATCCAAGACTTGATTAGTTTATTGTATTTTAGAGGCAATAAATTGGCCTTGTATAGGAGGGTCAACTAGTTGACCCTTTCCTTTGTCACAAACCACTAGGGCTTGATTAGAAGTTTTGAAAAAACCTTGATCTTCTCTAGAAGTGGATTGGTTATATAATAATGTAATGGGTTTATCTTTAGGTGTTTGAAATAAATATCATAAATCTTCCACGGGAAAACCAATGGGAAATTTAGCACCAATTTCTAGCAATCTTACTAGGTGCTCATCTTTGTTAATGAAGAGTTTTTGTGTAAATTAAATTTATCGATATTCAACACTAAGTGGTCCATTTGAAAGTATATTAGATTAGGTATATGTTCAGTATAAAATGGTACATGTGTAAGGTAGGGTTGATATTTCCCCTATTAAACATTAGGTGGTATGATTAGATATATGGGTTATATTGTTCAAGTTCAGTATTAAATGGCATGTTGTCAAGATATTATTGATATTTCTCATCCTATAACTATTTTTAATACCCATATGGGTTATAAAATACCTTTTAATTAAAGGATGGGTTATATATATCCCCATTATGTGTATACTTCAACATTTCTAGGTTTATGATCTTTATTTTGAAAGTGGTTTGGATACTTGTAACTCATATTAATTTGGTAGTGGTTTCAAGTGAAAATGTTCAATGTTTGAATTTGGTATTGAATTGAAAGGATTTTACCTTGGAAACTTAACTTTGTGAATGAAGAAAAGAAACTTTACAACTTAGAGTAACTATCAATGCTTGAATTTATGATCTTGAAAACTTGAGGGATTTGGAATTTGAAATATGTGAACATTGGAACAAGGTTAGATTTAAATAATATTGAATCAAGATTGAACTAGGATTTGACCTTTAACCTCCCAAAAAGGCGGTTGATATATTATTGAATTTAGAACAAGTTTAACTTTGGCTTTGGAAAATAGATAACTTTGGTTGATGCCATAACAAATTTGACCTTGGAATAGTTAGAATAGAATTGATACTTGAATTCAGAATTATTTGCCTAGAATTGAAATATCACGGATGAAATAACAACACAATTTGGATAAGATTCAAGGTTTTGGTTTTGAATTGGTTTGAAGTTGTAATTGGGATTATAACTAGGCCTCGATTAAAATTGGATAACCGAACAACATGGTTTGGATAAGAAAGGTAGGCACTTGGACAATTTTTGACATGGCACGAGTAATTTTTGACCTAGAATTTTGGTAGAGTAACACCTTGATACGTGAGTATGTTATTAGAATATGTTTGGATGTTGGACATCATTTGTTTTCTAGTTTTGGTTTCAAGTGTAAACAAGGCTTTGACACAAAAATAGAGTATCCACAGACAAGCATTATAAGGTAATTCTAATAACCAATATGGTTTTGCATCACATCCATTTAATCCTTTGATATACTTGCCTTGAAAGATGATTACAAAGTTTAAAATTATTTAAATAATTAATAAAATTATTGGTGGTGTTTTAATCCCACCCTTATCTCAAAAGGTCCATAAATGTAAGGTGATCTTTGGGGGTTGTTACATTTACACACCTATATTAATGAATGTTCCATAGTAATATAAGGTTTTTAAAGTTTTACTTGGCTTTCTATATGGTCCCGATATACTTTATGGTATGTGAGAACAAAAAATTGTCAATTGGATGTTGATATTTAATGGGCCATTTACCAAAGGTTCTTGTCTGTTAGGAATGGAAAAAACATTCCAAACTAATAATCTTAAGAGTTAATTATAAATAAAAATCACAAAAAATATGCAAAAAAATGGGATGCAGAATAAGGCAACTCAAATGATATTCAAAAAAGAGATGTTTAGTACAATAGAAAACCCCTGCATAAGTAGGCAAGGTAAAACTATAAACTAGTCTAACTAAGCAATGTGGGATAAATCCTCACATAAGACAAACTATGAAAAATATGAAATACCAAGCTAATAACCTAGAAAACATGAGAAATACATATTATAATACCCCCATTGAAGTGAATCTAGGGGCTAACAATAGCTAAGAAAGAAATAATGGCATATCCACAATATGAGTCCTAGTAACTAGGCTTGATAAGGTACTCATGTATAATATATATCTATGAATAAGAAGAAATATGTCCTCGTAAACACACCCTAAGGACAAATTATGAAACCCAAATCATGCCATGAAACTAAAGGAAAGGAGATGATGCCAAAGGTTTCATGAAGATGTTTGCAACCTGCTATTGAGTCAGAATGTACTCTAAGCTAAGAACTCCATCCTGAAAGTGCTAATGAATGAAGTGCATATGTACCTCAATATGATTTATCTATTGGTGCTCAATTAGGTTGTAAGATATTTGAATTAAACTATGGTTATCACACAAAAGTATATTGGGTGAATCATATGTGAATCCAAACTCTGTCAATAATAGACGAAGCCAAAGAACTTGTTGACTAGTTATAATTGTACCCAATCAATACAAAAGATGTAGTCAAAAGTGGAATGCCTATCATAAAGATAACCTACCCAATATGAATCATTTTACCCAACAAATTGAGTAGAACCCCTGGTGTAGTGTAATCCAAAATGAGTAGTGCCTCATAAATATCATAAAATCCTCTTGGCATCCTGCCAATGACTATCATGAGGAACACGTGCAAACCTAGATACAAGCCCAATTGAAAATGAAATGTTGGGATGAGTATTGGTCAAATACGTAAGACTCAAAACCATCTACCTATGCAATGTAGGATCACAAAGTGGAGTAATGTAGGTAGAAGTGAGAGTGACTCTAGACTAAAAAAAAGGACTTGGGTTGCAATCATCCATGCCAAAATGCTAAATAAGATCAAGGGTGTATTTTTACTGACTCAAATAAATCCATATATCTGACTGTAAAATTTTTAAACCAAGGAAGAAGTGAAAAATACAAATATCTATCATATAAAACTATGCTAAAAGTGTTTGATAAATGGCCTAAATTTGATAAGAGGAGCTGCCTATGAGAAGTAGATCATCAACATACAAGACTAATATAAAAATGTCCTCCATAATATATTGGATATACACTATGGGATCAGAGTGATAGTGAAGAAAGCTAGTAGAGAGAAGAAAATAATCTATCTTCTAATACCAAGCCCAAGGGTCATGTTTGAGGCCATAAAGAGACCTTAAAAGTCAACAAATAAGAGAACAATCATGAACAAACCCAATAGGATTATCCATATATATTTCCTCCTACAAATATTCATGTAAGAAGGCACTCTTAATGTCTATTTGATACACTAGCCAACCCTATGATGCAACAAGAAAGAGTATAAGGTGAATAAAATAGATCTTAGAAATGGGCATAAAAGTCTCAAAGTAATCAATACCTTCAACTTGGGATAACCCCTTTACAACAAGATAGCCTTATAATTATCAATGGACCCATAAAATATATACTTATACCCACTTAAACCTAACCAAATTTTTTACCTTAGGAAGAGATACTAAATTCTAAGTATGATTCTTCATCAAAGAAGAATACTTGTTTATCATCATATCATCCCACTCTTATATCCCATGATTTTTTGAAAAATACTATGGATCCCCAGAGAATACCTGACACAAAATTATAGTACCTGTAGAATGTGCATGATAATGTTGAGTGGGTGTAAGATCCTATATTTAAAGATCTACCTCAAAAATTGTAATATGAACCCACAATGGCATAGTGGCAACATTAGTGGGAATAAGATCCTCAACCTCTATAACCTTCTTGAGGACCTCATAAACTATATCCTTAAAGAATTAATCCCTAAGAGGAGGTGATGAATCATTAAAAGAAGAAGAATAAGGCATGGAAGAATATTAAGAGTTATGAGATGTGAAGTGGTCATCAAACTGTACATGTGTTTAAAAATGAACATCATGGGTATTAGTATATAAAAGATGATAATCTCTCATGTCATTAAAATACCCTAAAAAAAGCAAAGGTTTACTCTTCTTATCTAATTCTTTCCTTTTCTTCTTTGGTATAATCACCTAAGCATGGCTCCTAAAGACTCAAAAAAATGAGACATCAGGTTTGGTTCTAGACCAAGCCTCCTTCAAAGTCAAATGCTCAAGTGATTTCTGTGGTGTGTGATTCTAAATGTAATTCACATAATTAATTGACTTTGACCAATATATAGGAGGTAAATCCCTTGAATGCATCATGAATTAAGACATATCCTTCAAAGTTTGGTTTTTTTAATTTTGCTAAGACATTATGTTGTGGAGAATGTGTAACAGTGATTTAACTTTTTTGGGAATAATGGAGTTTATTTCTATTTTAGTTAAGGGTCTAGATTAATAAATCAGTAAACAATATTGTAATAATTATAGTCCTAATTTGTATAATTTATTTGTCTTTTTTATCTTTCTAAAAATAGCAATAAATAAGGAGAAAATATGACTTAGCTAGAAATAGGCTGAGATGAATGATATAGGGTTTGAAATTGGTTGTGCAGGACTAAGATAGTATCACAAATTTATAATCTAGATTTCATTCAATGAAAGGATAAGACCACTAAAAACATGAAACTTTAGGGTCTAATACTATTTTCCACTTCTGTTGCTATTGTTCAAACTAGTCATAGAGACCTAAAATTTATTAGGTTTTTGTGTTGTGTTGGTATGAGCCTACCTGTGAAATCTTAAGCGCTGGATGTTGACAAAACTTATTGTATAGATAATTTAATCTTCAAACCCTAACCCTCCATAATTATTAATAAACAAGATTTGAATCACTTGAAAAAGGGGGGATTAGTGCATATAAGATGCACTAAACATGTGATCCACACCCCTTATGTGGACATGCTGCCTACATACCAATACTCTGAAGATGGATCAAGCCATATGTAGTTTTTCCACCTAATGTGCTTTGTGAAATAGTGTGATATAGATGCAATAATGTCAAATTGAGAGTGATTGAGGTGGTTAGGGATTGTTATGAGAGTTTGAATATGTTTATAGCTATGTTGGGTGACTGTATGTAGAGAATAGGGAAGTTTGCCTTAGTAGTTTGCTTATATTCTTACTTGATTTGTAATATTTATCACCTCCCTTTGTAAATGAGATTTGGATGGGATTTTATAGGGAATAGTTGGTCATGGGTTAGATGTACTTATGCTAGGCTGACATTATGAAGGATAAGAATTAGATGAAAATGACCATTTGGGCTCAAAATTCAAATGAACAAAAGTACCAAAAATGGGACACCCTAGGGTCTGACGCTATAGTCCAAGTATGTAACTCCTATCCTACATGTTTATGACTTGGGAGGATATGATTGTCTTAAGAAATACAACTTGACTGAGGTGGAGTGATCATTCAAAAGGCTAAAGTTGATTGGAAATGATCAAAAAGGTGTTGAGAAAGGTCACAAGAGCATGCACGAAGGACCTATGGATGTCATGTCATAAGCCACACTAAAAATACCAATTTGGACATTTTATATGACTATATTTCACCCCTTTTATTCTAGTGATGAAATAAAATGAAATACTAAGATAAAGAAAAAATTAGAAAGCGTACATGAACTTACCTATAAGGGTGAAGCCCATGAAGATGTGTGATGCTGAGTGTGCATAGAGAGAGCATAGTGTGATACATAAATATATTGTGATGCTGAGTGATGATGGGTATGTGCTAGTTATTTTTATACTAAGAGTAATATCATGAATGGAGATGAGTACTTAATTCCTTGAAAGTGGCTCAAGAATGCAAAGGCTGGCCCTTTGGCTCCATCATCACCCACTAAGTGAAGCTATGTGATCATGCATGTGTTAATAAATGTTTGGATTATGTTTCCAATCCATCTGAGTAGGTGGCTCAAGAATACAAAGGCTAGCTAGTCCTTTGGATCCATTTTTGCCCACTAGGTGAAGCTATGAACTAATACCTGTATGAATATGTGTCATATGAGATGGCTCCTAAAGCCCATGAATGCTCTATAATTTGATAATGTGGCATGGATAGTTAAAATGTGTACTAAGAACTAGGCCAATCTTGGCCACTCTAAAAGGTGGAGATTAGACTTATATGAAAGACACTTCACAACTGGGAACTAAGCTTATATGAAAACCATTCCAAAATGATGTCAACCACCTATAGATGGAATAAGGCATGAAACTACTAAGAATGCCTGGGAAATGCAATGAGATGGAAAGAAAAGAAGGCAAATGTGTCATGCACATTGTCTCCAATCATTGGTGTCTATAACATGGATTTTCATCTAAAAGTTGTACCAACTACCCAATCTAAAACTAGAAGTGAGAGCCATCATGCCATGAATGATGACCCTTATATCTAGATTCTCTGAGAAAAAATGTATTAAAACTATTGATTATAAATTAAACTATAGCTGATCAAATTGTAACTAAATTTACCTTTCTATTTATTTCTAGAAAATCTAGGTTTTCTATTATTTGGACAGAAGCACCAAAAATAGGACACTTTGCTATCTAGTGCTGTAGTCCAAATATGGCACTCTTGTCCTTTGCTATTTTTGATCATTGTTCTATGTTCATCACTAAATTTTTTGTCTATTCTACTTATTTTGGATTTTGAATGATGTTCTAAGTGTTCTAAAAATTGATTTTTGACTAGTAGAGGGCTTTGATCTCTATGACAAAACCCCTATTTATTTCCCCCTCTTTTAAAGGTAGGATTGAATACCTTGTAATGAATACCCTAAAAAAAAAAGATCCTTGAAAGTGTGTTATGCTACAAAATACATGATATAGCAATGATAATTGAAAATATGTCTCAAGATATAACATAGTTTGTATTGGAGATTGTTAGATCAATAGGGGTATGCCTAGATAGATGCAAAAATGTAATAACATGTGTAGTATACTAAATTTTAAATGTTATTTTTTAGTTGTTAGGAGGGATAGAGAATGATGTCCATCATGGCATCCAATAAAGAGAGATAATGCATGATGTGGATCATGACCTTGCAAACTACTGAGAAGCAAACAAGCAGACAAGCATGAAAGGCAAGAAATATACAAAAGTGTCCAAGCAAATAAGGGACATGGGCATATGCCACTCAAACAAGGAAGCAAGCATACAAGGCATGTTAAAATGTCCACATACACATATAATTGTAAACAAGATAAGATTGGTGCAAGGGACATAAGCACATAGAAGAATACAAACAAAAGACATTAGCAAATGTCCCAAGGCACACACAAGTAATAAAAATGAATTAAGAAATGCAATCAGATCTAGTTACTCAAAGTAAGCAAGGAAGGCATGTAAAATCTAGAAATACAATCACATATAACTAATCAAATAAAAAAAGTGAAAGTATGCAAGACATGTAGTACAAGACTAGGTAGATGCTAAGAAATACACAAGTGTTATTTACTAGTGAGTGTCAATAGAATAATCTATGTAAGCTAGTAATTAATGTACATCAATATGATAACTAGAGTATGTGGTATAGGAATGATGCAACCTGGATGGTGTAGTCATGTTGAAGATGCCCTTGGTGGGTAGATATGTGTCAATGTAGGTCTTGAATGTAAAAATAGGATTCCCCCTCAATGGATAGAGTGAAGAAATCAAGGATCTAAGTGTCACTACACACACTTAAAGAAGATCAAGTGAAAAATGGTAATGCAGATAAGTCAACAAAAAATAGCATATAATAAAAAAATATAAGTCTAGCATGGTAGTAGACATGTAGAGGAAGTACAATATTTGAATGTTAGACTTACATTTCTACTACCATGCTAGACTTACATTCAGTGGACATATACAAAGTTCATTGGGTGAGATTGCAGAGGAGCATGGTGTTTTAAAATATTTAAATGTTTTTATATTTTGAGTTATTTGAATATTTTTGTATTTTGACATGATATATTTTTTTTGGTATTTTGGAATAAGCTATGTACAAGCGATGATAAGAAAACTATGTACAAATAAGTGAAAAGAATCTATATAGAAGAAAAACTAAGAATCGATACTAACCAATGAGTCTTATAAGAGACTCCCTATTATGGTGTCCTATATCAAGGAGAGGGATCATACATGATCATGAAACACAATGAAAGGGATGAGACTATGACTCTAAAATTTATGTATGTTGTACATGATCTAAAATCTCTATAGTAGAAACTAATTATGGGGTCCCTTGTAACTCTAAGAGGTGGATACAACTATGGGGCTCTTAGGGATGTTGGGGATCAACCAACAATTTAATTACACTTATGAAAGCAATAAACACAGAATTAAATCAGATAGATAAGTAACTAGAATGATAAATAGCAAGAACAAGAGATATAAGAAACCACCCTGAAAACTTGTATTAAACTCTTTATAGAAGGAATACAATTGAAGAAACTTCTTTCTTCCACACCTCTCTCAGATGTACAGATCTCTCTCTAGATCTCTTTCCCTCAAGAGCTCTCTCTCTCAAGTATAATCAACTCCAAAAACCTGGAATGATTCAACTCTGTACTGTTCTTCAACATTCACATTACCAATAAGCTAAGAAGATCTAATCCTACATATAGAATTAGGAAACTTGAGCATGAATTTACAACCAATAGTTATGCCACTTAAACAAGGGCTCTAACATAGTCTTACTAATAATAGAGATGTAGACTTAAGACTATGACTTAAATCAATCATGCAAACACTCGGTTTTGTCCTCACAAATAGCTCTCTAAATGCACAGGTAATCGACGCCGGTTCCTGCCTGCTTGCCTATGACTGACGTCGATTGATCTCCTATCGATGCCAGCATCTCCTTAACTACACCTGACCGACGTCAATCACTCTTAACTGATGCTGGTGATTGTATAAACCTGAAACTATCAAATGTGCTCCTTGGTGAAGCTTTTAGGCTCCACACCTTAACAATCTCCCACTTGGAGATAAACAACTGCACCAGTACTTATACAACAACATCTTCTAGCTCCTCCATCTTCAACTCAATCATGAAGACCAACAGAAGTTGAATGAAGATTCAACTTCTCCTTTGTAACTGGCTTGGTTAACATATCAGCAAGATTCCTATCTGTATGGATTTTCTCTAGTTTCAACTCACCATCTTCCAATACCTACCATATGAAGTGGTACCTTAGCTGTATGTGCTTGGTTCTTGAGTGAAAAGCTGAATTCTTAGCCAAATGAATTACACTCTGACTGTCACTATACAGTCTACAACTCTCTTGCTCCTTTCCTAACTCTTCCATGAACTGTGTCATCCATATCATCTCTTTGCTAGCCTCCGTGACTGCAATATACTCTGCTTCTATAGTTGACAAGGCAACAACCTTCTGTAACTTAGATATCTAGCTAACCGCCGTTCCACCAATAGTGAAAACATATCCTGTGGTGCTCCTCCTACCATCCAAATCACCTACCATATCTGAATCTACATAACCATGAAGAGAAGTATCTGAACCTCCATAACACAAATGCCTACTGCTGGTTCCTCTCAAATATCTAAGGATCCACTAAACTGCTTTCCAATGTTCCTTCCCTAGATTGGCCATATACTTACTTACAACTCCCACTGCTTGGGCAATATCCGGTCTAGTACACAACATTGCATACATCAAACTCCCTACTACAGAAGAATATGGAACTCTACTCATGTACTCTACCCACATTGTTCTTTACTCAACTTAAAATGTCCAGCCAAAGGTGTGCTTACCGGTTTTGCATCCTGCATGTTGAACCGTTTCAACACCTAATTCACATAATCCTCTTGAGACAAAATCAACCTATGATTTTTCCTGTCTCTCTTAATGCTCATGCCAAGGATTTTATTTGCCACTCCCAAATCCTTCATAGCAAATGTTTGAGCTAATTTCACCTTAAGCTCAGAGATATCCTGCATGTGTGATCCTGTAACCAACATATCATCTACATACAACAATAGAATAATATATCTACCATTATTCAATCTCTTAAAATACACACAATGATCAGATTGACACCTACTGTAGCCATGCTCACTCATAAACCTGTCAAATCTCAAATACCACTATCTAGGAGCTTACTTGAGGCCATACAAGCTTTTCTTCAATCTGCACACTAAATTCTCCTTACCCTTGAACTCAAATCCTTCTGGCTACTCCATATATATTTCTTCATCCAAATTTCCAAGAAGAAACATTGTCTTAACATCAAACTGCTCAAGATGCAAATCCTCAATAGAAACCAAAGACAATACAACCCGTATAGAAGTCATTTTAACAATAAGAGAAAAAATCTCACCAAAATCAATACCTGGCTTTTGTGTAAATCCTTTCACTACCAATCTGGCCTTATATCTCATCTTACCATTCTCACCTTCCTTTAATCTGTAGGTCCATCTATTCTTCAGTGTCTTCTTACCAGCTGGCAACTCAACCAAATCCTATGTTTGGTTCTCTTTCAAGGACTCTATTTCCTCAACCATGCCATGCTCCCACTGATCCTTGGACTCTACCTGTATTTCTTCTTGAAAACTCTCTGGTTCTCCACCATCAGTAAGTAATAAATAGAATAATGAAGGGGAATATCAAATTAGAGGTTTACTTACCCTTTCTAACCTCTTGATGGGCGTTTGAGACTCATCCAAAACACGCTGTCTGCCCAAATTCTTTGACAGTGACCGACCTCGGTCATCTCTAGGTCTGTTACTGGCCGACATTAATTCTCCCTAGCCGACGTCAGTTCTTGTCCTGTCGATGTCAGTCTCTATTCTATCGACGTTGGTTTCTGTCCTACCGATGCCAGTTCCTACCTGGCCGATGTTGGTCTCTGTGTTTTCCTGCAAGTGATTATTTCTTTTTCCTGTGAGCTCATTTTGGACCGTCACCTCATCCAATTCATCATCGCTCTGCCCAAATTGATTCAGCTTCCTCAGCTGATCACTATACATCACTTTTTCATTGAAAACAACATCACGGCTCCTAATTATCTTGTTAGTTCTTAGATTCTAAAATCTAAAACCAAAATCATTTGAGCCATAGCCAATAAATGTGCACCTCATAGACTTAGCATCTAGCTTCTTTCTATTTTCTTTATCAACGTGCACAAAGGCTTCACAACAAAAAACTTTGAGGAATGAGAGATCTACCTTTTTACCTATCCATGCCTCTTCTGGAATTCCACCATCCAGAGCTGTAGAGGGTCCTCTGTTAATTAGGTACACTACAGTGTCAACAGCTTCTGCCCAAAACTCTAAGGGCAAACTAGCATGCAATCTCATACACCTTGCATGCTCCATAATTGTTCTATTCATCCTTTTAGTAACTCCATTCTACTGAGGTGTCCTTGGAACCATCCTTTGCCTATGAATTCCATGCATATAACAATACCAGTTGAACTTATAGCTGCAGAACTCACCACCATTGTCAGATCTCAGGTACTTCAATCTTCTACCTATTTCATTCTCAACCATAGCTTTCCAAATCTTAAAAGTCTCAAATACATCAGATTTCTTCTTAATACAATAGATCCATACCTTTCTTGTAGCATCATCTATGAACGAAAGATAGTACTATGATCCTCCAATAGAAGCAACCTGAGCTGGTCCCCACACGTTTGTGTGAACAAGCTACAACTTATGCTTTTTCTTAGTTGACCCAGTCTTGAAGAAACTCACTCTCTTTTGTTTCCCAAAAACACGGTGCTCACAAAAATCTATATCTATGCTCTTCAAATCTGAAAGCATACCTTTGGACTTAAGAATGGACATTCCCTTCTCACTCATGTGGCCAAGCCTTGAGTGCCACAACTTTGCATCCACATCTAAAGTAGATAATACAGAAGGAGAATTGTTAGTAAAATAATTACACAAATAGAGAGTACCTAGTCTCTTACCTCTAGCCATTACAAGTGCACCCTTGGTCACCTTCCAAGATTCAGCTGTGAGAGTTACTGTACAACCCTCATCCCCTAACTTTCCTATAGAAATCAAATTTCTCTTCAAGCTAGGAACATGCATCACATCTCTCAACACCCATGTGTTGCCATTCTGCATTTTTAGCTGCACTTTACCTTTGCCAATAATTTTACAAGGCTCATCATCCCCTAAATACACTATTCTAGAATCTCCATGGATATAGTCACTAAAATATTCTCTATTAGGGGTAGCATGAAAAGATGCACCAGAATCTAACACCCAAGATTCTATATTACTATGCATAGAGAATATTAAAGCATCTTGTGCAATACCTGCAACCTTAGCTTCTTCTTTTCCTTCGTGTTGATTGTCCTCCTTAGGCTTTGACCATCAATCTCTGCTTATGTGCCCCATCTTTCCACAATTCCAGCATTGTGGCTTCCTGCCATTTCTGGATTTGGATCTTTCTCTCACCTTAAACTTAGATCTTGATCTCCTCTTGCTCTTTTCTTTTTGCCTTCCCCTACTTTCAAAACTTAAAGCATTCCCTAATGTTTCCTCTGTGCTTTTCCTACAAATTTCCTCATTTAAGATAACACTAACAACATCCTCTACTTATAAAATGTTTGAAGCAGATGCAGTATTACTAACTGCCATTACTAAGCCATGCCAGCTTTCAGGCAAAGAACATAATATTAAAAGAGCTTTTATTTCATCATCAAATACAATATTGACTGAACTTAATTGATTTACAATTCCATGGAAATCATTCAGATGAGTAGACACATATCCACCTTCATTCATATGAAAATTAAATAACTGCTTCATAAGATATACCTTATTAGAAGATAAGGGTTTTTCATACAAATTTGCTAAAGTAGTCATTAAATCTGCCGTAGTTTTTGCCTATGATAAATTAGATATCACAGTAGATGCTAGACTCAGTCTTATAGACCCCAGAGCCTTTCTATCAAGAACTTCCCATTCTTCATCATCCATGTCTGTGGGCTTCTTAGCAATCCCACCTAATGGTAAGTATAGATCTTTTTGATACAGATAATCCTTTATCTGCATTCTCCAATGTTGATAATTTTTGCCATTAAAATTCTCCATTCTCAGTTTACTTTCTTCTGCCATTGCTTCTCCCACTCAAATAGAAATCCCTGCAAAAACCCCTGTGAGAACCTATAATCAATACACACTACATAGATCTGAACCACCTGTTAGTGAACTTGAGCTTTAATACCACTTGTTGGGGATCAACCAAAAATTTGATTACACTTATGAAAGCAATAAACACATAATTAAATCAGATAGATAAGTAACTAGAATGATAAATAGCAAGAACAAGAGATACAAGAAACCACCCTAAAAACTTATATTAAACTCTTTACAGAAGGAATACAATTGAAGAAACTTCTTTCTTCCACACCTCTCTCAGATGTACAAATCTCTCTCTAGATCTCTTTCCCTCAAGAGCTCTCTCTCTCTCAAATACAATCAACTCCAACAACCTGGAATGATTCAACTCTGTACTGTTCTTCAACATTCACACTACCAATAAGCTAAGAAGATCTAATCCTACATATAGAATTAGGAAACTTGAGCATACATTTACAACCAACAGTTATGCCACTTAAACAAGGGCTCTAAAATAGTCTTACTAATAATAGAGACGCAGACTTAAGACTATGACTTAAATCAATCATGCAAACACTCGGTTCTATCCTTGAAAATAGCTCTTTGGATGCATAGGTAACCGACACCGGTTCCTGCCTGCTTGCTTGTGACCGACATCGACTGATCTCCTACCGACACTGACGTCTCCTCAACTGCACCTGACCGATGTCGGTCGCTCCTGACTGATGCCGGTGACTGTGTAAACCTAAAACTATCAAATGCGCTCCTTGGTGAAGCTTTTAGGCTCCATACCTTAACAAGGGACCCATTTGGAAGTAAAATAAGCTATCTAAAAGTGTGATCTATGTGTAGAGGCATGAGACCTCAATGATACTACCCTGTGTGTGAATACTATACCAAGAAACTATCTAGAGTCCTAAAACTATGGTCTTTCTGAAAGAGGCCTCCATGGTAATATATGAACTCTTTGTGCTATTGAGGGAGGCCTCAACTATGTTTGAATCTCAACTAGAGGAAGAACTGTAACTTGTGGAGGAGATGAAACTGGTGACTATGGAGTAGTAGATGGCTCTAAAGTGGGAAGTGGTAAATCATATAGAACTCCACCAACTATAACAACCTGATGAGTGTGAATGAATTTCATGCATCTATGAGCTATAGAAGGAACTACACAAAGTTTTTGAGTCCATGGTTGACCAAGTAACATATCAAAGAATCCTACACTAGGAACAATAGTAAATGGTGTAGTCATATGTGTTAGATAAACTTGTAGAGGAAGTATAATCTCACCCATGAACTCTATATGTGTCCACTAAATCCACTAAAAGCTATGCCCATTAGGGTAAGATCTTGCTCTAAATATCCTAAATGCTATAATAATGTCATAGTGCACATGTTCACACTAAATCCATTATCTATGAAAACACTATAAATAGGATGATGATCAATGTTGGCTCTGATAAAGAGTGCATGGTAATTTGAATCACCCTCAATTATCTCCTACTCTAAGAAGGAGATAAAAGGTCTAGATGGAACTATGGAATTATACACACCAATCATGTTGCTCAAAGGATGTGACTCAATTAAAGGTGCCTGGTATGTCGATGGTGGAGGATGTGCATGATATGCATGGTGAACACCTAATGTGTCCCCTATCTATTAGTTAGAATGTTATGGGAAAATATTTGAGAAAATTTTCAAAGCTTTGTCCTATGTTTACTTTGCCTAAGGAGGCTCAATTAGAGTACCAAGATTAATAAGGTTTCTAGCTATCAAGTCCTATATATTGTGTTTCAAATTGATGCATTTGTTTGTTGTGTGGCTTGGTGTCCTATGAAAATCATAAAATGCATTCTGATCATATCTACATGGAAGAGGCTTTGTTGGATCAACTTCTTAAATAGGAAGGAGAGATATGATATTGCATTATAATAGCTACTGTAAGACTCTAACTAAAGATACTACTAGATTGGTAATGGTTCACCGATGAGGTGCTGATAAAACCACTCATAGAGGGGGATCTGAAGCTGCATTAATTGTAGGCTGATTTTGACTTTTTCTATCATTAACCTTTACTTTATATGGGACTTTACTATTACTCTTATTTATTGTTTATGATATGTTTGTATACTTGAGTTTTCCCATTGAAATTAGTTTGACTTCTCTTTCCTTTAGTGTATGACATAACTCATTGAAGAAAGATAACCTGTTGAACATTATTAACTCATGTAAACCTGGCAAAAGACTCTGTTTGAAAAGATCTTGTAATTCTTGATCAGCCATGGAGCTAGTCATGTTAGCCAAGATGGTCTTATATATAAGAACATAATCTTTGAGATGTTCATTTGACCTTTGTTTCTATTGTGTGACTTGGGCATAAGAAACCTTGTCACCTAAAGGATTGAATGTGTTGACCAATTGATTTGGTAGACTATAGAACCATTATAAAGCATAATCCTTTAGACTTTATGGAAATATCTTGGTTAGTAACTAGTCATTCGACACACAGTTCAAGAATACTACATAAAAATATCTCAAGTGTCTCTAGATCACCCTTTCCATCATATAGAGTGAGCTTGGGTTAAACAAAACTTGGTGGCAAGGGTGTAGAAGCAATATGGCATGCCAATGGTGTATGAGCTAGAGTAAAAGAGTCCAAAGCTTGTGTTGGTCTAGAGGCACCTTGATCAAGATGTAACACCTTGGATTGAAGAGATTTTATCTCTTGCACAAGGGTAGCCACATTAGGAGACAAATATGTACTAGTCATAACTAGTGGTTCCTCATAGGAAGGTTGGGTTGCTATTGGGGGTTGTTGAGATATAATTTCCCCCATAGTGTCATTTACGGTTTGAGAGGATTGACCATTGTTTGATTTTTATTGTTGTTCTTAAATAATTTTAAACATATCATCTTGTATATCAGGATGTTTAGTTAAAATTTCTTAAAGTTCCCTCTTATCAATTTTATTAAAACTAGTTTATTGGGCCATTATTAAAGTAGGAAAACAAATCAAAAATAGATTGAATTTTTTGAAATAAATTATAAAAAGACAAATGTGATGAAAGGAAAATATTGAATAAAGACATTTCAAAATCTTAAAAATAATAAAGTAGAATATGCATAAAAAGAATATGAATCTCATAAACATGTAAGGTGATACCTCAAAAGCATGGGACCTAGTATATGCAACTAAGGTTTGAAAGAAAATGATTTTTAAAATGACTTATGGTAAATTTTAAAAATTAAATTTAAAATTCTAATTTAAATATGCAATAAAAATTAAAAAAATTAATGGAAAAAATTAGGAAAGAATTTTCCCTAGGGTTTCTAGAGTTTTTGTGCATAAATGAAGTAAGTCGGGTTCACCAAATGATTTAACTTTTTGGGGAATAATGGAGTTTTATTCCTATTTTAGTTAAGAGTCTAGATTAATAAATTAGTAAATAATATTTCAATAATTATAGTCCTAATTTGTATAATTTTTTTATATCTTTTTTACCTTTCTAAAATAACAATAAATAAGGAGAAAATATGACTTAGCTAGAAACAGGCTGAGACGAATGATACAAGGTCTGAAACTAGTTGTGCAAGACTAGGACACTATCACAAATCAAAATATAGCTTTCATTTAGTGAAAGGATAGGACTACAAAAAATAAGACACTTCAAGGACTGGTGCTATTGTTCACTTCTACCACTATTGTCCAAGGTGGTCACAAGGACCTTAAACTTATTGGGTTTTTACACTGTATTGGTATGAGCCTACCTGTGAAATCTTGAGTGCTGGATGTCGATGGAGCTCATTGTAGAGATGATTTAATCTTGAATACCTAATCCTCCATCATGTTTGATAAAAAATATTTGATTCACTTAAAAAAGGGGGGTTAATGTGTGTAAGATACACTAAACATGTGATCCACACCCCTTGTGTGGGCACGCTGCCTACATACCAATACTCTGAAGAGGGATAAATCCATATTTAATTATCCCACCTAATGTGCTTTGTGTAATAGTGTGATATAGATGAAATAATGTCAAATTTAGAGTGATTGAGGTGGTTATGAACTGGTATGAGAATTTAAATATGTTTACAGCTATGTTGGGTGATTGTATGTAGAGAATAGGGAAGTTTGCCTTAGTAGTTTACTTGTATTCTTTCTTGCTTTGTATGATTTATCACATCCTTTTGTAAATAAGCTTTAGATGGGATTTTATAGGGAATAGTTGGTCATGGATTAGATGTATTCATGTTAAGTAAATATAATGAAGGATAGGAATTAGATGAAAATGACTGTTTGGGCTCAAAGTGCAAATGGATAGGAGTGCCAAAAGTAGGACACCCTAGGGTCTGATGCTATAGTCCAAGTATGGTGCTCCTATCTTATAGGTTTGGGACCTAGGGGGATAGGATTGGCCTAGGAAATATAGCTTGGTTGAGGTGGAATGATTGTTTATAAGGCTCATGCTAACTGTAAATGATCCAAAAGGTGTCTAAAAAGGTCATAAGAGCATGCAAGAAGGATCTATGGATGTCATGTCATAAGATACACTCAACATACCAATTTGGAAATTTTATATGACTATAAACAACATGATGCTAAACAATACCATGAGCTACCAAAAAATTAGAGAACTCTCAACTAAATTGCTCCCCCCAATTATTTGTATAAAAATTCTTGATGCAACTAGAAGATTATTTCTTGACCAAAGATTTAAAGACTTTGAAGTGAGAAAAAACATCACTCTTGTACTTGAGAAAATAAACCCAAGTATGCTTCAATAAATTATCAATAAAGTTAAGTACATACTTGGTTCCATTAAAAAGAGTAGGAAATACCATCAAATCACTGTGCACAAGCTCAAGTGGTGTAGAAGCTCTCATGGACATACCCTTAAGAAATGGATCTTGGTATTATTAATGCAAAACCAAAACAAACTCCATCAAGACATGAAACTATAGGAATACCATCTACCATACTGTGAGTGCTCAACTCCTTCAAATATCTGTAATTGATATATCCAAATATCTCATGTTAAAGCCTACTCTCATAAACTACATGAGAAACCAAACATGTCCCTAGAGGAGTATCATCAAAACCCTCAAAGTAATAGAGTCAAGAACTATGATCAATAACATCTTATGTAATAAGATGTGTGAGGCTCTAAAAAATCTAGAAATTTATCACCCTATGGTAAGAAAGTCACTATCTTTCCCTAATCAGAATGGAAAATATGATAAATCAAAAGCAAATTAGTGGTGATGTTTGGAACATATAATGCATCATTGATGTGACCACCATCTAGTTGTATGTCACCCTTTATCTTATCATAAATAAAGGAAGAATCTCTAACCTTAATGTTGGAAGTAAAAATCAAACCAAGAGTTACAAATGACTCCTTAGAAGAAGTCATATTATGAGAAGTACCAAAATATAGAACCTAATTATCTAAAATAGGTGAGTGTGATCTACAGGAAACATTAAGTGCTTTCTCATGGTCATGAGATGGATGAGTGGAGACATAAATATTGTGTTTCTTAATGACATCCTCCAGGGCTTGCATTCTCTTAAAACACCTAAACTCTTCATGAATAGTCCTCCCACAATAGGAAAAAGATATGTTAGACTTATTCTTGGATTTGGAAGATGATTTGGGTTTATATGTGTTGATGTTGGTCTTAGGTTCACTTTGAGATAGAGGAGGAGTGTTATTTTTCTTATTTTTTTCCCTTACTCTTAGGATGTGATGCTACTAATGCTTTTTGAGAAGTGGAAGACTCATGGTAAGACAATTTGGATTCCTCCCTTGTAAGTCTCTCATAAAACAACTCTAAATTATGCATTTTGAATGTGGTACCTAAGGCATACATGCTAGAGAAAAAGGTAGAAAAAATATTTGGAATGAACCACTCAACTTGAAAAAATCAAGTACACACACTCTTCATCTTTTTTATCTCATTCACTCCCTTTAAACTATGTCAAAAAATGCTTAAAATTAGTGAGGTAGTCTACAATAGAGGCAAAGTCATCAAGATTGAATGAAGTTTGCTCCACTTCAAGTTACATGAATCTAATATGATCTACTTTCCCATATAAACCTTTTAGCTTAGCCCACATTTTGAATGGAGTATCACACCCATCCAAATGAAATAAAAAACTATCACTCACATAAATCCCTATAAAACTCATACACTCATAAAAATTACATTGGTGTCAAAAAATTTCATTCTCTCTTGTGATCTTTGGTTGAGTTTCATTCATTAGGGATCATCATCCTTTGTATTTGATGATTGTTTCCATTCTAAGTCTCCACGTATGGTAACCGTGTGTAGTCAAAGGCTCAAAATGATAAATACCATAAGTAGAAGCCATTATAGTGAATCACCAAAGAGAATAAATAATGAAAAATGGTGTACAAATTAACACTGAGATAACCCTCCAAAAGATTGTATTAAGGACTGCCCCCTCTTCCCGCACCCCCTCCTCCCACCCCGCCCCTCCCCAAATTTTGGCACTTTATAAAAGTAGTGAATTTTTACAAAATGATAACACTAAAGGATAGATAATTGAAAACCATGAACTTTTGAAAAAAATGGAACTCAAACTTGAGTTATAGTTAAAAAGTTATAGGCTTTACAAATTCTCGTAAATGGGTCAAAAATATTTAAAACTACACTAGAAACTCATTTTAGTGATCGAAATGGAAATTAAGGTAGGATTCCAACCACTCATTGGAACTAAAATCAAACCATGAATTTTCTCAAACAATCCAAAGTGAAAAATAACCTTGATAGTGATGTCGGTGCATGTGAAAGTGAATGACACTTCATCTTTAAGGAAAAAATATAGATTAATAAAGAAAATAATGAAATATTTAGCTATTTTTGAGAGGAAAGAAATTAAATTACTATTATCTAATTTGATTGGCTACCAAGGAGTCTACTTAGAGAGATGGAATGCCAATGTTGGAGAGGTTGTAGGTTTAAGTTACCATAAAAGGTAGAAATGTTGATGGAAGGTATGATAGTAATCAAATCACCACACAACATTATTTTATGCAAAATAAAACATCACCTATGTATTAAGGACAAATCTAACACCAAAAATCATAATGAAAAGGTAGTCCAATTTTGATCTTGCCAAAAATTTGCCAACTCTCCTAGGCAGACCTCCATACTGACCTAAAAAGGACAAAAAATCACCAACACTACTTAAATCTTGCAATGCACCAATATGTGATCTACAAACCCCAGTACATATAAACAAATAGGATTGGATAAGTTTAAATGCCTCCTTCTAGATCCCTACATGTTGTCTCCTCTTACGTAGTTCTCTTTCACCTCCCACATAGACCCTCTTCCATCGCTAGTCTTAAGAGAAAACTCCAACACCATCCTACTTGCTCCTCCATGCAGGTAGAACGCCAAGAGTTCTATCAACATAGATGGTAAGATTAAAGCACAGATATGGAAAAAATTCATGTTATCCATAAAATATCTAATGCTTAATAAAGGATGCATATCTCTAAAAAAGAAATGATGCCCATGCAAAAAACTTCTAACATTGAATCAAACCTCCAATGCTTTCTCTCTCCTCTAAAACTTCAACATAAAGTAGTGCATACTTTACAAAGAATAAAAATGTAATTTATTCAAAAATTCAATACACAAGATCCTCAAAGCACCTCTTTCCAATGTTATTTTAAATCCAGTAGAGGAATAAAGGGTAGAGGATGTATGACAAAGGAAGTAGAAACTTTGACAAGGGAACTATTTGAAAAAATTGTAGCAACACAAATGGTTGAAACTCTTCAAGGTTTTGATACCATGTTAGGAATGGTAAAAACATTCCAACCCAAGAATATAAATAGTTAATCAATAGGAAATTTGTAAAAAAATGAGATGCAGAATAGGAAAACTCAAATGATATTCAAAAAAGAGATGTTTAGTACAATAGAAAGCCCTTGCATAAGTAGGCAAGACAAAACTAGAAACTAGTCTAACTAAGCAATGTGGGATAAATATTCACATAAGACAAACTACAAAAAAGACAAAATACCTAGATAATAACCCAAAAACCATGAGAAATACATACTCTAACATTGTCCCTCTATAACCACTTCATCCATAAATTTTAGTGAAGTGCTATCAGAAAAATCAAGGTCTGAGGTAAATTTTAGCTAAGATACCATTGACATAGCCTCAATTTATATACCTTTTTAGATAATGGGGTTGGTATGAACATTTGGTGATGAAATATTGATCATCATTCCTTAAGGACTTGTGAGAAGGTGATGACCTCCACCCTACACAATCAAAATAAAAATGAAGGTATTGTCATTATAATTTGTAGGATTCCCCCAAGAGGTCAAGTAAAGAGTATAAGATGTAAATATTTAAACTAAAAACAAATAAGAACCTTGCATTTATGGGTCACTGAAAAGGGGAGAGCATACATTTAAATAACCTCACAAGACACACAACTTACAATAAGTAATTTTTTTTTGAAATTAATAAGGGAAATGACTAAATAACAAGTTGTTTTTAAAACCCAAAATGAAATGTGAATTCTTTTTAAGCCTAAATCAAGGTGTATTGAAAATAAATGTGCTTTGTTTAGAGTCTAAAATCCACTTTTTGTCAAGGTTATAAAATAAGAGTGATTAGCAGTTTGAAAAGTGGGATTGGACTCAATAAGGAAGTTAATATCAAGTTTGTTTAACTCTTGGCTTTTTTGGCATGGGGCAAAACTATTGTTTCTTAGGGCAAAACTGTTGTTTCTTAGGGAAAAACTTTCAATTTTTATAAATAAACCATAGATAAAAGCTTGGTGAAACCACTAATTAGTAGGGTAAAACTACCAAATAAATTATCAAGAATGAAAATATGGTAAAACTACCAAAAAAAGGTTGAAATCATTGATGAAATCAATGAAATTGCTTAAAAGGTGAAACCTCTGAAAAGTAGGAAGAAATTAGAAATTTATTGAGAGTTAAATCACTAAAGAAATCAATAAAAATGCTTAAAAGCCAAACCTATCAATTATGATTTCCTGTAAAATGATAGAAGAGTTAAAAATAGAGAGCAAAATCACCGATTATATAGTGAAACCATCGATTGCAAGGTAGAAAAACCATTGATACTCAGGTTGAAATCATTGATTTCACCTAGAATGGATTTTCAAGTTTTAGAAGAGAAAAGAGAAGAATTTAGTTAATTTTTATATTAATTCTTCTACTTAGGAGGATGAATAAAGTATTATAATGTTAATGGGGTACGTATGAGTCTCACCAAGTGTGTCATTATATAGAATAAGGAATACAAAGAAGATGATAGTTTATATTGTTAGTGAATAAACATCAAAACAAGGTAATAAAAATAACATTCTAAGCCCATTTTCTAGAGTGATTTATGGTATACAAACAACAAATATAAAATAGAAAACAAAACTAAGTTTATACCTTCCTTGGATATTCACTTGTAAACCAACATGAAAAAAGGATTGAGCTTGGCTTGTGAACCAGTAGTCTTTAACAATGTTGATTCCACATGGGAAGAATCTCTCCTTATGCACTTATTTTTTTGGTGTGGTTTGGCATGAAAATTTTGAAGTTATAGTATGATTTTATCATGGTAAGTTTACTTCAAGAGAGCTTGTCTATAATGAAAGTGAAGGCATCAATTTATAGACTTTTGGTTTGAATGCGAACCACTAATCTGAGAGAAAGATCAATGGTGGAGGATGAGTCCTCAAACTCATGACTGTACACATAGAATGTGTAATCAACCACAAATTAATGCCTTTTTAGAGTTTGGAAGAGATTTAGAAGAAAAGTGCAGTCATTGGTCCTCTTGGAGTGTATAAGAGATGTGTAAGATGGGTGTAAAAAATCACTTGCATTTCTTCCCTTTCCCATTGAATTCCTTAAGTGACATCACCAATGTGAGGTAATAAATCACTTTTTGAATTTAAACCCTACTTTTTACATAGATCAGGTGTACATAATACTTCTTTGTCTTAGTGCCAATGATTGAAGAGTATCCATTCCACCAAATTTGCCCATGGCATGATCCTGATCTCATCCCTTTTAGGTATCTCCTAGGATTTGTACCTTGGTGGATGTCTAGGTAGCACCTTTTACACCATCACCCTCACCATTAGACTATAAAACTTTTCCAAACTCATGGAATTTTCCATTAGAGTGATTAGTCTAATTAATCAAGGTGATTAATTGGCAATTAAAAGAATGGTGTGTTTGTAATGTTCTTTTGTCAATAAAATATTCATTTAATTATCTTGTAATAACATTTGAAAAGGGTTGATTTGATTCAAGATATATTTGATATAATTAATATTGTGATATAATCCATTATCCCAATTATGGATTTATTGTTATGATTTTAGATTAAAATGATAGTTGTGTGGGTAAATTGGGTTAAATAATGATTTTTGATGAGATTTCAATGTGATTGTGGAAGTCTCTATTGATTGCAGTTTAGATATGAAAGTGGTTAAAATGAAGTGTCTAAAAGAAGCACCCATACATGTTAAATCCCAATATGAAGTTTAAAGTTAAGGCTAAAAATGATCACATGTAGGAAATAAGGATTATCTATCTGGTAAAAAATGCATAATGGGTAAGTTTGATGGTGGTGTAACCTAAAAATAGGCAAAAATAGAGTATGAGGGGACTATAAGGCATTGAATTATGCATGTATAAATGAATCATTTCCAATTCCATTTACAAATGAAGTTTCAAAGTCAATCATAGGGCATAAAGTCTATTATTTCACATAGGCATTATTGGCTATCACCAAATACCTATCATAGTCGATGGTCAAACCAAAACCACATTTGAAACATAATGTGGATCCTTCACATATAAGGTAATGCCTTTTGGTCTGAAGAATGCTCTTATTATTTTCTCTAGGGATGTGGTCATTACTTTCAAATATTTCATCCATGACTTCCTCATAGTCTATATTGATGATTGGGTTATTTTATCACTATTCATAAAACACTCATCCAAGCTGTGACTCATGATAGAATGATCTCGAGCTTTGTGTATTGTGTTGAATTTGAAAAAGTGTTTTTGTTTACATTACTTGGTGTACTCTTGGGCCATATAGTGTGCAGTGATGGGATTTTAGTTGATCTATATAGAATTATAATCATTGTGAGTACACCACCTCTTACAAGATATAAAAAAGTGATATCCTTTTTCAGACATATAAGATATTATTATAAGTTCATCAAAGGGTACATAACTATATCTACACCAATGGAGAGATTTTTTTACAAAGATACAAAGTTTGAGTGTACTAATGAGTGTTAGGCATCTTTTATGGATTTAAAATAGAGGTGGTTAATAGTTTCCATATTGGTGTTCCCTGATTGGAGTGAGCCATTTCATGTGTTTAGATGTTTCAAGAACCATAATAGAAGTTATTTTGGCTCAACCAGGATACATAGGTTTGGATCACCCCATTCACTTTACAACTGGATTTTTTTTAGAAATAGATAATAATTACACTACTATAGAGTGAGAGGCACTAAACATAATGTTTTTTATTTATAAATTTAGGAACTATCTCTTAGAAACACCATTTGAATTTTTTATAGATAGTTAGGATCTACAATACATAGTGAATAAGTCTATGTGAAACCTAGAAGAGAAAATATGGGACCAGATCATCTTAACCAAATAAGAAATGGTAAGGATCTAGAAGAATTACAAGATGAGTTACTAGATGCAAATTTATTTAGAGGCACTATAATTCCAAAAATTCTAGATGATATAGCCAATTTCTTATAATAAGGAACCTTTCTTGCACATTATGTCAAAAAATATAAAAATTAGTTGATCAAATGATCTATGCATTTTAGTATTATCAGTGAATTTCTATACAAAATGGGTAAGGATGATGTGATGCACAGAGTAACCTTGGAGCATGAGAGAATGAAATTGCTAGTAGAATCACACTAGGGAATTGTAAGAGGAAACTTTGTAGGCAATTCAACTGAGGAAAATATTACAAAGTGGCTTGTGGTGGCCTACCTTATTCTTATATGCACACATAGTTATAAAACACTATGATGTTTGTCAAATAATAGGAAGGCCAAATCAAAGGGATGAAATGCCTTTGAATATGATATTAACATTGCAACCTTTTGAGCAATGGGGAGTTGACTTTGTAAGACCTATTAATAAACTAAGTAAACATAGTCATCCTAGGTATATAATTACTATAATGGATTACTTCACAAAATGGGTAGAAGTTACTACAACATCAAGCTGAGAGCAAAATCATAGCTATGCTTTTGTATGAGAACATTATTACCAAGTTTGGATGTCTAGTGAAATTGTCCAATAATAGAGGAACACACTTCATCAACAATAATATCAAGACCCTAATAGAAGAATTTATGACATTACACCATAATATCACAACCTATCATCCTTAATCTAATGGGAAAGCATAATCATCCAACAAAGTACTTGAGAATTTGCTTATAAAAATACACAAAGTCCAAAGAAATAATTAGGAGGATTGAATTCATAAAAATTTATGGGCATATAGGACTAATTATAAGTAGGTGACATGGTTCACTCATTTCTAATTGGTCCATGGATTATAACCAGTTATGGTTATGGAATATATAGTTCCAAGTCTATAAAACACATTGACAGATAGGATATCAAGAGTCACTTTAGGAAAGGTTGTTAGATCTAAAGTGATAGGAAAAAACTCAACAGAGAGCAAGTTGGACACAAAAAATAAATAAGCAGTCAAAAAACATGGCATGATTGTAATTTATGATCTAAAGAGTTTTATCCAGAGTAGACAATTTTATTGTATAATGTACAATTCCATGCACATCCAGGTAAACTACACATTCAGTGGAAAGGACCATATATCATCCATAGAGTATCATAGCAAAAAATAAAATTACTAAGGGACCTTCAAGGAACCATTCTTCCAGGGCATGTAAATGGATACAAGATTAATCTCATGATGAAAATTAAGTGGGTGTTAATTAAAACCATGTAGTTAGGGTTTTTGTTTCATTTATTGTTTTCTTTTATTTTTATAGGTTTGGAGTATAACTATGTATAGTGTGATATATATATTGCAGACTATTAGAACATAGTTGAGAATTCAATGTTACAGAGTATCAAAGGAAAGCAATAAAATAAAGAAATAAAAATGTGAAATGAAGTCAACATGAGGTCAATATGGGATCAATCTGTAGACACTTAATTTCTTCCACTTTGGTATCATCATTAATTTTTGAACTAAATTTCCACATGAACAATAATTTCAAGACCCAATATTTTGAATATCTAAAATCATCAAGATAACTATTCTTTTTATCCTAAATCATGACAACATACCCATAATTTGGAAATTCATTGCATCATGGCAATAAATTTATGGACAACATTTTGAAATGTTTGGTTCCTTTACAATTTTCACCTTGGTTTAATTCAATTGAATAACCAATCAAGGGAGAACATTAAAAAATGGGCCACATCATTGTAATCACATTTTATTAATTAATTGACTTTTAATTAACTAATTAATCAATTAGTAAGGGTAAATTACATGGAATGCACATGTCATATTTACCAAAATTCAATAAATCCTAATTTCCCACATTATTCACCAAATTGAAAATTTAAAAATACTAAAATTGTACCATTTTCTAATGCAAATTTAATTCAAAATAGAATATGTGCAAACAATGTCAAAAATAAATCCCTATGTAAATCACACTTAAATCCAAGCAAAATAATTATCTTAAACACTCCATGTCATAATATTAAATTCTCATCTTTCATTATAGGATTGATTCTCTACCCTTGATATCCATCTAAGATCAATGGTCACAATTGATCCTAAAAATTTACAAATAGAAGGGCCACCTTCCATTTTAAACAAGTTCAATTGACAATGAAGTGTTGTATAAATATTCACACAAAGCTTCAATAATCCTCATCATCCATCATCTAAACATAAATCATTCAAGGGGAGATGCTGCCAGATTGATTACACATCTTATGCATGCCTTTGTAACTACTTATAAGCACATCTTAATTTTGGCAAGAGGATTTCAAGAAAGGTATAACAATTCTATTTTTTTATTATTTGAATTGAAATATTTTTAGTCTTGCTCAATCCAAAGATACATGTTTAGGTTAGTTGTAACCTTTCAATTCAAATTTTGATTTTATACTAATAAAGCTAACCTTTGTCTCATGATGTTACATATGGCACATCTAGTGGGACTCACAACCCAAACTCAACATTGACATCCTTTTATCTTTTTTCATTTCAAAATGCAACATCAATTTCTACCAAAATTCTTCACTGTTCCCAAAAACTCTTCCAAGTTTCCATCCTAGATTCCTAGTAGAAATTATTTGCATAACAAAAGAAATGTAAGTGAAAATGGTGGAAATGCACTATGTATTAGCATAAATGTATTTTTGACTATGTTTTTAGGAATAATTGGAACTGCTTTGCACTTTCATGTAATTGTGGTGTGCAATAGTGGAATAATTTATTTTTTCTAACTATTTATTTTATATGTTTGGTGGAATCATGGTTTTTATTAAATGAAATACTCTATGTAGTGGAAAAATCATGATTGGTATTGGTAGAAATGCTCTACACAATAGCAAAAATATGACTAGTATTAGTATAAATGCTTTTTTTGCTTTCTTTTTTAATTTTCTATAGTAGCAAAAATTTTGTTTGTAGTAACAAAGACGTGGTTAGTAGTATAAAAATTGCTAACATATCAGTAAAAAATGATTTATGTTTTATTTTTTCTATTTTATGTAGAATGATGTAATCGCCCTATATATTAGTGAAATCAACTTGTGTAATAGTGGAATCACCCTCTCTACATAAAGGCCAAATCATCCTATAGAATAGTTAAATCGTAAATAGAGAGTTGACTAATTCAATTTCAAGACCTACACACTTATCAAAGATAAATCCTAAGACTACTATTCTATTTTCCTACATGGTTTTAATTATACAGGACTGAATTATTCAAACCTACACTCATAAACACCTAATTTTGGTGTTTTTAAATGAACAAACACTTAGATTTGGTACTTAAAACAAACTTATTTGTGTATTTTATTGAGTGTTATGTTTGTGTGAGATATCCTAAGTGTGTATGCTCTTTCCTTGCCTAATTTCATGATCATGGGGGATAAAAAATAATTAGGTTGTCTTTCCCATCCTAGAGATAATTTACATATACTCTCCTTTTACCTTTTGTGGGACCTCGAGGATAAAAAATAGCCCATCTTTTTTTCTTTTTAGTTGTACGAGTTGGACCTTGATCACCAATTGTAAGTCCATAGGGTACAAAAACTTGGATTTCATCCCCCAATGTATGTACAAACCCCATGTTCTAATGGTGTATATAAATTTGGAAGGAGATATTGATATTGGCTAAGTGATTATATATTTTAAGCATGTCGCAAAGGATCTTTACTCTAATACACATGCCTTAAACAACACTCTCGAAGAATGACTTTTAGTGACACTCCTATAAGATATAATGGATAGAGTGGTCATGAAGGGACAATATACTCTCATAAATCCAATTATCTCCCTCTTTCATGGATCATCGTACTATAATTTATATAGGGGAGGTACTTAGTTGAGACTTTTTTTCCTAACTTAATACCATTTGGCCAAAAACAACTATCAATATAGGGAAAAAAACATTCCCAAATATTACTTACCACATACAAATGCTTAGTGAGAGTTATGAGACCAACCTAGTCACCACTTTGTGTGAATATATTGGTGGGATGATAAGTTCTATTGTATACCTATTACTACTAACATAGGGCTAATTAATTGTGTGCACTTGTGTGTTTTTTATTTATAGTCATATTATTTGACAATCCTTAAGTTTCAAATAAGATTGATTACCTAACTCCAACATTATCATGTCCAACTATAATGTTACATTGTCCAAATTAAGGTGTTACTCTATAAAATTCAAACATTACTCTATCTAAATCAAAATTCATATTTTCCAAATTGAAAAATTAATTGATCTAAATCAAATGTCATTCTTTATAAATTGAAACATTATTCTATCCAATTCAAACCTTGCCCAACATCAAAATGGTTCAAATTTTACCAAGGTCAAACCAAGTCAATTATTCTAATTCAAACTTTTAAAGTCAAACAAGTAAAATGTTTCAAAAATATAATGTCAAAGTCAAAAAAATTCAAGTCAAAGGTCAACTGAAGTTAAAATTTTCCAAAGCCAAACTAAGTCAAATGTTTCAAAATTCAACATCAAAGTTCAAGTCAAATAAAAAAATAAAAGTCAAATCATATTTAATTCAACTCTTCCAAGTCAAACTTTGAAATCAAACCAAGTCAATGTAAAATTTCAAACTTGATCCAAATCCCAAGTCAAAAGTCAACTTGAAGTCCAAATTCAAACTTGAATCAAGTCCAATTCAAGTCAAAGTCAAAGTCTAATCTAAATCATGTCAAACAAAGTTTAAACATCCAAGACATACTTTTGAATCATATATCCAATGGTTTAACCCTAAATGGATCTAGATTAGGTTTATCTAGAATATTAAAGGGGTATATAGAAATGAAATGGCACAAGGGTGATAATTAGATATATAATAGATCGATTAGATGTTAAACTTAGATGTAAGCATACACTAAATTTATTATGTTGAGATAATATAAATAAGGAAAGGACAACTATGCTAAATATATAAATGATAAAGAAGTGAAGTATTTAGCTTGTTTTAATTTTAATGCAATTATGGATCTAAAATAGGCTAAAAGTAGGTTTAAAAGAGATTATAGAACAATCATCAGATTCTAGATTTAACACATCTGGCTCTATGGACAATAATGTTAGCCTAGGATGGTTAGATCGATGTTACTATCTGGGTTTGATGCTAGTGTCCTATATAGAATATCTGTTGAACTAGGTTGTGAGCACTTGGATGCTTATGGGTTTTGATTCACCTTTGCTCTAGTGCATTTAGATTTGGGTCATGGATAGTCACTCCTTGTGAAATTGTAAAACCCTAGATTTCCATCTTAAATGCAACCTTTGGGAAAAATGGGTTAGTATGCACATGGTGTTGAGCTAATCCTAATGACCCCAATATCAAAAAATGTTTTGTACATATTCAATACTCCAGAAGAGGGCTTTAAGATCATGTAGTTCTCTCCAACATGTTGGCTTATGTGTAAATCATACAATATGTGAAAAGCAAATACAATAGTGACCTAGCTTGTAACTTGTAAAATTAAGATATCAAGCTACTTCTTTATTAATTCAAACTTTTAAATGCATTATACATATAACTGGTATGGAGACATGGAATCTTTGTTTAATTAAATGCTTGATAGAGTGATTTTAACAAGTACCTTGGTCTCTTTGGTCTTTTTCTAGGTGAGGAATGAATGAAGGTTGATATAATATTTATATTAATCCCTTTGGAGTAATAACTTGCATTAAATCACTTAGGATGACCATCATGATAAATTGTATTTACATTTGGATGACTTTAGGGCATTGGACACTTGTGTTGGTACATGACAGTAACATTGATGCTACTGTATATCCTAAACACTAGTGTTCAAGGAGTAGGAGAGGATGTTTAGGTTTAAAACTTACATGTATGGAAGATAAGTAAATTTTAAGAATTTTGGGAAAGATATAAGACCTATATCATCAAATAAGACTAGTCAAAATAAGAGAAATACGCCAAGAGGCATAAATATATAGCAAATGTGAGACTTGTGGAAGTGGTAAAGGTAAAGAATTGAGAGGAATAACCAAGGTATGAGTTTTCAAAGTGTACAAGACTAAGGTGATATATAATCATAAAATATCACCCACAATCCCCCCCTTAATCTAGTAATGAAATTACTAATTTAAAGGAAAGGAATGCATACTTGGGTGTGTATGCACACCTTGCCTTTGTGTGTGCCCAAATTGAGTGCTTTGTTGGTGACTGACCTGCAACCAAGAACATATTATAGTATAAAACCAATGCATATAATTTAGGTTGAAAGTTCTTGAAATATATTGAAATTAAAAGAGGAAGGCTTAGGAGCACACATGTATGTTGATATATTTGCCTTGTCTATTGGCAGTTTTGAGAAAGATGTATCATTATAAGTCTCTAAAATTAAGATCAAGATAAATTTATAAACATATTTAAAGTGCATATATATAAGGAGATAAAGAGAGAGATATTTGATGGCACATGCCCCTAAATTTAGAGAAAAAGTGATTTGCCACTTGGCAGTTGATATTAGCTTAATTGTGCAACCCAGTGATACTTATAACCTGGTGAGGCTAAATGATCAAGTCCAACTTAAAAACTTACAAATATTTAACAATTTTATCCACTCAACCATACCAAAATTTGAAAAAACTACTAAATTAGATTGGCTCAATAAAAATATGTAAAATTTTGTGTGGTATTAGTATAAAATGTCTATGATATGGTAATAGTCCATAAAAGAGTTTTGGAATCTTAAATTGATTTAGATTTTTCAATATTCAGAACATGTTACATACATATTCACCTTAGATATGTCTCATGTTAAAAATATGTATAACAATAGTACCAATGTAGAAAATATCACCACAACTATGAATTTGAATCCTATAACCATGTGTTTTGGCCAATTCAGATAACTGTGTAAGTGTGGAGGGCATGATTCCAAAGCATGCCCCAACTATGTAAGGAGAAATATGAAAACTTATATAAGTATGAATGTGGAGTACATATTTCCAAAACATGGCCCCACTTTAAACTGGAAATGTTAAATATTGAATAGGTGTGGAGAACATGTTTCCAAAGCATACCACCACTAAATTTGATAAGTGTGAATGTGTAGAAGCCATGCCCCCATTGAATCCAAGAAATATAGATTTGTGGAAGGCATACCCATATGACATACCCTCAATGAATCTAAGAACCATGAATGTGTGGAATCCATGACCATATGACATTCCCCCACTAAATCTAAAAACTGATATAAGTACCACATACTGAATAAGTGTGGATAACATTATTCCAAATCATGCCTCCAATGTAATCTAAAAACTTTTCCAAGTGTGGATAACATGTCTCTATGACATTCCCCCACTAATATGTCCCCTTTTGAGGTGAGGGAAAGATAGGAACTGGTAGTTATCTTACCTCAATAGGATAAGATAATTGTATAATCTATGAATTTAACCATGTATCATATAGAGGGGAACATGTCTATGTAAATTTATCATTGAAGTTCATAGAACCAATGTGATCACATGTAGGCTGAAGGTGCATGATAATGATCATGGCAACATTTAGATAGTAATAGCACAAAATCAACAAGTAAACAAGCACATACACAAGAGCACTCAAAATCAAGTCAAGAGGCAATGGCCTAAGGAGACCACAAACAAAGGTCATGTTCAAATGCTTCAAAATCTAAGGGATATGACTTATTGAAATGTTCATAAAATCAAGAATGACATATTTAAATTTCTATACAATAAATAATGACATAAGCAAATTTTAATGAAAGTATACATAGGCATGTGGGTCATAAGAAAAGGAGCAAATTCAAATGCTCAAATAAGGAATACAATAGTAAATTAATACACTCAAGGAAGTGCATATAATAAGTCATAAACAACCAACATAAACATATCAAAGTAGCTTATGGATCTAATGTGTTAAGAAAAATATGTCAACTGTATAACATATTAAGTTTTCTGTGTAATATGTAATCATGGATAATATGCATGTGTAATTACATATGTAAGCTCAAACACGATAATGAAATTTGATCATTGAATGATATAACTTGGATGTATTGTGATCATGTTGGGTAAACATGCTACTATAACCTAAGGATATCATCAAGGCTATACCTTTTTGGAGGCCTTGTAGCATGCTTACTAATTTCATCTTTGGTAAGATACAAAAATGCATCTATTAAGAGCTTGTTATTATTAAGATAATTCAATTTGAAATTGAGTTTTTTGCTTTTGTATCTAAAAATATAGCTTATGTATCTATGTATGAAAAACCAACTACACCATAGGTTGGAGCCTCTTTCTTGGAAATGGATTTTTCTTGTTTGTTTTCATCATTGAAAACTTATGGGATATAAAATGGAAAAACAATGCACATATTCTCTTGATCATTATAAAAAGATGCATTTTGACCATTTTGTAACATTTTTGTTTGGGATTTTTCTTTCAAAATTTGTTGCTTTGGATCATTATTTGGAATATTTGGTATGTCTTTTGGAGAATTTGTATCATTGGAAACTTGCATATCATGAGAGGTCTCATCCACATTTAGCAATATATTATTTAAATCTTGAGGTGTATTTGATAAAGGTTTCTCCTTTTATTTTGGAGGATATTTTTGTAGCCATTTTTGTTCATTTGACACCTTTGCTTTGGGAGAATTTAATGTTTGTATCTTTCTTTTCAATGCAAAATAAGAATCTGTATGGTGACCATGCATTCTATTATATATACATTAATATTTGGATTTTTATATAGGATACATAGGAGGTGATTTTATCACATTTTTTTAATCATCTCTATTAAAATCTCACTTGACTTATTGGTAGGATTTTTTTCACTTGTAGGATCATTATCACTAGGTGACTTTGGTTTTGGATTCTAATATTTATTTTTATTAGGCACATAATTGTAAACCATATGGTTCACACTAGCATAATGTGTATTCTTTGTATATGAAATATAATGTTTAATAACATTATCTTTGAATTTAGAGATTGATTTTTATTTTGTAACTCATGCATTAACTTGGTCATAGTATTGATTTGTTCTTTTAGGGTTTCACATGCACAAACCCTAGGTATTTTAGATTGAATATATTCATTTGAAACTATAAGGTTGGCCACCTTACCACTTGGATATTGATAACCTAGTCCTAGTTAGAAGGATGAGAGCTATCACCCTCCCTAGGGTTAGGAGGAGGAAGGATATTCTTTGTATCTTTTTGAAATATTATGAAAATTCATATGAGAATAGGATAAGTAAGAGAAATAAATTCCATGGATAAATAAATCATTATAGTAAGTGTATATACATAAATTTTATTTTATTTTTTCAATTACACATTCTTTCTCTTTTGTATGAACCTGCCAAGTCTCAATCTCTTTGAGTGCACGTGTTAAAGGGTCCACTAGGAAAGGGGTGGGCAGACCATTGGTGTTTCTCAAGATTTTTATCCCCTATACCACCACTTAAAATCAACACAAACTTTTCCTATACACTTCCCTAAACTTTAACACCTCCCTTACACAATCCTCCAAGAAATTCACCACCTTAAACAACCCATACATAAGCCAAAAACTCTTTTTTATATTTACCAAACAAAGTCAACTTGGGCCAACCCTATACTTAAAATATATTATCACATTATGGGATTTTATTAGCCTCAACCAACCTAGTACAGGACCTAACTTGATTTTATTAATTAGCAATGTAGGGTCAATTAGGCCAATTCTATTAGATAAACTTTTAGAAGGGTTTAATGTTAGATCTAGATATATACACATCCTTTTCTCCATTTCTTAGAGAGACATAGAATAAGAGCATCATATTTGTGCATATGCTTATCCATTATTCTACTTGAGGAACATTGCTTAGGGTTTTAATACCACACTTGGAGATAAGATTCTTATCTTGTGGAGAAGTCTTTTGGCTGCATAGGAGAAGTCATGTAGCCTAGATCTGACCTATCTTTGTTATCCTTACATAACACAACAACCTCTTGTGAAGCACCTTGGCTAAGGGAGAGGTTGAGGCTCAGTGGGTTCATCTTCAAAGATAATTATTCCTAACTCTTGTTCCTCCTTGATAAAGTAGATAGATTTTCATTTGTTATATTATATGTTTCTCTCTCCATGCATTAGGATTTACTCTACATTGGCTTAATTTTATGTCATAAGCATTGATGAGCACTAAGTTAGATTTTAATTTGTATTTAATTTGTGATTAAGAAAAAATAGGACCTAACTAGGGTTATTTCATGGTGTTGCTTGACTAGAGGCTTTGGAACCCTCTCTAGTGATATTATGGTGATAAAGGACTCCTTGGTTGGGTCTAGAAGATCCATCTTGTCATGACCTTGATTGTCTAAATGTACCAACAAGTGAAAGGGTAAGTGTGATTTATCTTCTCTGAGCTAGGATTGGTTTGTAGATCAACTTTACTTTCTTTTGTCTACATTCTATTGAACCTAACATGAATCTAAACCTTATAGGTTTTATTCCATTCATTCATTTATTATCATCTATCATCTATTTTTATTTTTATAGTATTGTATCAAACCTATCTATACAGTATAACATTTTATGGGTAGGTTTAACATATAGTCGCTTAGGTCAACTTTGTATTTCTATGTGTAGGTCTTCTCCAAAAATAGGTAATTGAATTGATTAACTCAAATTAGTTATCTTTTTAAACCATATGTTTGTAGACTCGATAAAACAAGTTGACTCTATTTGTAAGTCATTTTTATCATACATGTTTTGCAGACTTTGTTGACCCAATCGACTCTGTTATCAAAATAAAAATCATCATTTGAGAAACACATCATAAAAATAGCAAATTTAGCAATTTAAAAATTATCAAGTTCATTCTTACCATCTTAGTCATTTATGTTCTTTAATTACAATCCTATTTTTCATAGTTTTTAGTATATAAAACTATAACCCTACAGTGAGCTAGGTTGACTAGATCTACATAGCTTTGTAGCTTACTTTCTTGACTCAAAGCCTCAATCAATTTTTTCAACTATGTTTTTTTGTCTCTTGCTTCCATAAACAACATCGACCCTATCGACTCTATTCTATACTATTTGCATGTAGTGTTGCCTAAACTAACTCTGTACTCTTCAAAAACAAAGAAATTAACCTATCTTTCTAGTAATTAATTCACTTTTAATTTTTTGATTTTTTTCTTAGAGTAACAAACATAGACTAAATAGGAGGTTTTTGATTTACCGATTTAGTCACACTATTTTTCTCTTTCACACTCTTCCAAATCACATAACACTAAAAATAATTAAACAATTTCTTCCCAAGGTCTACTTACTTGGATTTCATCATTAAGGGGAAGATGAATTGGTTTTATGGCCAAGTATAAATATGTGGTTGATGGTATATATTGTAAAATCACCCAACACCATTATCACTACAAGAGTGTGCAATGATGGGGTAGGCCCCAATACCAAGACAATACCATCACCAATATAGATCCCTTTCAACCTAAATTACCTAAAACTATCCATAAATTACTTTTCTAGTTCTTGTTAGAGCCAACTCCCTATCACATTAACTTTAAAATTTATTATAACTTAAAAACAATCATGAATGACCACTTAGATTATTATTTACATTCTAATTTTGTTGTTTTTTCTTTGCAACTTATATTTTATATTGCAAAACTCGTACTAGCTAGCATTGGTATAAGGTTTGTGTTGTTCTACAATTAAATCAAACATATTTGATCTAATTAATTGTGTGCTTGATTTAATTTTATTAATTATTAAATTGTAAAAAAATTATTATCTTTAAAACATAATGGACCCTATCAACTCAGTCTCTTATAGTCTACTTTGTTCTATTTATCTCTAGTACACAACCAACCTATCAGACTGTGTGTCTTCCAAACTCCTTTAATTTCTCCATCTACAGTATACAATTGACCTATACAACAATTTCTTTTATATCTTGTTCTATTTACTATCTTACATAACATTGTTGATTGGTTCAACTTTGTAGCTTACTAGTTGATCCTTATTTCTATCCAAGTTTTTAATCTCCTTTCATCATGAATTTCCTATTTTATGACAATAAAAAATTGAATCAATTAAATATGATGAATTTTAATAACCCTAATAGGTTCCCTAAGACACATCTTGTGGTACCCACCATGGATCAAAGTAATGTCCATGTTGCCACCAACTATGGGACTCCTCCTCATTCATCCTCAACTCTTAACCCTTTGTTTTGACTAGAATATGAGCATGATATAGAGTACATAAATTAAATGATATTTTTCATCAATGAATACCCTCAACATAAATTAAAATATCCTATAACCATATATAATATCATGATGGGTCCGCATATAGGAGAACCCTATTCTCCCTCCCATACCTTTTCTCATGGATTTGAGGGAAACACTTTCTTTGCATCTCAACCATTCCCTTATATTATGTCTCCTTCACATACCATGACATCATCTTCTATGTCTTATTCAACCTCCATGCCAAGTATTTATAACAACATGATATGTTCCACTTCTAGTGGGCCTCTTTAAAAGACCCATACCCTTAATCATGCTACTAGTGCATCTATTACTACCAGTGCTTCTCATACCACTAGTGCTTATTTTGCTACCAATACTACTCATAACGCTAGTATGATACATACTATTATGTCCACTAGTCAAAACACTACTCAAAATAACCAAATCCTATTAAAACACTCAAATTCATACCTTTCAAACCAATAATGAAAATCAGATGATGTAAATGTAAAATCATCTCATTCATCTACAAAACCAACCTTAATAGGTTTCATGGGGAACACAAAAATCCTAATCCCCCCACCCCCGCTTAGGTATTCCCATGGTAACCTTATACTGCAACCACACTCAACAATAAAACCATCAAACATATACAAAATGAACCTCTAGTATCCCAAATTACTAACATTGACATAGGAGGTATCACACCCACCATCACCTATAATGGATCCACCGATATTTGAAAACATTTGGTAACTTTTATAAAGATTGGGTAAAGCTTAACACCTTCACCGCTAATAAAATATTAGAGAAAACACTCTTAGGAAATGATTAAGATTGTTATAATCAATTAAAAATCCACTCTATCACTACCCTCAAAGACTTGCTCAAATCACTAGTCCAAGAATTTCAAACTAGTGATCTTAATGAAAACAACTTAGCCCACTTTATAAATTATGAACAACTCGAAACTGAAACAACACAAGCCTTCATCAAATGATGGAAAAAATTGTCTAAAAAATGTGAGCATCATATGGATGATGAAAACCTCTTCCACATATTCACTAATGATTTATACCCCAAATTATAGTATCAGGTTAGGACCCTCTCTTTAAAAATCTTGGAAGAATATTTTGAATAAGACAATAACAAGACTTCCTCATGTATCAATTTGAACCACCTCAACCTACAATAGTCACTTACATGCTCATCAAAAATAAAAAACTGTTATGCAACCAATGATGGTGTTAGTGACACTTAGAAAACTATACATACCTTCCAAGTAATTATTCCAAGTAAAGCCATAGAACATGCTCTCCCTACTAACAACACTCCTACTCCCAAATTTTTGCAACCCAACCATATTAATGTGCATAAATCATTATCTATATAAAAAATTCAAAAATCTCTTCCAAGACCTCTACCATGATATCTTGACCCCACTCATCCTATGAAATCATGGAATGATCTAAACAAATTTTTTTGGTTTCACGCAAGTTGAGGCCATTCTCATGAAACTTGTAGATAATTACATAATCTTGCTATGGATTTTCTTCTTGGTCTTAAATTTAATCATGAAACCCTTATTCAAAAGCATCAACAAGATTATGACATAGATTTTAAAGCTCATGAAATTTAAAATAAAAACCAAAATTTAAACCAATTTAATGCTCATCTTGCTATCTACAAAGATCCTCTTCCTAACCACCAAAATAACATCAAAAAACCTACTCTTACTAACAATGTTCAAAGTATTATAAACATAACTATCAATGATTAAAACATGGTTAATATGACTAACATAAGAAGAGTAGTTTCTTTTATTGACTCAAATCCAACACCTACACATCACACCTCTCAATTATTCTGCATCATTCAAGACACTTCCCCATCCCATCTCATGAAATTAGGGCAAGAGGAACTTATACCCATATAAAAAACACCTCCAACAACACAACTTGAGTCTACCTCTAATACCATTTCTACTCTTCCCCAAACATTCACATAATAAGATAACATACCCCAAACTTCTAAAAGTATTTATTCTACCCAACCACAAAAAATACTTCAACCAACCACCACATCACCTAAAGTAACTCAACCCATTTGTAATCAACCTAAACCAACCATACCCTATCAACACAAGTTTAATTTTACCTCTAACCCTCCTTCCCAGGAGTTCTTGTAACACTATGCACTTATCTCTAATAATTCTCCCATGGGTTATGATGAATGAGATCCCATTATGTAGCTTTCTCATCTCCCATCTCAAATACCTTTCTTAGAACTAATGATAACTTCTCATAATCATCAAAAATACCTATGCAATTATTGTTCAAATTGAACATCATTCATCCTCATCTTGTAGGATGTGAAACTACTTTATCTAGGTTTGAAGATAGTATAATTTGACAATGTGAAGAGATGTCCATCCATATTGATGAAATAATGGACACTTATCTCTCACTTAATTTCCGTATCACTTCCCTGATCCTTGATGAGATACTACTTTATGTATATGATCTTAATCTATTCATTAACATCCAAATTGATGATATCCAAGTTAAGTGTGCTTTAATTGATGAAGGTTAAAACACCTATGTTGCCTCCCTTGACTTCATTAAGACACTTGGATATTATGAATATAACCTCAAATCTACATGTAGTACATGTCAAGGATATGACAAAAGGCAAATGTCTCCTCTAGGTTGTGTTTGGATTCCCATTACCATTCCTCTTGTCACCATCTATATGAAAGTTATGTTCATTAACTTTGTACTTTCTCACAACATCTTAATCATTTGACCTTGGAATCATCATATGAGAGCAGTCACCTCATCTACATGCCAATGTGTTAAATTTCCTCATAATGGAAATATCTATAAGATTTAAGGAGATACAAACCCTTGGAATTTCAAATAATTCCAATAATGTGGTGTCTTTAAAATACCCACCCTTGAACCCCTGCCTAGTGTCCCATTTCAGGAATCCCAACTCTTCAACTATATAGTCAATTCTACTTGAGGTCATAATGGTTAGCTTAAATTAATTGGGAATATTTCAAATAACCTCTTAGATTTTGATGATGATGAGCCAGATGAGAAAAACTTCAAGATTAAAACCTTCAATATTTTCCCTCACATCATCAACCAACTTCTTCCTTCTTTTCAACCTTGATCCTTGTCATCAATCAGACTCTCACCCTTGTGAAGGTAGTTTCACACTTCATAGTCTGCTAAAACATGGAAATAATCCTAGGTTGTGGGTGATCTACTAAGTGGATTGATTCTATAGATTTTAAGGGCTAGCTCCCTTTGGTGTATCAATTAGGATCTTATTCTATGCTATAAATTACCTAGGAAAAGGGAGAAAAAAAACTTGAAAGAATATACTACCTAATGATGGTGATACACTTGAATGATTGGTTTATCTACTCAATTAGAGCTTCTAAAAACACTGATTTAGACAAGAGAAAGGTTGCACTTTCAACTCCAATTAACCAATATGCATAAGTATTTCATGAAAAGGTTTAATCTGGTGATCTAAGCTTGAGGGAAATAAAATAATAGGCTTGATTTAAGGCACTAACCAACCACTTATATCCACTGTAAACTCAACCAAGAGACATCAAACATAGAACATGACCTACATAAACTGATCAACTATGCTGCTATGTAAGAATAAAGAATTGATAAGGAAGATAAATTCTATCACTTATGCAAATCATTGACATGAATACACTATACCAACATTCTATAAAATAAAAACATTCCTTCTATTAATCTAAAAAAAGGTTACAAACTTAGTCTTTGGCATAATTTGATCTTACCAAAAGAGGGATATAATTCAATGTTGAAAATCCAACTTATATAGAAAATATACAATAGCCAAGAGGTTGGTGTTGAAAATAGAAGAGGAGATCAACTAAGTCAAACTTTTTCTATCATAGCCTTCAAGTAAAACCTATTTTTGTCTTACACCTTGCATGAAAGCTCTTTGGCATTGAAAATGGATGGTGAGCTAATCTCCTTCATGCATGAACAATAGCTAATTTAGATGTCTAAACTCAAGCATGAACTAACTTGAAGCTGAATTAGAACATGAGAATGTCTTCTATTGAATGGAGAGCATGAGTAGATGTGACACTTGTCAATTAGTCAACTAGAGCTCAAGACTAGTCAACCTCTAATGGTCTCCACTTGAACTAATGGAAAGTTTTAAAGGCTCAAAACAAACAAAAGTGTGCATGCATGAAATAAATGTTAAGCTTTCTAATGTTAAACTCCTTTCTTCATGCAAATGAGCCTCTATTTTATAATTGAAGGTGTCATTTTTAAACTAGTTACACATCTTAGACATGTCTAATCTTGTTTTGGGCCACTTTGCATGCTGTAGAAGTTGTTTATCTATTTATTGGATATTGACATCTCTTGCATTTTTTAGTTCTTCATTTCTATGCATGTCATGTTGTTTGAATTTATCTTTTCTATGGACATTTCTTATGCATGTATTTGCCTTAGGATTTTTGCCTTTCTTGTTTATTTCTATGACTTTATCTATTTTTGCATTTTCTATTTTCACTGTCAATATTTCATCAAATAAATTACACATAATTATTTTCTTGGTCTGTCTCTCTCAGACCTTTTGTCTCTCTACTCTTTTGGGAAAATTGCTTAAAAAAATTGATTTAGCCTTCTTGTTTATCACTTTCCATCGGTTTATTCTATGGCTTATCTTGCTTCTATTTTTTCCCTTTGGGCTAATTCATTCTGGGCATTTGTTCCCTTCCTTCCTTTAAAAAAAATCAAGTAAACCACTAATTCCTTCAGGAATTTTGAAATGGCCCTTCAAAAATCTATAAAGTGCCCCTTTTCCTAAGAAGTGACCTTTCAACAAACTTGAAGTGGACCATTTCCTCGAGGATCGACCCTTTAGAAATCTTGAAAATGACCTTAAAGATTATTGAAAAGTGTTGGAATATTGTCATTGATGTCAAATGGAACTATTACCGGAAGCGAACAGAATTGATTGCCAGAAGTGAACGAAAATGTCAATAAAAGTGAATAGAATTGTTGCCAGAAATGAATGGAATTGTTGACAAAAGTGAATAGAAATGTCAATGGAATTATTTCTGAAAGTGAATGGAAATGTCGACGGAAGTGAACAAAATTGTTGACGGAAATGTCGATAGAAGTGAACAGAATCGTCGATGAAATTGTCAACCTTGGCTGACCTATTGGGAGGAGTTGTGATTGTTCGAAAGGACCTTTTCACTTGAAGAGTCATGACCTTAATTTGTGGCTTTTCGTGGGTTATAAATAAGTGCATAACTAATGGCAAAAAATTAGATTCGAAAGTGGAAGATATATAAAAGAAGAGCAGAATTTTTTAAGGAAAATTTTTGTGAGAATATTAAAAAGAAAAAATCAACAAGTATAAGGAAGAGTATAGCAGAAAAAACACTCAAGTGTAGATCAAATCTAAAGGAGATAAAGCAAGTGTTCTATCATCCCTTGTTTTGACAACAAATTTGAGATAGAAGAGTGATTTTTTATGAGAAGGTTGGTGCCTTCGTTTTGAAGAGATTGGTGTCTCTTGCTGAGTTGGTGCTCAGTGAAAGGGGTCAGTGCTCCTGTAGGTTGGTGCCTACAAAATTATTTTTGGGGTTGGTGCTCCAGTAGGTTGGTACTTAGCAATATTTATATTAAGAGAATTTCTTCGTGGTTTTCTCCTGAAAGGGTTTCCATGCAAATCTGTGTCTATTTGCATTGTGTGGTTTTGCATTGTATTCTTTGATTACTTTGAATATATTAATTGCAGAGTAATTTGAGGTTTTGAATTTAAGATTAATAGTATAAAGTTAAAAAATATCTTATACTAATTCACCCCCCTCTCAGTATAAGCTTGTGCTTAACAAAAAGGTCCTTGGGACTTTTTGAAATGGCCTCAAAAAATAATAGAGTACCTTTGAAAATTTTGAAAAGGACCTTGAGATTGTGTAAGATAAAATTCTCTAAAAGTTGAAATGGCCTTTTTGAGAAGAATCCTTATTCTTGTAAAGCCCGAAGCTCCCTTTAGAATTTGGTCCTTTCAACTGCTCTAGTCAACATCTATTCTTTCTTGCAAAGAACAAGACAAGTGAAAGAAAACCCTCTAAATCACCTAGAGAATGTCAATCCCTATTAACCATGGATTTTCAAGGATTTTTTAGCAAGGGTGCCAATTTGACCTATGGGGTCAAAATTGTCAACATTTTGGTGACTCAATTAGGAAGCATGCCTATTATGATTGAGAACTTGGCCATATACATGAGTTTTGAATCCACAAAGAAATGACAGATCTGATCCATGACTGTAAACTCTATTTTGGCATGAGATAACCTTCATCCTCAAAAATAGAAGGTAAACACACAAAGTAAGGAAAACTAAATAAACAAAGCAACTGTGCATACAAGGCACTTATTTGGGACAAAATAGAATAAAATAATATGCTTAAACAATACTTGAAGGAAAATAAACTAAAAAGGATCCTAACTAACCATGACAAAGCATGATCCACCTAGATCAAAAAGGAAATTCATAAACTCAGTTACTCCAAGAGATGGTACAAGTTTCAAGGTAAGATGTTTAGTAATCATAACCTTTGAGAAGGCATTTTTTTGTCTACCAAATATATTAGCATCTTCTCAAATGAGTCATCAAAAACAAACCAGTCACCAACAAAGACAAACTCATCAAATACTTCCTGATCTTTTTCATACTGCTTGCCATTTACCACCTTGTCAAGTTATATCTCATCTATGCATTGTTCTTGAGTGACCACATCCTTCTTATTAACTACTGTAAATTCATCCAACTCTTCAAGGAGATTTAAATAGGTAAACCAATATGTATTATGATCTTGGATGGGTGATTCTTGATCAAATTTATCATAAACATGCTCTTCAATAGACAACATATCCATACAAAGTTATTCAATCTCTTTTATAGATTCAAAGTATAGCTTCCAATCATCTTTTTATTCCTCATTTTGATCTATTTGAATAGAATAAACTTGAAATATATCTAAATCCTTCTCAATAGGAGATACCTGTAATTCATTTATGACTTCAATTTGTACCAACTCCTCTTGGAGTTCCTCTACACCAAGATCAATTTTCTCATTCTTAACTATAATTAGAATCTTAGCAATAACCTTAAGTGAAGTATCAATGTGAAACTCTTCCTCAAACATACCCAAAGCATCCTCTACACACTTTGCAAGAACTTGACCTATAGTTGTAACCTCTTTTTCAATCTTTCAGAGAAAAAGCTCCTCTTGAAGAAGGGAGATGGTGGGAGGGTAATAAAATTCATTTGTTTGAGAGGGAGAATGAAGCATGGGAGGTTGATCATGATCAGATTTTGGAATTTAGAGAACAATGGAATTATCTAGTGAGTTTTGGATAGGAGGAAAGAGAAACTCTTAAAGGCCTATGTATTATGTTCCTTCCACTTTTCCATTACCTCATCAAAGTCTAAAATCTCCTTATCCTGATGGACAACTTGTGCCTGAGACATGTGTGGTGAATAAAGGGGACTATAAGAAGGCTTAACCTCATGAATAGGCTCTTGAATACAACTAAGAAGCTCCCTTGGCACACATTGGGCATGATTAAGAACTTCATGAGAATAAGGAATAAAAGAACTCTTTGTAGACAAATGGTTCAAATTGATTTTTTGCCTCTCCCAAGCCTCCTTCTCCAATACAAGAATACACAACTCATTTATCTCTTCTAGATCATTGGACACATTTTGAAATATACCGTTCACTTCTTCATACTGAGAGTTCAAACAAACTTTCCTTGCATATGCTAGTATTCTGAGCTCTATTTCATTCATTCTTTCTTGAAGACAAGACTGATCATATGCAACATCATATCCATATGGGAAAGATGAAATATGGTCTTGATATTGATATGGCTCACAAGGAAGGTAAGACTTATACTCTTGATAATAAAGATCATGAGAAACTTGATAAGGCTCAACATAGATTTGATAATACACTTGATAAGGCTGATTAGGCTCATAAAGAGACTCATAAATATCATAATAAGGCTGGTATGATCTGTCATTGGTCTGATAAGGAAACATAGTATAAGAATTCTCTTCATATATTGCCATAAAAACTCATTCATGATAATTTAATAAAAATAGACTTACATGAAAACTATGCCTAGATTATTAGAAACAACTACTTGAGCTTGGAATCAACAAATACTTCTTGTAGAGCACTATTGCAACTATAATTTCATCAATACCAGATCCAACAAGTCCCACCAAGCATGCCAATTTTTTTTCAATCAGAGTCACACCCTTGTGAAAGTAGTTTTAGGCCTTCACAATCTACTAAAACATGAAAATAATCCTAGGTTATGGGTGACCTACTAAGTGGATTGAATCTCTATATTCTAAGGGCTAGCTCACTTTGGTGTATCAATTAGGATCTTACTCTATGCTATAAACTACTTGGGAAAAGGTAGAAAGAAAATCCTACCTAATGATGGTGATACACCTGAATAATTAGTTGATCCACTCAATTAAAGCTCTTAAAAACATTGATTTAGATAAGAGAAAGGCTGAAATTTCAACTTCGATTGACCAATATGCATAAGTATTTCATGAAAACGTTTAATATGGTGATCCAAGCTTGAGGGAAATGAAAGAATAAGCTTGATTTAAGTCACTAACCAGCCACTTATATCCACTATAAACTCAACCAAGAGACATCAAACACAGAACATGACCTGCATAAACTGATCAACTATGCTGCTAGGTAAGAATCAAGACTTGATAAGGAAGATAAATTCTATCACTTATGCAAATCATTGACATGAATACACCATACCAACATTATAGAAAATAAAAATAGTCCTTCTATTAATCTAAAAAAAGGTTACAAACTCAGTCTTTGGCATAATTTGATCTTGCCAAAAGAGGGATACAATTCAAGGCTAAAAAGACATCTTATATACAAAACATACAAAAACCAAGAGGTTTGCATTGAAAATAGAATATATCAACTAATTAGAACTTGTGATATCATATGCTTCAAGTAAAATCTATTTTTGTCTTATGCCTTGCATGAAAGATCTTTGGCACTAAAAATGGATGGTGAGCTAATCTTCTTTATGCATGAACAACATGCTGATTTGGATGTCTAAACTCAAGCTTGAATCAAATTGAAGCTGAATTGGAATGTGAGAATGTCTTCTATTTCATGGAGAACATGAGTAGATGTGACACTTGTCAATTAGTCAACTAGAGCTCAAGACTAGTCAACCTCCAATGGTCTTCACTTGAACTACTGGAACATTTGAAAGGCTCAAAGCAAACAAGAGTATGCATGCATGAAATCAATGTTAATCTCTCCAATGTTAAACTCCTTCTTTCTTCATAAAATGAGCCTCCATTTTAGAATTGAATGTGTCATGTTTGAAATGGTTACACATCTTCGACATGTCTAATCTTATTTTGGGCCACTTTACATGTTGTAGAACGTGTTCATCTATTTATTGGTTATTGACATCTCTTGCATTTTTTGGTTCTTCATTTTTGTGCATGTCCTATTATTTTTATTTCTTTTCCATGAACTTTTATTTTGCATGTGTTTACCTCAGGCATTTTTCCTTTCTTGATTATTTCCATGGCTTTGTCCATTTCTACATTTTCTATTTTCACTGTCAATATTTCATCAGACAAATTACCCATGACTATTTTCTTGGTATATCTCTCTTAGACCTTTTATATCTCTTTTATTTTGAGCAAATTTCTTGAAATAATTGATTTGGTCTTCTTGTCTATCACTTTCCTTCGATTTATTCTATGGCTTGTCTTTCTTGTATTCTTTCCCTTTAGGCTAATTCATTTTGGGCATTTGTTCCCTTTCTTTCCCTTTAGAAAAAAATCAAGTGGACCACTAATTCCTTCAAGAATTTTGAAATTACCCTTTAGAAATATATAAAGTGCCCTTTTCTTGAGAAGTGACCTTTCAACAAACTTGGAGTGGACTGTTTCCTCAAGGATCAACCCTTTATAAATCTTGCAAATGACCTTTGGGATTGTTTAAAAGGTCCTCAACACTTTTTGAAATGGCCTCAAAAAAATTGTAGAGTACCTTTGGAACTTTTGAAAAGGACCTCAGGATTGTGTAAAATGAACTTATTCGAAAGTTGAATGGCCTTTTTGAGAAGAACCCTTATTCTTGTAAAGCCCAAAGCACCCTTTAGAATTTAATCCTTTCAACTGCTCTAGTCAACATCTATTATTTCCTATAAAAAACAAGACAAGTGAAATAAAACCCCCTAAATCACCTAGACAACCTCAAGCCATGTTAACCATGGATTTTCAAGAATTTTTTAGCAAGGGTGGCAATTTGACCTGTGGGGTCAAAATTGTCAACAATCCCATCAACCACTTTTCAATGACATACATGTTATCTTAACCAAAATTAGACACTTTATCCATCATGATTATTCTGATGAAAAAATAATTCTTACATGTATCATCAATTTACATACACTTGACTATGATGATGGTTATGCTTTAGATGACCCATTTTTATTTGAATTCATCCAAGCTATAAATGCGAAATTTATTCGATATCGATCTTTTTTATTTTAGTATTTTCATTAATATTTTAGAATTACTTCATTTATAATACATAATACTAGTCCTTATACTATTTATCAGAAGGTAGAGATTGAACACTCACATAGTACACCTCCATTCATATTAGATCCCCTCAGGAGTATGTTCAAGGATCATGCCATGACAGGACCTTATTACTTTTCTAGATATTATGACCCTTATAGTCTACTTCCTCCAAAGATGTCAACCTTTTTTACTTAATGTGAACAATGAATCTAAGAGAGGAGATTAATATGGTATTAGTCAAGAAATCAAATCAAAATAAACACACTAAAAACTAACACCTCTAATTTAGACACTCAAGGAGCTAGACAAATACACAAATAACTAAAAAAGGAAATAAAAACAAGAGATTGTACCTTCCATGAGAGCAAGTGTTATGAGTTAGAAATGGGATGATTTGTTCAGTTGTGTGTGCAAGAAATATTTGTGAATGAAGCTCCATTGATCCACTTCTCCTTGTCACCTTGGCAATATTGGTTGGCATGGGCTTGGCTTAGCTTAATAATTTAGCATCATAACATTACATAAAAGAAGCTTTGTCTCTCAACAAATGAATAGTATAACTTTGGATTTAGAGATTATTTAGGAATGGTCATGTCACTTATATTTATAGGTCTTAGAACTAACTCTAACCCCAAGGAGGTTAGATTTAGAACTAACCTTGGTTGAGTCAGTCTAACCCTAGGTTAAGTTAGGGGTCAAAGATAATCATGAAGTCCATGTGAGAGACATGGGTCAAGAATGATTATGTCTCCCACCTAATTATTGATTTTTAAAAAGTGGATTGACAACTCATAGAAGATATTTTGGTTGAATTTATGAATTTCAAAAAATAAAAATTCATTATTTCTCCATGATCCTTTTGGCCACTTGTCATGAGAGTTGAGGAATAAATTTAATTAGTGAATTTAGAAAATATGAAATTCCAAAAGCTATGGATTTTAGATATTTATGTGATGTCATCAAATCTATATTTATAAATTTATAAAAATAGAAATTCACTAATTAGCTATGTAATTTTCAACTATGCATTTAATTAGGTTTAATCAATTAAGCAATTTTGATTAGGTTAATTTCATTTTCTAAATTTATGTAAGGTTATCCCTCACCCTTGGTCAAAAACATCAATTTTTTAGGTCATAATTTGATTGGGGATGAATTAGAGAGAAGTTTTTATTAAATATAGGGTAATATCCCAAATAAACATGCCCCATAGATGAATTTGGGATGAACAATGATTTATAAGGTTAATTTGCATTATTTGTAAGAAATCAGTCTAATGTCCATTTAGACACAGAAGTGGTAAAAAAGGAGTGTCTCTATTTTACCCTGATTTAAGAAGGCATTTTAAGACACATGCAAAGCAATGTCTTTTTAAATAATGAAAAATTCATTAAGGAGTGTCTACATTTTACCTTGTTTAAGAAGGCATTGCAAGACACTTGCAAAATAATGCCTTTTTAAATAATGAAAAATTTGTTAATAAAAAATCATTTGGGAAGCCTATGATGAGGCCCCCTCAAGAGAGTGGTTGATGCATATGATTTATGGATGGTCCCTTAAAAAAATGAAGAAGAAGAAATAAATTGACCCAAGGATGAGATTAATCTAATTGAGTTAATGCTTGCATGCATTAATAAAAAAGTATTGATTTACCCAAAGGTGGTTATAATCAGTGGCATAGGCATGTGCTCCAGTAGGGTAAATGGTTCAAAATAATGATTTTCCCAAAGGTGGTTATAATAATTTTGATGACTGAGATTGAATAATGATTTTTCCCTAGTAGGGTAGATTTGAACTTGATAAATTGGTTGTGCCCTAGTAGGGTAGATTGACAAGCATAACTCAAGGATATAACCTATTACATAGATTAAAGATGAATGAGAAAAAATATAGATGTGATGGTATAATGAATGAAGAAGCAAAAAAAATTAAGCATATGAGGATGCACAAAGTAATGAAATAGATGATTGGAAGAATAATGGTGTTCGAGTTGACCCGAGATATGTCATGTATCTAAGCGCTACCTACATAGTCTAAATAGACCTCAAGCTAATGTAATTCACCTAAAATTTGGAGAAAATGGAATGAGGAATATAATATGAGAATAATAATTGATCAATGTGAATAATTTAGTTGTACCTACCAATGCAGAGATGCTCATCCTTATTAGTACTGATATAACCAGAATGGTCAATGGGTTGATTTGATCAAGGAGGGTGGGAGGATTTACCAAAGTGAATAAAGAGAAGTTTTTGTAGCACCATTTTTTGTAAGATCCCTTAACCTAATTTTTATTATAGAACATGATGGTATGCATCATGATAGAAAACACCATGATGACCTAGCCACAATGTACATAAGGATTGACTCCTAATCTAATAAACAATTGAAAATAATGCACCAATGATAAAAACCATGATGATAATATTGATGTATGAATATGGATAGAATCAAGAAAATTTCATAATGAGTCACCCAATGAACACATATATAATGAGTTAAGGCACAAAAATGAAAGCAAATAAACAAACAAGCAAACAAATAAATAATTAAGCAAACACACACACAAAAAGCTTGAAAGTAAAAGCAATAGAAAGTATCATGTCATTAAGCAAGTCAATACATATGTGTGAAGTCTTAATGTAATGATAATTAGATGGTGCCCCCAAGTAAGGCTATTTTCAAGGTAATAACATGTGGGGATAAGATATCCTAGTATAAGCACCATGCTTTGGTGTTTCCCCAATAGGGCAAAAATTGTGAACTTGGCCTAAAAAGTGTGAATTAAATGGTGCTCCTAAGCAAGGATACATGAAAATGGAAGGTCACACCCCCCAATGGAATCGGAATGGATTGGAACCAATAATGGATTTGACTTAATAGGGTAAATCAAGGATTGTTGACTAGGTTCAAGACATGGCCAATATTTTTTAGATTTTGGGGCTTTATATCTCTTTAAAAGATTGTAAGCTAATTTTTCTAATTTTTAGGATTTTGAAAATTTTTGGATATTTTTGGAAAATTTTTAGGGTATCTTAACTCACTAGAGATTAACAAGATATTGCTCACATAATAATGAGAGCATTAGCTTAGGTTTCTTGTAAAGTGATGAAAGTGTGGGCTTAGGTTGCTCATAAAATGGTGAGAGCGTGGGCTTAGGTTACTTGAAAAATGGTGAGAGCATTCAAACTTAAATTTATCAAAAAATGGTGAAATCATGGCCTAGGGGGGAATAAGATGAACTCAACATGAATAAAGTGCTACCTACATAGTCCAAATGGACCTCAAGTCACTATAGTTATACCTTATAGCAGAGAGTCTGATTAAGTACCAACAAGTTCAGGTAAAGGCGAATGATAATAGCAATGGAAAGGTGATATGATAATATGGTAAAGGTGTTTTTCCTAATTTTCCCATAGGTAGTTATAATTAGGAAATAATGACAAAGTGTTAGTGGTACTAATTTGCCCATAGCTGGTTATAATTAGTAGCACGAGGTAGGACACTAATTTTCCCAAATGCAGTTATAATCAATGGCACCCATAATGAAATGGAACAACAAATGAAGGATGAAATTTATAGGACCACTATCATACTACTTTCATATATTTCCATTCAAACATTTGATTTTGAAATAAATACTAGAAATGAAGCTGTCCTCAACCACTAAACATTCGTTAAGTACAAATGAATCATAATCAATGTCAAATGTGATAGGTGGGGTTAGGTATAATAAACTAGTTGGTGAAGGATTAAGGGCATGGTATAAATGGTATAAATTATTATATGATGCAAAGAATGGTATATTATGGTAAAAAGGGTGACCAAGTTGACCTTAATGTAAATTGAGTGCTACCTACATAGTCTTAAAGGACCTCAAGTCATTGTAGTTCAAATGTATGGCAAGGCAAAGGGAAAGGTAAGGCACATAGAAAGGTATGAAATAATGGAAAGGCAAATGGAAAATGGAAAAAGGCAAGGTAAGGCAAATGATTATGTTGTTATTGTTGATGTGGAGATGCATGTCCCAATCATCAACTAGAATAGTTAATCATGTAAATTGCTAGCTCACACCCCTTCTAAATAGTTGCTCTATCAAAAATTTTCTACTAACTTAGACTCTAATAATGTTATTATGATATTTTTTGGTCGATTCTATTTCCTCCAAAATTTGAGACAAGATGTCTTCATAACATCTATTAAGGAATGTGCAACTAGGGATGGTAAATAAGGATAAATAGTGGATAAAAGGTCTGATTTGGAAATGAAGAGATGGATTATAATGAAATATATAATGGTTTAGAAATAAATGAAGATCAAGATTTTCAAGCACACACAATATTTTTGATTTCAAATTTGACATAATTTTGGTTATGGTGGGGCTAAAGACTTCTGAATATGCTCTCGATAAGACCATTAGATTTTTATGTTATTTGGGCCTGGGAGATATTGCCATATGATTATGCTATAGAATGAAACCTATAATGATATTATCTTTGATAATGTATTCATTAAGAAATGAAGAACTATTGTGCTTAGCTATTGGTGCTTCAAAGAGGTTTTCACCAATAAAGTTGTCTTGATTGTCCCATAGTGCCTCTGATAAGGTTTCACTAAGGAATGTTGAATTTTGAATTTGATTGTCTTCTAGCACCTCAAACAAGATTTCACTAGAATATGTTGAGTTTAGAATTGGATTGCCCCCTAGCACCTCCAAAAAGGTTTCACTAGGAGATTGTTATTCTTCTTCATGAATGTGGTCTTGGTCTCCCTGATATTCTACAACTGATATGTCACCATGGATGAAGTTCAACAAGATATAATTTTTGGTCCCAATCAACACTTATGGGAGGTCAAATGTCAATATAATGGCTATGTTGGGTGGTGTTAATGACATATGGAATTGTAATGGAATAGGAAGAGGTAACACAATCCTTGTAGAATAAATTATGAGAATATTATGTTGATGTTTAATAATCATCCTCAAAAACCATGGAAGGATCACAAATGTGTTCAAATTGATCTAAAAGGCATGTGTAACCAATGTTGTAACATCCACATATGTATTTTAATTCTGAAGCTAAGTTTGAATCAAGGGACTTTGAATTTGATGTTGAGACTGAAATTGATTCTACTTTTAATGCTAAATATGATATCAGTTCAAGAATAAAACCTAACTTCAATTTTGATTCTTCATATGGTGTTGTGAAAATATGTTATGTTGAATGCTTGGTATTGAATGAGTAATGGCTCATTGTTAAATAATAAACTCTTCATAAATAGGATTAGATAAGGACTCCATAAATATTGGCTCATCAAAGTGAGGCTCCTTAAAAAGAAGGCAATGGTCAAGATAATGATTTTCATAAAGGAATTTATAATCATTAGGGGTGACTTAACAAAGATTGGCTTGTCAGAGTGAGACTCCTCAACTAAAGGGAAAGGGTCAATAGACAACTCCATAGAGACTAGCTTATCAAAGTGAGGCTCCTTAAAAATAGTGCAATGGTGAAAGGGTGGTACAACACAGGGTAACTCATCACAAATAGGTGGTTCAATAAAAACATCATGGATTTTTTCATTCTCTTGGCCTTCATTTACAATTGGTTACAAAAGATCAGATTTGGACACTTTTGATCTTTGAATGATGGCCCTTGGAGAGGTAATGACTATATTTTTTGTGCCTCAATAAATGGCTTAAATTTTCTAAAGTGGGGGAAGGTTGGTAATGGATGAAGAATTATCAATGGTTCAATAATGATCTCTTTGTAAATAGATTCATCTAAGATGGTGTTGAGTGTGGAGCCCTTTGGGCCTATCACATGATCTTAGAAGTATATTTTTGGGGCCTAGAGAGCTCCACAAATGTGAGGAGCATAGTTTTCTCTACTCCACCTTTTGTGGAAGCTTCCTCCAAATGTGAGTGGAATATTCCTTGTTTTATCTAATTTATATGTTTCCATGTTTTATGGAGTTGGTTGTTAGATGCCTACTTTCTATGTTGAATTCATTGATCTTAGGGAGTTGGTTGTTCATTGGAAAATGGGATGCCTTCCTTTTTTCAAGGAGTTGGTTTTGATCACATGTTGTTAGAAAATGTGCCTTTAAAGGTGGAGAGACAAACTTGGCATGTTCCTCTTTGGTTGGGATTTTAGATGAGGTGAAACTAAGGGTCTTTTAGTGGATGATGCTTATCTTAGATAAGCATGGTGAGTTTTCCCTCTTTTTGTGGATTTTCCATCATTTGCTACATATACATGTGTGACATGGCCTTTAGCGGTTGATGGTTTATGTATAGGGTGTGGCTTGAGGATTAGATTCAAAGTGCAGATGTTTTTGAAAAGTGTAAGTGTTTATTGTAGGGTATGGTATATTAGCTTGTGAGATATAGTATTATGCAGGTGTAGGTGAAAGTATAACATTTATTTGTGCATCATTTTCTATAGGAGATATTTTATCTTTGTGAGAGTTCATTATAATCCTATTTTTAGATTACTATTTTATTTGAAGACTTTCTTGGTGGATGTAGCCCACATTGGGGAACCATGATAGATCTATGTTATGTGTGATTGTTATCTTTTTCTCTCCATTTATGCTTTCATAATCTATGATTTAAGGAATGTTTCTATGATGCATGCTAGTACATAATTTAGATCTGATTTATGTTCATATTAAATTTGGTTTAATTTTTTTTAATTCCTAACAACTGGGATCAAAGCCATTGGTTGTGTTTTGATGAAGTGGTAAATTATAGGAAGGTTATTAGCTTGAGTGGGAGCTATGGGAGAAGAGATTAGATTTAGGGTGGAAAAGTTTGATGGTAATAATTTTGGTTTGTGGAAAATGTAGATGGAAGATTACCTATATCAAAAGGAGCTTAATCTCCCCTTGGAGAGGAAAGTAGAACAACTTGTAAGTATGAGTGATGTAGATTGGTCATTGCTTGACAGGAAGGCATTGGGAGCCATACAGTTATACCTTACATCTTTTGTTGCATTTAACAATTTTGATGAGAAAACCAAAAAAGATCTCATGGATAAACTTGTAAAGTTATATAATAAACCTTCTACTTCTAATAAAATTTTTCTTATGAAAATATTATTTAACATGAAAATGTCTAAAAATGGTTCTATTGCTAATCATCTAAATGATTTTAATATGGTTTTAAGTATGATCACTTCTATTGGAATTAAGTTCAATGATGAAGTTAGAGATATTTTGATTTTGTGTTCTTTGCTTGATAGTTGGGATAGTTTGGTTATGGTTGTGAGTAATGTAGTCCCTGCCAAGGGAAGCTTAACTTTTGAGGATGTTGTAGGTGTGATTCTTAGTGAGAAGGTGCAAAGAAAAAGTACTAGTGAATCATCTTCAAGTAATGATTTGTCTATTGATACTAGAGGGAAGCAAAAGGATAAGAGTAAATGCAATTGTGGAAATTCAAAGGGTAGATCTGAGTCTAGATCTAGATCTAAGATGATATGCTGGCATTATGGGAAGAGTGGACACTTAAAGAAGGATTGTTGGTCACTTCAAGATAAGAATGACAACAAGGAGGAAATGAATGAGGTATATGTGACATCAGGTAAATCATGTCAGGATGCCTTAATTCTTTCTATGGATAGTTTTTCTGAGTCTTTGGTATTAGATTTAGGGGCTTCTTTTCATGCCACCCCACATAGGCATTATTTTACTAATTATGCTCAAGAGAATTTAGGACATGTTTATCTTAGTAATGATGAACCATGTGAGATAGTAGGGAAAGGTTGTGTGTAGGTTAAAATGTAGAATGGGAACACATGGCTACTTAAGGATGTCAAACATGTGCCTATGTTGAGATGGAATTTAGTTTTATTGGGGTAATTGGGTAGTGAGGGCTATTCGATAATGTTTACTATAGATTCTTAGAAAGTTACCAAAGGTGCTCTTTTGATTTTGAGAGGTAAGAAAGTTGATAATTTATATTTTACTAGTAGTGTTGATTCTTTTGATTTAGTTGTTGTAGATGGAAATATAACTATGTGGCACTACAAGATCAGTCATATGAGACATAAGGGCATGGAGATCTTAAAAGATAAGTTTCCTGGATTAAAAGACATAGATCTATACTTATATGAGAATTATGTGTATGGGAAATAGAATTAGGTTAAGTTCTTGAAGGTTGGACCTACAAAGAAAGAGCACAAGTTAGAGTTGGTAGACTCAGATGTATGGGGACCAACTCAAGTATCTTTTATTGGTGGATCCAATTATTATGTTACTTTTATTGATGATGCAATTAGGAAAGTTTGGGTTTATTTTATTAAAAATAAATCTGATGTATTTGACACTTTTAATAAGTGGAAAGCCTTGGTTGAGAATGAAATAGGTCTCAAGTTGAAATATCTCAGATTAAATAATGGAGGTGAGTATTTTAGTAATGCTTTCTTTGATTATTATTTTAACAATGGAATTTGTAGGCAAAAGATGGTTCTAAGAACTTCACAGTAGAATGGGGTATCTAAAAAGATGAACAAAATAATAATGAAATGTGCTAGGATCATGAGGTTACATGTAGAGTTGCCTTTACAATTTTGGGTAGAAGCAGTTAGAATGATAGTATATCTGATAAATAGAGGACCTTCTATGCCTTTGGATGGAGGCATTCTTGAATAAGCTTAGTCTGGTAAGAATGTTGAATTTTTTTTCTTAGAGTCTTTATATGTGAATCTTTTTCTCTCATTAAGAAAGAGGATAGGACCAAGCTAGAGGAAAAATCAAAGAAATGCACATTTGTTGGTTATGGTGAGGATGACTTTGGTTTCCGTTTATGGAGCATTAAAGATAAGAAAATATTTTGGTCTAGAGATGTAGTATTTAATGAAAAATTCATGTATAAGGATTAGTTGTAGGAACAAGAACATGAACAAAAATAATACATAGTATAAGATGGCATTACAAATGGAAAAGTATCTAATGATTTAGTTCAGGAACCTTCTACACAAGGACCCCAAACTCCTATGGTAAGAAGGTCTTCTAGGGTAAGAAGAGAACCTAAATTTTTTTTCCTTATTTGAATTATTTGTTACTCACTGACAATGGAGAACAAGAGTGTTATCAAGAAGCAATGTAGGTAGATGCTAGGATGAAATGGGAATAAGCCATGGATGAGGAGTAGAGATCTCTCATGGAAAACCAAATGTGGGATTTGGTAAGGTTATCCAAGGGCAAGAGTGCATTGACAAACAAGTGGATCTCTAGAATAAAAGAAGAATATGAAGGGAGAAAAAGTTATAAGGCTAGTATGGTAGTCAAGGGGTTTGCACAAAAATCAAGTATTGATTTTGATGAGATTTTCTCTCTTGTTGTAAAAATTACTTCTATTAGGACTATTCTTGGTTTAGTTGTAATTGAGGATTTTCACTTAGAACAATTAGATGTGAATACTAATTTTCTTCATGGTGATTTGGATGAAGAGTTGTATATAAAACAACCAGAGGGATATGAGGTCAAAGGGAAGGATAACTATGCGTGTAGACTAAAGAAGAGCTTGTATGGCCTGAAACAAGCTCCACAACAATGGTATAATAAATTTGATTATTTTATGTTGGAACAAGAATATCAAAGGTGTCATTCTAACCATTGCATATACATCAAATATTTTGATGATGGTTCTTTTATTATATTATGCTTGTATGTCGATGACATGTTAGTTGCAGGAAAAAACATACAACATATTCAAATTCTCAAGAAACAAATTAGTGACTTCTTTTATATGAAGGATTTGAGTGATACAAAGCAAATCATTGGTATGAGGATTTCTCATGATAGGAAGGAGAGGAAGTTGATCTTATCCGAATCAAAGTTTGTGAAGAAAGTCTTGGAAAGGTTTAGCATGTTGGATGCTAAATCTATTGGTACTACTTTAATAGGCCACTTTAGATTATCAAAGGAGCAATGTCCCAAGATGGAAGCTAAACAACTTAAGATGTCCAAGGTACCTTACTCATTGATAGTTGGCAGCTTGATGTATGCCATGGTTTATAATAGGCCTAATATTTCCCAAGAAATGGGAATTGTGAGCAGGTATATGAGTGATCTAGGTTATGAGCATTGGCAAGCAGTGAAATGGATTCTTTAATATTTGAGAGGAACCATGGATTTTGCATTATTTTATGGTGAATCAGATATCACTTTACATGGTTATGTGGAATCAGATATGGCAAGGGATATTGATAGTAGGAGTATGATAGGTTATATATTTACTATTGGAGATACAATAATTAGTTAGATTTATAGGATACAGAAGGTTGTGGCTTTGTCAACCACAAAGGAAGAGTATGTTGCTACCCCAAAGGCTAACAAGAAGATGATTTGGTTATAGAAGCTATTTCAAGAGTTAGGTCATGGGTAGGAAGTTGGGAGACTATATAGTGATAGTCAAAGTGCTATTCATTTAGCAAAGAACTCCGCTTTCCACTTGAGGATGAAACACATTTAGTTACATTATCACTTGATCATGAAAACTTTGAAGGAGAACTTAGTGAAGATGGAAAAGATTCATACTAGCTAGAATCCTATGGATATTATGATCAAGGTGGTCACATTAGACAAGTTGAGATTATGTTCAAATTTGGTTGGCCTTAGTGGTCATATAGCAGTGATAGATTCTATTTTGGAGAAACATTCTACAAGTGGGAGATTATTGAGTGTGGATCCCTTTGGGGCTATCACATGACCTTAAGAGAATATTTTTGGGGCCTAGAGAGCTCCACAAATATGGGGAGCACACTTTTCCCTACTCTATCATTTGTGGAACCTTGTTCCACATATGGGTGGAATATTCCTTATTTTATCTAATTTCTATGTTTCCATGTTTTATGGAGTTGGTTGTTAGATGCCTATTTTCCATGTTGAATTCCTTGATTTGAGGGATTTGTTTGTTCATTGGAAAAGGGGATGCCTTCCTTGTTTCAAGGAGTTGGTTGTGATCACATGTTGTTGGAAAATGTGCCTTTAAATGTGGAGAGATAAACTTGGCATGTTCCTCTTTGGATGGGATTTTGGATGAGTTTGATGAGGTGGAACTAAGGTGTATTTTAGTGGATGATGTTTATCTTGGATAATCATGGCAATTTTCTCCTCCTTTTGTGGATTTTACCTCATTTTCTATATATACAGGTGTGGTGTGGCCTTTAAAGGTTGATGCTTTATTTGCAGGGTATGGCTTTGAGGATTAAAGTCAAAGTGTAGATTTTTTTACAAAGTGTAGGTGTTTATTGTAGGGTGTGGTATAACATCTTATGAGATACAGTATTGTGTAGGTGTAGGTAAAAGTGCAACATTTTCTATAGGAGATATTCTATCTCTATAAGAGTTCATTGTGATCTTGTTTTTAGATTACTATTCTATTTGATGACTTTTTTAGTGGATGTATCCCACATTGGGTGAAGCACAGTAGATCTGTGTTATGTGTGATTGTTATCTTTTTCTCTCCATTTATTCTTTCATAATAACTATGCTTTGAGGAATGTTTCCATGATGCATGCTAGTGCATAATTTAGATTTGATTTATGGTCATATTAAATATGGTTTAATTTTTTTAAAAAAATTCATAACAGATGGAATTAACAAAGACTAGATGTGGGTCTAGGATGGTAGCTATGCTATGTCTACTCGCAATTATGAAACCTTATTGGTATAAAGAGATAAAAAACTTAGAAGGGCTTGGAATGGTAATGAATAGACATTGTGAAGCTTGGTTTTTGACACAAGCTGAAGGATGAGGGCCTGTAATGGTAAAGAATGGGCATTGTGAAAATTGGTTACTAATGCAAGTGAAAGGACAAGGGCCTAAAATGGTAATGAATGGGTAATGTGAATTTTGGTTGCTAGCGTAGGCTGAAGGATGAGGGCCTAGAATGATAATGAATGGGCACTGTGAAGTTTTTTTGCTAGTGCAAGCTAAAGGATGATGGCTTGGAATGGTAATGAATAGGTGTTGTAAAGCTTGGTTGCTAATGTAGGCTAAAATATGAGGGCCTAGAATGGTAATTAATGGGCATTGTGAAGCTTGGTTACTAGTGCAATCAAAAAGAGTGATTAAAATAGTAATGAATGGGCATTACAAATCTTGGTTGCTAACATAAGATGCAAGATGAGGGCCTAAAATGGTAATGAATGGGTGTTATGAAGCTTGGTTGCTAGTGCAAGCCAAAGGGTGAGGGCCTAAAATGGTAATGAATGGGTGCTGTGAAGCTTGGATACTAGTGTAAGCTAAAGGATGAGGGATTGGAATGGTAATAAATGGGCACTATGAAGCTTGGATGTTCTTTCAGGCTAATTATTGACATATGTATTAGATTGGGTACCATTATCATTGAAAGGGAGAACTTGTTATTTTAATTGGCCCAAATAAGGGTGATCATGACATATGATAATCAAGATGGATGTGTTTGGAAATTAGCCCAAAGAGGGTGGTCTTGGTCTATGAAAATGATCTAGGTCTAAGTCTAGGTTTGAAAGTGGCATTGGTCTAGGATTAGGTCTTTAGTATATTACTAAAAATGGTTTAAACTTGGCCTAGAATGGAGTTATTTCTATAAAATTTTACAATGATAAACTTGGTCTAAAAAGTCCTCAAGGTCTAACATCAAATATCTTGCACAAATGGTTAATTCAATGGTGAATCCAAATCCTATCTTGGTAAAAAGTGTTTCAAACAACTCTAATGTAGGTCTAAAAATAGAAAATGTTGCTTGATCTTTGGGAAAAAAGAGCAAAGCTAGGATCAAAACAACTAGGTATAAAACAAGAGGTAAAATTCTAAGTAATTTAGAAACCTGAAACAAAAACTAGGCTTGAAACAACTAGGTCTAAAACAAGAGGGAAAGTGCTAGGTCTTTTGGAAACATGACACAAAAGTTAGAATTGAAACACACTAGGTCTAAAAGATAAACCAATTAATCTAAATAAATTGGGACACTTGGTCTCAAAATTATAATACATAATCAAACACAAACTTAATCATTGGTAAAATAAATTGGAATTTAGGCATATGAATAAATTAATTGGGAAAATCAATTCTAAATAGGCAAAAATAAGGATGAGGAATAAAATATTAAAGCCCAAGTGATGATCAAGACTCAAATGTAAACTAATTATTCTTAAGGCTGTACTTGGAGAGAGAGTTTCAAACTTAGTTATAAGAAACAAAAGAGGCATAATGCATATGGAAAAGATCACCTTTAGAATCTAGGCACAAAATATATTAAAAAAAAGTAAGGAATTAGTCCAAGTTGCACAATCTAAAAGTGAGAGATAAACATCGAAGCCAAAATTAAGTGAGGCATATGCATACACTAATCAATGTTTGAATCTAAAATTTATAATACCAATTTTTAACTTAGTTAAGAAGACTCAGGTTCTCAAATAGAAAAAATTCTAGGAAAAAATAGACGGCATGATAATACTCATCATCAACCAAAAGGCATACGTGATTCCGAACTTGATTGGACATAAGGTAAAAAAGGTTATTGAAATAATGTGAGTAGTGTAACGATGCTATCTTTATCAAATTTTAAAACAAATGGTTTGTTTCAAAACCTCTAAGGCAAAGACTTGGAATTAAATTGGAAATGTAATGATTACCTTTTCAAACAAATGACACACACACATAAAAAGTTTGTAAAATGACTAAGGTAAAGTTTGGTATCAATTAGACAACATAACACCTCTTTGGGCAAAAAGAGGGTGTATAAACAAGACTTAAATTGGATGTAATTTGGATAAATAAAGATATTTTTTGGCTAAAAATAATGCAAGTAAAAAATAAAATCAACAAGAATACCTAATTCTAACACCCTATTCCAAAAAATTGACAAGGTAGCGTCATATTATCAAATTCTAGAATTTATACTCCTTAAGAGGAAATAATTTGTTAATCCAAAAATTGAATACAAAGGAAAAATAGGGTTTTTAGGCCCCCTCTATTGGAGAGTTGTCATTGATGTCATGGAAATTTCCAAGTGAGTAGATGAAGTGCCTTGATAGTCTAAGTGATAATGACAAAGTGTGCAATATGTTTATCCTAGTATGCTTGGTTGATCTATAAAGTTTGTCTATTTAGAGATGATTAGGGATGAGTTTGAATTATTGAGTATGTGAAAGGGGTCCTATTAGAAGTAAATATTATTTGAGTTCTTGTGTGCATGAGTGTATTTCATTTGGTTGATCATTGTTTTCATCTAGACATTTTGGGTCTAGTGGTAGAAAATTTGAGTAGGCAGTTTGTTGACATCATCATTACCACGTGTGGATGAGTTAGGGGGAGTTGGTTATATGGTTGTGATAAAATTTATTCTTAGTTGTTATGATATAAATTTTAGTTCATGTGATATATCACAACATAAGATATGCAATTGCAAAGTTGGGCTCCCAAGCAGTTTGACAATGTTTTCCCATAGCCAAATTTGTAATGTGGTAAGAAAAGCTGAGTAGGCATTTTGATGGTGTTATATTTCACATGAGTGAAGGTATCAAGAGAAAATGATCATATGGGTTTGTTTAATTTTATTCCTAGTGTATTTTCAATAAATTTCATTTCATGTGATGAATCACATCAAAAGATATGCATGTGCAAAATTGGCCTTCCAAATAGTTCTTGACATATTTGGCTTTGTGGTAGAAAAATTTGAGTGAGTAGATTAATGGAGTTATATCTCATACAAGTGAAAATTCAAGGATCAGTTTCACACATGATTAAATTCCCCTATGAATGAATATTATATGGTTTAAATTTGAGATCATGCATCTAATCTCAACAAAAGTTATTGAGGTTCAAAGTTGGATTTCCAAATAGATTGCAATAGTCCCCATAGTCATTTTTGCATGATGTTAAAGATCAAGACCCGATAGAGATATAATGATTCAAAAGATATAATACATATAGATATATGGTGTGTAGTAAGTTAAATAGGTCAAAGTGTTTGATGCTTAAACAAGGTAAAGAATGAGCTCCTTACAAAAAGATCAATAGAGCATGTTTGTTCCAAGGTGTTAGGAAGTAGCAAGATGAGGACAAATGTTCGATGTTTAATGTTGAGCAAAGGTAAAGACCAAGATTATTCAAAACATTAGTGGTGAAAGAGTGTTCATACTAATTCATATCAATGGTGTGTAATAAAGTCAAGAGGTCAAAGTGATAGTTGTCTAGCATTTTTAAAGCAAGGATAACCCTGTAGAGATCGATGGTGTGTATCTGGTCAAGATTACAAGATTGCATGAGATGAAGTCAATTGTTTGAAGTTTAATATTTAGGAAGTGGTAAACAATGATTTAAATTTCAAAAAATATTGATAATGAATATTTAATATAATATGTGAAGGTATGAGATACAAGCAAAGTGATTGAGGTTTAACTGTGAATGTTTGAATTTAAATATTCAAATTTATGAAGGAAATACCAGTGTCTAGTTTTTAGGCCATATATTTTGATACAAGCAAAATTTTCTCATGGTTAAAAAAGTGAATTTGAAGATAAATCCAATGCAAATATATCAATATATATTTTAAGATCTAAAAATGTGTATATTCAAATTTATGAAGGTTAAACTTTGACTGTGTTTTCATGTATGCTCTACAAGTAACCCGAGAAGGGTAATTGAGTTGTGATTATTGGTATCTTGATGTTTAAAGGTCAGATAGATATTGGAGTATGTTTTAGATTCCATGAGGACCATTTATATTAATTATTAAGGTTTTAAAAATTATATCTAGTATTAACAAACGTTTAGAAGTTGACTGTGTGTTTGCTCATAATGGTTGTTATACATAATGTTATTTGAGTAAATTATGCTTAAGCAGAAGGGTATTGTGATGGATGTTGGTACTTAATGGGGACCTATAGTTCATGTGGCATGGATCCAAATGTTGGAAAGTGTTCTTATGTTCTCATTTTGATTAGATAAGTTTAAAAGAGGTGAATGGGTCTCTATGAGATCTATAAGGGCTACAAGGGCCTAATTGAAAGGTGTAATTGCTTAAGGGTGACCAATAGATGTTATGGCCAACCTATGAAGATTGTTTTGAGCCATGTATTGATGTGAGAGAAACCTTAAGGTTTAATGCAAGTATAATGGATGATTGAAAATATGTTTATTATGAAGGCTCTATATATAGTGAAATCAAGAAGATGATTTCTAGGCTTGTTGGTGTAGAGTGAGCATTGAAGCGAAGAAGAGATGATAGGTAGTATGCCTATTGGATGAGTTAATGAGTATAACAATTTTTTGACTATGTGTATGACTTATATGTCATATTTATGATGTCAAAATAGTGATCTTGTAGTTTGAAGATATGTGAAGAGGTCTGAATGTGCATATGAGGATAGTTTTAGTGAAGAAGGAGAGAGATTGTGGCATGCCTATGTGAGAGGCCTATATGAGATAGAGAGGGAGTTTGTGTATGGGTTAAAAAATTAGAGATCCATCATCAGTTATTGAAGACATCAGTTCTAAGGTGGAAGTTTTCACTTCATAAGAGGGTCTAAAGGACTTGATCTTCCTTAGGGGAAGTTGCTCCTTATGAAACATGTGTTTTACTAAAGGCATTAGGTCAAAAGGACTTGACCAAGGTTGTTGGTAAGAAGGAATTGACTAAAAGGTGTTTAAAATGACTTGATCATCTTAGGGGCATGTTCTCCTTATGAGATTGATGTTTCACTAAATCTTAGTCAGAAAGACATGATCAGTCTCTTGTTTTTATTTTTTTATAAGACAAGTAGTCCATGTACTATAGGCTTGAGAGTGGGTTTCATTCCCCATGAGGGTTTCCCATAGGAACTATGTGTTATATGCTTAATCTTATATATGCATTGAAGGAATGATCTCTCTTAGTAATGTTGCTTAATCAAGTTGATTTATGCTAATTATTTAATAGTTTGAAAGGATTAGAATTGAAATTAAAATATCTAGGCTCACTGATTCACCCCCCCCCCACTCAGTGATTGTATCTCTAACACCCTCTTCTCTCAAGAGTATGTATGGAGACATGAAACTATCAGGATCTTACTCCTTAAGAGTACACTTGATTACCTTTGTATAAGCAACTAAACATAGAATTTAACCAGAAGTAATATGTAACTAGAATTCAAAAATAGCACATAATATGAGAGACAATACAATCTTGTATTAACACTCTTCCAAAAGCAAATACAATGAAGAAATCACAGTCTTCCCACACCTCTTGGGCGTACAATAATTCTCCCTCAAGAGTTCTCTCTCTCAATCAATTACAACCACAACTCAACACTGAGTTGTTCCCTCCACCAATAAGTGACAATCAACTCAACCATTGTTTCCTAATTCCAGTCCACCAAGTACCACCGAGTACTCCAAGTAGATCTCCTTGATCTTGCACACCTACAGATCTAACTGATCTTACTTACCATGTAGATCTCCCCTAATCTTGCACACCTATAGATCAACTGATCTTACACTCGAAAGGATCTCTTCCTTGTCCTTGATCCTTAATTACAATATAGCCCCATGGGTCTCTTAAATAGATCCCATACAAACAATAATTAGACTTCCCAATTACAATAATTATAAATGTAGACTCAAGACTAAAATTAGTCTTTACATGCAAATAAACTATCCGTCTAAAATTAGACCAGTTTTGGAATGCACAGATGACCAACGTTGGTCTCTGTCTGTCTAGAGATGACTGACATCAGTTCCTATTTGATGGATGCCAACCAACGCCTAACTAATGCCAATTGTTTTGTATACTAAATATGACTGATGTCAATTGATCAGACTGATGTCAGTTACTATGGCACTCAACAACCTCCTCTATTTGCATCAGTGAAGCTTTTAGCTCCATAACCTAACAATCTCCCACTTAGAGATAAACAACTGCACCTGTACCTATACCTGTACATCCTCTAATTTTTTTTCCTGACTTGTATCCCTCTTCAAGTTTAATCTTGAAGACCAATAGAATTTGAATGAAGATTCAACTTCTCCTTTGTTCTCGGCTTTGTTAACATACCTACAGGGTTCCTATCCATATGGATCCATTCCAGATTCAACTCACCATCCTCCAATACCTGTCTAATGAAGTGGTACCTAAGCTATATATACCTGGTTCTTGAATGAAAGGATGAATCCTTTGCAAAATGAATTGCTCTTTGACTATCATTGTACAATCTACAACTCTCTTGCTCCTTTCCCAACTCTTCCATGAACCAAGTCATCCATATCATTTCCTTGCTAGCCTCTGTGACTACAACAACCTTTTACAACTTTGAAATCTAGCTAACCACTGTTCCACCAACAGTGAACACATATCCTATGGTGCTTCTCCTGTCATCCAAGTAACCTGCTATATCCAAATCTACATACCCATGTAGAGAAGTGCTTGACCCTGCATAGCATGAATACCTACTACTGGTCCCTCTCAGATACTTGAGAATCCACTAAACTACTTTTCAGTGCTCCTTTCCTGGATTGGCCATAAACTTGCTGACAACTCCCATTGCTTGGGCAATATCAGGTCTAGTACTCATGTACTCAACCTCATCATGTGATTTAGGACACTTTCTGTGAACTATCCAACCATAGGTGTGCTAATCAGTTTTGCATCCTACATATTGAACCTCTCCACTACCTTATTCACATAATCCTTTGGAGACAAAATCAACATGTGATTTTAATTGTCTCTAGAAATACTCATGCCAAGGATTTTCTTTGCTACTCCCAAATATTTCTTGGCAAACCTCTAAACTAATTTTACCTTTAGCTCAGTAATTCCCTGCATGTATGAACCTACAACAAGCATATCATCCACATAAAGTAACAGGATAATGTAGCTAATATTATCCAACCTGGTAAAATAAACACAATGGTCACATTGACATTGACTAAAGCCATGCTTTGTCATACACGTGTCAAACCTTAAACACCATTGTCCTGCAGCTTGCTCAAGACCATATAACCTGGCCTTCTATCTCACCTGTCCATTCTCTCCTTTCTTTAACTTGTAAATCCATTCATCTTTTAGTGCTTTTTTTGGCTGGCAACTCTACCAAATCTCCCATTTGGTTCTCTTCCAAGGAATCAATTTCCTCATTCATGCCATGCTTCCACTGTTTCTTGGATTCTACCTACATTGCCTCTTTAAAACTTCCTATTTTTCCACCATCAGTGAGCAACAAGTAGTATAAAGAAGGGGAATAATGAATTTGAGGCTTACTTACCCTTTTAGTCCTCCTCATGGGCATTTGAGACTCCTTGACAGCTTGCTATCCACCCAAAATTCATTCTAATAGTGACCAATCCCAGTCATCTCTCAGTCTACATCCGACCGACATCAATTCCATGTGACCGACCTGACTGTCGACGTCAATTCCCCAATTGACATCGGTGTCCACCTAATCACCAATGTCGGTTCCCTGATCGACATCGGTGTCCACCTGCCTGACATCACCGACTTTGGTCTCCACCAGACCGATGTCAGTTCCTGCCTGTTCGACGTCGGTTCTCACCTGATCGACGTTGATAATTGTGTTTTCTTATGAGTGATGACCTTAACCCGTGAGCTCACTTTAGATCATAACCTTGTCCAAATTGTCCTGCTCAAAATTATTTAGCCCCTTGAGCTGATCTTTGTCCATCATCTTCTCTTTGAAAACCACAGCTTTCTAGTTCTTCAATATGTCAAAAGCATTAGATTTCTTCTTTATACAATAAACCCAATCCTTTCTTATAGCATCAAAAACATAATACTATGATCCTCTAATAGAAGCTCCCTGAGTTGGTCTCCACACACCTACATGAACAAGCTCCAATCTGTGCTTCTTCTTTGTTGACCCAGTTGTGAGAAACCTCACTTTCACCTATTTCCCAAACATACAATGCTTACAGAAATCTCGATCTATGCTTTTCAAATCTGAACTCTTACTTTTTGACTTAAGAACATCCATTCCCTTCTCACTCATGTGACCAAGCCTATAGAGCCACATTTTTGTATCTACATCTGAAGTAGATAAACCAGAAGGAGAATCAGTAATACAAGTAGATAGATAAAGTGTATCTACTTTCTTACCTCTTGCTAATACAAGTGCACCCTTGAAAACTTTCCAAGATTCTAATGTGAGAGTAACTGTGCAACCCTCATCACCCAAATTTTTTGTAGAAATTAGACTCCTCTTCAGGACTGGGACATGCATGACATCCTTCAACACCCATGTGTTGCTCGTCTACAATTTCAGCCACACTTTCCCTTTGCCAACAATTTGACAAGGCTTACCATCCCCTAAATAAACTTTTCCAAAGTCTCCATGGACATAATTATGAAAAAATTCTCTATTTGGGGTTGCATGGAAAGAAGCACCAAAATCTAAAACCCAAGATTCTACTTTATCCAAGGAACATATAAGAGCATCTTGTGCAACAATACCTGCAACATCTACTTCTTTAATTCCTTCATGCTGATCTTCTACCAACCAACAATCTTTCTTTGCATGTCCTTTCTTTCCACAATTTCAGTAGATTATACTACCATACCTAAATCTAGATCTCTTGCCTATCTTTGACCTTGATTTCCCTTGCTCGACCTTCTTTCTTTGCTTTTCCCTACTTTCAACACTTAAAGCATAACCTGATGTTTCCCCTATACTTTTCTTGCAAATTTCTTCATTCAAGATTACACTAACAATATCATCAACTTTCAAGATATTTGAAGCAGATGCAATATTACTTACTGCCATTACCAAGCTATGCCAACTTTCTGGTAAAGAGCATAAGATTAAGAGAGCCTTAATTTCATCATCAAAAACTATATTGACTGAATTTAACTGGTTTACCAAACCATAGAAATCACTAAGATGACTACATACCAATCCACCTTCTAGCATTTGCAAATTAAATAATTGCTTCATAAGAAATACCTTATTCAAAGCTGAGGGTTTTTCATATAAATTTGCCAAAGATTCCATTAACTTTATTGTTGTCCTTGCCTGAAATAAGTTGGAAACCACAGAAGCTTCCAAGGTCAGCCTTATAGCTCCTAGAGCCTTTCTGTCAAGAACCTTCCATTCTTCATCTTGCATACATGTGGGCTTACATGAAACCCCACCCAATGGTAAGTATAGATCTTTTTGATACAGATAATCCTCTATCTACATCCTCTATAATTGATAATTTTTGCCATTGAATTTCTCCATTCTTAGCATACTTTCTTCTGCCATTGCTATACTCCCACTCAAACAAAAACCCCTGTGAGTGACCTGTAATCAATAAACACTTAACACACTCTGAAACCAAGGTGTTAGTGAACCAAGCTCTGAACCAAGCTCTGATGAACCTACTCTGATACCACTTGCCAGTGAACCAAGCTCTGATACCAACTATCAAGATCACACTCCTTAAGAGTACCCTTGATTACCTTTGTATAAGCAACTAAACACAGAATTTAACCAGAAGTAATATGTAACTAGAATTCAAAAATAACACAAAATATGAGAGATAATACAATCTTGTATTAACACTCTTCCAGAAGGAAATACAATGAAGAAATCACACTCTTCCCACACCTCTTGGGCGTACAATAATTCTCCCTCAAGAGTTCTCTCTCTCAATCAATTACAACCACAACTCAACATTGAGGTGTTCCCTCCACCAGTAAGTGACAATCAACTCAACCGTTGTTGCCTACTTCCAGTCCACCAAGTACCACCGAGTACTCCAAGTAGATCTCCTTGATCTTACACACCTATAGATCTAACTAATCTTACTTACCATGTAGATTTCCCCTGATCTTGCACACCTGCAGATCAACTAATCTTACACTCGAAAGGATCTCTTCCTTGTCCTTGATCCTTAATTACAATACAACCCCATGGGTCTCTTAAATAGATCCCATACAAACAATAATTAGACTTCCAAATTACAATAATTATAAACACAGACTCAAGACTAAAATTAGTCTTTACATGCAAACAAAATATCTGTCTAAAATCAGACCAGTTCTGGAATGCACAAACGACCGACGTCGATCTCTGTCTATCTGGAGATGACTGACATCGGTTCCTATCTGACTAATGCCGGCTGATGCCTAACTAATGTTAGTTGTCTTGTACATTGAATATGGCTAACATCAGTTGATCAGACTGACGTTGATTACTGTGACACTCAACAACCTCCTCCATTTGCATCAGTGAAGCTTTTAGTTCCATAACCTAACAAAAACTTAGGGTTACTCATCTTGCATTGAAAATATTAATGTAGCAAGTGGGGTTTGTCTAAAACTATAAGTTTTTAGCATTTTAAATGGTCCCAAGTGTGGTTAACACTAGAGATGTAATCACATCAATTGAGTTCATGCCGGATAACTTATTATGCAATAGTCTATTTCTTTACATAATGACTCCATCCATGTACTTCTTAGTGGAGTTCCTTGGTTAGCTAGACCTAACTTGGGTTTTTATTATGATTAGAGAGGCTAATTGCTCAGCCCATGGAAATTATAGTATCCATTCCATAATTTGTATACCCCACCATAGAGTGGGGTTGGTACAATGCTAGGAGATGAAACCCTACGTCAACACACCCCTAGAGAACTTGTGAGGGATAAGTGAGGTCATGCCCATAAGTTAAATGCAAAAAAATAAAATGGAAAGACTTTAGAGGTCATTTATGGTTCACCCAAGTCACTTAGAGCTTGGGGATAACATACACAATATTTTTTTTTGACAAGAACAAACAAACAAGGCAATAAACTAAGTGTTTTTGGTCATCCGAGTTCCCTAAAGGGGACAAGCGGAGAGGATACATGCTATAGTTTTTGATTTGCCACAAATAAAGAAACTAGATATGAATTTGAAATTTTGCTAATAACAAAAATAAACATAAATGAAAAAATATCTTATGATATATAACTAAAATGTGTGTTCCTTTTAATATGACTAAATCAAAGTGTGATTAAAATTTTGGCCCCTTGGCCTTATTTGCACTTGTAAAAACTTTAAAAACTAAAAGACAAGTGTGATTAAGTAAATTTTAAGCACCAAAATAAAATGTAAATTTTTTATTTTGGAATAAAATATTATTTCTCCTTGCTTGATAAAATCTAAAAAAAAACTTATTATAATTTTTATTGGACCAAAATAGGAAAGGCAACGAACAAAATCAATGTTAGAAACAAACTAAAACACACATAAACATAAAAAATAGTAGTCAATGCTTTAACCATAAATTCTAAAATATACATCAATTATTCAAAAAAAATTGGAGGTTATTCATAATTCAAATGATAACCTCTATGAAAAATTTAAGATTAAAATAGTGAATATAAAAAACTTTATGAGATCTATATCAACCATTTCTAGTAGAAAACTAGAAAATAAAAGTGGTAATCACTAATTTGATGATAATTACTAAACTATAACTTTTTTTTTGAATTTTTTATATAATTTTAATGAGAATTAAATACATACAATTTTTTTTTTAAATAATTGATACGTAAAATGTTATGAAGGATTTATGGGCCATTTTTGTTTTAGCCAAAAAAAAATCAGAATAAGAGACTAAGAACAAGACAATTTTATGGGGTGCACGCTCATGAAGAGTTGCTCCACTAGGTGTGTAATTATATGATCAAAGAATATAAGATTGAATATTAGTGTGGTGTTAGTCAATAAATCAAAATTGAAACAAACTCATTAAGAACTAACACCTCTAGTCTAGACACTTAAGGAGCTAGAGAACTACACAAATAACTAACAAATGAAAGTAAAACAAGTAATTTTACCTTCCATGAGAGCAAGTGTTGTGAGTTGGAAATGGAATGATGTTCTCAATTGTGTGATCAAGAAATATTTTTAAATGAATCTCGATTTCTCCAATTCTCCTTATCACCTTGGTAATGTTGATTGGCTTTGGCTTGGATTAACAATTTAGCATCAAAACATTACATAAAATAAGCTTTATCTCTCAACAAATAAACATTATAACTTTGGATTTAGAGCTTATTTAGGAATGGTCATGGAACTTGTATTTATAGGTCTCATAATAAAATCTATTCCTATTTAGGTTTAAACTAACATCGGTTGAGTCAGTCTAACCTTGGGTTGAGTTAGGCTAACTCTGGATTGGGTCAAAGATAATAATGAGGGCCATGTGAGACACATGGGTCAAGAATGATTATGTCTCTCACCTAATTTATAACATTTTACAAGTGGATTGACTAATTAGCCATGGAAATTTCAACGATGAATTTAATTAGGTTTAATTAATTAAGTAATTTTGACTAGGTTAATTCCAATTTCTAAATTTATGTAAGGTTATCCCTCACCCTTGGTCAAAAATGTCAATTTTGTAGGACATAATTTGACTGGGGATGAATTGAAAAGAGGTTATTGTTGTGTACAAGGTAATAACCCAAATAAGGATTCCTCAACATGATTCAAGGCACTTACGTCCAATACATGAATGAATTTAGGATAAACAATGATTTCTAGGCTTAATTTGTGTTATTTACAAGAAATCAATCTAATGTCTATTTAGACATAGAAGTGGCCAAAAAGGAGTGTCTTAAATTAAAATTGCTGCATAACCAACCTTACCTACCAATTTGCCTAGTCCATTTTCTACTCTAGTTCCAACCTTCCTTGGTGATGGCCTTCTTCCCTTATCGTAGCTCAATCCCTTGCTTGCATAATCAGTAAATCAGACTTATTATGATATCTATAAAATTACCAATCATTGGACCAAATATTTCTAGTTATATCATTTAACCTAAGATTCTCCTTCCACCTCTTCATAAATTAGACCCCCATAGTCTACTAATAAATGTATTTGTTTCTTTCACGAGATAGATAACCATTCTTCCACCCATTGCCAAAATATTAGGTAGTACATCAACACATTACACCCAGCCACTGCTCAACCCAAAGATAAGGCCATACCTCCTAATCTATTATCAAAGTATATCCCTAAATATGGGGAAGTATATTATCTTTGGCACCAGTGTGGTACACATCATACCAATCACTATCAATTTCTCTAACATCATCTTCATGACTTCCCATAGTTGACACCAACACCAATCATTTCTTCTTCTACAGGTTGCCCATGGAAGAAGGCTCCTCCTTATCTATAGATTGCACCTCCTTCTCACCCCGTAGATAATATTACCATCAAGACATCTATTCTTCACCTTGAGTATCCTATGAATGAGATTTCACATGAGCATTACTCTATTAGCTACACCTACCTTTTTAGTTGAGATGATACATAAATAAGTCCTTACATAACTTTCTATGAAGATTTATGAGCCTTTGGTTATCATCAAAATTCATATTCATTGAAATGTTTCAGATGTTATAGATAATATTTGTGGTTATTAATATTTGTGAACATGACATGGTGTTCTTTCATATTGTTTAATTTTATGGTTTGGATTATTTTGTGATGTCTTAATAATAAAATACATTCTTAATTTTTTTCCAAAAACTACAAATTAACTAATTCATTAGCTTGTTTATATTATTTTCCTTTTTTTCCTACACAATTAGCCTATTTAATACTAGATCAACCCTATCACATTCCTACCATACTACATCAACCTTCTGCTACATAGTCAACACATTCCTATAGATGAAATCAGCCTATTTAATATTAAATTGGCCCTTTTCTATTTTTATCATTCTATATCGGCCTCTACCATGCAGTTATCCCCTTATAACAAACTATATTGGCCACAATTTACATACTAAATTATCCAGATGATACTATGTTGGCCATTTATCAAATTCCAATTGGATCGACCCTCTGTTATGTAGTTGTCTATCTCCAACAATTCTATATTATCCCACTTCTATGTAGTCAACCCCCTATATTTCTATCACCTTACAAATTGAGTCAACAAGGATGACTCTATTCTTAGTTCATGATGAATTTTTAACCATTTACCATAAATGCCTTTGGTATTTATTGGTCTAATATTTTCCTACTTGGTATCCTATTCTACCCCTAGTCTACCTAAAAATTTCCTAGGGTCATTTTCAATGTTTATAATTTTCCTAACATCTAATTTTATATATTTAGCTTAAATTTAATTTGAAAAGATTAAAAAATTGAAATTAATGTTTCACTTACCTGAGTTTCACTCATTGTGGCTACTGAGCATCTTCCACATCATAGCTATTGTCCCATCACTATGATCTCTCTCAGAGTAATATTTTCTCAGAATAATAAAATAAAAAATGAATTAATTTTCACCCTATTTATATTTACTATTCAAAATTATTTAAATATCAATTATTTACAACTAGATTCTATTTTATGACCATAAATTTATTTCTACTAGCTCTTTTTTTAAACCACAAGATATTCTGAAATCATGATGTTATAAAATCTTTTCACATATTACATGTATATTTTGTAAAAAACTCAATTTTTTGCTTATTTTTATAGGTTATCCTAATGTTCCCTACATTGGACACCTTCACATTTATTTCACTTACTTCCTCTTCGACAAAACTAATGTAAGCAAAGGTATGCATTTTTTAATTACGTCATTTCATTTATCTTATTTACTTCGTACTATAATTTATTTAGTTTTAACATTGTGTGTTGTTATGTTATTTTCCTAAATTAGCATCCCATGTTACACCTACATGAAATGTGATGATCTTTGATTGATTCATATATATACACATAATATTTTCAAAACTTTATCAATTACTAATGATTTATCTCTTTTAGGAACACGTCGAGGCTCAATCTCTCTGAGTGCATGCCTTAAAGGGTACATTGAGAAAGGGGTCGGTAGACCATTAGTATTTTGAAATATTGTTGTTCCCTATAACACCACTTACAATCAACACAAACTTATCTTATACACTTACCTAAGCTTTGACACCTCTCTTACATACTCCTTCATGTAATTCACTACCTTAAACAAAACTTACCTAAGCCAAAAACTCTTTTTGACATTTATCAAATAAAGTTAGCCTAGACCAACCCTGCACTTAAATTATATTATCATGTTATATGACTCAACTAGCCTATGCTAACCTAGTATAAGACCTAACTTGATTTTATTAATTAATGATATAGGTTCAATTAGGCCGACTCTATTAGATAAACTTTCAGAAGGGTTTAGGGTTAGATCCAACTATATATACACATCCTTTTTGATATTTATTAGAGAGATATAGAAGAATTACATAATTATTTGTGCATCTACTTATCCACCATTATACTTGGGGATTATTTATTAGGGTTTTAATAGTACACTTGGAGATACAGATCTTTTCTTGTAGAGAAGTCTTTTGGATGAATAGGAAAATTCATGTATCCTAAAATTGACCTATATTTGTTAACCTTACATAACACAAAAACCTATTTTGAATCACCTTAGGTAAGGGTGAGATTGAGGCTTGATGGGTCCATCTTCAAAGGTAAGTATTCCTAAATCTTATTTCTCTTTGTTAAAGTAGATAAATTTACATTTTTTAGCTTATATGCTTCTCTCTCCATACATTAGGATTTCCTTTACATTAACTTAAGTAGAGATCTTATATGCATGTTTACTTTTATGTTTATTAACCCCATTTTGTGTCATAAGCTTTGGTGAGCACTAGGTTATATTTTAATTTACTTTGTATTTACTTTGTGAATAAGATAACATAGGACCTAGTTAGGGTTATTCCATGGTGTTACTTGACTAGAGGATTCGGAACCCTCTCTAGTGATACTTTTGTGGTAAGAGACCCCTTGGTTGGGTCTAGTGGATCCACATTAGTCATGACTCTGATTATCTAAATGTACCAATAAGTGGAAGGGTAAGTGTGATTTATCTTCTCTGAGCTAGGATTGATTTGTAGATCAACTTCACTTTCCCTTATATACAGTAAGGATATATAAATTTTAGGATATTGGCTAAGTTTTTTAAAAACATGAGATATGTTTTCCAATAAAAATAGGAAATGAGATGAACCTAGAAAAATAGGGAAACAAAAGTACATGTATGACATGTAGATATAAATTTATTAAAAATAATGAATTTCTAAGTTTGACAAATCCATACAATATTTTGGCAAATAAAAAAGAGGTTTATATCTATATCAACATATTTATGAGAAAACTAAAAGTATTGTGAATTTTGATCTATTATAAATCATAAATAGGACAAATAATTTAGAGTGATATCATTTGAAATATGTATTAATGTGCCTTCATGAGGAAAGGAAATTTATTTCTAATTTGGATCATTTTTTAATTCCATTTGGTATATCCAAAGAGTTCCTAGTGTAAATTCATATGGAGATATGGTAGGCATATCCCAAACTAGTTTTTGAAAAACTTTATGACCACAATCAACTGGTAATGTTTTGTTACCTAAGGAGTCTTTCCAACCTCTTTTGTTTTGTAAGTTTGTTGGACTGAAGCACATTTTTTATAAGCCTTTTATATTACAAGTAGTTTTTTCTTGTGTAGGATCGATATGGTTATGCCAAAAATAAGTACCACCCATGTATAAAGTAATTGTTAAATATTATTGGCATGGATGATTTTTGTGTTTTTCATTTTTAGATTATTGTATGAGATGTGGACCTTGAATTAACCCCTTTTTGAGCAAAATTTGTGAATTTGTCATATAGAGATTAAGGATACCATATTTTTTTCATAATTATCCTTCAATAATCTATCTCCATCCTTTGTGTGGGGGATAAAGCTTTTGTATTTGGAGGGAGATATGTGAAGTCTTTTGGAATGAGTAATTATGAAGGAAACATATTTATGCACATCATTATATAAATGGGTAAATGATTCATATTTTTTATGCAATGTCATTTCCTTTAATGAGGAAATAAGGCCTCTACTAAAGATAAATTGTAATTCTAAATCTAAAGGTCTAAATGCTAGATCATATGATGTACTTTTTAATTAAATAGTATAATCATGAAGGGACTTGTCATCATGTTGTTTGAAGTTTTGAAAATGTTCTAATGTAAGTTTTGGCACCTTGTAGATATTGAAAGCCATGAAAAATGCATCTTCCAATTGTAATAAAATATGTAAGGAACGCTCTGTTAAAATATATAACCAATTTTGAGCCTCATCTTAAATACTCATATGGAAAATTTTTAGCAAGAGTTTGACATCTTGTGCCCATTGACCAAAATAATGAACATAGCTAATAATGTGATCGAATGGGTCCTTGTGTCTCAAAAAGAGGTAAATCTAGTAATTCAAAATCTGGGTGATAAGTATATTCAAGTATACATTGTGAAAGAGGTTGATTATTGAATGGGTTGACTTGTGCATTATCATTATGGAATCCCTATGTATTTGGAGTATATAAACTTGCTTTTGAAGGTCTCTAATACTAGTCATCATAGACATTATATATTTGATCGAGATAAATATGTTTGTCATAGGTGTTAACATTGGTTTCAACCCACCCCCTATTTTGAATCTAGGCATATGAGTATCATCATCCTTATGTATAAATAGTGCAAGTTCATAATCATTAAATTTAGGACATTTTGGTAATGGTATGAGATCTTTGAACTTTGGTATTTTTGGTTTATCATTTAAATAACTTATACCATTTGAATATATATTTTTTTAATTTTCCTTCTGTAATGGTATAACAATTTTAGCTTTGGAGAATTTTAGTAAGGATACCTTTTTCATATAGAATTTGTTTAAATCAAGGTAGGAAAAAACCATCAACCTTGAATAGATGGATATTGTTTAGAAATTTAGGAATGCTGTGGGGTCTAATCAATTTTATTGAAGACATGTCCCCCTTATTAGTTATTTTCACATCAGCCATAATCTCTTTATGTAGTTGCCATAACTTTTGATAGTCAAATAAAGGAATATCTTAGTCATATGTACCTAATTTTATGGTAAAATGTATATGTTTAGTTGGATTGAATGGTTGGTGAGTTAAGGATGTGTTTGGAAACCCCAACCCTTGCCTATTTATATTGATATATTTAAGAGATATAGGGTGGGTTATGCCTTGCTCATATTTTCCCAATCCTTGATCTTGGTATCTATACCTTTGCAATTATCAAATTCCAAAGCCATATAATGGTGGTATAAGAAGTGTGGCTAAAGGATTTTCATATCCCTTAAGATGAATGAGACTATATATTGAAGTGGTGGGAGAATGGACCTTATTATAGGGATAACAACTATCACCATTCAAGGATTTTATATTACATGATTTAGCACTTGGAAGAATGCAAGAGCAATCAATTTAAATTCCTTTCTTGATAGAAAATTTAATAGTGTCATAATCATAGTCATCAATGCAATCAATATCATTTATGATAAAAGCTATGAATTAAATAAAGATTAGGATAAATCAAGTAATAAACATCCTAAAGGGTATGTTAGGATTTTGTTGTTCAAAGTTTAGGTTCACCAAATGTTTAACCCTAAAATGGATCTAGATTGGGGTTATCTAGATTATTAAAGGGGTATATAGAAATGAAATGGCACAAGGGTGATAATCAAATCTATAGCAACCCAATTCAATGCTAAATTTAGATATAAACATACACTAAATTTATTATGCTAAGATAGTCTAAATATGGAAAGTAAAACTATGCTAAATATAGAAATGACAAAGAAGTTAAGTACTTAGATTGTTTTGATGATAATGTATTTTTTGATCTAGAAAAAGCTAAAAGCAAGTGGGAAAGTGATCTAGAGGTCAGCTTCAAAAAAAGTATTGAGTCAGAATGAAACTTACACCATTGCGTAGAGCCCATTGAGACATTTCCAATGATATGTGGAATGCAAAAAATGGAGCTCATATGCTCCTTATGTAGCTAATCAAAGTTCTTATCAAAGCTTGTCAACATTGGTCAAAGTTGGTCAAACCATAGAAATTGACCATTATGGAATGATTTTATAATAGTTCCATGTGAATATCTCATCATGAGCTTTCTAGCATAATTTATGGTTCATGAAATAGAGTCCGTATGTAGAAGTTATGGTTGGTCAAAGTTCTGGTCAAAGTTAATAGATGGGTTAACATCGGCCAACATTGGTCAAATTTGGTCAACCAAAAATTGACATGGCATAACTACCAACCTCCACATGGCACATCTACGTGGCATGGTGAAACAACTTTATATGGGGTAAAGTTTATTATTTAAAAATATATTTTATCTCCCCTATGGTTTTGATCGAATATTAAAAAATAATATAATCCACACATATGTGGATATAAAAAAGGGTGAGAAAACCTACGTGGAGGCCTTTTAATAAGGCATGACGATATATGGTTTATTTAAATTATAAAGGCTAATTTAAGCCTTTTGAAAAGTCTTCAAACCCACAAATGTGGGTTTTCATACCAACGTGGAAGGCTTTAATTTAATTTAAAAGCCTATACTATTCATTACCACAAAAGTGGGATATTATATGGCATGAATACATAGAAGATTCGATGCCAATGGAGGAAAAGTCTTAATAAAATATTAAAAAGATTACGTGGCATTAAAATATAAAGCATTCAATGCTTTTTAAAATACAATGTTTTATTAAAACATTGAAAGGCCATGTAAATCTTGAAAGGATAAAATAAAGCCTTCTATTGTAAATCCCATGATGGAATGGGATAATTTTTAATCCCATCAAAATAAGTCATGGGATAATTATGAATATTATTTAAATTGTAAAAGGGATAATCATTCAAGCCCACCTTTTGTGGACTCGTAACCCTATATAAAGGGTCTAGGGGATACATTTGAAAACACAATCAAAGTGTGAAACATAATAGAGTGTAAAGAAAACAACATAAGAGTTGAAGATCCAAGTGTTGAGAGCCATATCCAGATCTAAGAGCTGAGAGCCAGTTGCCAAAGCTAGAGCCAGTGGACATTAAAATATTTATTTGCAGATTGAGAACCCCTACTGGGGATAATTGATGTACAAATTAATTTTTGCATCAATAATAAATCAATTTTGCCTTTGAGTAGGACCTGGAGATGTAGCCAAGATCTGGTGAACTCTATTATCAACCCTGGTTTGCATATTGTCTTTGTGGCTCATGCTTTTGGTTGATTACCAATTTTTTTTTAAGACAGATTTTAATTATTATGCCAATTTTAAGTTAAATTATGAGAAAGTGAGAATTTTAAAAAAACATCCATAAAAATAGAGCGTTGTAGTTTTGGACACTACCTATTTATGGATTAAATTTGGTATCAAAACTAGGTTTATCAATGGGATTTAATAGTTTGGTTAACCTGTGATTGACAACTAGTTATTATTTTTGCTTCCATTTTTGGCATTTATTTCAACTTTGTGATTGAACAGGTGCAATGGGCAAAGCCTTGAAAAGAGAGAGACTTGATGAGCTTGAAGTAATTAACCACCAGATCTAGGAAGAAAAATCTTTCCTGAGAGCCAAGTTTTACTCCTTGGAAGAGGAGATTGTGCAGTTAAAAGCTGACCCACAATCCTCAATAAAAGAGAAAGAGGATTATGTCAATAAGATGCTTATATAGAGTAAGTAGTTGATGACTTTTGTTAAAGAGTTGCAGGCTGAGATTCAAGCCAAAGATAAGCTCTTAGCTCAGTTACAAAATGAACAAAAGAAGGTAAAGCCTTCCACTTTAGATGCAAAAACCATGACAGATGAATGTACTATAAGTTGTTCACCACAAGAATATTCTTCTTCCTCCCATTTGGTTTCAGATTTAGGTAATAACATCTTTGGTTCATTTGAAAATCATACTAGAGGCATTGGATCTAAATTATTATTTAAAATGGGGTTTAATGGAATTAGCCTTGGAAATGATAATCAAGGCATAACTAACCCCATATTGGCTGAAAACTGACCTTGTTTTGTAGGATTGGGGTATGCTAATATAGAGAAAAAGGAGATTGGAGAAAGCTCCAAGACCACTGAAAGAAGACAAGCTTCTCATAGTAAAGAGGCTTCCCCATTGGCATCTGGTGACTCATCCTCCAAAGAAGGATTTGGTAAGAGATAACCATGAGAAGGTAATGAGATTCCTCCACCTCTTGTTTATCATAATTATAAAAGAAAAGGTAAACATTTTGATCCATTATCCACATTTGAGAAGTTTGCCAATGATGTGCAAAATTTGTGGCACATCTATCCATGCAATTTTTGTGGATTGTCTAACCATTGTGTAGACAAATGTAGGACACGTAAATCTTTGTTGGAAAAGGTTAAGAGAGAGATTAATCTCCTAAACATAGTTCATTGAAAAGAAGTTTATGTAAGATTCCTAAAAAAATGGATCATAAAAATGTGGACAAGAGATTGTGTTCACTATAAAAAGAAAGGTCATATAATTGAAAAGTGTTGGCAGCTTCATTCTGAACAAAAATTAAAATTTGTTAATAAGGAAAGCATTTTAAAACCAACATATTTGAAAATGACCCCTGTAGTGACTCAAGTATCCACTAAAGAAAACACACCAATTAAATAGGGAAATCTGATTAAAAGGGTTGGTTTAGAGTTTTTGAATTTCATGATGTCATGATTAGTGGATTGATAATGCAATTATATTACAAAGCAAATTTGGAAATTTGTGTTGAATATTGATAAAGGAAATTTACCATGCTTTGACATATGCATTATAGAGCTAGTGAGAACACTTCGAGATAGGTTTATAATGCAATTTTTTTAATTCTCACACTTATGTTTTGAAAAGCTCTAATTTTTGGAATCTCCTGATTAGCTTTATGAGTTTTAGTTAAGGAATGTAACTCATTTGATTAGCTTGGGGATTGGATAGTAGTGTACAAGTTATTTTCCTATAGTACTTGTGATAGAATAATTGCTATTTTGGGATGCATCTATCTTTGGCATTTGTATGATTGGATGCACTTGTATACCTAATAGGAAATATTTGTAATGCTAGACACTATACAGTTTATGTTATTCCCATATTGTTTAGCATTTTAAGACCCATGTCAGGGTAATGAATTATGACATGGTCATAGACCATAATTATTTAGCATAGTAAGACCTATGTTTTGGGTAGTGCATTTCAACATGATTACAATTTTTAATGTATTTTGTTTGCATTATCAAACTTGTTTTAAGTTGCATTGGTGATTGTTGTAGTGTTTGGCAGTTCACCACTTACAGGATGTGACAGATGGCAAACAGTTGAGAAATGTTGTGATCTTAATGATAGTCATAGGAATTAATGTAACTCATGCCTTGTGTTTATGCCTTTATAGTTTGAGTTATGATTCAACATAAATTTTACCATTTAGATCATAAGCTATGATCTGGTTTTGTATTCGATGTGTTGAAGAGCAATTTAATGAAGTACTAGGTCAAGTACTAGCTTTTTGAGGACAAAAAGCCTTCTTAGTGGGGAGGATTGATCCAGAGGTCAACTCAAAAAAGTCTTGAGTTAGAATGAAACCTATACCATCATGTAGAGCCCATTGAGAACTTTCTAATGATATGTAGAATGTAGAAAATGGATCTCGTATGTCCCTTATGCAGCTAGTCAAAGTTCTAGTCAAAGCTAGTCAACATTGGTCAAAGTTGATCAAACTAAAGAAATTGAACATTATGGAATGATTTTATAATATTTCCATTGTTAATATCTCATCATGAGCTTTTTGGCACAATTTATGGTTCATAAAATAGAGTCTGTATGTAGAAGTTATGGCCGGCCAAAGTTTTGGTCAAAGTTGGTCAAAGTCAATAGATGGGTCAACATAGGTCAACATTGGTCAAATATGGTCAACTATAAACTGATGTGGCACAACTACCAACCTCCATATGGCACATCTACATGGCATGGTGAAACCACTTTATATGGGGTAAAGTTTATTATTTAGAAATATATTTTAACTCCCCTGTGGTTTTGACTGAATATTTAAAAATGATATAATCCACACACATGTGGATATAAACAAGGGTGATAAAACCTACGTGGAAGCCTTTTAATAATGCATGAAGAGATATGGTTTATTTAAATTATAAAGGCTTATTTAAGCCTTTTGAAAAGTCTTCAAACCCACAAATGTGGGATTTCATACCAACATGGAAGGCTTTAATTTAATTTAAAAGCCTATATTATTCATTCCCACAAAAGTGGGATATTATATGGCATGAATACATAGAATATTCAATGCCAATGGAGGAAAAGTCTTAATAAAAGATTAAAAAGACTACGTGGCATTAAAATATAAAGCATTCGATGTTTTTTAGAATACAATGTTTTATTAAAACATTGAAAGGCTAAAAGAAAGCCTTCTATTATAAATCCCAAAATGGAATGGGATAATTTTTAATCCCATCAAAATAGGTCAGGGGATAATTATGAAGATTATTTAAATTGTAAAAGGGATAATCTTTCAAGCCCACCTTTTGTGGACCCGTAACCCTATATAAAGGGTCTGGGGGTTTCATTTGAAAACACAATCAAAGTGTGAAACACAATAGAGTGTGAAGAACATAATAGAAGAGATGAAGATCTGAAGAGCCAAGTATTGAGATCCAGAGCCAGAGATAAAAGCCGAGAGCCAAAGCTGATTTTCAAAGCTAGAGCCAGTGGAAATTAAAATATTTATTTACAAATTGAGAACCCCTACTGGGGATAATTGATGTACAAAGTAATTTTTGCCTCAATAATCGATCAATTCTACCTTTGAGCAGGACCCAGAGACATAGCCCAGATCGGGTGAACTCTGTTACCAACCTTGGTTTACATATTATCTTTGTGGCTCATGCTTTTGGTTGATTATTAGTTTTTTTAATATAAATTTTAATTATTATGCCAATTTCAAGTTAAATTATGAAAAGTTGAATTTTTTTAAAAAACATCCATAAAAATAGAGCGTTATAGTTTTGGATACTACCTATTTATGGATTAGAAAGAGATTCTATAAAAATCATCAGATTCTAGATTTGACATCTCTAGCTCTCTGGATAGTAATGCCATCCTGGGATGGTTATGTTGATGCTACTATCTAGGTTTGACGGTAGTGTAATATATGAAATATCTAATAAAATAATATGTGATAACCTGTTGATGCCTATAAGTGTATCACATGTGCTCCTTGTGTTTAAAGAACACTTCTCATTTTAGAATTCAAAGAATTCAAAGCATGAGTTAGTAGTAGAGCAACCAGACTGTTCCATAATATTTATAAATCTTGGTGGTTGGGAGTCACCTTGGTCCTCAATAATATTTTCACAAGGTGTAGTAATCTATGCTAATGGTGATGGATTATGATCAAGTTCTAATCTGAGACTATTCCAAGATGAATATTTACAATGATTTTAAGCTACATCGATATGGTTAAAAAAGGGAGAAAAGAGAAGGGTAGGGTAAAAAGAAAACAAGCTACTGATCTTTACCTCAAACATCATGACAAATTTTAAATTTCAATTAGACATACATTTAACCAATGTATATCATGAAATAGAATACACCCAAATCTTACCACACACTAGGCAAGTATTTAAGGATAGTATGAAGAAATACAAGTAAAAACTAGCTTTACTTTAAAGATTTACTACTTCAATCAAATAACATATGCACATCCTTATGCAGAGAAAATAAAATGAAGTAAACCTAAGAACATTCAACTAATCTAGCATTTGCATAAATTGACAACCTTGTATTAAATATGCACATCCAAATTTTTTAAAAAACCATTCAAATTTGAGATCTAGATAGACAATTGAGAGAGAAGCTAAATAAAAATTCACACAAGCAAACATTAGACAATATTCTTAGAATTCTCTACTTATATTAATTGATTTGAAGTTTACACTAGTTTTATAGGTCAAAAACTCTCTCCTTTTTACAAATGATAATACTCCTTTTATAGGCTTCAAAGAAGCATGTCGGTTAGTTTCCTCGACTTACAACTGTATAAAATGCTAAGTACAACTGTCCTTTCTACAAAGTTTCTTAAAATAAACTAAACTTTCTAAAATAGACTAACCTTTAGGCAACATTATAAAAAAATGTGTGTGCCTTTACAAAGAATATTCTAATTCCAAAATTTATAATGTTTTACTAAAATAGAATATCCTTAAATAATTGGTGGACCCTATGTTGATGAAGACCCTTAGCTCTATTGGAGTAACCTCATTGCCTTTTGATGCTAATCATCAACTAACTTCAAGCTGACAACTGGCTCAAGGAGGAGTTCATCTTCTTGATCTGCCAGATCATCCAAGTCTCTATCATTTCTTTCCAAAGCCTCTTTAATGATTTTTGCCTCAGCTATCTTATTTTCTATAGTTAGGATCATATCCATGATCTTGTTATTTTCACCTCTAGACTTGCCTTGGATCTTATTTCTCACCTCCTACATGACTAATGTGACTCTGTGCTTCAATTAATCATGTGTCATGATGCCCATGAAGGTGAGCTTTGAAGGATTTGTAATCATGGTCCCCAGGAGTTTTTCAATTCTATCTAGCAGTTCCTTATCACGTTTGATGAGTCTCTCCAAGGATTTGGACCATGTACTTAGGGTGTAGGTTTTATCCAAAATTAAGCCCAAGATGGTATTTAGGTGAAATATGTTGATAGTCTTGAAACCAAGGATTTTGTCCCCTATTAAAATGCTAATTAATCCTTTATTTTATCTCTAAAATCTTACCGATGGGTGATTAAGCCCTTGGATATTGTATCTTATAGGTATAGTGCACTCTACCTTAGCTTTGTTGACTTCAAAGATTCAAACATGTCATGGAAGGATTTCTCAAACATTTCAATCATGGAGCTAAGAACTAATAAAATTGCTTGCTTTTCCAAATCCTTATTCTTCTTCTAAAGGTTCTTTATTTGTTGCTATATCCCCCTGATGTTAGTTTATAATTAAGCACTTTGAGCTTTGGCCAACCCAAGTATATCTTCCTCATGGATGGGGTCCTCACCTGGTCTTTGGCCTCCAACTGGAGTCAAGCCAACAAATGGCTCCACCTTCTTAAAAATGAACTCCTCTCCACCCACTATAGATTTATTTATTGTAATTATTTCTAATCCAACAATGGTTAGGTCCAATTGGACACTTACTAAAGAGTATGCCATTTTTGGTGGCTCTAGGGATACAATTTGGGTGCTCCCTAAAGATCCAAGAGTATCCATTTGTCTTTCAATCTCTTTCTATTACAGAGCTAGTATCTAGGGCTTGAATTCCTCATGAATTATGACATTGGCAGTATTTGTGATGACCCATTGATATTGCAGTGTTGGGATCTTTTGTATCTTCCCATATATAAACCATTCAAGAATGGTTGGACCATTAATTGGATTCTCATCACTAAACAAATTAGCTTTACTCAAAGGGTGAGTGAGGGTTATTTTAGGCTTCTTGGTTCCTGTAGAAACCAATGCTAATTAAACCTTCCTCTTTTGAGGGGAATAAATAGAACTAAGTCCAAAGCTATATCCTTCCCCTTTTCCCTTCCTGTTTCCTAAACTTGGGCTTGAGGTTCTTTTTTTTAGCCTCCTCTTCATCTAACCCATAAGCATTTTCTAGTGCTTCTAAGGCATCTTCCACTATCTCCCCAAGATGTAATGATATCACGTCAATGTATTCAATCAGAGACTCTGGCTTCTTAGGTTGGGTAAAAGAGGTTACCCCCTCACTAGGTATTTCTTAAATCTTCTCTTTTACTATACCTAAGGTAACTGGTGCCTCTATATTTTCTAGAGGAGGCCTAGTAGATGGTCCTAGTAGCAAATGGTACTATAGAGCATTCATCTGCTAGATTTGACTAGCTGGCTTCTCATCTCTTTTCAACCTATCCTCAAGCTTGATATTGTGTTTCTTCAATCTTGCCAAGACTTTAGAAAATGAAGATTCCTAGATATACATGGTGTCATAGACACCAATTTGATGTTCATACTTCATGTTAATTTGCTTCACCTTCAAAAGATTCATAACATTATCTTGGGGATCCCACTACCTTAACTCATCAAGCTATAAATTGAATGAATCCCTATGCTTGGAGATGGTATCCACACTATCCTAATTCTATAGCAATGTTCTACTGATAGTCAAGATAAAAGGATGGATTAGCCCCTTTCTAATCTTATTTCATACAATCTCAATTCCATGGAATAATTGATATGCATTCTTACTTGGCCAACTTGGTGGGCACATAGATTGGCAACTTGAGAGGCTGACATAGGGTTCTTTTTATCTTGATTATAGTATAATAAGGATAGAGCCAAAGATCCCCAATAATCTCCACATAGTTTTTTTATTAAGGGACTTACCCTCATCATGGGTAGCCTTATAATAGCCTCAAACAAGGCTGGATACACACAGTCACAAATGAATTATATGTGGTCCCTGTACTTGAATATGTGTATTTTAGAATAATAATGGAAGACTATCTACCTTCCCTCAGGTGAACAATTTTTGATGTAAGGGATGGTTGTGGTGACTAACAAGACATCCAAAAGGTAGGACATCATAAACAAGTGGTTACTAGTCCTCTTCTTCATAATAGAAAATTGTTATTTCAGGTAAACACTGATCAATTCTCCAATAAGAGGGGTGAGTCCCTTTTCAACCATGAAATATACACAAGGGACCCATAGTTTACTAACATAAGTGTTGTATAGGGCCCTAGATAGTATATTTATCAAAGTCTTGATAATTCTAATCCTTACCCTAAATTTGGCGATAGGGATTCTTCTAGTGGGGTCAGAAAATACATGGGTTCCTGAATATAGCCATGGGGCTAGGGTGGTTTTAGGTCATTTTAGCTAGACCATTGCTTAATTGTGGATAAGTCCATGTGAGGAATGGTAAGTTTGTAGTAACTTTAAAATTCCATAGGAGAAATGAAATCAACTTTATTAAAACTAAGCTCATGAATGATCATATCCTGATCAAGTCTAAAATCCTTAAAAATAGGAGTAATAACATCGATACAATGGTACCTCAAGCTTTACTATCACATGGTAGAGACCAGCCATCTAGATAGAGACTATGTCATAGTACCTATGGTATAATGTATAATTATTCTCATCCTCTCTAGTGATTACCTATAATTATTCAATGGCCCAGAAGAGCTTGGACCATTTATTGTCATCAGTATTCAATGCTACTTCATCCAATATATTGTTTTTGAAGATTCTTCCATCCACATCTAAAGTTAAGTATAGCTCTATGTATTCTCTATTTTATTTATTTCGTGTTGTCATGGATATGAGTCTAAAAGATGCTCAATGGCTGTAGTTAAATTTAGGTCTAATTTGCACTTGTTTAGATGGTAATTGAACTCTTCTTAGCTTGAATGTGATCAAAATGGGATCAAATTAGGGATCTTGTAGATGCTAGGGCTTTTACAAGTATTTTCAAGTTTTAATGGAAGAAACTATTAGCACTTAAGTAAAATTGGTGATGCAAAGATGTAGGATAAGTACTCATAAACATCATCATTGTCGTTAGTTTCCATAACTAATCTCATGCATGAGTTAGGCTTGTTCTTGATTATCCTTGCTTAGATATAGTTCCCTCTCTTATCTTTCAATGGGTTTTGTATCCACCTTGGATGAGACCTAATACTTGAGGTGCATTTGATGTTATTATATTCTTAATTTCTATACTGTCACATTCTGATACTTCCTCATTCTATTCTCTTTCCCAAACTAGCTCATATTTCTTCATTAAGGGACTTAGTTTTGGTCCCAAATGCCCACTCTTGTTATAGGATTCAAGTACTAAACCTTTACCCCTAGATATCTTTGGATGACCTTATAATGTTGGTATCTTTCTCACTCATACCTTCAATCATAACACAAGACTTACTTTTCATCCCATGGACACAAGCTTCCATTAAAGCTTGTAACCTTTTCCAAGACAAAGTTGTGTTGTACTAACTATACTAATATAATTTACTAATATAAATACACTTACTATCACCTTCCATCCACATGTCCTTTCTTACAAACTTTCATGGACTTTCTCTGCATACAAACTCTTTTTTCACTTCTAGACCTCATTTACTAGGCCTATTTTAACACTATTTTCACTTAGCTATTAAAATCCATACTGTGTCATACACATGCACTCAAAAACTGCTTCATCTTCACAAACATGATCATAAGGTCAAAAATACAATTTTTCATAAGTTTACGATGGTGGAAACTCTTAATATTAATTAAACCCTAGTTTAAGGTTTAGTAACCTGCACTTAGGTCTAAGAGACTAGAAAATACCATTTCTTGTGTTTTGAGTCATTTCAAAAGGCCTAGTGATCATCCCCTAGTCTGTCCACATCTAGGGATCCTCATTAAATGGTTTAGACTATTACTACAACATTTTATAATTTTAACTTGTATTATATGCAAGAAATCTATGTTTTCTCTAGGATTGTGACAAGGTATGTCTGATTGTATAGGTTCAATAGATTTACTTACCTTATAAGGACTCCACAAGTCATTTTTAAGATTCTCAATCAAGATAAAAATCATTCCAAATATCTAGAATCTTTGTTTCATCTGTCACACTCAAAATAACCATTATATAGGGATTTATCTACCCTATTTTGACTGAGTAATTGCTTATAAGAGAGAAACCTACTTTTCCTTTGCTAGAAGCTTATTATAATATCCTCAATGCCTTTCTCAAGGTCTATCCTCAACTAATTTATCTTTATTAATGGTTTAAGAACTTATCACAATCTCATTTGATTTTATAATTCTCCACTTATAAATTTTTATCTTCATTGCATGATTGTTTCAAAATTTCTGATGGACAGTTCTCCTTCCAAAGACCTCTCTATCTATCTGGGTTAGTACACAAGTTTGTCTTACTTTTATATGCCCTTTTACTCCCTTATTCTCCATCTTTCTCAGGTGTATCTCAACTTAGCATCTCTTGTTCACTCCTTCTACATCAAAAGACTGGGTCTGTATAACAACACTGCTTATCCAATCTTGTAAGTTAATATTTGACTCCTTATGATTTGAATACTTCATTTCCCCTTTGAGAATTAATATTACCTTTTTACCATGAGTTTTATACCTCTATCAAGTCCTATTTATCTTAAACATTCTTATGCCCAATCTAAACACAGGTTTTATAGCTCTATCATGACTTATTCTATCAGTATAAAGATAAAACATAGAACACTTAAGGAGTTTATATTCATCTAAAGGATTACACTTGATACAAATTTATTGAGTCATTCAACCTCTCATACATTGTCTTTACTTCACCATAAACACTTTATTATGCATTGATCCACCTTTAGCTAGTGTCATGACTAAAAAATGTTAATAGGGTATTCATGCAGTCCTTAGACTCAAACCTTGAGCCAAATTTCATTCAATATGATCCTTCATGTGTATAACTAGGAGATCATCCCTTACACTAGCTTCATGCATACCTAACACCTATGCACATTGGTTCAACCTGTAACCATGCATTTAAGAGAACTATCTATAAAATCCAAAATTTAATCACTATATTCTATCATTCACAACATTCGTTTGTTTAATCAACTCAAGGTCTATTTAGTATCAAAATAAGAAAGACATAGTATCAAAATAATCTCCTTCCTAGTCACTTAGAGAAATTATTCAATAACCGTTCTTTGGTATGTACCTCAGTCTATTGATCAAATCTTGCAATCTAAACACAAAGCAACACATTCTAGGCCTGGGAATATTACATGGGAAAAATAATATTGAGAGATTTATGAAACATTTCACATATGTTTACAAGTAGTACATAACAACAAGTTCTATTTATTCATTGAAACTATTTTGTTACATTGTAGCCCATGAAGGGACTTCATGCATTCCATCATCTTTTTCTGAGAGGTCACACTTACTACTTCTTTGCTCCCTATTTTCTCCTTTTTGGATCTCTCTTCCCCTCTCTTACATCTCTTCTCTCTTCTCTTGTCCATCTGACCTTAATACAATGATAATTCTTTCTTATTTCAATATAGACTTCTTGGTTGGTTACAACAACCTCATTAATAACTAACTTTCCTACGTATAAGGGGTTTTTACATTAGCTAGATGGCTTGATATAAGCATTACTAATCAATTACATTATGATTCCTTCCCTATGATTTTAATGTACCCTTAAACCAACTTATTCACCTAAACATCCAAAACATATAAAATGACGCTCTTAATCTCTTTTACAATATTTAAATTTCTGAATTCTTATTTTTGGAGGGAAAACTTCAAACCCTTAAAAAACTCCACCTATGATTTATATGGACCCCATATGACCTCATACACATGAAATTGACCTTGAAAGGTCTCTTAACACCTAATAACACCCAACATTGACCATATTTTGACTCCTTAAGACCAAAATACAAAATTGACAACTTTGAAGCTTGATGTTCCTACATCACTTGGTGTCAAGATTTGATTAAGAATTCTACCTTTATACCTTTACCTTTTTGAGCCCAAAAAATCTTGGGTTTGTCCACTTTTGATTATGTGGCATCGATGTGGCATCTCTATGGCATCCAATTGGCCTTTTCATGGTATTTGGATCATAAATGCTTTTAAAATTGACCATTGCCTTTCAAAATTTATCTTTAATCTCACTCTATTGGATTGATATATACGGATCAATGCAGATCATTGATCTTAATCTTTTTAGTTTCATGTCATTGGTTGTTCTTCACATCAGGCCCCATAGTTATGCCACTTGGAAATTCAACATGCTTCCTAATCTTTGTGCCTTTGTCAATCTTATGGCTATTGTGTGTGTGTTATACAATGGTCCCATAGTCCTTCAAGGCTTCCATTGAATAATACACAATGGTCATACTTTGTTTGATCATGTTGGTCTGATTACATGTGAGACATCGATCCTAAAAATGTGCATGAACTTTAAGTTATCCCAAGATTAAGCAAATAACTTAGGTTAAAAACTTTTTTCTGAGGTTTTATTTCATGTTAACAAACATGAATAAACCTTAAGCCAAAGTATTTAGGCTAAGTTTAGATCATAGCAAAAGGGGACCCCATATAGAAATAGGGTTTAACTTAAGGTTTTTTGTTGGGAATCTAGAACAACAAACATGCTTTGATACCACTTGTTGGGGAGAGGGTGTACACCGGAAGCACACAATTTGATTACTAATACCAAGCAACTTAATATGCGGAAATTAACCAGATTTACCAAGTAACTAGAATTCAGAATAACACAGGATATGAGAGACAATACCAAATTGTATTAACACTTTATACAGAAAAGAATACAATAAAGAAGATGCCACTTCTTCTCCACCACCTTACAGAGGTTTCCCACGCCTCAAGTGAACAGTAATTCTTCTCCCCAAAGCTCTCCCTCTCACAGGTCCCAACACCCAACTCAAATACAGAGTTGGTGTTCACCTCCCGTGCTCCACGCACACCACAAGTGCTCCACGCACTCCACAAGCACTCCACGTGCTCCACAAGTACTCAAAGTACTTCAAGTAGATCTCCCATGAATCCGCAACAACCTGCAATTCAACAGACCATACTTATGGAAGGAACTCCCTTGCCTTCCTCTTGCTCTATCCGAGTACACACCTGTACTCCAAGTAGATCCTGCCTGATACTGCTCCCTGTAGTGTTGCTGTCTGTATGACCTTGCACACCTGCAAATCAAGCAATGGTTCCAATCACCTGTGAACCTCGACCTTGCACACACATACACCTGCAGATCAACGATCTTACTTATTGAAGAACCCAGCTGGCTCTCCAATCCAGCACCAACACACCTGGTACTGTGGCACTAGGAGGAACGCACCATAGCTCTACCTCACACACAGAAGGAGCTTATAATTATGCTCTCTTACTCCCTAGCACACTTTTCCAATACAACCATGAGTCTATTATATAGATCTCATCCAAAAAATGATTAGACATCTAATTACAATAATTAGATCCGCAGCTATGAGTCTAAAAATAGCACTCATCATGCAAACTCTTGCTTCGTTAGTTCACTGCCCGTAAATAACTCACAGTCAAACTACACAGGCGACCGACGTCGGTCCCTGTCTGCCTGGAGGTGACCGATGTCGGCCGATATATGACCGACGTCAGTTGCTTCTCTGTGCTATCCCACCGACGTCGGCTGATCAGACCGACCCCAACTTCTTCTGCAACTTAGCAACCTTCAGCAACCTCCTCTCTTGTTTGCATCAGTGAAGCTTTTAGCTCCACAATCCTAACAATCTCCCACTTGGAGATAAACAGCTGCACTGTACCTATACCTGTACTCCGTCTAATCTGTTTCCTGGTTTGTATCCCTCTTCAAGCTCCCACCTGAAGACAACCCACCACACATCCCGTGGTGTACCACCTGTCATCCGAGTAACCTGCCACATCCGAACCTACAAATACATGTAGTGAAGTCCTGACCCTGCATAGCAACACCTGCTGCCGGTCCCTCTCAAAAAACCTGAGAACCCACTTCCCCGAATTGGCTCCTAACTCTCTGACAGCTCCCACTGCATGGGAATACTCAGGTCTATACCAGACCTCATGTGATTTCAGACACTGTACCTATCCAGCCCTTAGTGTGCTCCGGCTCTGCATCCCGAACCTCGCCAACACCTGATTCACATCAGCTCCCATTCGAGACAAAATCAACCTGTGATCTCCATGCCTCCCATGTCAAAGAATTCCGCTGCTCCAAACTCCTCATGACATGCCACTGAACTAATCTTACCCTTAGCTCAGCAAAACCCTGTATGTACACCCCTGCTAGCTAGCATACAATCCACATACAACAACAGAATGATGTCGCGACTCATCATCCCCCTGGTAAGCCAAAACCACAGTAGTTACCTGACACTGACTGAAGCCATGCTCCGTCCTCCACCTGTCAAAACCTGTACCACTGTCCTGCAGCTCCACAAGATCATATACCTGATCTTCCGTCTCATGTATCCGTTCTCTCTATTCTTCTACTAAGGTATCCATTCATCTCTATGCTTTCATACCTGCTGGCATCTCTACCAAAACACACCTGTCTGGTTCTCCTCCAAGGAATCACATCCTCATCCATGCCAAGCTCACACCTGTATCCTGGATCCTTCCTGCTCTACAATCAGCAACAAGTATGAAGAAGAGGAACAACGAATTTGAGGGCCTACTTACGCCTTCAGTCCTCCGTATGGGTGTTTGAGACTCCTTGACAGCTTGCTGTCCACCCAAAATTCGTTTACAGTGACCGACCTCGGTCACTCCACAGTCTGCATCCGACCGACGTCGGTTCCATGCGTCTGTACCTGACTACCAACCTGCCTGCGCTGGTGTCCCTGCTGCCGACGTCGGTCCTCTAACCGACATCGGTCTTACATCCTGCCGACGTCGGTCCCATGACCGACATCGGTCTTACCCTGCCCGACATCACCGGCTTCGGTCTGCACATGACCGACATCGGCACCTATCTGTTCGACGCCGGTTCCTCCTGACCGACATCGGTGTCTGTGTTCCCCTGTGAGTGATGACTTTTTACCCGCGAGCTTCTTTGAATCAAAATCCATGTCCAAACTGCCCTGCTCAGAAGTATCCAGCCACATCCACTGGGTTCTGTCCGCCATCTCCTCCATAAACACCAAGGCTTTCCAGTTCTTAAGCCTGTCAAATATATCTGTCTTCCGCTTAAGAACATGCATCTCCTCCCTGCTCATGTGACCAAGCCTACGAAGCCACGTCTTCGCAACAAAAGAAGAATCAGTAATATAAACAAGTAGATAAAGGATACCTGTTTTCTTACCACCAGCTAATTCAAGTGCATCAGCTGTGAGAGTTCTTGTGCATCTCTCATCACCCAATCTTTCTGAAGAAATTAGCCATATCTCCAAACCTGGGACCTGCATGACCTTCATCAACAACTGTGTGTTGGCCGCCTGCAATTTCAGCTTCACTTTGCCTTTGCCAACAATCTGACAAGGCTTACCAGCTCCTCTACCTGGAACTGCATGGAAAGAGGCAACCGAATCTTTTATCCAAGATTCAACTTTATCCAAGAAACCTGCAAACACATCTTGTGCAACAATACCTGCTACATCTGTATCTTCAGTTTCTTCATGCTGATCTGTTACCAACCAACAATGATCTTTTACCTGCTCTTTCTTTCCATAGGACCGTGAGTGACCATCTGTGCTTTTCAACTCCTCCATTCTTAGCTTACTTTGATCTGCTGTTGCTCTACTCCCACTCGATCAGAAACCCATGAGAGTGACCTGTAACCAAACACAAAACCTGCTTCCTCCAACCTCAGCTCTGATACCACTTGTTGGTATCAAGCTCAAGAACCTACAACCAAGGCTCTGATACCACTTGTTGGGAATCTAGAACAACAAACATGCTCTGATACCACTTGTTGGGGAGAGGGTGTACACCGGAAGCACACAATTTGATTACTAATACCAAGCAACTTAATATGCGGAAATTAACCAGATTTACCAAGTAACTAGAATTCAGAATAACACAGGATATGAGAGACAATACCAAATTGTATTAACACTTTATACAGAAAAGAATACAATAAAGAAGATGCCACTTCTTCTCCACCACCTTACAGAGGTTTCCCACGCCTCAAGTGAACAGTAATTCTTCTCCCCAAAGCTCTCCCTCTCACAGGTCCCAACACCCAACTCAAATACAGAGTTGGTGTTCACCTCCCGTGCTCCACGCACACCACAAGTGCTCCACGCACTCCACAAGCACTCCACGTGCTCCACAAGTACTCAAAGTACTTCAAGTAGATCTCCCATGAATCTGCAACAACCTGCAATTCAACAGACCATACTTATGGAAGGAACTCCCTTGCCTTCCTCTTGCTCTATCCGAGTACACACCTGTACTCCAAGTAGATCCTGCCTGATACTGCTCCCTGTAGTGTTGCTGTCTGTATGACCTTGCACACCTGCAAATCAAGCAATGGTTCCAATCACCTGTGAACCTCGACCTTGCACACACATACACCTGCAGATCAACGATCTTACTTATTGAAGAACCCAGTTGGCTCTCCAATCCAGCACCAACACACCTGGTACTGTGGCACTAGGAGGAACGCACCATAGCTCTACCTCACACACAGAAGGAGCTTATAATTATGCTCTCTTACTCCCTAGCACACTTTTCCAATACAACCATGAGTCTATTATATAGATCTCATCCAAACAATGATTAGACATCTAATTACAATAATTAGATCCGCAGCTATGAGTCTAAAAATAGCACTCATCATGCAAACTCTTGCTTCGTTAGTTCACTGCCCGTAAATAACTCACAGTCGAACTACACAGGCGACCGACGTCGGTCCCTGTCTGCCTGGAGGTGACCGACGTCGACCGATATATGACCGACGTTGGTTGCTTCTCTGTGCTATCCCGCCGATGTCGGCTGATCAGACCGACCCCAACTTCTTCTGCAACTCAGCAACCTTCAGCAACCTCCTCTCCTGTTTGCATCAGTGAAGCTTTTAGCTCCACAATCCTAACATTTTTGACCTAAGGTTTTTATCATATTGATAAATACTAGGTAAACCTTAGGACAAATACTTTGAGCTAGGCTTCATATCATAGGGTCTCACATTTTGGGAAGCCTCACCAATGAGTCCATAAAACCTTTCACAAGACTATGGTGGGGTATGTATATAGACTAAGCATAAGGTTTTGAACTAAGGTTTGGTCTAATGTTAAAAAACACTATTCAACCTTATGATAATATTTAAGCTAAGCCTATGGTATTCATAATTGTCCCTTTGTATATTCAAGTTTTAAGTTGAAACACAACTTCCAAATAATTAAATACTAGTCTTAGTATTGAAGCATGAAAATTCCAAGTATGATATGTTCATTCATCTAAGTGGGATTAGGTCATGAGTTTGAATTTTAAAGATCTCATAGTTTCATTGACATCCTCTTGAACATCAATTATGGGTGCATAAACATTAAAATTAAGATCTGGTAATATATCACTAGAGTTTAAATTTGATGGCCTCATGAACATCAATAATAGCCTCATGGGTGTCATATTATGGGTGTGATAAAGTCAAATTTAAATCCATTGGAACATAGTAATCCTTTAGAAATTTTAACTTATTATGCATCATTTGATTGGCTTCCTTCAAAAAAGCATGAACTATTGATCATGATCCAAGTAGTTAGATCTGATTGGTTCTTGCAAGATAAAGCTTTGGACTTATCGGGTCCATCTCACACTATTTGATCATTTTGGTCTGAATGCACGTAGGCGATAGATCTTAAAAAAAATCATGTGACTTAAGTTAGATCTTGGGGCAAATAATACTTAGGATAAATCATTAGGACTAAGGTCTTGTTCAGGTTAATAAATATAAGCAGGGCCTTAAGACTAATATTATAGACTAAGCTTCATGTAATTAACATTTAGAACAAGGTAAGAGTTTAAAAGGGACATTATAGACATTAATTTTGAACCATGTTAAAATTAGAGGGAACAAAGGAGATCGGGGTATGAAAGGGACCAAATGCATAAATTTTATATTAAGGTTGGGTCGAGTTGAAATACATGACCAAGCCTTAATATAAATATTTGTCTTAAATACATGAGCTATTTAAAATTCTCTCGCTAAAATTGTCCCTACCAATTTTAAATTTAGGTCTGAAAGAATCTTATGTCAGGGTTTCTAAATAAGGGTTTTAGGAAGCTTGGACATGGATTCAACTTGACTTTTAATAAACTAAAGGCTAATAAAAGATCAAATTGAGATAGAATTATGAAACCCAAGCATGATCTCATTAAGGAGAGGTCTATTAAACATGTGATCTAAAACATAGAGATCCATTGTTAGCAACATTAGGAAAATCAAAATCAAAATCATGAATAAAGAAGACCAATTAGACCAAGGGGTGGGGTGGATGATCTTCAAATGTAAATAATGTGAAAAACATGCCAAAGACATTCTGATTAAATGAATTTATAGTACCACAATATTAATTGTATAATTTACACATGTGTCCCTAGTTTTTAGAAATAGAGGGTATGCTAACCTCAACACCACCTAGATGTTTCTAGGTTTTGATTCACCTTCACTCTATTGTATTCAGATCTAGGTCAGGGATAATTTCTCCTTGTGAAATGGAAAAACCCTATATTTCCATCTTTAATGTGACCTTAAGGAAAAATGGGTTAGAGGGCACATGGTGTCGAGCTAACCCCAATAAACTCATTGTCAAAGGATGTTGCTTACATAGCCAATACTTTAAAAGAGGGCCTCAGACTCATATAGTTCTCCCATACATGTTGAATTGTGTGTGAATAATACAATATGTACAAATCAATTACAATAGTGACCTAGCTTTTAACTTTGCAAATCAGGCTATTTAGTTGATCCTTTAGTACTTTAAACCTATGGATGTGATGTACCTATAACTAGTATGGAAATATGGAAGCTTTATTCGATTGAATGCTTAATAGAGTGATTTTGATAAGTGCCTTGGTCTCTTTGGTCTATTTCTAGGTGAGGAATGAATGAGGGTTGATCTTATATTTATATCAATCCCTTTGGAGTAATAAATCACATTAAATCACTTAAGTTGACCATTAAGATACATTTCATTTAAAAATTGGATGCCTTTAGGGCACTAAACACTTGCATCAGGAAAGGATAGTAATGTTGATGCTACTATCTATCCTAAACATTAGTGTCCAAGGAGTAGGAGAATAGGTATAGGTTTATAATTTGTAAAGATGTAAGATAAGTATATTTTAACCATTCTAGGCAAGATAGAAGACCTGGGTCATCAACATAAGACTAGTTGAACTAAGAGATATAGGCCAATGGAAAAAAATATAGAATAGATGCGAGACTTGCAAAAGTAAGAAAGGTAAATAGATAAGAGGAATAAACAAGGTTTGAGTTGACCAAGTGTATAAGACTGAGGTGTTATATAATCATAAAATATCATCTACACAAACATCATTTTTCAATCAATTTGAACATAAAAGTACATCCTAAATCCAAACATTCTAAAAATACACCAAGAATATTAAAATCAAAGTATCAAGCCATATTATTCAAATACATATAAATAATCCAAGATTAGAAAACAAATAAAGATCAAATGCTAAAGCATCCTAATTCAAAAAAGAACATAAATTGAGATTAAAAGTTAACTAAAATTTGGTTTCTAAATTTAAGGGTTAACTCAAATTGAATCGAATAAGTATAACATAAGTCCCTATCTAAACTTAAAATCAAATAGAAATCAATTCAAAACCTAATTCAATCTTGGTTCAAAGCTAAAGATTATAAACATGCCTAAATACACCAAAAGTGGGGATTCATACAACCCTACGTTTTATGATGATTAGAGCTACAATCCAATTGGTTATATCCAAAATAATTAAGATTTAACTGATAGTGGGGTTTATCAACATGAATATGAAATTGATCCAACCTAAGCAAGGCCAAGATTGGAATATAATATCAAGCAAACTAACTTAAGAAGAGCTCACTTTGAACAAGAACTCTTTGAGCACAAGGATGATGTCCTTTTATGATTGTTAGAGTGAGGGGAAAAATTTCTTGTTGGTTGTCTCATGGAAAATATTTAAGCCCTTATTTTCCCACCTAAGGAACTAGTCCAAGGTCACCAACAAAACAACACTACTTCTAGTCAAAAACCACATCAATATCGCACTAATTTTGAAAATCTTGAGTCTTTTAGCAAAGGGAAAGAAATTCATGAAGAACCACCACCTCCTGATGTTAATCAAGTCGTGATTGAGTAATTAAAAATTGATTACTTGAAAATTTGGCCTATACCTTTAATTACACTCAATACAATCAATAAAAACAAAAATTTTAATTGAATTAAATCCCATCCAATCAATAGTGACATCAACAAGTCATGTCTAATGAACAACAATAGCATCCAATCCTATCTAGTTAGGAAATTCCCTTTAATCAATAATGAATCCCCATCAAACCCAGTCAAAAGTTATTTATCCCATTTAAATCTAATTCCAATCCACCTATCCAATCTAATCTACCATATTAATTTATCATCATGCATCAAATTCATCCCAAATCACACTTTTATCTCAAGATTAGATTGTTATGAAGGATTTTATTCAAGGAATACAAATGGGGATCAAAGTAAAAAAATCATCTTTGAAGAAATATGTCCTTACCCATTTGATAGGAGTATTATTCAAGTCCCTTTCTCGTCTCACTTTGAGGCTCCAAATTTTTAAAAATACAAAAGAAAAGGGGACCCAAGAGAACATCTTAAGGAATTATTCTTGGACTTTCAAGAGGTGGCATACAACCACATCTATTTGCTTCAGTTTTTCCAATAGTTTAGGAGACCAAGCATTGGAATAATTCCTTCGATTTCATAAATGATCAGTTTCAACATTTGATGATTTGTATAAACACTTTTTCAAGCATTTATCTTATAACCTTGAGCATGATTTGATCATGGTTGACCTTTTTAATACAAAAAAGTGAAGTGGGGAGAGCTTTTCAATATTTTTATAGAGTTGGCAAGGCCTAACCAATAGGTTTCCTCATTCTCTCCCTAAAAAGTAGTTAGCAAACACTTTTAATGAAAATTTAAATTAAAAAATGGCCTTTAATTTTCAACTAAATTGTGCCAATACCTTTGATAATATTATTGAAAAATGTGTGTAAATTGAAAAAAAATTGATTGAAATGGGGTTGATCAAAATATATTCTCAAAATCATGCTCAAGCAAGTACTTCATTAGAAAAAATTAAAGTGTTGAATAGAATATAAATGTAGTTGATGATGGTGTGACTGAGGTGGTACATGTGTAAATCATTCAAACTCTACCTATCTAAAATTATCCATCTACACAACTAATCACACTTCAAATACTACCCCCTAGAATGTAATATCAGTGAAGAAAACTCACCCTCTTAGTGAACCTATACAAGCTATGTTCCAAAAGCTATTGAAGTAAGTATGGATTATCACCCAAAATTTCAAGGAAGGTCAACCTAATCCATATTGGTATATGGAAAATGATTATTGTGATTATCATATAATCAAAGTTTATGCTACACATAGGTGCATTCAACTTAAACATTATGTGCAATACTTGCTTGAGCATGTAGAAACTATGCTTGACAATGGTGTATCATCATCTAATCATAATATGTGCATATTCAAAGACCCATTTATAAGGTATCATCAGACCAAAAATCAAATAAATCCAAAAAAAATCATAATAATTAGAATAAACATCAATGAAATTGACATAACCAAGGTAATCATCAATAATAACAATAGTAAAATCCTAATCAAGGTCAACATTCCCAAACCAACCACATGGATTATCATAATTCCCAATACATTTATGACAATTTTGTAAGTCATATTATCAAAAATAACATGCCCAATATCAATACCAATCCCCATCATTTATATAATGCTAATCAATGTGTTAGGCTTATCACCTAAGGACCTTCCCCATCACACTTGTTAACTCTACTCAGGATCAAGATTACTATGTTACCACTCTATTTCTAAAGGTCATCATTTAAGGTCCTTCCATATATAATTCCAAAAATAAATCCCAATGCATCATGTGGTATCTAAGTCTCCTAAATCCTCTTACATCAATCTTGATACCTTTGTTTGTCTAAAGGTCCACATCCCAAGGCATCATCTCACTTCATAGTCAAGGATAATCGTTGTGGAGAGTGTGTTATCAATGATGCTTTTCACATTGATAACCCTACTAAATCACCCAAATACCATGGTAGGCACAAAATGAAGTGGGATAAAAAATTTATTTTTATCTAGTAGGGCCTCTATCTTTTGCTAAAAATGGTCTCCTAGATCAAGAACAGGTCAATAGTTTTGGGGATTCTTGGATATGTAGCGATGGATTTGATTTATGCTACCAGAGTAAAAAATAACCCATCCCAAGTAAAATCATGGAATATCTTGCTTACAAAGGTAAAGGTTTAGGGGAAAATAATCAAGGCTTTCTTGATCTTTTACCCCTTAAAAAACAAAAAGGAACTCGAGGTGTTAGATACAAACTATTTGGGGATGATCCCTCAAATCTTGAAATTGATGACACTGTGACATATAATGATGATTATCCCAATAATGACATAGATTAATATTATATCATATAGGATGTGATTATCAACACAAACCTATGTAACACTAATATCATCCTTATTATTCACCTTGACATTCATTATCCTTAACTCATCGACTGACACCAATAAGATTTCATATCATTGGACCCATTTCAAAATGACAAGGCCATTTGATAATTATTTGGAATTAGAGATTGGTTTCTAGTTAGGGACCATAAAAAAGTATTGGAGACTAATTTAGACCCTAATTCCTAATTTGGAATATAAATGAAATCAATAATTAATGTCCTATAGTGAAAACCTCTTTGAGGCACTATTGGATAGTGAAAAAAGTAAAAATAAAGATGTGTTCATTAGTGGAAACCTATATAAGACACCAAATAATGGGGAATTCCAATCTCTTCATAAGGAATCACATCATCCCAATAGTCCATGTATTATCTTCAACACATATATTAGTCTTTAGGGGAAGCATACATTTGAAAAATTGGTTGTAAGAATTCTCAAAGACATTCCAAGATTGATCATTTCCCTAAATTAATGATTCAAAATACTATTATATGGGTGATATTGATGATCCAATTAGGTTTCAATAAAATGAATATTTTTAGTTCCATTTGGTGAATAGTTTTTTGGAGGATGGTTCTATGTTGCCTATGGGAGACACCATTGATTTCAACCTTGGTACTGAGGACAATCCGTGAATCATCAAGTTCAGTGCATCCCTCACAAAAGGAGAATAGGAACTCATAATTTTTATCATAAAATAGTTTAGTTATATATTTGCATGGTCATGTGATGAAATTATTATATTAGACACTTATTTTATAATGCATAATTTGTAGTACATCTTGATGCAAATCCCATCAAATGAAAATTGTGGAAGATGAATCGGTATTATAATTTTGGTAAAAAAAGAGCTTGAGAAACTCCTAGAAGCTAGGTTTATAATGCCTATTTATTATTTAGAGTGGATTTATTACATCATCCCTACCAAGAAGACACCTATTGGCATTCACCTTTATACATATTTCTTAGATATTAACAAAGCTTGTCCTAAAAACAACTTCTTGTTTCCAAAAATTGATATGATCATCGATTATACAATAGGCTATGAAATTTTATTACTTATGGATTGATTTTATAGATATAACCAAATTAATATATCACCTGAGGATCAACATAAGATAGTGTTCCCAATTCCATGGGGGCCATTTTGTTACCAGGTCATACCTTTTTGGCTTGAATAATTTTAGTGTTACTTATCAACGAGTAACGACTATCATCTTCCATGACATGATGCATGACATCATGGAGGATTATGTTATGACATTTTTGGAAAATCCAAAACCCATGCAGGATACCCAATATCTTTTCAAAGATTATTTGAGTGGCTTAGAGAGTATAAGGTGTGACTTTATCTCAAAAAGTGTGTGTTTGGGGTTACCTCCTTAAAATTATTAGGTTTTATCATTTGAAGGCAGGGTATTGAAGTGGATCCCACTAAATTTTAGGACATAACTAAAATTCCACCCCCATCAAATCTAAAATAGCTACATAGTTTATATAGAAATATTTAGGTTATTCAAGGTTCATTTCATAGCTAGCTAATCGTTTCCATCCATTTACACACCTTATAAAAAGGGTACCGCATTTCATCTTAATAGTGACTATCAAGAGGCATTTTGAAAATTGAAGAAATATTTGGATAATCTACCTATGTTTTTACCTATAATACTAGGGAAACATTTGTTACTTTATATTTCAATAACCTAACATGCCTTGGGGGAAATTTTGGACAACATTATGATCAAGGAAAATAACATGTGTATTATCTAATAAGAACATTATTAGAATGTGAGCATAACTATTTACCCATTAAAAAGGCATATTTAGTAGTGGTCTTTGCATCTCATAAGTTATGACATTATATGCTCAATAATAATACCATCTTCATTGCTAAAGTTGATCAATTAAACTATATCCTATTAAACGTAACTTTGATAGGTCACATGGCCAAATAGATTATGATACCAATTATTAGAGGTACAATCACTAAGATATGGGGGTGAATTAGTGATTCAATAAATTTTAATCCAATTCCAAAACTTTAAACTCTCAGCAACTTAATCATGAACTTTCATGAAGCATACAAACCATTCATAAAGAAAGATATGCAAGATCAATGGCACATAACACATGAATTATGTGGGAAAAAACCCATTCTCAATCTTAGAAACACATGGAATATATTCCTATAATAAATAAAAAACAAGAGACCTTTAGTGAAGCACCCACTTCACAAGGAGCACCCACCCTTAAGCATGAACAAGCACCAACTTGTCCTAGATGTTGAGCACCAACACAACACCTTTGATATCAACAACTCTAGAACTATGATTTCCTTTCAATATGATGGATAAATAATGTTTAACACCTCTCCTTAATCCTTCACACTCTCTCAAGCCTTCATACACAAGCAATGCATCCAAAACACCTTTTTGGATATTTTTATACTTCTCTCATATTCAATCGTCAAACCTACAAAAAAACTATTATAACATTATAAATATGACTGATAGGTCATGAATACATTCCTTAAGCTAATATTATAATCAATCCATCCACAAATCACACTCACACTTCACTATCCTTCACATATAAACTCTAGAAACCTTAATCTTTGATTATACTCTTTATAGAGCCTTCATGATCATCATCTTCTTGGTCATCCAAGAGACATGACTTAACCCTTAAGGCTTATATAACACTTATAATAAGATAAATATCATATTAATAGGTCATCCATATCTTTTATATACCACCCTTAAGAATCAACACCTTTCAATTAGGCTTAAGAAGCCCTTTTAGGTCCACGGAGGCCTATTCACCCTTTTAGCACTTCACTGAGTAAAATTAGGAACACAAGACCACTTCAAAGCACATAGGTCTATTCCACATGACCCTTACCATCTTAAAAATATTACATTCATCCATACACACCTATGCATATGCAAAACCTATTGAACATTTTCCTTGTATATGAAAACCCCATGAATGAGTCAAAAGTCAACTTGTAAGCAATTGTTCATACTGAAGATGGATTGGTCAAACCACCAAAATCCATACAGATGATCCTCAAGTATTATAAAATAGTATCCAATATCTATTTCACATTAAAACATCCAAACACCATCAATAAAAACTCAAACATCCTTCTTAGGTCATTTTCAAAAGAAGATCAAACCCTCAGTCAACTTTGGATTGCTATAAATGCAGGTGTACACCCAGTTAAACCTCTAAATTAATTTTGTTGGATTGAAATTGAAATTATCTACCAATTTTATTTTTATACCACCATCAAATTTATCTAACAAAAAAATTTATTTACAAAATAATGAGGACTGGTTTTCCTTTGTAAATTCAAATATTTGAATTCTAATGGTCACTTTTTAATGCAAATTTGGCTAAGTATGGAAAACAGAGAAATATGCCTAGGAGACCAAATTTGTACTAACATAAATTTTTTGTAAACCATGTCAAGACCTTAAATTTTAAAAATGTGATCTAGGCACAAAATTAAATAAATCTATATGACCATTTTCTTTTGACACCTTCATACGTGTGAATGCTAATGTCATCAATTTGCTTACTCAGCCTGATTTACTAAAAGACTAATAAGGCCTAGATGACTAAAAGGATGAACCAAATGGAAACCTTTCACTTTCAAAATCATTCTAAGAACTCTTTACACACCATAGGACCTATGAAACATGATAACATCATCAAAAACATCCATCAACCTACCTATCCAACCAAACACTGAAGATCTATGCATGAGTACTGAAGCACACTTTATCATTGACAAGCTAGAAACCTTGACACCTCATGACCACTCTTGGCCACCTCATGGACATTATTGGACACCATTTAGACATAATTTATGATGCCTCAAAAACTAAGTGAATTTGATATTGAATATGCAAATAATAAGGATATTAAGGGGTAGGTCCTTGATGATCAATTAGTTGTTACTCCATTATTAGACACACAACCATTAAAATTTGGTTTTTTAAATGAGTTTATTTACACCCTTGATGAATCAAGATAGTGTAAATTATACTTTTATGGTTCCTTCACATCCTTTAGATCATGGGTATGCATCTTTTTCATAAAACCATGAGAGGATATTATCCCGAAGGCATTCTATATTGAATTATTGTACACAAACAATATTATAAAATATGAGGCTTTCATTGTAGGAATTTGCCTTGCAATCTAATGGAACATCCAATAGTTATAAATATATGGTGATTCCCAACTGATCATCAATCAAGTTAATAATTAATACAAAATAAAATATAATAAACTTGTACCTTATAAATGCATGATGTGTTGGAACACAACTACCTACTGAAAGGGGGTGAATCAGTAGATTGACTAACTTAGTCTTTTTTAAAACTTTTAATGCAGACTAAAAATATATGCCAAGATCACATACACACAAATATTCATAACACTAGATATATTTTGGAAAACCCAATATGGGAAAAAACACAATGAGAATAGCTGCTAGAATCTATTGTTCTAATCTAGCCTCACAATTGAGAACCTCACTGGATACAATATTTAAGGGAACTAACCCTAAGGAGATACCAATCCCCTAATTTAAGAACACCTAATCTAAGGAAGCACCAAATACCTAACTGAGCACCAACTCAACTTATCTGATGGCACCCACCAATTAAATCTATATTATGGAGCTACAACTCTAGATTATAATGTTGATTCATAAATAAATCCAATTTTAATTCTCTATTATAGATTTGGTATATAACTATTCATGCTCTACACATTTCTCTCCTCTTCTCTTCCTCTCTACCCCTCTGTCTCTATATTTCTCTATTTGACACACTTCATCAATCTCTTGCTCTCTACCTCTATCTCTCTCTCTCTTAATTTGAATCTGTTCAATAATAAAAAAAAATAACTTCAACTCCAACTCCAACCACTTTTTTTGTATCCTAGATGACATATATATGATAATAATTTGATGGGTTTTATATCTTCTCTGTGTTCACACTTATTTACTAACACATCACACTAGTTCTAGACTCAGTTCATATATCTTGAAAAACAAGTTTCCCATGTCTTGAACTCATGCTCCACCATAGTGATTCTTGTTTTCATTACTATTTTTAGCATATATTGGACTCTAGTTTTTATGCACATGCATTATTACATAATTTTTTTTTATATTTGTAATCAGTTTCATTATCTATGTCATATTTTATGGCTTAACTACAAGTTCTGTCACTTGACTATTAGGATGAACATATCTTTAAAAACTGACCATTGATCTTAAGTTTCATGCCATGATCCAATGATCCTCATTCAATTTGCTCAACTTTAAAATGCGTCTTTTAAATTAAGTTATGATAGGCTCACACACTCTATTGGATCCTTGTATGCTTCTTGGCTTTAACATTCCAAATTTAGAATTCATCTATTGGATCTTTTGATTCAAGCTCTTGTGTGCCATTAGATCTTCAAAGTTACATGAACTTTACCTCTATTTAACATTAAACATCAACCACTTGTCCTCATCTCATTGTATCCTGACATCTTAGAGTAAACATGCTCTATCTATCTCTTCTAGAGTTATTCAAAATTTACCTTGTGAAAATTTGAACAAGTATGGGAACCATCTCAATATGCCTAGAAGGATAACTTTGCACAAATATATCTTTTTCCTCGATCAACCGTTTGTTCTAAAATTTGGACCATATAAACTAGGCATAATAATAAAAAAATCCATATTCTCATTTCTTCCTGAAACCTTCACTCATATGAGATATAATGACATTAATTTTCTCACTTAGATTCTTCTACCACAGAGCCAACTATGTTTAGAACTACCTGTAAGGCCAAATTTATTCTTGCATAACTTTTGTTGCACTTTGTTGCATGACCTAAATTTTAGCACATAAGATCCTCTCACATAGGGGATTATATCCATATATCCATCTTCTTCTGAAACAATTATTCGTGAAAGATATGACATCATTAAAATGCCTTCTTAGCTTTTCTTGCAACCTATAAATTTGGCTGAGTGTGGGAAAACACTATCAAAATGCCTAGGAGCCTAACTTTGCACATGCATATCTTTTGCCATGATACATCACGTGACCCTAGATTCATCACGTGACCCTAGATTCAAAACATAAAAATTAGGCACAAAAATGAAAAAACCCATATAATCATTTTTTCCCAACATCTCCATGTGTGTGAATATTGAATTCATCAACATGCTTATTTGGATTTGCTTTAACCCTTTTACAAATTTGGCTAAGTATAAAAACTTAGTGAATTCTTTCTAGGTAGCCAACTTTGCATCCTCATATCTTCTACCATGTTTCATTGCATGACTTTAAATCTGGCACATAACAACTAGGGCTTAATTTAATCACAACCAAATGACTAACTCCCACATAATCATCTATATGTGGCAATAGTGACATCAACAAACTGCCTATTTAGATTTTTCTGTCATAGACCCAAAATGTCTAGATGAACAAAATGAAGAACCAGATGAATTACACTCATGCACACAAGCACTCCAATCACCCTTAACCTCTGATAAAATCCTTTTTACATCCTCAAATCACCATACTTATCCCTAAACATTAATGACATCCATAATGCCAATAATATCCCTTTTGACATCAATGACAATCATATTTCCAACAATCTCCCCCTTTATAATTGATGGCAAACTAGATGCTCTAATCTTTTAATACTCTGATCCTTCTCTAGAATTGCCTGCATTGGATTTTGATTAACTTGAATTGAAATTATTCATACCAAAATTTCTCCCCCTTAGGAAATGGCACATTTTATAAAACACAACTTGGACACATGTTCTGCTTCTTCTTTGATAAACATTTACAGATAGCATTTACACTTTTTCTCCTAGAGAGAGCATTTGAACTTTTTCTCTCCATTTGACATCAATGCCAAAAGGACTCTCACTATTTTTTCAAAATTTTCTCCCCATTTATTAGATAAAGGATTTTATCCAAGAATTTGTAACCATCAACTTAATAGAAACTTACAAAAAATATACATACCTGAGTTGCCTTTTCTCTCTTCTTCTAGGGATTAACAAAGCTTATGTGATTATCCCCCTAGACTCATGCCCTATCACTAGGATCTAGTGATGTTATGTAGGAGCCACCACTCCCAATTTTTGTCTTAGATACTCAATTTTTTCCTTGGGAAGAGGTTTTGTGAATATGTCTGCAATTTGATTCTTAATTGGCACATATTCCATTGTGACCTCTTGATCTACAACCTTCTCTCTTAAAAAGTGATGCTTGATTGATATGTGCTTGGTTTTGGAATGCATCAATATATTCTTTGATATATTAATAGCACTTGAATTATCACAAAGAATAAAGATAGGTGATTTGTATTCTACCTTGATGTCTTTCAGAATTTTATTCATCCACAATAATTTAGTGCAACATGTCACTACTGCAACATACTCTGCTTCTACTGTAGAAAAAGCAACTGACTCTTGATTTTTTCTTAACCATAAAACAATTTTGTTTCTAAGAAAAAATACACTAACACTAGTTCTTCTTCTATCATCCACACTTCTTGCCCAATCAACATATCTATATGCTATCAAAGTGAAGTCTTTATGTTTAGGGTACCATAAACCATAGATAATTGTGCTCTTGATATACCTAAAGATTCTTTTTGTTGCATTGACATGTGACTCTTATTTATCAACTTGAATCTTGAAACCATGTATATTACTTGCATGATATCAAGTCTTGATGCAGTTAGGTATAACAAGCTACCTATCATTGATCTGTATATAGTCTGATTTGCATCAAGGGACTCATCTTCTTTTCTCAACTTACATCTATTTATCATGGGAGTAATAACTAGTTTGCTATCTTCCATTTCAAAATTATTGAGCATTTCCTTAGAATATTTAGTTTGGGATATAAATATCCCTTCATCAGTTTATGTTATCTATAGTCCAAGGAAGAAAGAAAGTTCTCAAACCATAGACATCTCAAACTAATTTTGCATTTAAGTAGCAAATTCTTTGCACATTCTATTGTTTCTACCACCAAAAATGATGTCATCTACATATACAACAATAATTAACATATGCTTAGCTTATGATTTGAAGTACATATTGCTATCTACACATCCTTTATTGAATCCTTGTTGTTGTAGGTACTAGTCTAATCTTGATTACCATGCTTTATGTACCTATTTTAGACCATACATAGCTTTCTTCAAACTACAAACATAACATTCTTCCTTTGACAGCTTAAAACCTTTAGGTTGTTCTATGTAGACTTCCTCTTCTAAGTTCCCATTCAAGAAAGTATACTTAACATCAGTTTGATAAACTTTGAACTTATTATATATAAATAATGCTAGAGACATTCTTATGGATTCCAATCTAGCAACTGGAGAAAATGTTTCCTCAAAATCTATGCCTTCAACTTATGCATATCCTTTTCACACCAATATTTCCTTATTCCTTATGACAGTTCCATCCTTATTTAGCTTATTTCTAAAGAACCATTTTCTACCTATTACATTATTGTTTTAAGGTCTTGGAACTAATTCCCAAGTTTTGTTTTTTTAAATTTGGCTTAGTTCCTTCATGAATTTTTATCTTATTCTCATCCTTGATAGCTTCACCATAGCTCTTAGGCTCAATTTCAGACATTAGAGCAAAACTTACTTGCTCCTTATTTTGTGCAACTCTTCTCCTTGTCTAAACTCCTTCATTTTTATTGCTAATTATCTTCTCTATAGGATGATCTTTTTGAACAAATCTTATAGGTAGATTTTCATTTACTTCCTTAGGTTATCCATTAGTTATTTCCTCTTCAGACTCTAAAATCTTCTCCATAAATGTCTTTGTCAGGTTTAACATGTTTCAAACCTTGTTCAATCTTGACATTGGTGATCTCTAATTTATTTTGTAGCCTTTTGTTATAACATATGTAGGATTTTATTTGGGTGGAATAACCAAGAAATATTCTTTCATCACATCTTGATTTAAGGCTTCCCAATTTATCCTCTTTTCTCTTGATGTAGCATTTTCTACCAAACACTTTGAAATACTTAACAGAGGTAGATTTTACATACCATAGTTGATAAGGAGTTTATCACTATTTACCCTTAGTTAAATTCTATCCAAGATATATACTTCTATTTGGAGTAATTCTCTCCAGTATCCATCAAGTAACTTGGCCTCTTTTAGCATTATTCTAGCCATCTCATTAACTATCCTATTCTTTCTCTCAACAACTCCATTATACGGTGGAGTCCTTGTTGTAGAGTAATGCCTTTTGATCCATGCTTCTCACAATATTATATAAACTCATTTGAGGTGAATTATCCACCTTTATCATATCTTAAGCATTTAATTTTTCATCCAATCTCATTCTCCACCATGGCCCTAAAGATCTTGAATCTCACAAATGCGTATGACTTGTCCTTCAAAAAGGTTACCCATGCCATTATTGAATAATCATCTACAAATAAAATGAAGTATCTCTCTCCTTTAGATATTCTTGTCTTATTAGTACCACAAAGATCAATATGAACTAATTCTAGAGGATTTGTAGTTGTATACTCCTTTGTTTAAAATTTGACCCTTGTTTGTTTGCCTTGTTGACATTCCTTGCAAGTAGTGTCTTTAAGTTTGGTTATTTTAGTCATGTGTCTAACACACTTATCTGAGCTCACTTTGACTAGGTTATCAAAGTTGACGTGACCCATTCTTCTATGCCAAAACCAATTCTCATCAATCTTTCCTATCAAGTAGCTATTAATATTCACTTCACTAAGATTATAAATGTTGCTTTCATTTCTTTTCCCTTATAAAACTAATTTTATAGATTTCCTTATCTTACAACCTTCTACATTAAATGTGACCTTATATCCATTATCACACATTTGGCTGACACTTAACAGATTATGCTTCAATCCCTCAACATAAAGAACATCATGTGTAGGCAGTTTTCCATCTATTTTCAAGGTTCTTTTACCTCAGATCTTAACTATAATGTTATCTCCCCAAATGAAAAATCCTTCCTTACATTTGCTCAGTTTGATGAACTTGATCTTATCAATAGTCATTTGTTTTGAGTAATCACTGTCTATCACCCATAAATTTTGATCCTTGGCATGGAGTGTAGTTTGATCAATAATAGATTGATCCTTCACTTTCCACACATACTTGGGTTTATTATTTGGCTTATTTTTCCCTTTTTTAGAGACTTGTGAACCTTTGTTCACACTGGGAGGCATGTTATTCTTTTGTATCTTTGGTCCTACAAAGTTTTTTCTACATTGTTTAGCTATGTGAAAAAAATTATTGCAATTATAGCATATTACATTTTTATCTAACAAGGGAGTAAATAAATTTCTACTTACAAAGTTTGTTATCCTTTTAGGTATAACCCTGCATTTAATAGCCCTATGACAAAACTGATTATAGGTATAACAATAACCATATAAAGATGAGGAATACCTAGTCATATCATTTCTTTGTTTAGGATGAGGAGCTCTTCTAAACTCTGGCTTTGTCAAGTCTCTCACTCTTGTGTAACCATCTACATCAACTACCTTTTGTGTTCTACATCTTGAGTTTGTAGAGTTTTTTAAGTCATACCTTGATGGTATAGTTCTTAGGACATTTTTAACAATAATTGGATCTTTCATCTCTTCTCCAAGGCCTTTGATTGCATTGACTATTACATCTACTTTGAGGAGGTAGTCTACAATTTTCTCTTCTTCATTTATTTTAAAGCTTTCAAACTTGCCTTTGAATGTTTGTAGGTTATCCTTCCTTAATTTTTCATCACCTTCATAGATGATCTTTAATTTTTTTCAGATATCTTGTGTATTTTGACAATGCATCACTTTAACAAACTCTAAATTAGACAATCCACAAAGGATAGTATTATTTTCCTTAACATTTCTCTCATATGATTTCTTGGTCAGTAGGAGCTGTATATCCATTTAAAACAGACATCCATACATCAAACCCTACTAAATACAAATATGCTTCCATTCTAATGCTTCAAAATGCATATTTTGATCCATCAAAGAGAGGTGTTTTATTTGAAGAAGAGCCTTCTTGACTAGTCATTTGTGTTCACCATCCAAGATCTACCTAAGCTGATTAAGCTTCTTCCAAGGAACTAGGGCTTTGATACCAATTGTTGAAACACAACTATCTACTAAGAGGGGGGGTGAATTAGTAAGTTGAATAACTTTTTATTTTTTAAAACTTTTAATACAGACTAAAAATATATGCAGAGATCACATACACACAAATATGCATAACACTAGATATACCATGGAAAACAATATGGGAAAAACCACCATGAGAATAGCTGCTAGAATCTATTTTTCTAATTCAACCTCACAATTAAGAACCTCATTGGTTATAATATTTAAGGGAACCAACCCTAAGGAGACAATAATCCACTGATTTAAGATCACCTAGTCTAAGAAAGCACCAAATCCCTAACTAAGCACCAACTCATCTTATCTGATGGCACCCACCAATCAGATATATATTATGGAGGTACAAATCTATATTATAATGTTGATTATAAATGAATCCAATTTCAAATCTCTATTATAGGTCTGGTCTATAACTATTCATGATCTACACATTTCTCTCTTCTCTTTTCTTCTGTACCGAACTGTCTCTATGTCTCTATATTTATTTATTTGACACACTTCATCAATCTCTCTCTCTCTCTCTCTCTCTCTCTCTCTCTCTCTCAATTTGACTCTATTCAATAGAAATAATAATAAATTTAGATCCAACCACTTTTTATATATCTTATATGACACACACACACACACATAAGCATTTGATCTAGGGTTTTGTATATTCTCTATGTTCACACTTGTTTACTAACACATCACACTAGTTATAGACATAGTTCATATTTATTAAACAACAAGTTTCCCTTATCTTGAACTTATGCTCCACCATAGTGATTCTTGGTAATCAATTTCATTATATGTGTCATATTTTACATCTTAACTATAAGTTACATCACTTGATCATTGGGATGAACATATCTTTAAGCATTGACCATTGATCTTAAGTTTCACACCATGATCCAATGATCCTCATTCAATTTTCTCAACTTTAAAATGCATCCATTAGATCAAGTTATGATAGGTTCATGCACTCTATCAGATCCTTGTATGCTTCCAAGATTTAACATTCCAAATTTAAAATGCATTTGTTATATCTTTTGATTTTAGCTCCTATGTGCCATTAAATCTTAAAATTTTCACAAACTTTACTCATGTCTAACATTAAACATAAACCACTTGTCTTCATCTTGTTGCATCCTGACATCTTGGTGAAAATGCACTCCTCTATCTCTTTGAGAGTTGATTAAACTTTACCTTGTGAAAATTTGATGATGGGAACCATCTTAATATGCCTAGAAGGCTAACTTTGCATAGATATATCTTTTTCCTTGATCAACTACCTATTTTGAAATTTGGATCATATAAATTAGGCATAATACTAGATAAACCCATATGCTTATTTATTCTTAAAACCTTCACTCGTGTGAGATATAATGCCATTAATCTACTCACTCAGATTGTTCTACCACAAAGCCAACTATGCTTAGAACTTTTTGGAAGGCCAACTTTGTTCTTGCATAACTTTTGTTGTGCTTAGTTACATGACCTAAATTTTAGTGCATAAGATTCTATTACATAGGGGATTCTATCCATATATCCATCTACTCTTGAAACCTTCATATGTGTAATATATGACATCATCAAAATTCCTTATTATATTTTCTTCCAACTTGCAAATTTGGCTAAGTGTGGGAAAACACTGTCAAAATGCTTGGGAGCCCAACTTTGCACATGTATATCTTTTGTCTCACTACATCGCGTGACTTGAGATTCAACACATAAAAACTAGGAAAAAAATGAGTAAACCCATATGATCATTTTATCCTGACACTTGTATGTGTGTGAATGTTGACCTCATCAACATGCTTACTTGGCTCTACTTAAACCCTTTTGTAAATTTGGCTAAGAATAGAAACTTCATGAATTCTTTCTGATTAGCCAACTTTGCATCCTCATATCTTATATCATGCTTCATCACATGACTTCAAATATAGATCATAATAACTAGGGACTAATGTGATCACAAAAATATGAACAAATCCCCTAGACTCATCCATACATGGAAATGGTGACATCAACAAATTGCCTATTCAGATTTTCCTATCATAGAACTAAAATGTCTAGATGAACAAAATAAAGAAGTAGATGAATTCCACTCATTCACACAAGCACTCTAATCATCCTTGAACTCTGATAGGTTCTCTTACACATCCTAAAATCACCATACTCATCCATAAACATTAATGACATATATAATTCTAATAATCTCCCTTTTGACATCAATGACAATCATATTACCAACACTAGACAACCTCAGTCAATACTTTGATCATCTAGATTTTGAGCAAGTGCCATGAGATAATAATAGATCAGCTAATGTTATGGAAATTATGGGGTCACAATAACTTTAACCAATTACATATCCTTGGCCATTTCAAAAATGGGGGCTTGATCTCATGGGGAAGATAAACCCCATATTATCAGATAGTCACACACACATTCTCACAGATACAAAGTATTTTACTAAATGGATTGAGACCATTATTCTCACTTATGTAACCAAAAATAAAATTTACAAATTCATCCTTAATCAGACTATTTTCCATTATGGTATTCATTACATCATCATTTTCAATAATGTAAAGTCATTTAACAATATGGATGTTAAATCCCTTTGTACTTAGTTTCATATTAAACGTAGATGGTCAACTCCCTATTATCCTTAAGGCAAAGGTCAAGTTGAAGCTTCAAATAAAACCATTGTGAAAATTATCAAAAATATATTCAATGACACTAGATATGATTGGAGTTTAAAACTATTTCCCACATCATGGGCTTACGGAACCAACATCTACACTCCTATGGGTACCACACCTTATTTCATGGTCTTTGTATTAGAATTTATCCTCCATGTCAAGATCAAGATGCCCTCCCTATGAATTTCATTATAGGATATTATTAATGATGAGGAATATAGAGTATCCCATCTACAAGAGCTATAAATATTGAATGAAAAATATCTAGACACCTTAAACCATATCAAAGCATATCAAAATTGGCTATGTCATAGCTATAATAAATGCATCATCTCAAGAGAGTTTGAATTTGGTGATATTATGGTTAAATAAAATTAGTGAAATACCAATGTGGACCATAAAAATAAAGGAAATTTTAAGTTTAAATATTTGGGATCATATATTATCATATCTATGTATGTTTCTAGAGCATACAGATTGGTAATAGAAGATGGGCAAAAGTTAGACAAACCCATGAACATCATGCACCTTAACCACTTTTATGATTGATCCATTGGAGTATTATCTATGATCACCCCTTCTTAGGGGCATCCTTCCATGTCATTTCAATTCTACTCCCATCCATTTTCATTCATGAGTCAATCTGTGTGATAGCCCAATCTCCCTTTCCCATGTTAACCTTGAGGGTGTGCTAAAATTACTACTTGTAACAATAGATTTGGCTTGATCAGAATGTGATATAATCCTTGTAACATGACATTCCATTTTCTTACATATCCTTGTATATATCATAGTATTAAATTATATTTGTTTCACTTTCCTCTTGTGCATGTGTCTATAGTTGTCCTTATGTATACTTGAAAACTCTAAAAATCTAAAAAAAAATTAGACAATCCAAAAATTCCTAAAAATAAAAAAATCACAAAATCACAACATTTAAAAATTCATGAAAACCCCAAAAAAGATATAAAGACAAAATATTTGTCCACTTTGTTATCCTATGAAAATTTGAATTCCACTATTTGATTTGTTTGGGGAAACATTATTTTAAATGTTATCATTCATTCTACTTCCATGAATTTGCATACATTTATTGGGCAAGTATCTTTCATCTAATCATTGTCATCCTAATTAAAATAAAAAAATTCCCATTCCTCCCATCTTGGAAGAACTACATAATCTTGAGGTCCACATGGACTATGTAGGCATCACTTAGTTACATGGGGTATCTAGGGTCAACTCGACTTCCATCACAACATCTTTCATTTTCCAATTTTCCTATTTCCAAGTAGATTTTCCAACATTGCCTACTTGTTTATGTTTTTTTTAAATTTAGGGCACAAAAACATGAATTTTATTGAACACCCTCACACAATGGTTTTATTTTTATTGGTTTTTATTTTAAATTTTGTGTTGTGTATAAATGCTTATTTACTTGGTTATGTGTTTTTTAAATGATTTAGTCTTGGCTTAGTGTGTATGCATTTATAGTGTCATCATGATATTGTATATCATGATGTGTATTATCATGTGCGTAGAATTTGAGTTAGTCCATACATAATTGACACATATGTAATCATGATTTATTTTATAATTATGGTGCATTATGATAACTACAAAATTAAAAATAAATTAATCTAAGGCTATATAAAAGTGTATTGAAATAAAACATCCCCTTGCTACATATATCATTAAAATGGCTAAGTGTGCTAGGATGGTAAATTAAGATGACAACATGATTTTCACAAATATCAATCACCTTAATGCATGCATATGCTAACATGATTACATCATACAAAAGGAAATATAAGATCTAGTCACTCATCAATGACATCAATATTCTACATCATGATCCACATCAATTTAAATCAATACTATCATAACATGAACATTAAATTACAATAAAGTACATCATTTTATATCAACATCATTTTAAGCATCATCATAAACATCAAATATTGAACATCACATCATAAATATCATCATATCTACATCAAATATACATCATGTATCGACAATAACGTAATAAAATGAGTATCATGTGTGTGTGTTTAATGTCCATGTGTACAAATGAATGTCCATATATATAAAATATATATACATCACACATATATGTATATTTTATACATAAAAAAAGTGGAGATACAATCCAGAACGTCTCTTCAACTCTAATTATGTCCCTTAGGAGGTAGAATCCTCTAAGGAGATCTTAGCATAGTGTTATCTTAATGAAAAATTTATCTTGTGTTATTCAATAATGTCATCTAAAGAATTCTAATCATACCTATTTGTGGTGTCAACTTTCTTACTAACCTCTAAGAAGTAGATGTTTGATGTGTCTTAGAGGATCAACCAAATATTTAGCTACTATACTCTTTAAATGAGGGATCCCTATTATTCTATTGCACTACACTATTAAATAATCATTTTTAATATATAAAATCATCATTGGCTTACATTCTCTTTAATAAAACCCTAGTTAGACCCTATTGTATCAAAATTTGTCTAGTTACATTTTTCTCTTTGTAGATTCTTTGTACATATACATAGGATGTATCCCACTCTATTGTCAATGTGACCACCTCAATATCTCTCATTTGTACTTGTGCTCGAATAATAACCTTTTGAGATACATGTACCCTAAAATACCTAGTATTTGTGTCCCAAGTAGTAATCAAAGTGTAGTCCCCCCTGATTCTATGTTAGATAAGTTTTTAGGGTGGCCACCGATTGATCTAACCTAATATCTTAGGTCCTCTACAATCTATCACTCATGGCTTGGTCCTTTATCGAACTAGTATATTCTATTGGCCATATAATATCTTCTATCCTGACTCCTATCTCTATTGTGGTCAGTAGCAAAAATAGGTCATATATAATGGTGGTATGGTATATGTATAATTTCATTTATTGAGGGACTAATCTTACATACTATATGGAATCTAGAATCACACATATAGGTGGTCTCCTCTGTCCATCCCCTCAAGCCCCCACATCCATCACCATAATATGTTAGACTTGAACTTGCATATGTGTTTATCCTCCATCCCTATTCACATCTCCATGTCCATCCATATACACTCACACTAGTTTTTGACATACATCTCTCCATCCCTAGTGTTTTAGGTAGACCTATGCTACACCATGCACTTGATCCCTAAGCTCTACACCATTGATGGTTAAGGTCTACCAATCCAATGGGCTTGTGTTATCCCCACAAAATCCCATAAACATATGTAACACTTGCATTAGTGATCCCATATACATAGGTTCATAACACTACATGTACCATTACCCAACTAGTGAACACCTCTAAACTAGATATTGGTGACCCCCACTTATTGATCTCTTGAGTCACATGAGAAAAATAATGGGTTCCATCATCCATATCTTATCACATGCCAAAATACCACTACCCTTAATCATGATGATATATCTCAATAATAAACTCATTTAAACCAATAATATAATAAATATTAGTCATGAATCTAGTATAATATTCATCATGAATCCACCCAAACTATGTCTATAGACCTTGTCTCCAAATCAATTCTTGATATATCAACTCATCAATAACTTGGTAATAAAAACTAAGGTCTCATCAATGCCCTCATCACCCTCCTACAATAATATACCTCCCATATATTATAGGATCATCCTTATATTGATCTCTCATCTGTACTAAAGGATTCCCAATACTTATGTGCTCCCATAACCACACTTGAAGTAGGGTTAATACTCCAATGCTATGACCAGCCTGATATGATACCATGTGTAAATCTATGTATAATTATGTTGATAGTACATATCTCTAGGAAACTATAATCACGTCATCATATATATCTTAGAGAACCCCTCTAAATCCCATATAGAGTTATCAGCCACTCTTTTTAGGCAACAAGATGCTATTGATAATGGCCATAAGGATCAAAGGATCTATGTTTATTATTGAATCTACCACCAGTGCATCAATATATACTAGTCCATCCCACAACATGACATTTTTAATCTTGACTAGCCTCTCAAGAATAGCCAATTTCCCTACATCAACCAGTGTAAAGCTCAACCTCAAATAGGGATACACAGTATCCTCTACACATCCTCCAGATTAATATTAACCTCCCAATTTGACAACTATAAGGTAGTGTTATCAGAGTGCCACCACTTAGACAATGTGGTAAGGAGTTATTTATCTGCTTAGCTAACAAACATCCATGCCATATGTAATAATTTTATGGCCTTTAGTAGGCCCTCAACCTCATCTATCTAGATATATGACATGCTCAAAACACGTGACCACTAAATTTATGCTATGATAACTTGTATCCACTCATGAAACTAAGTAATGTTAGCATAATTATTATTTTAATATCAATCAAATAATCATCTACACATCCTAAAATCATACTTTGATCACAAGTATATGGTTAAACATCTAGTTAAGCATACTAGTGTTGGCAATTTCATCACTACTCAGAGTATTTGTACTATTATGTAGGGAAAATTTGACACTATTCCTATGATTTTGATGATACTTCAACCATCCATGTATATTCACCAGTAGCTTGCCAATTTTCATAGCTTTTTCCAATATTTTTGTTATTTGGCAAGTCATTTTTGCCATTTTGATGATATCAAATATACTTTCATGACTTCACTATTTAGGCGATATCACACCTAATTTGGTGATTCTACCAAAATCATCAAAAAAATTATTATTCCCTATGATTAAAATTTTTTAAGTGATATCTCTACTTTTATCACATTATCACCATTTCTAATTGTGATTTCATTATTTGTGTGCACATTTCTACCATTTGCATGAGCAATTTTCCACTGCATAATTTTCATTTTGTGGAAAAATTGCCACATGTCCTACTTTGACCTATAATTTATGATATTTAAGAAAAAAATTGTGATAAATTTTACTTACCAGTGGAGCACTCTTAGGTGGTCACCTATACTCTCTCATGTACACTCCAAGATGTTTGTGGTGAGGGATATATATGCCATGATAATTGTAACACTCACACACCAAATTCAAATCTTAGATTTCAAATGGAGGAGGGTGAAAATGAATTATTTTCATCTCCCAAGGTCTATTTATAGCTCCAATTTCAAAATTTTACCCACCCCCGCTGTTGCATCCATTTTTCTTCTAGGAGGCCTATTTTTTGTCATCTTTCCACCCATTTTTTCCACTTAAAAACCTATTCCACTATACCATGTCTTGTTTCCTTCCTTTTGAGGGATATTCCATCAAATATATTTTCTATCCACTCCCTCAAGGGGACATACTAAGCATTTTTTTTCACCTGGGGCATCCTCTTGAGCACATTTTTAGTGTAAAATTATCAATCTCAACCACATCACTCAGGGCATGCTTGCATGAACATTTTATTTCAGTTTTCTCATTCTTTGAAAATTCATCACTTCCTTAAGTATCTCATAATGCCATTTAATATAGGGGAAAATGTAGACACTTCATATCTACCACTTAGGTGTCATCATTAATTATCAAATCAATTTTTGCATAAATGAACAATTCAAAACCAAATATTTTGAATATATGAAATCATTACGATAACTATTAGTTTTATTCTAAATCATGACAACACACCCCTAATTTTTAAAACACACCACATAATCATATTAAATTTATCAACAACATTATGAAATGTTTGTTTCCTTTACAAATGTCAACTTAGTTTAGCTAAATTGAATAACCAATCAAAATAGAACATTACAAAATGTGGCACATCATCTTGATCACATTTCGTTAGATAATTTACTTTGGTTAGTAAATTAATTAATCACTAAGAGGAAATTACATGGAATGCACATGTCATGTTTACCAAAATCTAATAAATCCTAATTTCCCACACCATTCACTACTTGAAAATTTAAAAATACTAAAGTTGCACTCTTTTCTAATGTAAAATAATTCAAAAGGGAAGATGTTCAAGCAAGGTCAATAACAAATCCCTATACAAATCACACTAGAATCTAATTAAGTTACTTGTTTTATACACTCCATGCCGCATTAAATTTTCATCTTCTATTTTAGGATTTATTCTCCACCCTTGACCACCATCTAAGATCAACAATCACAATTGATCCTAAAAATATATAAATAGAAAGGACACCTTCCATTCTCAACAAGCTTTCAATTAACAATGAAATTCTATTCAAATCTTCACACAAATATTCAATCATGTTACAATTAGCTACAAGATATAATGAATCTAATAGAAAGCATGAACAAGAGATAAAATAGTAATAGTAATAAATAATAATTTTATATCTAAAATAATAATAGAAATAAATAAATAACTCAAATATGATGAATTACTCTGATAATTCAATATTAATCTCCTATAGAATACACAAATATTCATTGCTTATATAGAGTAAGGTGTACATGATAAAGATCAGGGAACTCATACAACACATGTAGTTCAACTGATATCTGACTACAAGAATAGTGGAGTGTAACTCCACACTAACAAGATAGGTTTACAACTTGTGTTAATGATCAACACAAGTTGACTACTACTTAAACAATCTTATCCTATCTTACCATTAATAGTGGAGTGGAACTCTACTGTAACAAGATAGGTGTCCAAGTTGACTACTAGCTAAGCAAGCTTATCTTATCTGGTGTAAATGACTAATAAACATAATAAACTAATTAAAATAAGTAATTAGTGCACCAATATAAATAATAAATACAAGTATATGTAATAAAGAAAATAAATGCACCAATACCCCCTATAATCGAATCTTAGGTAGGGCTATGTAGATAAGAGTCCCAACAATATGTAGCCATATTAGGTACTTTATACAAATAGATGAGGAAAGGAGAAAACCTGAAGGAAAAAAATCCTCAAAATGAAGGTCTATGATTTCTCACACCCCCAAAATAGATCGCAAGTGAAGATACTTAATCTTAGTGAAAGGTTTAGTGAAAATATCTACAATCTACTCCTCTGTAGGACAATATTAAAGATCAATGATTTCCACTTGAATCAACTCCTTAATAAAGTGCATATAGATCTCTATGTGTTTGGTTCTCTAATGATGAACTGGATTCTTTGAGATCTGGATAGTGCTCTAGTGGTTGTAGTAGATGACTGATGGCTCCCAAAATGAAACACTAAGCTTAGTGAGAATATTTTGAAGCTAAATAGCCTCAATAGTGACATTAACAATGTCATGATACTCATCTTATATAGATGAAAGAGTAATTGCATGTTTCTTCTTACTCTAACAATAAATGGGGTTGGATCTAAAGTGAAATTTGTAACCAGAAGTGGACTTATAATCATCATTTCACTAACGCAATGAGAATCTGTGTATCCCACCAAGTTTGAACTTGTACCTAGTATATAGTGAATCTCATATCTGATAGTGCCTTGAATGTAGTTTAAAATGAACTTGGTGGCTCTCCAATGAATCTCATGTGGTGTCTACATAAAGCATGAAACCATGCCAACTACATATGAAATGTCAGGCCATGTATGAGTTAGATAGATGAGGCTACCTACAAGCTGGCGATACAATGTGCATCAACAAAGGGAGTGAAATAATGAACCTAAGTTTAACTCTAGATAATAAAGGAGTTAAATAAGGCCTACAATCAACCATGTGAAACTGAGATAACAAGTCCACAGCATACTTGGGTTGTGAAAGTGTAATCCCAAAAAAAGACTGTGTTATTTGAATTCTAAGAAAATAGTGCAATAGGCCCATGTCTATCATAGAAAACCTATCATAAAGTGTAGTCTTGAAACTATAGATGATGGATGCTATGCTCCCTATAACAATGAGATCATCAACATAGAGAACTAATTACAATACTGAATCCTCCTACCATAGAATATAGATATTCAGATCTGAGTGACATCTCAAGAACTCAATTGAAAGAAGAAATGTGTTCATTTTAGAATACCAAGCTTTGGGGTCTTGTTTCAAACCATAGAGAGACTTATGTAAGTGGCACACTAATGAAGTATCCTAAATGAACCCCTATGGTTGCTCCATATATATTTCCTCATGAAGAAATACAATCTTCACATCTATTTGATGTACAACCCAACTATGAGCTACACCAATAGCTAGTATCAAGCAAATGGAATTCATATTAGCAATAAGTGCAAAGGTTTTTGTATAGTCAATGCCTTCCACTTAGGAAAAACCTTTAGCCATTAAGCATGATTTATACTTATCAATATTTCCATTGATTGAAAACTTTGTCCAATATATCCACCTATATTGTACTAATTTTCTTCCCTTAGGAAGAAGAACAAGATCCCAAGTGCTGGTCCTAACCAATGAGTCATACTCTTCTTTCATTACTGAATCCCACTTAACTATCCCTTTAGCTTCCTAAAAATATTATGGATTAGAAGCTATGGTAATGTAGGAATGTGGAAGATCATGCTATGATCGTGTTCTCCTTCTATCTAATGGATCCCTAACAAGAGGGTCTGCATCCACCAAATTCTATCTAGCCCACAAAGGAATTAATGTGGGAGGATCTAGAGGAAAAGGAAGAACATGACCTGGTAAACCCTATTGGGGAGGTATTAATTCATCATCCCTTTAAGTAGATGAATCAGGAATATCATCATCACTATTATCTAATTCTTCTAAAGACTAAGAATGAGAAATGTTAGAAGACAAGTCTGAAGGACTTTCTTCAAAGTAAAAACTTCTCACTATAATAAGCTCATGTGAATCTATATCAATGAGCTGATATCCCTTAACACCATTAGGATATCCCATAAATATGCAATTCCAACTTTGTTGTTCTAAATCACGATGCTTATCTAAAGGTATGTGAACCCATGCTCGACTGTCAAAGACTCTGAAATCATGCACATCTAGCTTCCTATTGCACCAAGCTTCAAGAGGTGTTATCCCCTTTAAATCTTTGTGAGAAACTCTATTTTGTATATATACAACATAATTAATTGCTTCCACCTAGTACTTAGGTACTAATGATTTTACATGAATCATATAACTTGCCATCTCTTTTAAGAATTTGTTCTTCCTCTCTACTATACCATTTTGTTGAGGTGTGTATGTAATTGAATGTCAAAGATAAATTCCTTCAAGAGCACAAAATTATTAAAACTTTTTCACATATTCCCTCCCATTATCTTTGTGAAGGATCTTAACATACTTCCTAGATTATTTCTCTGCTAGAGATTTGGACTCTATAAATCTATAAAATACTTCAATCTTGAGTTTCAAAAAATAAACTCAAGTATATTTGGAATAGTCATCAATAAATATGAAAACATAGCAAGTTTTACTAAAATATAAAGTAGGTAGTGGACCTATTAAATCACTATGAATAAGTTTGAGGACATGTGTAGCCCTTCAAGCCTTCCCTTTATCAAACTTATCCTTTAGATGCTTGCCTAGGGCACAACCATGACATACACCCCTTGAAAATTGAATTTGTGGAAATCCTTTAACCATCTCCTGCTAACTAAGCTACTATAAATAGTGGTAGTTTAGATGACCAAACCACTCATGCCATAGCTTGCTCACTGAATCAGTGTGTGAGAGCAAAGTTGTATAGGAAGACTAAGGTACAAAGTGGGAGAATGAATAAAGTTGAGTATTATTGTAAACTTTTACCACTGTAACTAATGCATTATCCTCCAATTTTTTGATTGATACAGAATCGAGTGTGAACTCAACTTTCCTACCAATATCAAAGTGAGTGATTTGGTAAACATATAGAAGGGTAATTAATAACTCTGGCACATAAAGGACATCCTCAAATACACCACTATCAACATCAACTATACCTTTTCCTATAACATCTACCTTAGAATCATCACCTATGAGAATATGTGGCAAAGAACTTGGTTCTAATCCAAAAAATTATTCTTGATTAGAACCCATAGGATTTGAAGCACTTGAGTCAATTACCCATGACTTGGGAGAATTTTCCAGTGTAACTAGTGTTATAGCTTTCCCTTTCCCTAAATTTAAAAGAGTGGAAGAATCCTTTGAAAAGGATTTATTGATGTTATTCTTTTTAAGAAGACCCTTAAGGTCATTGATCTCTTTATTCCATCAATTTTGTTCACTATGAAACACCTTTTTGCAATAAGGGCAAGGAGTGCCAGTCCTTTTTTGTGAATCCCCTTTCTTATTAGTGGATTTATAATCTCCTTGTGAGGAAGATTGTTTCCCTTTATTATGATATTTTTGTGACTTATCTTGATTATTTTGCTTCTTTTTACTTAAACTTGTATTTGATGTTGATGTTGAAACTTGCTTATGCTGAGGTTGACTTGATTAGACCCATAGCTATTAACTCTTCTTATTCAACCATTAGAATCTTAGAGAATACCTCAAAGATGGGAATTTGATAAGATGTGCCCAATGTGAGTCTATGAGTCTGAAAGCTAGAGACAAAGGATGAATATTCAGGACCTAATTTATGTAAGGCACTGAAAATTAATTGAATATCCTTTTTATCAATTTTACATTAAAAAATTTGTGCTCTAAGATCTATGACTTTAGTGATGTAGTTTTATATTGTAGCATAATTTTTAGAATCCAAACTAATGAGTTCGTTGTCAATTTGATAACCATGAATCTCATCTATTTTTCCAAATAATCATGCTAATTTATTCTAAGTCTCTTTTGGAGTTGTACATTTGTCAAAATGGAAATTCAAATCTCAAGACATGTAAGACCGAATGCATCCAATTACCATAGTATTTTCAAAGAGAAAGTGTTGTAACTCTTTTGCATCAGTAGATGGAGTAAGAAGATTTTTATGTGAGTATATCCTAGCATAATTAATGCATTCCAAGCAATTTTTCCATATGTTATAGTTGTATGTTGTTAATAGTGGAAACTTAGGATTCCCCATCATGCAATTGGAACTAAACCATCATAAATTAGAAATCAAAGTACAAAACACACCATAAAACCCCCATGAATTACTTAGTTTTATCCCATGCAACAATTATTTTTTGGCACTTTATAATTTAGTGCATTTATAAGGCTAGATTATAATTATTCTAGTTTATAAAAAATATGCACTTTATTACAAAAATTTCTACACCAATGCATTGTGCTTGAAAAATATTTAAAAAAAAATGGATCTCAATACAAGGTCATATGTGAAAGTTATGAGCCTCTAAAGTTACAAAAATGAGGATGAATAAGAGATACTATAGAAAAACCTAAATTATAGAAAAATTTGGAAAAAAAACTAAAAGTACAGTAGTGAAGAGTATGAAATTTTAAGCTATTTAAGAAAAATCACTAAAAAATACCTTCTAGTGTTCAAATGGCAAGCTCCTAAAGTTGCCCTATCAAATCTACCTACTGATTCGAGAGGCTTGCTAAATTTTTTTCCTATATAGTCTGTACATCCATATGACCGTACTTGAAAGAAAAAAAAAATTGCTTTCTAGGTGACTGTGTCCAAATTAGACAAATTTTATATAGATCTGTAGGTTTTGATGCCTTTCAAATGCAACCATAGGTCCATTTTACTAAAAAAATGCTTCAATTTTTAGGTACCTATCAGATTTGGCATGGTTATTTTGGATCAAACCCTTACCATTTTCACCTCCTATACCCAATTTGGATAAAATTATAGATGATTTGACTATCTTAGGCACTCTGAACTCAATGGTGAGATCATAAATTCTTCAAAAAGATCCAATTTGTGCATGTATATAAAATCAATAAATTGATCCTATATCTAGATATTTTTCTCTTAAATATTTAGTAATAATTATTACAAGATCTAATGAATCTAATAGAAAGGATAAACAAGAGATAAAAATAGTAATAGTAATAAACAATAGTTGTATATCTAAGATAATAATAGAAATGAATAAATAACTCAAATTTGATGAATTACTTTGATAATTTAATATTAATCTCCTATAAAATACACAAATAGCCATTGTTTATATAGAGCAACACATGAATGATAAAGATCAAGAAACTCACACAACACATGTAGTTCAGCTGATATTTGACTACAAGAATAGTGGAATGCAACTCCACACTAACAAGATAGGCATCCAACTTGTGTAAATTATCAACACAAGTTAACTACTAGTTAAGCAATCTTATCCTATCTTATCATGAATAGTGGAGTGTAACAAGATAGGTGTCCAAGTTGACTACTAGCTAAACAAGCTTATCCTATCTGGTGCAAATTATTAATAAACATAATAAACTAATTACAATAAGTAATTAGTGCACCAATATAAATAATAAATACAAGTAAATGCAATAAAGCAAATAAATGCACCAAAAAATCATACACATCATCCATCATCCAAACATCAATCCTACAAGGGGAGATGATGTCAAATTGCCTGCATCTCTTGTGCATGTATTTGTATCTACATCAAAGCAAATCCTAATTTTGGTAAGAGGATTGTAAGAAAGTTATAATAGTTTTGTTTCTTTTATTATTTTAATTACATTATTTTTAGTCTTGATCAATCTGTAAACATACTCCTAGGTTAATGGTAGTATTTAAATTCTAATTTTGATTTTCTACTAATGAAGCTAACCTTTATTTCATGATGTTACATAATTAATTAAGTCTGGGAATGAAGTGGTGCCAAAAAGGGGTACGTAGGACAAGTAATTAATGGTAATTCAAAAAATGGTTAATGACTAAGCTCTTCAAATATTTAATTTTTCCCAAAGCATATTGAAATGTCAGACTCAAGTTGTATATAATAAAGGGAGGTTTTATAAGATTAAATATGACTCATCACATTTAAGAAATACATAATCCAAATCAATGAATCAATTAAACAAAGTGCAAGGTTCACTTCACAACAATTGATGGCATTAAAACCATGAGAAAAATAACATAAAAATAGCTCAACATAATTTAATCTAGAGTGTCTAACTTATGGAATAAAGTAAAAATAGATTAATAAAGGGTATATAGATTAAACCACCATTACAACCCTTTACGAACAAGATCCATATATGATTTGAGCCTAATTAATTTACCTAAGTGTATAATTTTTAGCAACACAAATTTGAGTTACATCCATCTGCCAAGATCCTATTAAATAATAGCTTTGGATTAATCACAAATATTGATTCCATTGATTGATGCACATAAATAATAAATGGGTATTGGCCCCACATTGAGGCTAACACAGTACCATAATCCAAATCCATTTGATTTTATTGATATATTGGAAGCTAATATTTTAACCATAGACCAAGTTTTAGTATAATTAATTAATATACCTAAATTTGGCCAATTGGATGAAGTAATGATGACATTATTGAGTATTTAAAATGAAAGTGCATTCTATTTTTTCAAATATCTGACCATATTCATAACTCAACAACAATGTCAAAGGAAATAGGATTTCAAGCACAAGGCAAATCACTCCTATTGTATAAAACCAAGAAACCTCTCATTCACTTAGATACTAGAGTGAAGTATTCTAAGGAATTTAGATGGATCCCTAGTGAATCTATCAATGATGTTGTAGTACAAATATTATCTAAATATATTACCAAGAACTTTTAAAAACTACCATAAGTGTGAGCTAAGTTCATTAATGTTATGTATTAAATGTTTTGGTTGAATAATAAATTTAACTATCCTAATTTTTTAGTATCTAACTGCATCACAAATGTTGAGAAGGTTATCAACATCATGTCTCAAGCTTTCTAATACTAGTTCCTAGTTTTAGTTTTTTGTTTCTCAAAATATAAGTATGTTAATGGTTTTGTTGCCCCTAATGCTGATTTTAGGCCTAAAACCACCTTTGACAACATTGCATGGACTAATAGAATTTAATATTATGACTATTCATTTTGGTTCAATACATGGTGGATGGAGGTTTAAGGTCTCATCATTTTTCACCCTCATGTGCCCAAATATTCTTGCAATACCTGGGGTAGTATGCAAATGTTTCAAATATACATGATGGAATTTAAATTAGAGTCCATGAGTTGCCCAAGGTGACAACTAATTCATTTCCATTCACCATCACCATGTTAGATAGTGCATCCTATGATAAAAAGCTCTGGCTACCAGAACTATTCAAATATTAATATTTATGCCTCTAAGATCATAGTAGCCATTACCACAATAGCCCCTAACATAGTTGCAAGACAAAGAGTATGCACCTCCATAGACATTAATGGCCCATTAGAGACTACCAAGGGAAAAATAAAGGCACTAATGCAAATCACAATGCCACCTCCTCCACCAAACAAAAATAATCATGGAACAAACCCCTAGCCAATGATAAAAATGTGCCCAATATTACTATAGAATATGATCTCACACAAATTTGAGTCATCAAGGAACAAGTTCAAAATTATATGTTGGAAGACATAGGCACAGTGCTATATGAGGATGAATAAGAAAAATAATTTTTCTTCTAGAAATCAATGCACTCTTTTCAAGTGTGCCAAAACATCCCAAGAATTATAATGGTTGATATCCCCACAATTCTAGCTTAAATAATAATCAACACTATCATAGAGGAATAAGAGAGTAAACACATAATGATATCCATATTATAAGGCATGGTGGGAAAATGATCATCTATAGGATAAGCTAAGTAGTCACAACCAAAGGTAGCATAAAGCATAAAATAATAAATAAGCCCTCAATAGTCATTAATACACAGACCTAGAATGTACACAATGTTGAAGACCTCTCTTTCCATTACATAATTCATGGGATAATTTATCATACCACTAATGGTGGAGGATATTGATTCTAAAGAAGAAAAATCTAAGGTTTAATATCATACTATGATTATTCATTCCTACAATCACTTGAATAAGGTTCTTATTTCACCTACCCATATAAGGGCACTAGTAAGATGGTGTACAATGGTGATATCCTCTCCCTCTCTTTCCCCTCATGATTCATGAATTCATTCATCCATGTCCTCATATCTATCTCTATATTCCCCCACTCATGCATAGGAAGATCAAGAAATTGATCACCAACAACAAGTGAAACCAAAGGCATAGGAGGCTATCATAGCAAAACAATAAGTTATGTAGACTAAAATAACACAATATAAGGTGCAAAAGGAAAAATAAAATAAAAAAAGGGAGGAGAAGAATAAGATGTTATAAAAAAGATTAATAAGAGGGGGGGGGGGGGGGTGAATCAGTCTTTCAAAACTTTTCATTCAATTCCACTTAACATACATGAACCATTATGACAAGCATGTTTATCATAGCAAGCACAAGCATCAAATCATAAGAGCATGAAACACATAAACACAATGTATACATGGGAAACCCTCTAGGGGTAGAAAACCCATTGATGAAGCAAATGGACTACATTATTATAAGATAAACATCAATCTTTAGTGAAGTACCAACTCCACATGGAGCACCAACCCCAACTAGTTCAACACCAACTCATCTAAGATTTAACAACCAGTCACTTGCAAGAAGGCACTAATCCCCTAAATGACTCATCACAAACTCAACCACCTAATTATTTGATTACCTTCAAAAACCCTTGTTTCTTCTATAACATATGATGATCTACTTATTCATCTCTTCTCTCACTTTTGTCCCTCTCAAACTGGTCTTCCATCTTATTCACTCAACTAACCCTCTTCATGGCTTGATTAGGTCTTCTAGCATTGATCCTCATTTGTAAAACCTCTATTAGATGTTCATAAAACTTCTCTAATCATAAACATGACCTCCTTCTGCTCTCTAACTATCTATAACATTCGCTTATCCTCTTTTGCTCTCCCACACTTAGCATCCTCTTATTAGGAATAATTGTTACCTTTATGTAAATTTGTTGTATTAACCGAGTGGTAGATAGTTAGTTTCAATATTTACCAAAAGGTAAATAGCAATTGGTAAATATAGTTTGGTAGTTTGTATATCAAAATATTGTTACATAAACAATATTATGATAATAGATATATAATTTAAGATATATTTTTTATATTGTTATAACAATATATCGTGTACTTAGTTATAGGATTTGTTTGAGAGATTTTAGGAGAGAATATTAGGGAAGTTTATAGGATGTTATTCATATAAATATGTACTATATCCTAGAATGTATAATAAGTAAAAATAGAGTGATAAATAATATTATTTTTATTTAAAATATGTCTCTGTATATTTTGCTCTTGTACATGAATTAATTCTTATGTTTAGCTCCTCCAATATCTATCATTAGTATTAGAGCAGCATCTATTTCATGTAATGGGAGAATATTAGATTGTAAAGGGGTAGTCATTCAGTATTTCACCCCTAAAGATGGTATAACTATGTGTAAATCTATATGAATATTAGTATAGCTTTGTAGCTTTCATTATTTATGTTGGGTTATTGTTTAGTTTTATTGTTGTGTCTAAGGCTCATTCTTTGGTGAAGTGATACACCATCTGTGTACATCAATTCCATAGGTGACTACTCATGAACTCTAAACCAGTAATAATACCAAATTTTAGATTCCCAATAGCACTTAAACAAATCAATACCATTCATTAATACAATACATTCATTCCCAAATTTGTCAAGACACTTTAATCATCTAACTGGTAGCTTCATACACAACTAACTTCTCTTGTAGTGCCTAGAAAGGAAATTTTGAAATTATATTGTAATCACATTATTTTTCACACTTAAAGCCCTAAAAACACCTATATACATGTTTTTAGATCCACCCTAAGCTATACAAGAACTTTCAACTCCTTATTCTACCTCAAAAAGTAATTCTCTTTGTTAAGCCCTTTTAGGCCTTGCAGCCCTAACAAGAGATTTTTTATCCTTTATATTTTAGATTAAAAACTCCTTAATCAATAAAATATTATATTATAGTACCCATTATAAATTTTTACAACATATATTAAATACATACAAGGTTCCTTAGGAACATCTTCTCCAAACTTCAACTTTTCCTATTCTTGACTAGGCCTAATAGCCCTTACTACAAGCCTATTTCAATATATCCCTTACATTTTATTATTTAAAGGTATTAAAATAATAATTATGAGTTTAATAAATACCCATATTACTTATTAAAACCATATGACAACATCTTCTATACATTAAATCCTTCCTTTTTCACAAGAATGAGTAAACAGGTTTCGTATAGTCCTTGCAACGTGAATATATTTTTCCATACATAATGATTCATCATGAAATTTTTTAAATTACATTACTAACACTAATTAAAATATATTTTAAGGTTTTTAGGAATTTTCCAAGGTTAAATTGTGAAATACAAGCCTTTTTCATTAGAAACCCTAGACAGGGTTACTATACACAGTCTACAGGGCTGAGAGCATACTTTATTCATATGGGAGTGTTTTATAGTGTTTAAAAGGATAAAAATGGTTTATTTAAGTGTGTGTGTGTGTGTGTGTGTGTGTGTGTGTGTGTGTGTGTGTGTGTGTGTGTGTGTGTGTGTGTGTGTGTGTGTGTGTGTGTGTGTGTGTTTGTGTGTGTATTTCATGCAACTTTTCCATTCATTAACTTTACCAAGATAAACCTCTGTTCACTCCAGAAAAGGGAATCTATCATTATTTTCACTATGTGTTTATGACAGTCAACAATATATTGCAAGGGTTTCAACAGATCTTACTTAAAATGGGTGTTATATATTAAAAATACTTTCCTCTTCTCTCCCTAATGTATTATCATTCATAAAAATGTTACTTTCATTCATTTTCTTCTCAAAACATATAAATCTCTATGCCCTGCCTGCACCCTATCACCTACAGGCATGAGAGCAAGGTTTTGGGGATTTTAAAACCCCTGGGGGTTTTCAAAACCTAATTTACCTTTATTTGAACTCACACTAACCTTATATAATTATTATAATTATTTTTCAAGTTCCATGCAATAATTATCATGTTGATCCATTCAAATAATAGTGGACTATGAATGTTATGAATACCCTGTTTATTGATTCTTACAACATTCAGGCAATATCAAACAAAACATGAGTTCTAAGTTGTTTTCAAATCAATGTCTAAGGTTCCACTTACATTTTTTATTCAAATAAAAATCCACATTATTCTTATGCTCTAATGAATATACACAACCCTATACATTTCCTTATCATTATCTAGACTAGAATTCAACCAATGACATCACTATTTGAATACATTCACATAAAAATCAGCATCATTATTATTAATCAATCAAAGATACTTACAATCTAATTGTTCAGTTACATTATCCATGATAAATGGCTTCCAAATCCTTATTGACACATTCACACTTCTTCTTGTCCTCACATCCAATCTTCACTTTCTCTCTCTTATATTCTTGCATACTTACATTCTTTTCTCTCATGGTTATCCTTTCTCTCTTCTTGAATGAGAGATCCTCTCTCTCTCTCTCTTATATACATACCTACCTATTCTTCCATGAGTATAATTCATATATTACTATTTTTGAAAGAGTATCCTCTTCCTACGCCAATTGGGGATCTAGGCTAACAAACAAGATTTGTTTCTATTAAAAATGCTAATTTAGAAGATTCACTAACAAACATCTATGATTTTCAACCATTCCCTTAATTTTCTCCTCAATATTGGCTTCCAATGTAGGAGATCCTTTTAACTTGTCTTTACCTTTTCCTACTTCTACTTGTAACAATTACATTTATTCCTCCTTGAAAACAACATTTTGGAGGGAAACAAGATTTGAATTTGAATTCAACTCCTAACTAGAACATGATAAAAACTTTGCATGATTAATGACTTATATTTACCATGTCCTCCATGAGCTATTGTATATGATCTTGCATCATACTCTCCCTTTATAAAAACTTTGAACCTTAGTTAAAATGAGATGCCTCATTCATGCCTTTGTCTTCAATGTATGCCTAGATCACATTGCTTTATTTGCATTACTTGAGTTTTTATTTATTTGAGATAGTATTATAATTTCATCTTTATTTGCTTCCTCTTTTGGTAGGTTATTCTCCTCATCTCCTTCTCAGATACCATATCCCATCTCCATGCTTCTTTATCTTCATACAAGTCTCCAAGATCTTCTTGATCTTCTGGTTTCAAGAGCTTGTCCATTGAACTATGGACTTCATCCATATTCATCTCTTCCAAACCTGAATATAAAACATCAAATACCACCTTAGAATTAAAAACTTGAGACAATGAAGTCTCTTGGCTTCCTTCACTCTATTTCTCCTTGATTAGAACTGCCTCTGCCTCTTTGGTTCACTCTTTTCTTGCTTCATTCTGACCAATGGTGTCCTCATCATGGCTTGTACCTTTACACAACTCTCTTGGAGAACTAAAGATTAATTTCAAAATTCTCAACTCCTCCTTTAGTGAGGTCTCATATACCTCACCATTCTCTTCATCAAACTTGGGCTCATCATCCTTAAGGATTGCTTGTCCTTTACTTGTCTTATATCTCATTTCATCCTTTCTTAGCTTGTCTTCATACAAACCAAATTCTTCATCAAGATAATTATCAAAAAAAATTGAAACATCATTACCTTTTGTCTCCTTGCTCTCTTTAATCTCTACTTGAAACCATCTTGTTTGTCCTTTGCTCTCAATGGGGTATTTCTTTATTGCATGCTCATCCCTTTTCATATCATCCAACCATTTTGAACTCTCTCCTTGTTGAATGTTAGTCCACATAGACACTTTCCATTCTTCATTTCTCATGAAAATATCATTAAACTATTAAAAAACATCATCATAAATAATTTGTTTACCTTTCTATGTACTTGTGTCATCCTCATGCCTTTGGTTATTTGTGTCAACTTCCACCTTCCTCCATTGACTTCTTGGTGTTGTTACCTCAACACTCACATCTTCACTCTTTGCCTTCTTAGGTACCCATACTTTCTCCTTCTTATTATCATTTGGCTTCTCAATACATCTAGGCATCCTATACCCATGCTCTTGTACCAACACTTCCTATTGCTTGGGAGTTTGTTTCTTCCACCATTTAGGCATCACATAACCATGTCCTTGAGCCTTTTATAATGACTATAATTTTATTTTCTCTCTATACTTGCACATCAGCAACCTTATTCTCATAATATCAATCATAATCAAGTCCTAAACACTCATTTACCTCATTGTAGGACTCATCCATGGATCAATATTTCTTTGCCTTTGTGTAGGGATATTCTCTTGCCTCTTCTTGGCATTCAATGGAATTATGTAAGTCATCTTCATCTTTCATCTCTTCTCTTGCTTGTGTGAAATACTCAACACCTTACTCATGCATTAACCAATGCATTCCTTCTTTTTTATCAACAACAACAAACTCTTCCTTCTCTCTTGTGCATCCACTTATGTGTTTGGTATCTTCTCTTGCACCAATATTCTTACTCTTCAAGGCCCTTATCTTGACCTTCTCAAGGCTGCTCATACCTAAAATTACCCATTCACATACAACATTAGATATAAAAACAAGAGACTACAAGGTCCTTATGAATGTTCTCTTCTTGGCACTTCATCTCTTCATGTGCTCTTCTTGGCACTTCATCTTCTCTTTCTTCTCTCTTCTTGTTCTCTACAATGAGAACCTTTTTCACAATCTCTTCCTCTTCTTTTTGCTCACTTGGAAACCTTCTTATCTTATTCAAGACTCTATGGGATTTACTATTCTTGGAAATATCCTTTTTCCTTCTTTTCCTCTTCATTAGGAGATATATTAGCCACTTCAACCTCTTCCTCATTGGCCATACCCATGATTTCCTATTCAACTGCATCCAAGACTCATATTTATCTAAAAACTTAGCTAAATCTCTCTTTAAACTAGCAATCTCTATATCAATTTCATTACTAATCACACCTCTCTTCTTTTAGATGCTTGCTTCCTCCTTAGTGCTCTCATGTACTCTGCTACTCTGAATTATTCTCAATAATATCTCCATTTTTAAGATCTTCACCCAAGTCTTTTCCACCTTGGTCTCTTGATCTCTTTAGATCCTCACCTAGGTGTTTTGTAACCTAGTCTTTTGGTCCTTTGCCCTATTAATTTTTTTTTTAAAAATCCTATAACAACTCATTAGCAATCATGATCATCAACAATTTATCAAATCCCAAGAGCTTCATGATTTGACACCAAAATTGATGCACCATCCATGTACATCAATTCCATAGGTGACTACTCATAAACTCTAAACCATTAGTCATAAAAAATTTTAGCTTCCCAAGAACACTTAAAAAAATAAATACCATTCATTAATACAAAACATTCATTCCCAAATTTGTCAAGATACTTTAATCATCTATCTGGTAGCTTCATACACAACTAACTTCTCTTGTGGTCCCTAGAAAGGATAATTTGCACTTATCTTGGAATCACCTTCTTTTTCAAACTTCAAGCCCTTAAAACACATTTATACATGTTTTTAGATCCACTCCAATCTATAAAATAACTTTTAACTCTTATTCTACCTCAAAAATCAATTCTTTATGTTAAGCCCTTTTAGGCCTTGTAGCCCTGTCAAGAGAGTATTTAGCCTTTATATTTCAGATTAAAAACTCCTTCATAAATACAATATTATATTATAGTATCCATTATAAATTTTTACAACATATATTAAATCTAGACAAGGTTCCTTTGGAACATCTTCTCCAAACTTCTACTTTTCCTATTCTTGACTAGGCCTGATAGCCCTTACATTTTCTCCTTGAAAGGTATTAAAATAATCATTATGAGTTTAATAAATAGCCATAGGACATATTAAAACCATTTTAAAAAATATTATATACATTAAATCCTTCCTTCTTCACAAGAATGAGTAAACAAGGTTCGTTTACAATCTCCTACACAAAGTATAGTCCTTACAACATGAATATATTTTTCCATACATAATTATTCATCATGAAACATTTTAAATTCCATTAATAGCACCAATGAAAATATATTTTCAGGTTTTCAATAATTTTCCAAGGTTAAAATGTGAAATATAAGGCTTTTTCATTAGAAACCCTATACAGGGTTACTATACACAATCTATAGGGTCGAAAGCATACTTTATTCATCTAGGAGTGTTTTATAGTGTTTAAAAGGATACAAATGGTTGATTTAATTCTATATATGTCATAAAACTTTTCCATTCATTAAATTTTCCAATCTAAACCTTTGTTTGCTCCAGACAAGGGAATCTATCATTATTTTCACTGTGTTTTTATGACTGTCAACAATATACTCCAAGGGTTTTAATGGATATTGCTTCCAATGGGTGTTTTATCTTAAAAATAATTTAATATTCTCTGTTTTATGTATTATCATGCATAAAAAGGTTACTTTCATTCATTTTCTTCTCAAAACATATAAATCTCTATGCCCTACCTGCACCCTGTCACCTACAGGCCCAAGAGTAGGGTTTTGGGGATTTTAAAACACTTGGAGGTTTTAAAAACCTAATTTATCTTTATTTGAACTCAAACTCACCATAAATACTTATTCAAATTATTTTTTAAGTTCCATTCAATCATTCTCATGTTGATCCTTTCAAAGAATAGTGGACTATGTATGTTATGAATACCCTGTCTATACCTTGTTTATTGATTCTTACAACATTAAAGAAATCTCAAAAAAAACATGAGTTGTTTTCAAAGAAATGTATAAGGTTCCAATTACATGTCTTATTCCAATAAAAATCCACATTATTATTATCCTCTAAATAAGATACACAACCCTATACATTTCCTTATCATTGTCTAAACCAAAATTCAACCAATGACATCACTATTTGCATACATTCACATAAAAATAAACATCATTCTTCTTAATCAATAAAATATAATACAATATAACTGTTTAGTTACATGATCCATGGTTAATGGCTTCCAAATCCTTATTGACAGATTCACACTTCTTGTCCTCACATCCAATCTTCACTTTTTGTCTCTCTTATATTCTTGCATACTTACGTTCTTTTCTCTCCTGGTTATCATTTCTCTATTCTTGAATGAGAGATCCTCATTAAATATAATTGTTTAGTTACATGATCCATGATTAATGGCTTCCAAATCCTTATTAACAAATTCACACTTCTTTTCCTCACATCCAATCTTCACTTTTTGTCTCTCTTATATTCTTGCATACTTACATTCTTTTCTCTCCTGGTTATCATTTCTCTATTCTTGAATGAGAGATCCTCATTAAATATAATTGTTTAGTTACATGATCCATGATTAATGGCTTCCAAATCCTTATTGACAAATTCACACTTCTTTTCCTCACATCCAATCTTCACTTTTTGTCTCTCTTATATTCTTGCATACTTACGTTCTTTTCTCTCCCTCTCTTTCTTCTCTACATACCTACCTCTTCTTCCATGAGCATAATGCATATATTACTATTTTTGAAAGATTCTCCTCCTACGTGAACTTGGGATCTAGGCTAACAAATAAGATTTGTTATCTAACAAACATCTTAATTTGGAAGATTCCCTAACAAACATCTATGGTTGGAATATTTTCAATAATTCCCTGGATTTTATCCTCAAGATTGGCTTCAATGTAGGAGATCCTTTTACCTTGTCTTTACCTTTTCCACTTCTACTTTTAATAATTACATTTACTCATCCTCGAAAACAACATTTTGGAGGGAAATAAGATTTGAATTTGAATTCAACTCCTAACTAGAACATGATTTAAGATTTGCATGCTTAATGGTATTAGCTTGACCATGTCCTCTATGAGCTATTTTATATGCTCCTACATCATGAAGGAAACATAGGTAGGTGAAAATATAATCCATTTTTATACTATCATTGGTATTAGTGGATTGGAATTATCATGAAACTATGCATGATTATCTTATCTCAAGAATGATATGCATGAGATACATGGAGTTGATGTTTGAATAATACCAACATAGTTCAAATATTTATGAGTTTTGATCAAAGGTGACTAATCATCAGTGCACTACCCCAATGAAAAAACTCATCTATTATGAATGATGTGGGAGGAGAAAGTCCATCTACACCTATCAATGATCTATGTGTCTTTATTTTTTTCTTACTTAGCTTTCAATCCTACTATGGAAAAGCTAATAAGATCAAATCTGTGTGTGATGTCTGACTACATCGACTCAGTCATATATATATATATATATATATATATATATATATATATATATATATATATATATATATATATATATATATATATATATATGGCCTGTTATTTCTCTTAGATCATTATTATCTGTGGCAACCTGAACATTAGACATGGTGAAACCATGCAATGTTATTTGCCATGCATCTAAAAATTCAGTATTGGATAGCATTCCCAAGGTCATGTAAGTGATCTTCCAGATAGGTCTTTGTATATTCATGTCTTTTTTGTTAGTTATTAGTTTTTAATTTGTTAAGACATATTAGAAAATAAATAGTTATCTTACATCCATTTTAGGTTTATGGTTTAGTCCTTACATGTCTTTCAGTATTTAGAGGTAAAAATTGTTTATTATTTTTTATAATTCATATTATAATCATAGGCCTATTCGTATTTATGGTCTAAGTTTATTATGAGTTATATTTTTTAAACATTATTGAGTGAGCATATATTATTAGTGTCTTGTGTCAATAATGACATCAAAAGTCTCATTATAAAAAGTGTTAAAGTCATAAAAAGTCAGATTCATTGTCAAAAAGTTGTAAAAAAAATGCCTTACGGATGCATTTTTGCACGGATGCAACATCCACATTGTGGGGAGGATTTATCTCAGAAAAATCATGAACCGAAGCTTCAAGGACACATCATTTGAGTAAGCATATTCATGTACTAGAGGATGGAGGTAAGTTTAATTTATGTTTTACATAGCTTCTCTCTTTGTAATTTTGAGGATAATTTGTGCATGTGTTTATACTAACAAGTGGATAACGGACAAGTGGAAGCAAGAAATGGATGAGGAGTATGACTCATGATGAACAAGATCATGGGCCACCTCCATGTGGCTCCAAAATCTGCACCTTACTTCTACAAGTGAGTCTAAACACCAATAGTGTTCATCTTGTCTTCATCTCCAAGGGTAAACAAAGTGGATGCTACACTTTAGACAAGATCTAAGCCATCAAATATGACTCCTATAATTTCTCCCCACTCACACATATGAGGGAAATCAATAAAAATTCTCTTCTTGTCTTCTTCATCCATGTGCACACACAAGTCCAAAAGGTATTTCAATCACCTTTTGACTTTCTCCACATATGGAAATTAAGGACACATCAAGAAATGCACCACACACCTTGACCCTTGTATTTTTCACCACATGACAAACCCATGTGACTCACCAAGGACAAAACCCATGTCCTTTATATGGAGTGTTACACCCCATACCTATCACATCATCTTGATCACACTTGAGACCCTTCATGGGCCTATGCCACATCACCTTCCTACCACATCACTAGCTTTCCATCACCTATATGCCATATCATGTACATCACCTATATATCACACCACCATAAAAGACATTCATACTATATTACACATCATTTTCATGCCACATCACCCATATGCCATGTTAACATGAATAGTGTCCATGAATAGTGATTGTGAATATTGGATTTACACCTAACAAATTTATCCTAGGGTTTGATATTTAAATATCAGGTTTACCAAATATTTAACCTTAAAATTATTTAGATGATCTTATTTTTATCTTTAGAATTGATTAAAGGGGTATCTAGAAATGAAATGGCACAAGGATGATAATTAGATCTATCACAAGCAATTTAGATACTAAACTTAGATATAGGCATATGTTGAATTCATAAAACTAAGATAGTATAAATATGTAAAGTAAAACTAATCTATGTATGGAATTGATAAGGAAGTAGTATACTTATCTGATTCTAATGATGATACAATGTTATATCTAAAATAGGTAGGAAGTAGGTTGGCAGATAGTTCTGGAATAGTTATCAGATTCTAAATCTGACACATCCAGAGCTCTAGATACTAACATCAGCCTGGGATGGTTATGTTGATGCTATTATCTAGGTTTGATGTAAGTGTAATATATGGAATACCTATTAAAAATGGATGCATCCACCTAGATTCTCTTAGGTTTATCTTCATCGTCACTCTGGTGTATTCAGATCTAGGTCATGGAATGTCACTCCTTGTGAAATGGTAAAACCCTAGTTCTCTATATTCATAATGACCTTAGGTGAAAATGGGTTAGTAAGCACATGGTTTCAAGATTACCCCAAATACCCTAATATTAATAGACACTATCTACATAACCAATACTTTAGAAGAGGGTCTTAGACTCATGTAGTTCTCAATTATGTGTTGGCTTGTGTGTGAATCATGAAATATGTGAAAAATGAGTACAACAATGACCTAGCTTGTTACTTGTAAAATCATGCTCTTGGGATGGTTATTTAGTACTTTATACTTTTGGATGTGATATACCTATGATTGGTATGGAAATAGGGATGTTTTGTTCAATTGAATGCTCTTTGGTAAGAATACTTGGTATTGTTCCCATGTTACTAGGTATTGTAGATTAGAAATGAATGAGGCTTGATATTGTATTTATATCAACCCATTTTGAGTAATAAATCAAATTAAATCACTTATACCAACCATTAGGATACATTTCATTTTCAAATTGGATGACTTTAGGGCACTAAACACTTGCGTCAGGTTTATACAGTAATGTTGATGCTAATGTCTATACTAGATTTTAGTGTCCATAAAACAAAGAAATGTGTACAGGCTCAAAATTTCTAGAGGTGAAAGATATGTAAATTTTAAACATTTTAGGCAAGATATAAGGCCTAGGTCATCAACATAAGACTAGTCAGACTAAGAGATATAGGCCAAGGGGCACAAGGTAGAGTAGATGTGATACCTGTAGAAGTGAGAAAGGTCCAAAGCTGAGAGGAACAACTAAGGATTGGGTTTTTCCAAGTGTACAAGATTGAGATGCTATATAATCATAAAATAGTGTCTACATTACTCTAAAAATTTGTTTTTGATATTTTGATGTAATTGTTATCTTGAAGCTTATTTGTATTTGCTTAATTAGATTTTTTAGTTTGGGGTATCACATCTTTCACCCATATTTTTTGTACTATCAATGGTGCATTATATTTATTATTAATAAAAGTGCATTTTTAAATTTAAAAATAAATAAATCAATAAGCATTTTATTGTATAAAATTATAGAAATATATTTGTAGACACATAAATTAACATTTAATCTAAAACAATGCACTTATGACCACCCATTTACATGCTTAGCTTTAGACATATCATATGGCCCTTTTGATCACTTTAAACCACCTTACATGTGGAGGACTCACTCTTCTAAGCTGATTTTCAACCCTATAGTGTACCTATCCATTATGATATTAGCCTTAACCATCATTCATTTCATGCTAGACCCTTTGCACCACTATTTTTCCCCATTGGACAATAATGCCATATTAGATAGGAGCACCCAACTTTATTGTCCAATCCTACCCTCTCATCCTCACACCAAGTAATGATTAATATGAGAAATTAAAAGTTATGGAAAGGTTGGCCTATGTCCCTAATAAGCCCCATTCAAAGGATGTTCAAAGATATGATTATATAAGCACATTTCAAACCATTTTGCATACAAAAGGCTTCCACATTGAAAGTACCCAAATTCTAATTGCACAATGAGAGGAAATTCCATATTTCTCTAAATTATGATTACATACAACCATCGTATGCTAAAGTTAAAGATTGAATACATCTCTAAGGTCACAAGTCTTAGTTAAGGAACTTAATCACACTAGTATAACACCACAATCTAACACCTTACACCAGTCATTCACATACCATTGTAGCATGGGAGAACTACATGAATTTTATCCCTCTTTAGAGTATTGGTATTTACACAACTCTCAACATGGGGTGTTGAGGTCACACCCAAATTCAACTGCTGACCTTTTTTTATCCCATTGATTTGCATTGGTCATCACATGTCAATGAACTAAGATTTGTGAAGGAAAAATAGTCATATATTGGTCTCTAAAGTTAATCAGAAGCTCCCACATGGAACACAAAACATAAATATTAAGGAAAACATAACCCAAACATCCTAGATCTTTACTATCTATTATAAAATGCCAACCTCATAGAGGAAAAGAGCACTTGCTCTCTCTTATCCAACTTAAGATATTATTGTTTAGGGCTCATTTCAGTTGCAGATCCAATTTCACAGTCACCAGACCTAGTTACTTTGCTAGTTTCAAATGATGATTCATCCTGCATCACTATTTTCTAGCTAAGTTACATTTTTATATTACACTTTACTTATTTAGTAAGTTTATAGATTTAGGAAGTTTCAAATTAGTGAATGTTTGATATTTGAAATTTTATTATTATGGAGTAATTTTTCACTTAGGTTAATCTACATATTTCTAGGTTTCCTAAAATTTGATAAAACAATATTATCTTTTATATGAAAGTTTATAGTTGACTTGTGTCAACCCCCTTTGATTGTTATGTGGGAATGGTTTAGGTGGATTTATAGAATATAATATAAGTAGTTATTATAAAAATGTGGTTAGTGTAGACACCAAAAAATTGTCTAGTAACATAATTTAGTAATATTTAATTTTAATTTAACACCCTTATTTATGTGTGGGTAATTTTATCCAAATAAGATAATATGAGCCTTATTATCAACTTCCTCCTTGTACATCCCCTATATTATCTTGTGCATCCCATTATCTTATCCTTATCTTACTTTATGCTTTACACTTCCTTTAAGTTAGATACTCGTGCCTTTCTCTCCTTGTATATGTTAGCCATTGAAAGTTTACAAGTGTGTTAATATTATTTGGTTTTATAGACACTAAAATATGGTATTAGACACTTGATAATGTGAATTTTGACCTACCTTCACCATACATGACTTGTTTCTACATACATATATCTTATTCACCATTATCTCACATCCACATGCTTACTATAAGTTTGACCCTCCCATTTTTCTATCAATCACCTACAGGAACCTCTCAGTCTATGTCAAACTAGTTAAATATATTATTCAAACATCTCCAAATCATAATATTCACATTCTTATACCCATACAATGATTTGCATTAATTATTATTCAAAGATATTAGTAACTATTATCCCTCTCATCTTTTTTTTGAAAAATATAATTTTTAATTATTAATCAAATCTATTAGTCGTAAGCACTTTTTTCTCCTATGGAGGTTACTCACCTCACCCCATATTATAATATTAGTGCAATATAAACTTACTATCAGATATGATGAGGATACCATTTTCATTTCCCTTTCTCAATCATGTTTATTCTAGGTTTATCTTTAATATGTTTTTATGTTATGAGCATATTTTTATAATATTAATTTTATTATATTTTTCCTTAAAGTTATTTTATCTTGTGAATCATAGATAATAAAATTCCAACAATAATATCAATCCAAAACAAATATAAATCTATTTTTTAAAGTTCAAATGTAAAGTGGGTGGGATCTTTCCTCATCTATCCATCTTCAAATTTTAATAGGAATATTAATGTATAAAATGATAGCAATATATTAAATTTTATATGAAAGTTTACACAACCCCCTTTGATTTTTATAGGGGGAAATTTAGGTGTATTTATCGAATATAATTAATTATTAAAAAAAATTGGTTAATTTAGACATCTAAAAATGATCCAGTAAAATTATCTAGTATTATTTACTTTTTATTATCACACTTATTTATGTATGGGTAATTTTGTCCAACTAAGACAATATGGCCTTCTTGTTGAATACCACCTTGTACATCTCCTATCTTATATTTTTCACCCCATTATCTCATCCTTATCTTACCTTGTTATTTACACCTCCTTTAAGTTGGGTACTCATGCCCTTCTTTTTATCTTATTGCAGATCCTAGCTATTGGAAGTTGAAATATGTGTTAATATCATTTGGTTTGAATTTAAATTCCATATATAAATATATAAGTATTGTAGTTCATTTGAAAAAATATGATATATTAACATAAAGATAAGTCATTAACACATAAGAATGATCATGAAATCATTAGAACAACCATCATTGTTTGAGCTTGGACTCTTACCATGGAGCGCTTTTGATGCACAATTAAGGTTCTAGTTATGTCATGCAATTTATATTTCTTAAGTTATTTCCTTTATGAAAATTAATATTATTTAATATCATAGTTCCCACCCTATAGGGACCTAATGAGAAAATAAGTTATTACACATCATTCACTAGCCCTAAATATAAAACCCCTAGAGTCACTTTGTCTTCCTGAAGTATTCATATATCACATGTACATTAGAGGCATCCAAAGTAAATAAGAGAAATTAGATATTGTTAGTACATGAGTGTTATGGTATTAAAAATTTTGAGATAAAATTTCCAATTAAAATCTATCATAGCCTAACCCAATCAAAATAAGATCCCCCATTCTGTATGATTTACATGTTTTATATGTTTGTTTGAAATGGATATTAATTAGGCATTATTAACTATGTTTTACATATATTATGTGTGTTTAATTATAAGTACATCATTATGGTAATTCATTTATTTGAACTCAAAGCATAATGTGCAAATAAATATCTACATCATAATATCTTAATATGCTAATGATTACTTTTATTCATGTTGTTTCTAATATCCATTCTATTTCTTAACATGTTTTTAATATTCCTCATATTCCTCAATGTGCCATTACTTTTAATGTTTATTCTATTTCTCAAAATGATAAATATTTCATGCATCTCAATTTTTTGATGGATAACATTCCTTATATTTATAAAAAAACATTTCTTACAACATTCCTCTGTCATCACAAAATGTCACCACTCCTATAATTCTCAAAATTCTTCTTTTTTGACTTATGCCACTTCACCTAGAACTTCCTCTAAAACTCCAACAATGGCTACTATGATGAACACTCTATGTGATATACAAAATTGAATAAAACTTCTTTCCAAAAGATAAAATGGACCAAATAAGAACATTACTACTAATAACATCCTCCTAAACTCTTTGGTTTTTTTAGTTATTTTATACTTTTTTCTGACATGTTTTGTTGTTGTAGAGTTTGCAACATTTAAAGTAAAATGAGATCCTCTAGAGCATGTACGCTATCATTTTATGATTTTGGTTTATATTTTCTCATAATAACAAATTATTACTAGTTTATTAAGCTACATAATCATCATAATCAAGATTAAATACAACTAAAATTTAAAAAAATGTTGACACATAAGTTTATGTGATGCAAATTACATCACTTTGGCTAACATTAACCACCATAATTTTTAGCTATGTTTTTTTTGGGAAAGTTTGTTTACTACACAATGTGTCATCTACTTTACATTATAAATTACAAATATTTTATTTCTAGTTATAATTTTACTTGTTTTTGTGGAAGGAAAATTATTGTGCCAAGGTTTGCATCATCTATTTTAAATCAACACCTGAGATTGTTTAAAATTCAAGTGATTTATAGTGACAAATTTTGCATTTGTTTTCAAAAAATAAAATAAATTTAGCTATAATTCTATAATTAATATAAAAATTCCATAATTTTGAATTATAAAAAATAAATTTATTAATTTTATTATCTATATAATAGACAATATTTCTCAACTATATAAAAAATACACTTAAATTGAGTGATGTTTTTTTGAACACTTAATAATTCAATTTGAAATGGATAATAAGTATTTAAATCATAATTATTAGAAATTATACAAATTCATATTATATATAAAATATCCACATGTAGTCACTCAAATTTGGTCACGAATAATTGATACTGTTAGTTCTAAATCATTTTCAATTCAATTGACTTGAGTACTTAATCTGGATCAATTTTGCCACATCCCTCTATCCTACGAACCTATACAAACTTATCCCTTCAAAATTGATATTTTATTCCTACATAAATGTTCTTAATTTATAAAAATCCTTTTTTACATCTATACAAACATTCTAGATCCCAAAATTCACATGTTTCACATAAGGAAAAAAGTCTAGTAGAGGACATTAGTGGCAAAAAAATTTATCCTTTATGGGTTGATCTTGTCCTTATCTCTTCTAAAAATCACTTTTAAAATTAAAAACCTCCATTACATGTCAATCCACATTTTTAGGATAGGTAGTGTGATGTTTTAACATTTTAAATTGCTATAAAGGAACATCTAAGTCACTAATTCAATCACTTGGAAATTTCAATACATAGACACTTACACTATTGCATACTGAGAAAAGCTTCCCTGTTCTTCCAAAGTATAATTTCAATCAATTGAAGTAGTCCTTATCCAAGTCAAGAGCCTATTATATCCATGCCATATCAAAATATTATCAATTATTTAAGCCATCTCTAAATGCATTCATGTAGTCAAAGGAACACATTTACAAAAAATAATCAAAGTGGGAAAACTGCGTGGACTTGATTTCCATATTTAGAGTATTGGATACATAGGAAATGATAAATCACCATGGGGTGACTAGAGTCAACTTAGCCCAATACATTCCCCCATTTTTATATTTTTAGGTTTTAAGACATTGGAAGCTTTATTAGGGTTTAAATTTTGAAGAATTTATTTATAGAAATTTAGTGATCTAAAGGTCAAATTTATGCACATAGGTGTGATTCAAGTTGTCATAGATGATTTCTCATATATTCTCCTAATTTTTAGTACAGAATATAATTGACCAACTTAAGACAATAGTTCTAGTCAATCTTTTCCTAGTTTAAATGATCATAGTCCTTCATTAGTTTTAGTCACAACTTTTAAGAACTTGTAGAATCAGCAATTATTGTTCAATTTCACACAAATAATAGAAACTAAATAACTAGTTATTTTGTTTGGTTAATTATTGGTCTTCATTCATTTGATTGTGCTATATTGATTTTGGTCATTTACTTTCATTCTTATTGTCACAATTTGATTTTAAAAAATTTCTATCATTTTATTCAATTTATCTAAATTAGGTTTAATGGTCATATTAATTCCAAATACTTATCAAATATATTAGTGAATCAAATTTTTATTTCAGAATTGCTTTAATTTTTGTATACTAGGGTTTAGATAAATTTTAGAGCATCTGACATTAAAATAATTTTTTTGCAACCTTGGATCTAATATTAAATATTGAAATAACTTATTTTAGACCTCAAATTTAATCTCTGATATTGAAAGCACTTTTATTTGATCTCAGATTTGATACCTAACACCTTTATTTTGACCTTGGATTTTAGGAGAATTTACTAATATCCATACATAAAACTTCCTTTTGTTTCTAACATTTGATTTTATATTATTGTTTACAAAATATTTTACACACTATTTTTCTATGCCATCTAAAAAACCTACTTCCCTTATTCCTCTAAGGCACACTACTAGGCTAAGTGGGGCCCATTTTGAGTACATTTAAATTCATGTAACCACTATTAAAATGGATTCCTTTAATACAAAAAATTATTCTCTTTCTTTTGATGAATAGATTTCTCAAGGTTATTTTCAAAAAGATAATCATACTGAACAAGATGATCATAGTGCACAAGATAATTATGAAAGATTAGATAGGATCCATCTTTATGAACTCTATAAATTAGATCATGCACAAGTCCAACATTTATATGTATTTTGAGAAGGAATTCAGAAAATTCCACAAGATATATCAAAATTAATTAAAGTCATTTTAGATTTTAAAAGTGCAAAAAAATAAAAAAAATTTACTTTCTCTTCAATCAAAAAAAAAATTACTTTCAATACTGACAAAGAACCACTCTTTGAACTATTAACCCTGGCACAAGTGTTGCTAATTATATTGTTAATACTATTATTATAGCTACACCTTCATATTTGGTTACAACACAAGGCTTCCAACAAACATATATGCCCCTACCTAACCAAATGACTCATACATGACCTTTGATAGCTATGATTATTACATCACCTACTTTGCCTACTACACAATATCCCATGCAAACTATTTCACTTTAGCATGCTAAAGTGGTGTAGTTATAACAAGGTATACCAAAATCTAGCCAATTAATGGCTTTTCAAGCCCTGCTTCATAATCCATTAACACCTAAAAATGCATTATATCCTTTACTTATAAGATTTTTCACTCCTAAACTTCTATTATATGAGGGTAAATAAGATCCAAAACAACATCTTAGATATTTTCATGTAGCATGTTTTGATTATTCTTTCAATGACAAGTTGCTAAATAATTTATTTCCAATAAGCCTAAGAGATTACACCTTGCATTGGTTTTATGATTTATCTATTCAATCAATCAAAGCATTTAATTAATTCACAGATCATTCTCTCAAGAATGTTGCTATCAACATTGATGAAAATATTTCTTATGTGCAAATTTCTAAGCCTAAGCAATTAAATAATGAGGCTATCAATGATTATGTACTTTGCTAAAAGACCATGCTTGCAAAAATATATAACTTCTTGGTGGATAATAAATTATAAGATATTTTAAAACAAAGTTTACTGCACCTTTTTATGATGTGATTATTTTCAAAAAATTCATACCATTTGAAGAACATTATCATGCACAAAAAAAAGAGAAGTCAAACTTATTGTTTTAAACAAGATCAAATATGCAATCACCGCTACTTCAACAACCACGACTAAGTTTAAAATAAAACTATCTTACAAAGCTAAGCCAATGGACACTAAAGATGATGAAAACATCAAAATTAATGATATTTATTAACATGATAACAAACTTAATTTATTAGATCAACCAGGTAGTTAATTATATGTATATTAATACAATGGCCTCATAAACTACTATAAAGTTACTTGAGTGTAATATTATTAATCTACCAACAACATTTGAGCTAGATATGAGTAAACCTCAAGGTAGATATTTTTTTAAGTGAATATTGTGATTACCATATATGCAATGGTCATTATACTAACAAATGTTTCAAGCAAAAAAACCTTAGTCAATACCTTATTAATAACAATGTCATTGAGATATGTATGTCTATAGAGGAAATTAAGCCTCAACATAATGAATATGATAAGTTAAAAAATTTCAATGAGACATTTCCAAATCATGATACAAATAAGGATAATTCAATAGTGTGCCATACCTAAAATTCATATCCACCTCCTAAGTCATACGATCATCTATTTGATAGAATTATTGGTACAATTTTTCAAACTACTCAACTGAATCCTATGATTACTTTTCATAATAGTGAGATAGTGGATGATTATTATTATTTTCATGCCTTATATATATGAGCATATTGATCAACAACCCATTCATAGTGTATTAGTTTACAATTTATCATGTGAGAATGCATACACAATGATATTTCTCTATTCCTTGGGTTATACACAACATGATATACAACCAAAATGTAGAGGTGTGAATACATTCAATGGAAAAAATAATCTACTTTGGGACATAATATTTTGCTTCTTCAAGAGGGCCCTGCTATATTATCTTCTCCTTTTATATCTATACCATAAAATGGGGTATTTGACATGATATTAGGCCATTATTGGCTATAAAATATCCATGTTGTATATTTTACAATTTTAGGAATTACATATGAGTACCCTCTAAAATCTATGTCTTCCTCCTCAACCACCATCGTAGTTCATTGATACACCTATTCAAGAACAAAATAAATCTAAAATTATTGAACCTATGCAAAAGATTTTGATTCAAGAAAAAGTGAAAAAGACTAAAAAATGAATACAAAAGTAATTATATTAGAAAAATGTGTCATTCAAAAAAGGTACAATCACATGCAACATCTCCTAAATTGGTGATACATATAAGTCAACATGTTCCAAAAATATCACAACATTTGGCATAATATTTTACTAGTCATCATTGGATTTCAAGCCATTATACACCTCTTAGAGTTATTCCTCCCACATTGTATTACACAAGTATTGATCTAGATAGTTTCATAACAATACCTGATGCATTTTCTAATTCTAATTCATGCACATCTAGTGCTTTTTATCCATGAAATTCAATCCTTATACTGATTATTAAATATTAGTATGACTCTCATCTAGATATGATCAGTGGTTATCAATTTTCATTTTTAAATTTACTAATTTTTTAAAAAACATTTAAATAATAAAAAAGTAAAACTTTGATCATACATAGCTTCTTTTTCATCATTTTATTCTTTTATTTATTGCACATGTATTTGATCTAATCAATTATTCTAAGCCCTTGGATCTTAATCAATTTGTGGCTTCTTGGATATTATTTTGTACTTTCTAAATCTAAACAATCAAAGCAATGATATATTTTTCTATATTCTACCATTCACCTTTCTATTTTCACATTTTGAACTAATAAAATTACATTTTATGTCAATGACAATATAGACTGCTATGGGACAATAAGACTTCCATTATTGTTTTCAATTGGTCGATTTTATCCTGTATAATTTTTCATATTCAAATAAAAAATTAAGCACATAGAGCCATAGTATTTCTAATCATTAAATATTTTATTCAGTTACAATTCACATAATAGTATTTATTCATGTAAAATATTTATTTTCTATGTTATATTTCTTGTATATGCATGTTACATACATTGAAAGTGTACATTTGATGAAATGAGAATGTAAAATCATTCCTATACATATCTATTCTATCTTCCACATGTATTCTAGTCACAATTCAGATACACAATGGGGCTATCTTATTCATTCATGGTCATGCCATCATTTTAATGCATACTTTAACTAGACACACATTATGTGTTGTTCAAATCCTTCTAACTTTATTATAATTTCAAGCCCATGGTTAATCACCAAGTTATATTTTTTATATATTGATAAATACAAAAAAATAAAATATTTCAAAAATATTAAAAAAATCCAAAATTAGGACTTGAACAAGATTAGACATATTTTTTAAAGCATTGTCATATGTAATTTATCTCATAATTGGTAGATAAGATACTCTTTTTTTATCACGTATGCATTTCACTAGTATTTAATAGTGTTATGTAAGACATACATATTTCACATGGACTGAGATATTGGACTTTTCTCTACCTATTAGTTATGATCTAGGAATTTGACTCAAGAGAGGCGGTTAGATCAAGCATTAGTCCAAAATGAAATCAAATTAAAACTAACACACTAAATAGCATAACATCTCTAGGCCTAGACACTAGGGGGAGGTTAGTGAGGAAAAATAATTTGAAAACACAACTAGAAATGGAAAGAAATGATAAATATTAACACAAAACACAAATTTCTTACCAAATCCTTGATTTCTCCAAAAGGTTCTTTTGTTGGCTTGCTTGGTTTATACTTCAAGAGATCTTCATTAATGGAGTGTGGCTACCTTCATCTCCTCTTGGCACCTTTGGCTTGTGATGTCTTTGGATCAATATTTAGGAATAATAGCATTACATCAAGATGTGGTTTGAAGCTATTTGGGCATGGTAACTTTGGCTTGAAAGAGCTTAAAATTCAATAGGCAAGGCCTCCTATTTATAGATTTTGCAAAATGATCAGAATGAACCTGAAGCATCCATCTCAAGAAGATGTGTGGCTAAGTATCCATTTAATTTTTGAGGAAAGAAAACAAATTCCCTCATAAATATTTGGGATAGAGGGGCATGAAAGAGGCATGGAAAGGCTTAATACTGATATTTTATGCATTTATGGCCTAGAGATGTCTTCCCAAGAAATGATGTCATCTGATGATGCAGTTATTCAATATCAATTTCTAAAAATAAATATTCAAAAAGCTCCATGGAATTCTTAATTAGGATCATGATTTAAATTAATTATCTTTAAGCATGATTAGTCAACTTTGATGCAAATCTTAGCCTTTGGTGCACAAATTAATCAAATTGGTCAGAATGTCATATTATTAGCTCAAAATTTGACTGGATTGAAATTAGGATGCGATGTTATATGTGTTGGATCTGTTATCCTATTTAGGATTTTGATAACATAAAATAATAAGGGCACATGTCTCATGTAATAAATTTGGTAGAAAATAGCAATCTATATCACCCAAGTACAAAAATGTCATTTTAATTTGAAATTATCTAATCAAAGTTAATTATCTCATAAATTGCATTTCCCCATTCAGTGATACTTTGGACAAAATCTACTCTTGTATATAATAGGTTCAAATCTTTTAATGTGTGTTTTAATGTTTTTAGGCCAAATTGTGTATTTTGGTAGAAATTGGTCAAAAACTTGGTTGGAGGTCATTGGTGGCCACTTTTAGGTGTCTACAATTTGTCCCTATTTGGGAAGGCATTGTAAGATATAGGCACAATAATGTCTTATCAAATAATGAAAAGGTCATGCATGCCTAAAACTTCAATGGCAATGGATGAACTATACGATGCCCCCTCAAGGGAATGATTGGCATAAGTAGGTCAACAAATGGTCCCTTGAAAGAAAGAAGTAAAATGAGGGGACCAAATATATGAAGATGATGGGGTGAGAACACAATGATTTTTAAAAAGTAATCAAAATCACCAAGAATGCAAGTGGGATGGTGTACAATGGTTTGCTCAAAGTGGTTATAAACATTTTACCTTGATAGTGATAATGTGGTATGATAACATAATAATTTTTCCAAAGGTAGTTATAATCATTAAGAATATGGAGTTGCCCTAGTTATGATGGACAAACAAGATAATAACATGCCCCTATTTGGGAAAAAAAAGAAAGTAAATTTGGTGAGAACACAATGATTTACCCAAAGGTGGTTGAAATCATTAAGAAATGTAGGTGGGATGGTGTATAATGATTTGTCCATAGGCAGTTATAATCATTGGACCTCGATTATGGCAAATAGGATTGATTGGTTAATAATGATGATAACTTGACATAGAGGATGAAGATGAATTGGGATAACCTATTAGTGGGGAGATTCCCATCTAAACTAACAAAGGTTAAAATTCTTTCCTCATTTAATTACTCTATTTGGAATATGATTGGGATGGGATTAGGATGCCAATACTGAGGAGATGTTGATGCCTCCATTACTGAGTAGACTTCCTGAAGTTAATTTTTTTTATAGCATTTGATGGTAAACATCATGATAGAACACCATAAGGACTAGTAAATATTATATAAAAATATTTATTATCATCCTATACAAGTTTTCTATTTGTATTTTTTTTCTATCTTATCAAACACTTACGCCCCAACTAGATGCTTATGTTGACACTAGTGTCTAATGCCAAACTAAGTGTCAAGTTCTAAAAGGCCATAAAATTTGAAAATTAAGTGATTTATTGTGATACATTTCCAAAATGGATTATTATATATGCAATATAATCCTCAATCATTCCTCACCTAGAAAATACTTAGTAAATCACAAGGCAACTTACAAAAAGAATTTAATTAAGCATTCAAGTGAGCAAAACATTCTCATTCTTTCATATTTCAAAATTAGTCATATAGACAATCCATATATAGGTATAAGGACTAACTCTCAAGATCCAATATTCAAGGAAAATAATGCACCAATGATAAAAAACCATGATGATAATGTAAATGTATGAATATGGATAGATTCAAGTATAAATGCTCAAGGAATCACCTGATGAATGCATATAGACTGAATCAAGGCAACAATGTTGAAAGAAAACAAATAGGCACACAAACACAAACAAAAAAACAAGCAAAGATATAAATAAAGAAATGAATAAAAGTTAGTCCTAATGTTAGTACAAATAATGCAATGAACATTGTCCCTAAAAAATAGGTGACAACTTAAAAAACAAACATGAATGGGGGAATAGAAGAAAAGGAAGGGGGTGACTAATTTGTCTATATATGTGCTAGGTAAGTAGATGTTACCTATATAGTTCCATAGATGTAATATCTAATAAAAACTTTAGGTCAAATTTAGTTCTCCCAATAAATAAGAAGAAAATGATAACTGATGAAAAACAAACATAATGAATGAGATAAAAGAATAGGAATGGTCTTGTAAAATGGAAAGTGCATGGGGGAAAAGTCCAAAAGGGATAAGGAAAACTAAATGAGAAGTGATTTACTTGTGACTCGGTAAGGGTTCACATAATTCTTAAGGCAAATAAGTGGTCAATGTTTTTGGTTTTTCTAATGGTTTTACAAATGTTTTTAGAATTTTGGATTATCTCAACTCGATAGAGAATGATGAGACACTAAATGGTCCAAGATCACAAAATGGTGAGAGAATTGCTTATTATGCTCATAAAATAGTGAGAGTATGGCTTAGGTTGATCATAAAACTATGAGAGCATGGCTTCAGTTGACTGAGCTAACCTCAACAAGTATCAAGCACTACTTACATAGTCCTAGGATGAGACTTCAAGTCACTATAGTTCCACCTTATAGTGGAGGAATTTGACTAGTGTAGTAGCCAATTCAAACAAAAATAAGCATAGTTGGTATAAAGGCACAATATGGCATAGGAAATGGCTAGTTGGTATGGTTAAGGCACAATAAACAAGTATTTCCCCTAGTTTTCCCATAGGTAAGTTTAACTAGGATACAACAACATAGGTCAATAGATTAATTTACCCATAGGTAGTTATAATTAGTATCAAGACAATAGGAGAGAATGAAATAAAAAATGAAGGATAAAACTACCAAACTACTATCATATTGTTCCAAAAATATTGCCACTATCTATAATATGTGAAACAACTACTGAAACTGAATCTAAATCCTTTTATGGAAAATATGAATAGAACCAAATGAAAAAGAACCAAGGTCATAGGGTTGGGTAGGGAAGGAGAAATCAACTTAGTTTATGGGGAAGGTACGGTAAAATGGATAGGTGATAAGAAAAAATGATAGGTTGGTAGGATGATAGGATGGTAAAAAAGAATGATAATATGATACAACTTAAAATGATCCTTATAGACAATACACCAAGTCACTCTAGCATAGTACCACTTGAGGTGGATAATATTCATCTGTTCATCAAGTTCATTTCCATCTGGTGTGGTAAGCTTGTATGCTCCTATTCCATAATTTGTCATATTGATGAAAGGACCAACCTAGTTGGGTTTGAACTTGCCTTTATGCTTCTTTTTAGCTGTGGTATTCTTTTGGTTTTCCTTAAGAACAAGATCACCAAGTTCAAATTCTCTATGTTTTATACATTGACTGTAGTGGCCTCAAATTTGGTTCTAATAGGATTAGATATTATTCACTGCATCCATGTGTTTCTCATGTAGTAACTCTAGTTCTTATAGGAAATCTACTCGATATTCATTGTCATCCAAGACATGCTTAAAAGAGATGCATAGAAAAGATAGCTTGACATTAATGGGAAGAATGGCCTTAGTACCATAAACAAGTGAATATGGATTGGATCTTGTGGGTGTATGGTGATTAGTATGGTATGCCCAAAGGGTGTGGAATATATGAAGGTTCCAGTCATGATTGGTATCATTGACAATCTTTTTGAAAATGTTAACAATGGTTTTGTTTGATGCTTCAGCCTGACCATTACCTTGAGGGTAATATGTTGTAGAAAAGTGTTATGTGATGTTATATTTGGTACATAGCTTTTTGACATCCTTGTTTTTAAAATGATCTTCCATTATCAGATATAATGTTAGAAGGGATATCATAGTGATAAATGAGATGGTTGAAGATGAACTTGGAAATTTGCTTTCTAGTCACATAAGTGAGGGGTATAGCTTCAACCTATTTAGTGAAATATTTGGTGGTAGTAAAGATATGTTTATGGTCATCAGATGAGGTGGGATTTAACTTCCCAATGAGGTCAAGGCCCCATGTAGTAAATGGCCATGGTGTCAACATTGGTTTTAGAGTCTTGGCTAGGGCATGAATCAGATTGGCATGCCATTAACATTTATCACACTTCTTTATATATGTAGATGCATTTGCATCTATCATGGGCCAATAATAACTAATACATAAGAGATTTTTGGATAGTACTACCCTATTGATGTGGGCTCCATGTACTCCTTTGTGAACTTCTTGTAATGCTAGTGTAGATTTTACAAAAGTTAAACAATGAAGCAGAGTTGTATAAAAACTATGATGGTAAAGGGTGTATCTAAGTAAGGTATAACATGTGGTTTGGTGGATGAAATATCTGGTTTGTTTTTAGGATAGGTCAAGTGGTATAATTTGGTCTTGGAGGTAGTTGTAAATAAAGGTCTGAGTACCAAATAGATTTAGGACCAATAATATCACAAATCATCATGATGGTTAAAGGTTCATGAGCTGGTGCTAACAAATTCTTGATAAGGAACTAATACTCTTTAGCTGTGCCTATTTGTTGAATCAAAGATCCAATAGTATCTATAGCATCTATGGTTCTATTACTTACCCTTGGTATGTGCTCAAATTGAATGTCAACAATCTACCACTTGAGAGTGTCAACCATGGCCTTATATGCAACAAACTTGTCATTTTTGGTCTAAAAGTTGTATGTAACATGATTGATGATTAACTAAGAATCACCATAAACCTTGAGATGAGATATGTTTCACTTTACCACTTGGAAAATCCCTACAAGTACTTCATATTCATCCATGTTGGTACAAGGAAAGCTGATCCTAAATTATTTAGGGATTAGATCCCCTTGTAGTGTAATAAATATAAGGCCTAACCCTGATCCATGTACATTAAATGATCCATCAAAATATAGCTTTCAGAGCTACTCCTTAAGAGGTGTGTCAATGATGGTCATTATGGATTCATCAAAAAATTAGAATGTGAGTGGCTTTGTATCAACAACGGGTACTTTAGCAAGTTGATCTATAAGAACTTATCCCTTAATGGCTTTTTGGTTGGCATACTCAATGTCAAACTCACTTAAAAGCATAATATACTTAGCCATGTAGCCTTATAAGCTATTTTAGATAGTAGATACTTGAGTGGATCTACTTTTCAAATAACCATGGTTTTATTGTGTAACATGTAATGGTATAATTTTTGAGTTATGAAGACCATGGCTAAAAAGGCTTATTCTATGGGTATATAATTATGTTCATACATGACCAATATATAGCTTAAATAATACATTACATGCTCTTTTCCATTATCATCATGTTGAGCTAAAAGTGCCCCAAAACCATTATCAATAGCAGATAGATATAATAAGAATGGCTTTCTTAGCTTAGGAGGAAATAAAATAGGTGGATTCACTAGATAGTCCTTTAGCTACTGAAAAGTTATTTGATAGGATCATCCTAGTGAAATCTAACTCCTTTATTCAGAAGATGTGTAAAAGGATGGAATTTGTCAACCAATTGTGATATGAATCATTAGATAGAATGGATCTTGCCTCGTAAACTATGGAGTTACTTTAAATTAGTCAGTGGTTTCATCTATGTTATGGCTTGGACTTGTTGAGGTCAGCATACTCCCATTTATGAAAATTGGGACCCTTGAGACACTTTGAAACTTAACACTAAAAACATGGCTTATTTTGAACATTAGTAGAATTTTAAGATCATCCACTTTGATAAATTTGTTCTACTGGTTTGTGGTTTTCTTTTAAGCTTGACTAATGCTAATAATAATTGGTCTTCATGTATTATAATTATAGGTTTCATGGATCCCTTATGTAGAGATCCTGCTTAGAATTTATAGATTGATTCTATTCAAGTTCTTACTAGCCTTAGGTTTGTGAAAATTCAAATCTGAATTCATGTTATAAAATCTCTCCTCTAAAAACCCTAGCATAAACCCTTGATTCAAATTTGCATTTGGCAGGAGTAGATTAGAAGGAATAATCCAAATTTTGACTTAAGTCTAATTTTATGCTAAGGCTTAGTCATGTTTTGCAACACGACCAAAACTTAGCCAAAAATCATGCTTGGTCCCCTTTTTTATATTTTCTCCCTTTGGTTTCCTTTATTTTTTAACTGAGTTTAATGTTCATGTTGGTAGGGTCACTTTTATTTTCCTAAGCATGGTCCCCTTTTCATTCTAAGGCCCCATTCATGTTTATCAACATGAACGATACCTTAGCTTGAACACTTTAGCCTAACTTTTATTTCTAACTGGGTCCAAACTTAAAAACCTTGCTTCTTCATAGAATTGATGGTCAAGTAGAGCCAAAGATAGGATGATGTGAAAACACCTAAGCTTGAGTGGGTCCCATTATTGAACATAAGAATTAAGCCTAAGTTTTATAGGAAGGCCTCATTGTATTTTTCAACACAATGAGACCTTAGTTTAAAACTTATATTTTCAACTTTAAATTATTCAAAGAGACCAATCATGTACAAATACTTGAATCATGATCAATGGTTTGTGCTTTGATAAGACCAATGATCGAATGGAGTGAATGCAGTGATGAAAACTCAAAAGACCCAAAAAGTTGTGCAGAGCCACCACATGGCACTCCCACATATAAGAACTTCATGAACTTAAATTTGACATTCTTACAAACATCATTAGACATCTATGAGGCTGTCATTGACATCTGTAAGGCCATGAAATGCAAGTTTGTCTAAATTTTTTAATTAAGCAAAAGGGACATATTTTATATCATTTGATGGGTCATCTGATATTATACTTTAAAAAATTAGCATAAAATGCTTTAACCTACGTTCGTGGCATGTTCATTAATATGAAATAGACTTAAATAAAAGTACTTTAACCTAAGTCCTTTGTTATAGCCATGCACTTATTAAATTTCATGCATCTTTACAGATCTAATGAATCGTGCTATGTCAGACCCAGATGATCCAATGACATGAGATCACTGATGAATTTTCAATAGATATTTGAGAACTCATGGGCTTAATATGTGGCAAATTCTCATTTAGTATATGACTAGTGTAGAGGATAGAGCTTAGAAAGCCCACGAAGGTTGAAAATGGCACAACTATGAGATCAATGAATAAAAGGACCTAATTTAGGCTCATATTGATCACAATTAAGTTGAAAGGAGTTTAATTGTGATTTGAGAAAGAAGAATTAACCTAGAGACTAGAATATGCTCCAAAAATGTTGTCAAAAGCTCATGGATTGCATTATAGACCAAGTCAAGGCCAGATCAGAGGCAACAATAGAAAGATCCTAAACATGATCTCCAATATAGATGAAAGAATCACTGAATCCAAGACCAATAAGGGAGCCCTTTAGTAATGGGTCCACCAGCTAAATATTATTCCACTTTCATAGAGCATTGTAAGATATTGAAAAATGGAAGTTTTTTGTAAAGGCATATGCTAGTTTGTTAGAATATTTGCCTCTAGGTTAGTTTATTTTAGAAAAGTAAGTGTATTCTAAAACTCAGTAGAAAAAGGATAGTTGTCCTTACTTCTTGTACATTTGTATCTTGTAACTAGCCAGTATACTACCTGGTCCTTATTTAAAAATGTAGTACTACCATTTTATAAAAGGGGGGAGTTTTTAGAGCCAAAATTACTTTATAAACTTGGAGTAAGTAATACAAGCAAGGAATTATACAAATATTATCCAGTATTTGTCTGTGTGCTTATTATCATGGCTTCTCTCTCATTTTCTCATCATGATTTATAAATTTGAATGGTTCTTATGGATTCTTGGTATGCACCTTTAATTGTAGAGCTGTTAACTTTTTCCAATGCTAGGTTGACTAAAAATTCTTAGGTTCATTTCATTTTCTTACTCTTCTTGCATTTAGGCCAATGTTTTTGCTTGTAAGAGTAAATATGTAAAGTGCGTCTGGTTCTTATCTACATTTTTTCATACCTTCCTTAGAAGCCTTCCTGATGTGAGATGTGATTTGGGCTAAGTTGTTTCACTTCAAATGTCAATCTTAAGTACATGCTTAGATGAAATTGGAACTTTGTCATGATGTTTAGAATGAATATCAGCAATGCTTCTATCTGCCCTACCCTTTCTTTTGCTCTTTTTTGACTTGGATCACCTTAGTTTAGCTTGTCATTGTAAATGGCCATCTTAAATTAATTCTTAATTTAGTTCTTGATCATAATTCACTATTCTTTACATAGTTACTACATATTCTACTTAGATCTATTATTTGGCCATGGTGGCTTCCGACCACCAACTAATATAAATATTATGAAATAGTCACTTATGGTGGTACACATTTAGGCATCAACAAAGAGCTTCACTGGCACTAGAAGGAGGGCCTCAACAAAATATTTGTGAATTTGTAGGATATTTACTAGTTTTAGTGTATTTTGATCAAATATCACTCTATTCTTTACATATTTGTGTTTCATTTAGCATAACAATGTAAAGGTTGGTGATCTTCATGATTTTAGACAGTCTTTGGGCTTATTTAGACAAAGATTGAAATTCTTTGAATACAAACACTTAGTTGTGGTAAAGATAGCTTTATATATATGAATCTAACTAGTTTGAGGTTAGTAATAGTTATTTTGATCAAAGATTCATAAATACTTTGAAAAATTGAGTTTATTTCAACTTGAACATGTAAAGGTCATTCATAATAGCATATTTGGACACTTTTTGGAGCTAACTTAGTTAAAGAGTGTTGTATTTTATTGTTATTTATATGAATCTTTGAAAAATATGCTTAATGTTCAAATCTAATCATTATTATTTGTAAATATTGATTTAAAACATCATATTTCAAAAAGGATTCAAGGTCACATGCTAGAATTACCTAAGGCAAAGCTTAGGTGAGCAAAATTCCCAAAGTCTCAAACACTTCACTAGTTCAAGTTACTCATGTGTTCAAGTTATGGATTAGCTAGGTGGTTCTTCAATTAATGTGCTAGGTATAGTACATGATCTTCCTTGAAATCTTGAAATATATTTGCCTTTGTATAGTCATAATAATGTCATCATACCTGAAGAGCATGTTAAAAGTTTCAAAGTTGCTCTGAGATTACTGAATGTGATTTATGAAGACATAACTTGTAGGTTATTTCCATTTACTTTTAAAGATGCAACCTATGATTGGTTTTTTAACCTTCCATACGATTGCATTACTAGCTATAATGACTTCAACAATATCTTCATTGATCATTTTGGAAAAATTATTAGTCCCTATGTCTTGTATTAATAGTTCACCATGATTAAAAGGGATGTTAATGAAACCATCGGGGCTTTTAACACTCAGTTCTAAAAAATGTTTAGTAAAACTGCAAACCCTTATAGACTCAATGAAGCTTTAACCTTAGAAATTTAAAAGGATGTTATAGATCCATTGACCTCTATGTTCTTGAAAAGATCTCTTCCAATCATAAATGTATTAACTTGGGCCTATTCTGAAGCTATAGTTATTAATGACCAAATGTAGCCCCAAAGTTAGATGGTGTATTCCATGCCTAATGTCAATCTGAATTAGCCTGTCTAGAATGTCATTCTTGGTATGCCTACTTTAACACTAGTTCAAAACCATTTTCCCTTGATTCATGCATATTTTAGACAAAACCTAGAGATCCTTAATGTAATTACAAGTGGGTCCCATCCATAAAATATTAGAACTATAGTACCCATAACCAGTAGTAATATTCCAATTCATGAGCCTGAGACACCAAAAAATTCAAATGACTTGGTATTAGAAATGGTCCAAAAATTGAGCACTAACTTTATTCAGTTGAAAAAGCTAGGAAATACTAGGGAATGCTCTAATCAAAACCCCTCTTCTCAAAGACTCAATATGCCTCAAAATGGGTTTGATGGTAGCAACAATAACGTATCATCTGAAGACCTACACATGAGCTTTTTTGATATTGTTGTGGCTTATTATTTTAATATTTTTGAAACCTTTAAAATTGTGCTTAATCAAGACTTTGTTGTAGGGACATATGGATTTGTAGGAGCATCTCAAGGATTCATATGAGCCCTTAATTTCTCATTTGAAGATGAAGATGAATACAAAGATGATCTAATTGAAGAAATTGCATCTAAAGAAACTTATATTCTTGAAGATGTAAAAGATATTGCAATTGAAGATCAACAAAATGTCATCATTGGTATACATACAGATGGAGAGTAAGAGTTGCTGGAAATGGATATGGAGCAAATGCATGATGAGGTTTCTTCAAAAGGTAACTAGAAAGACATCCCATGCATGTTTATGTTTGAAATGGAGAATACCCCTAAAGAAGATGATCACTGGAAGAGATCATTCCATGATTTATTAAATGGAATCAAAGAGATAGAGATGGTAGATGATGGAATAGGATAACACATGGATACTTCATCTAAGGATTTCACCAATGATCTAGAGTTCCCAAAAGATGACATTATTTTGGAGGCCCAAAACTAAGATAAGCTAGAGCCTAATTGGATAGAAGAGCTACCTCCCTTCATTGAAAATGAAAATGTAATGAGTGAATCTAAACAAGAGTTGTCATATCACTTCATCAAGAGGATAGAGGTATGGGACCAACATGTTTTTGATGTTGAGATTTTAGATGAACATCATTCAGTTGACCAAGATGAAGAAACCTTTTGGGATGAATTGGAAGATTTTTAAGTAAAGATTGGTAGTCCTCTTCCACCTAAAAAAGAACCTAATTAAAACATTAGTCTAAGAATTCAAGATGATTTTCCATTATTGGGTGAAGATGATATAAGTCAATACCTATCTATGGATAAAGTATAACTAGCACTCCTGCTGTAAAGTAAGAGAATTTGGGAAGAAGATGATTGGGTTTTCGACTCATTTCTTTGATCCATGTACTTGAGGATAGATATGGGATCCCAAGTGACACCATCCAAAATACATAGGCATCCAAATGCCCCTATCTGCCGTAATATGCCATAAAAAAACACTCAAGCTTCAAGGTTTTTTAGTAAACTAAGTAACTTTCCATTTGATCCTAGAGGTAAGTATTTTATGAAGTTAGTATAAGGCTTAGATTAGTTTCTTTCTTATTTTATTTTTCTTGTTTTTCATTCCTATCCCTTCTTCATATATAATACCTGTACATATTTGTTTGACTTTTGTTCGTTGTTCCTTGCTTATAAATAAGTCCTTTTGGACAACCCTCAGTTCAAGTTTTATCTAGCTACCCAAGAGATTCATAGTTCAGAAATATAGGTACACATCTCATACAAATGTTAACCATGGATTTGAAATATGAAATTGATGTTATAATTTAGAATAACTATCAAGGACTAATGAATAGGTTAATTTTTTTATGAGAACTTGAACATTATTTTGATCTAAACTTGGTCTTAAGAGGAGTTTCACATGTGGAATGAAAGATTGAGCTATTAGGGCACAATCATGCTTGAACTTAACAAACATCCTTGCTTGGGACAAAGGTCACAACCATAGGTGATTACTTGAAGATCAAACACTTGATAAAATCCTTCAACCTAGCTATCCTAGTTCCCAACCTTACTGAAATCATAAAAGATCTAAAAATACAAAAATAAGAATTCAATGTACAATCAAAAGATTTTTATGCATAGGTGATTCTAGTAATCTCCACCAAGGCTATGGATGCCTGGTTGGAAGTGGAAAAAGGTCATGAGTGGAGCCAAAGGCATCTCTATTAGGGTTATAGACACCTAGCTGATAGCAGAGCAATGCCCAAGCCTTTCCTGAACTACAAGCATGATCCTTAATGGATATCCAAATATGATCTAAGTCAATGTTAATTATTAAAGGCATAGAACTTGGATGTTATCCTCTGAATTCCATAACAAATAATAAATGGAATGAAAACACACACACAACATGGTTATGTCTTAATGGTTGACCCTAATTTTGCATGTGCAAAGCTTATTTCAACCTTGAACTGATCTTGGTAATGGCATAGATCAAGTAAAATAGGTAACTTGGTCATGTGTCCAAACCAGAGCCTATGAGTTTTAACATATTTCTATATTTCCTCTAGAAGTTACCATTTTTTGAATTCAACATACCCCTATTTCTAAAAATTGGGACCCTTGAGAAACTTTGAAACTTAACATTAAAAATGTGGCTTGTTTTGAACATTAGTAGAATTTGAAGATCATCCACTTTGATAAAGTTGGCCTACTAGTTTATGGTTTCGCTTAAAGCTTGCCTAATGATACTAATAATTCATCTTCATGTCTTATAGTTGTAGGTTTCATGGAGCCATTATGAAGAGATCATGCTTAGAATTTACAGATTGATTCTATTAAAGTTTTTTCTAGCCTTTAGTTTTGAAAATTTGAATTTGAATTCATTTCTAAAAGCTCTCCTCTAAAAACCCTAGCATAAACCCTTGGTTCAAATTTGCATTTGGCGAGAACAAATTGGAAAGAATAATCTAAATTTTGACTTAAGTCAAATTTTATGCTAAGGCTTATTCATGTTTTTCAACATGACCAAACCCTAGCCTAAAATCATGCTTGGTACCCTTTATTATTTTTGCCCCTTTGGTTTTATTTATTTTCTAACTGAGTCTAATGTTCATGTTGGCAGGGTCACTTTTATTTTCCTAAGCATGGTCCCCTTTTGTCACCTATTCAACCTAGAGTCTTAATTCTAAGGCCCCATTCATGTTTATCAACATGAATGAGACCTTATTATAAATGCTTTATCCTATGTTTTATTTCTAACTAGGTCTTAACTTAAAAATTTTGCTTCTTCACAGATCCGATGGTTTGTGCTTCATCATTCCTCTTGATCAGATGGCATGAATAAATCCCAAATATCCTAAAGCCTTCACCATTTGGATCAATCCTATGGCATCATAAAGATCACAATCAATATCCCATGCTTAAGTGGAACCAAATATATGATGATGCAAAAATACCTAATCTTGAGTGGGTCCTATTATCAAACATAAGACTTAAGCCTAAGTTTTATCGTAAGGCCTTATTATATTTTAAAATACAATGAGACCTTAGTTTAAAACTTTAATTTTTGACTATAAATTATTTAAAGAAATTAATCATGTATAAATGCCCAGATCATGATCGACAGTCCACACTTTGATAGGACCAATTATCGAATAGAGTGAACATAGTGATGAAAATTTAAAAGACCTAAGAAGCTACATGGAGCCACCACATGGTGCTACTACATATGAAAACTCCATGAGCTCAAATTTGACATTCTCAAAAATGTCATTAGATGCCTACGAAGCTTTTATTGATGTTTATGAGGCCGTCAAATTCAAACTCATCTAACATTTTTGCTTAGGCAAAAGGGACATGTTTTATATCATTTGATGGATCATTTGATATTATACTTTAAAAACTTAGCATAAAATGCTTTAATCTAAGTCTATGACATGTTCATTAATATGAAATATACTTAGAGAAAATTATTTTAACCTAAGTTTTTTGTTATAGCCATGCACTTATTAAATTTCATGTATCTTTCTAGATCCAATGGCTCGCACTATGTCAGACCTAGATGAACCAATGATGCAAGATCACTAATGACTTTTCAATAGATCTCTGAGAACTTGTGGGCTTGAAATGTGGTGAGTGACAATTTGATATATGACTAGTGCAAATAAAAGAGCTCAAAAATCCCATGAAGGTGCCAAATGGCATAACCATGAGGCTCAATGCATAAAATGACATAATTCAAGCTTAGATCAATCACGGTCAAGTTGAAAGGAGTTCAATTATGATTTGAGCAATAATAATTAACCTAGAGACTAGGATATTCTCCAAAAATGTTGTCAAAAGCTCATGGATTGCATTATAGACCAAATCAAGGCCAACTCAGAGGTAACAATAACAAGATCATGAACATGATCTCCAATATAGGTGAAAGAATCACTGAAGCCAAGAACAATAAGGGAGCCCTTCAGCAATGGGTCCACTAGCTAAATAATATTCCACTTTCATAGAGCATTAAAACATTTTGAAAAATGGATTTTTTTTGTAAAGGCATATGCTATTTTGTTAGCATATTTGCCTCTATGTTAGTTTATTTTATAAAATCAAGAGTATTCTAAAACTCGATAGAAAAAGGATAGTTGTGTTTACTTCTTATACATTTTTATCTTACAAATAATCAATATATCGCCCAGTCCTTCTATAAAAGGTAGTACTACCATTTTATAAAAGGAGGGAGTTTTTAAAGCCAAAATTACTTTATAAACTTGGAGTAAGTAATACACGTAAGGAATCATACAAATATTATCTAGTATTTGTTTATGTGCTTATTGTCATGGCTTCTCTCTCATTTGATCATTCCAATTTCTAGATTTGAATGATTCTTATAAATTCTTGGTGTGCACCTTTGATTGAATAATTTATAACTTATGTCAATGCTAGGTTGACTGAAAGTTCTTAGGTTCATTTCATTTTCTTGATCTTCTTGCATTTGGGCCAATGTTATTTTCTTGGAAGAGTAAATATGTAAAGTGTGTCTGGTTCTTATCTACATCTTTTCATACCTTCCTTAGAAGTAAGCCTGATGTGAGATGTGATTTGGGCTAAGATGTTTCACTTCACATGTCGGTCTTAAGTGCATGCTTGGATGAAATTAGAACTTTGTCATGATGTTTGGAATGAAAATCAGTAATACTTCTTTCTACCCTACCCTTCCTTTTGCTCTTTTTTGAATTAGATCACCTTAGTTTAGCTTGTCATTGTAAATGTCCATCTTAAATTAATTCTTAATTTAGTTCTTGATCATAATACAATGTTCTTTTCATAGTTACTACATATTCTACTTAGATATATTGTTTGGCCATGGTGGCTCCCAACTACCAACTAATATAAATATCATGAAACAATCACTTGTTCTACCTCTATTCCACCAATAAGTAATAGGATTACCAAAACCTAAAACTAATGCATTGGATTCTTATGAATTTAGAAATGAGAAGTGTTCACTAAACACTCTAGCCACCTATGGTACACATTTAGGCATCAATTAGACTTTGGCTAAATTGACTTTAATTCTTCGATGAGACACAAGGAAGCCGAGCAATTTTTATGATGTTACTCCAAAGACACACTTCTTAGGATTAAGTTTGAATTTATACTCATGCACTCTTTTAAAAATTCTACATAGCACTATTGGATGATCATCACTATTCTTTGATTTACCAAGAATGCCATTTACATATTCTTCAATAATGTCATGCATAATATCATCAAATATGATGGTCATGTCTCTTTAATAGGTGGCCCCTACATTCTTAAGACCAAATGACATAAACTGGTAATAGAATGTTCCCCATGGAGTGATGAATGTTATTTTGTGTTGGTCTTCTGGTGATATCATGATCTGGTTGTACCTTGAAAAGTCATCCATTAATGAAAGCATTTCATAACCTACTATGGAGTCAATGATCATGTCAATGTTTGGCAATGAAAACTCATCCTTAGAGAAAAATTTATTTATATCATGGAAATTAGTACAAATTCTGATCCCCTCTAGATTTTTGCTCACTGGGACAACATTAGAGATCCACTCTAAATAGTCAATCAATTAAATACATCCTTATTCTAAGAGTTTTTCCAACTCTTTATTTACTAATATAACAATGCAAGGATGCATCTTATGCAAGTTTTGTTTTACTGGTTTGGTATCAGGATTGAACACAAGGTGGCGTAGAACCAAGATGGGGTCAAAACTTGGCATGTTAGAATATGCCCATGAAAATATATCTTCAAATTGACTCAAAAGGGGTGTAAGGACTTCACGCTCTTTCTCAGTAAGGGATGTACCTAGTTTGATCCACTTTGGGTCATCCAAGGACCCAATATTCACCTCTATTGTGTCTTCTATTAGAAGGGTTGAACTATCTTCAAGAATAGTGGGAAATGATTTGAACCGATTGGTAATATTATAGTCCTCTATTAGGACTAGATCTTTGAGTTCCCCTATGCATGATGAATCAGAGTCCCCCAATAGGAGGTTTGGCCATGTAACAAAAACTATTGTAAACTCTTAAATGATTCGATCAAATGCTTGATGTTCTTAAAAATTGAATTCATACTCATAGACAAGTTCATCATTAGTTGTCTCCTAAGTTATGTTTCAAGAAGGATGAACACCCCTATCTAATGGAGCTTGAAATAAGTTTTCACCACTAGAGTGGCCTTTATTTTTACTTTTTCCCTTGTCAAAAAGTGCCTCAAAGAGGTTTTCACTTTGGGACCTCAATGTTTTAATTATTTGATTTTGGCTAAGGGTGTTCACTTGCTCTCCAAAATAAGCTTTAGGATCCAACTTGATTGAGAACCCTAATTTATGGTCCCCCAATAGAACATTATCTCTAAGGCCAAGAAAATCATTAAAAGCCTCATCATTTTGGAACTCATTAATCAATATGTTAGACTCTTGTTGGTCCTAGTCCATAAATTGAGGATAATATAATGGTAGTGGCTTGTAATGAATGACTGGTCTAAGGGTACAAATGGAATGAGTATCAAATACATTAGTGTCAGCTATGTCATCAAAAAGGCTATGATTAGACTCTACTTCAATGCCAACATCCTCATCACTAGTCGGTGGTGATGAAACATGAGTAAGGTACATGGGGTCACCCCCAGGTAATTTAAATCCAAGTTCATAGGGCCCTTTGTATTTGGTCATGGAAATTGGCTCAAGTGCTCATTGTTGGTTTGGTTTGAGGCTTCTTCCTTCATAGTCCTGATTCTTCATGATTCTATTGGGAATAGGATACTTTGCATTTTCATAACAATCAGTCTACTTGTCATTGTATAACCATGATTTATACCCTTGAAAAGGGTTCAATTCTAGGCCAAATGTTGGTATAAACATGACATGTCCTAGACTATACTTTTTACCTATGCCCTTTGTTTTCCATTATAGATGAAGTGGCTTAGCTTTAGTTCTTCCAAAAGACTTTGGGTTCTGTGGAAGGTTTGTGATATGAAAGGTATCATGGGTAACATACTCCCCTAGGCTATTAGGCAAGATGGTAAAATAGTTGGATATTTTAGGAGGTAGCATATGGGAAAGGGAATCTAGGGTATTAGGATCAATGCAATTGTCTTCTGGCAGATCAAGGAGTATTACCTTTCCCTTATCCTATTTGGCTACTAGATTCATGTTGAAATGATAGTTATAACTCTTGAGCTTAGCCTCTAAGCATTTCTAGTGCTCGTATGGATGCAAATCTCTTGGTATATAAACTTCCATCCCTAAATGGGATAACTTGATATATTAATGCAACGTCGATGGGATTTCACAAATTTCATGTAACCAAGGCCTACCCAAAAGCATATTGTATGATAAATCAAGATCTAGCACATGGAAAAGTGTATCAAGAGTTAAAGGTTCAAGGATAACTGGTAAATAGATGGTGCCTTGTGATTCTCATTCTTCATTATCATAGGATTTGATGGTTATTGTCACTGCTTGAAGATCTACCATTGTGTATCCAACAAGCTTGATGAGCTTTAGAGACACTATGTTTAGACCCGATCCATTGTCTATAAGAACATGTTTCACTTTGAGTTACTTTATGCAAACTTCAATAAATAAGGGGTTGTTATGCAGTGGGCCAAGGGATGACATATTGCTTTGGTTGAATGTAACTTGTTGGGATGGAGCTAGGTGTCCAATCAAAGCTTGTAATTTATCAGGGGATATGTTACTTGAAATAGTGGATTGGCTCAAGAAGGTGTTTAAAATGTTCTTGTGGATTGTTGATGTGTGCAACAAATCTAAAATGGATATTTGTGTGGGTATCTTTTGCAATTGTTCCACAATATAAAATGTCTTCTCTTGGTTAGTATTAAATGGCTTATTCCAAGGTTGAATAGCTGGTTGAGTGATGGTCAAAGTGGCAGATGGTTATGGACCTGGGATGGTAATCTTCAACCTCCAATTTGTGATTTCACAAACAAGATTAAATATAGGACCATGATTACTAAAAAATGATTGTGATGGTGGGAGACAGATAGGATAAGCCTTGTTTGTTAGTGCACTTATGCATGGTCACATGGAAATGATGAGTTATCAATATAGGGTCCAAAATTAATAATCCCTACTTCCTGGTATGCCTATATGCAGCTCTAGGTCAAGGAAGGATTATCACTATGAGTTAGTGGATTGGTTTTGTTTAGCAATGGTCTTGATGGGCTAGTATTTGGTCTTAGATTAATGGAAATGGTGTTAACACAACCTCCTTCAATATGACTTATAACCCTATTATAGTCATGTGCAACTACATGGTAGGTCTATTGGTTTTTGTCATTCTAACCCTTGTTATGTCTATTGTTTAGGTGTTTTTGGTTCTACTAGTTTGGCCTTGGTTGTTAAAACTACTTTTTTTGGTGTTGCACTATATGTTATTATTATTGTTGCTATTGTGGTTAGTTATTATGTTGGGGAAAGGGGTTTTGATAGATTTTAAGGGTTTGATTAGAAGTGGAAGTGCCATCATCCAATGTTATTTCCCCATTTTCCAACATATTTTAAATCAAATGTTTAATTTGAACATAATAGTACAAATTATGTTTTTTAAACCCATGATATCCACAAAATTCATTTTAGTGGTAATAATCAGGATAAGGAATGCCTTGAGGATAATGTTTCAGTATGGGCTAACTAATTATATTAGTGGTACCAAGCTTACAAAACACAGATTCAATAGGTTCTCTAAGGTCACTAAAAATGTGATGAGTAGGTACTATTTTCCTTGGAAGAGGAGCTTGTAATGGTAAAGGTTGTTACATTTGTTGCACAGGCTTAGGCTGTTATGCTTTTTATGTTTGCTAAAAAGGTTATGGGTTAGGAGTAACTTGCATATGTTGCATAGGTTGAGAAGATGGAATTTGCACCATTTAGACATGATGTGACTTGGTTACTCTATTTCCCATAACATTTTTATTAGAGTTGAATTACCTTAGTTTATCATTGTTATTGGCCTATGCTAGTTATGATGCTTACACTTGGATTTGATGTTGGTTTTGGCCATTTCTTGGATTGGTACCCTAGTTTTGATTTGATGAAGTAACCTTGGTGATCCCTTTGTTAATAATGTCTCACTCGATAAACAAACCTTTGTCAATGATTTCCTTAAAGGTATGTGTACACTATAGTTCTAGATGATAGGATATCTCACAATGAAATTTTTTGGTAAACACAACAGCTAATTGTTAATCTAATAAACTATGGGTGAATCAGCTTATCAGGGCTCTCCATCATTTTATATAACTTGAAAAAATCTTACCGGCCTTTTGTTTAGCTTGCATCAAGTCGACCAAAGAAATCTCATGTTTGATACTATATGAAAAGTGTTGCACAAACTTGTTTGAAAAATCATCAAAATTAGATACTAAATTCTTGAATAACTTTAAAAACCACTCTAAGGCTTGTCCTTCTAGACTCCTTGGGAATAACAACAAAAGGTATATGTCACTATATGCCATTGGCTGGCACATAATAAATAACTCAGTCAAATGAGCTTTGGGGTCACCGTTTCCCTTGTATTTGTCTAATTTTGGTGGTTTATATCTTGGAGGAAATGGTATCTACAAGTACTCCATGTTAAATGGATAAGAACACATGTCATCCAAATTAAGATTTTTAGTCTATTTCCCAGCTTGGATGGCAATAATTACATCTTTCATCTATTGTGATTCTTGGGCTATGAAACTAGAGGGAAGATTGGCTTGATGCAAAATACTAGCCTAAGTAGATGGTTGAATGGTCATGAGTAGAAAACTTTGACCAACATATGATGGAGGTATTTATTGGGGTACATTGGTTTAGTTAGGAAACGGGATAGGAATACACACATGGATTGGGGGTTGTTTATTGGAAGTATACGTATTATGGTGTGATATTTTGGTTTGGGTTAGGTAAGTAGGTCTAAGTTTGGGGATTTTGAGGTTAGGATAGAGGGATATAACTATAATATGCCTACTGAGGATGAATAGGGACATGTTGTTGACTAATCAAACCTTGTTGTTGAGGGGATACTTGTGAACTAAGACCCTATCATTGAACTAGTGGCACATTTTTCATAAAAGGTAAAGGTTGCCTAATCAATACTTAAGGAACATTAAAGCCTCTAGGTTGCAAGAATCCTTGTTAAGAAGTTGATAGTTGTTAAAGATTTAACATCTGTCATTGACCAATAGTCATATGTTATTGATTAAACATTTTTTGGCTTTGAATTGGTATATTGGTATGTGAGGAAAGAGGTATGTTCACTATTACTTGATGAGGTGGAACATTGGGTGCCCCCTATTGAGGTAGCAATATGTTTTGCCTCTACTATGTTGGTATGTTTGATTGTTCCTATTATTTGGAACACTACTCACTTCCTATTAGGGAGGAGTAATATTCATCACATTCTATTGTTCAAGCATGACATTAGTCATTAGATGATTACCTAATCCTCTTTGTTGAGAGCTTGAAGAATCATCTAGTTGTGGATTAGTGTTAGGAGTTGGTTGAGGTTTGGACATAAAAACTCTTAATCCCTAATTTTTAGAACCACTCATGGTGTTAAATAAAGGTACACTTGTTTGTGTATTTACACCACTTTGGTTTGGATTGGATGTTGCCTATGCATTGTCCACTATGTTTTGCTCAATGTTCTATGTAGAAGCAGAAGACACTTCTTCGATGGTTGGCACATGAAATAAGTTATTGATTGAGGTTTTTTCCATGAATGGTTCTACACCCTAATTTTGTTAACCAGTCAATTCTATTAACACTCCTATTGAAGGAACTAATTATATGAGATGCCTATTATACATGGTCATTTGGTTAAAATTATGCACTAGGTTCAAGTAGGTTTGGTATGTTGTCTACATCTGAACAAATTTATCCTCCATGGGATCCTTACCTTTGACAAGCATACTAGGGTCCTAATATGGTGTTTGGAGTATATCTAAAGGATTTATAAAAGAAGCTTATTGATTGTGAAGTATGTTATGAGGCATTCTTACTAGACTTCAAAAATTCTCATGGGGGAAGTCTATCAAAAACTTAAACCCTACTTCTATATCCCTAACCAAAATTTTATCCTTACTTTACAACAAGTGATGTTTAAAAATATGAGGATCATATGTGGATGGTGCAGTAACATAGTACGATTGTTGAGGAAAAGGTTCTTCAATAGTAGGTACCATAGCTAGGTATTTCTCTATTTATACTTGATCTTACTCTGAGTAAGGAGGCATGTTTACCAAGTAATGAGCTAATGGGTCTTGGTTTTGTGCCCCTACTTGAGTGTTATAAGATGGATAAGAATCTATCTTATAAGCAACATTGTCTACATAGGGGTCTTGAACCATTTCTTCTTATGTGACCACATTACTAACTCTTAGATTGTACATGAGGCTATTATGAGTGTATGAATACATGTTAGGATCCATAGTAAATGTTTCATGACAAAAAGGGAATGTATTTCTATAAAATCTGAAAAAGTGATGTCTAAAAAGAGGTTAGAACTTGGTCTAACATCGTCAAAAGGATGGATATGTATATACAAAAAGTTTTATGCAAAGACTTATGATAAAAAAAAGCTAACAACAAGTATCTAACGTTACACATCTCACAAGAAAAGGTCAAGTAAAAAAGATTGTAAATTGAAACACCAATTTCTAAGTCAAAGTGTTTCAAATGAGTCTAATCTATGAAAAACAAAAGTTGTTATGTCTTTTGGCCAAACACAACATCAAAATCTAGGATCAAATATGTGCTAGGAATTTTGGCCAAATGGAGTCAAAAGCTAGATTTTAAAAGATGAGATATTTAATCTATTATATTTAAAACACTTATCAACAAAAACTAGGCATTTGACTCTTGGACATAAACTTGATCAATAAATATGAGATATGAAACAAAAAGGCACTTGGAGATAGTTTATTTTCTCCCAAATAATGGCACAAACTAGGCTCTTTTGACAAATAAGCTAGACAAAGTTGAACAATGTAACTGTGCTAGACAAAGACTTACAAAGAACACTTGAATTGGTTGGAATTTGGAAACATTTAGACTCTATGTAAAGAGGTCTTATGAAACAAGTTTCAAAACAAATTGAGTAGCATAACAATGCTAAAATGATCAAAAGGTATGGTAAATACTTGATTTCAAGACTCTAAGGCAAAATGGTTTTAACACAATTTCGACAATGTAACACTATTCTCCTCAACTCAAATGATACACACACACAAAGTTGACAAATCTCTAAGGTAAAAGTGTGTTATCAAATGGACTTAAGACAAAAGGTGAAATAGGATGGGTAGTACAAAGTTTAAGATTCAAAGCATTTAGTAAATACATGAGATGACTTGAGTCCTACCAAATGATGATAATGATGTTGAGTCTAAAAATAACCCTCAATTCAAATTGGGAATTGAACTCAAGTTAAAATAAGTCAAGTGCAAAGTGGTGAACCTAATTTAACACATCAACCTTTAAAACATGGAAGAGTCCAATTTCAAATTTAAAATATAAATGAGGGAATTAAACAAAATGCGAAAAAAAAATTAGACTCAAATGGGTAGCATAACTATGCCAAATTAGAAGAAATGACACAAAGTTTAGGATGATGAATTTTGAACAAGGAAAAAGGTGTTTTTCACTTGGGCAGCATAATAGCTCCTTGTTCAAAAAAATTTGGAGACAATGTGTTTGTCTATGTCATTTTTGTTAACACCAAGTTTTGACTCCACACAAAAAACCAAGTAATCTAAGACAAATAAAAATCCACCAACTAATCATCTTAAGCCCTAAACTAAGAAAGTATGGCAAAGTGGAGTTGACTAAACTAGCAAGTTTTCAAATATTTTAGATGGATCCCATGCACAAGGCTTTCATGTCAAAATGAAATAGAAGAAACATGTCAATTAGGTCTGCATCATATGGATTGCTATAGAAAGGTCTTACCCTTTTTAAAACCACTACATCTATCACTTGTTCAGTGTAATATAGTGTCCAACATGATCATACATCCCATAGGCTTAACCAAGTGATAGGATATGGTTTAACTACTCAAACCACCATCCCAGTAGGTGATCCTGATTTATATACCCCCTAGAGATGGGTTGAAGATAATGTTGGGAGATGAATTCCTTGGTCAAGGTTTCCCTAAAGAGCTCATGGGAGGTAATGAAGTCCCCCTCACAAGCCAAGATGTAATGAAATAAATGACAAAAATAGAAAGACTTTATGGTCACTTCAATATCACCCAATACTATGAAAGTTTTTGGGGAGGGATTTAAGTGAAGTTCTTTATATGCCTCAGACTATGCTCAAAGTGTGATGAGATGGCATTTTTTGTCACCAAAATTCCCTATAGGGGGCAGGGGGAGAGCATACATGCACATCTATTTTCACTAAAAAACACAATTAGTAAGAAAGTTTGAAAACAATTGAAATGAGGTTAATTTCATTACACCAAATTGAAAGTGTTTGATTAGGTTTGTTACTAGCCCTTTGGCTTAAGTGCGAAAATGGAAAAGATTTCACAAAAGAACCACATGAAACAATAATCACCTAAGTTTATTTTAAGCCCAAAGTTTGAATTGTTCAAGACTTAGCATGCTATATTCATTTTAGGCACTAACTTTGAAGTGTGCATGATTTTACCCAAGTTATTTATAAAGCCTCAAATTGAAGTGTATGACTAGTGAAAAACACCCAAATTAACTTCCAAACTAAACTTTTAACTTGCAAAAAATAAGATTATGACTATTTTGTTTGAAGCACTTGTGAGATTGAGAAAGTAACTTTGTAAAATGAACTCTTAGGTTTTTCACACTGTTTAATCCCACTACTCCACAATACAATCCCATGACTCTATAAAATTGTGATTCAAACAATAAATATCGCTATTCATGTTAGTTTAACATAAATCCATAATATTTCTACTTGAGCTAATAATCCCATTTTTCAGGTTCACAATATTGTTATTGTAGACACCTAAATCTGGCCACTAATAACCACCAACCAAGCTTTTGATCTAAAAACACTAAAACATGATAAATAATGTGAAAATGACATATTCAAGTGTTGATTTTGTCTAGGGCATCCCTAAGTGGGGTAATGCAATTTATGGGCCAGCTAACTTTGATCAGATCATTTTGAGTCAAAATGCTAATTTTACACCTGGGTGCTATAGATTGATCTTTCCTATCAAATCTCTTTCACAGGACACGTGTCTTCATTATTTGTTGTTGATAACATCCTAAATGAGAATATGGTTCCAATGCATCTGGTAGTGACTTCCAATTCTAATCTAGTAAAATTTAGGACCAGTAACAAGGCATTCTGATCAATTTGAGTCATTTGTGCACAAAGTACTTAATCATGTTTAAGATCTAATTAACCCAAATCAAGGCCTAATTAATAATTCCATGGAAACTTATTGAAAACTTATTTTTGGAAATGAATATTGAATATCTGCATCATTAGGTGACCTCATTTCTTGAGAAGACATCCCTAGGCTATAAATGCCATAAATATCAAGATTCATGCCCTCCATGCCTCTTAATTGCCCCTTCTTCCAATGTCATGATGAGGATAATTATAAACTTAATTACAAAAATTGAATTAATCCTCAACCACACATCTCAATCTTAGATGAATAGTTTAGGTTGATTCTAGACATTCTCAAAAATTTATAAATAAGAGGCCTTACCACATCATTTCTAAGCTATTTTGGTGCAAAGTTATAATGCACAAATATATTCAAGAAGTCATTACAATTAGTGTTACCATGCCAAATTTATTCCAATCCAATCCAAGCCACAAGCCAAAGGTGCTAAGGAGAGATGGAAGTAGCCAAGTTTCCATTGTTAAGGACTTCATGAGCATAAGCCGAGCAAACCACTACTACAAAGACATTTAGAGCATCTAAAGAAGGTAAAAGAATTCTTGTGTTTTATTCCTTAATTTTTATTTATGTTTGTCATTTGTTTTTATTACCAATATCTCCCTAGTGTCTAGGCCTAGATATGTTATGCTAGCTAGTTTGTTTCTTTCATTTTGTTTTAATTTTGGAACTAACACCATACTAACCATCCTCTCTTGAGTCAAATTCCTAGATTCACATATGGCACACCCGATGGGATGGTGACACATCTCACACATGGATAAAATCATTTTTTATCTTCAAAATATTTATTTGGACCCTTAAAACTCTTGCAAATTTATTTTCTAACTTTATTTTGCCATTTGTTGTTTGTTACAGGTTTACACAGTAACCAACATCGACTAGTAAGACTAACATCAATTAGATAGATTAACCAATGTCAATTAGTAAAATTGACATCGATTGGATACCTACCATCGGTCACATTGGTATAACCAATGTTGGTTGGATAATTGACATCGATTAGAAAATGTAACCATCATCAGTTATATAAACCGACGTCAGTCACTATGTTTTTCTTAAAACATAGACTAGATAGCTCTTTTATTAAAGTTCATTATCTCAAACTAAAAAGAGCTTCAAGGATAAAGGACATGCTGACATTTTTATTGTAGTAACAAGCTTGACATTTGTTAAAAACATGTTTAAATCACCTTTTGCATGCTTAAAAATTAATTAGGAACCTTGTTTTGGTGTTTGACAAAAAACAAATTTTAGATATTTATGGTGAATGTTTTCAAAGTTTGCAACTAATACCAAGGGGTCAAATGAACACCACCTCATTTTCCATTTGGGCTTAAAAATAAACTCACCTTTTCAAAGCTTTTTATTTTTACTTGGTTGTTTAGATTAATTTTTTGTTTGGCAAAATGAGGGATGTTGTATGTATGCTCTTCCATTTATCCCCTTTAGGGAACCTTTGGAGTCAAAAGTCCCATTCTTATTGCAAGTATCCTAGTCCAAGGCTTAGAAATAAAGTCATCTAAAGCACTCCTCAAAAACTCATCAAAGTTTGGGTGACCTTGAAAATGACCCTAAAGCATTTATATTTCAGACTTTCTTTATTTATGCAAACTTGGCTTACGAGGGGGATGTCATTACCTCCCATGAGTTCTTTAGAGAAGCTTTGGCCTAGGTTTTCACCTCCTGGCATTGACTTCACTTACTCCTTTATATTTTCACATGGGATGTAGTGGCACTTTGCACATCGCACTACACTGAGTGAATAGTAGGATGTAGTGGTTGAAAAAAGGACTAGACCTTTTTTCAACAAGCTAAGTGATATGGACCCAAAATCTGTGCTTTTCTTTTTCATTATTTAGTGTGAAAGTCATTATACAATTGATTCCCCTAGAATGATCAAAAACTTTCTAGTTTTATTCAACCCCATTTTTCCATACCCTTACTAGGATTTGGATGATTATACTTAGTGTATTTTTGGATCATTTTCTCATTTGGTATGTTTTGAGACTAAAACTTGTTTGTTTGTTCATAAGCCATGTCAAAACAATGTATTTGAGTTGAGGAGGGTAGTGTTATGCTTCCCAAATCATGTCAAACCATTTATCTATTTAAGTCTTTTGAAACATAGCATTGATCACATCATTAGAGCATGCTTACATCATTAGGTTGCTTAATTTGTTTCAAGACTTGTTTCACCTTGTGCCAAAAACCATTTGTTTCAAACCATTTTGTGTATACCATTTAGACCTTTGTCTTGTGCTATCATGTTGCCCAATCTTGTCTAGCTTGTTTAGTCAAATCCTAATATTCAATGTTGAGTTTTCAACTAGCCTTGTCAATTTTGGATCTAAACATTTATTGATTTCTATTTAAGCCTTAATTCATGGGGCTAATACATAGATCTTTCTCTTTTGGGTCGTATAACTTTAGTTAATCGATTACCCAAAATTGAAAACTATTGATGGTTTGTTTGTTCAATGCCTATCCTCATCATTGTTTGTGCCTTTATTTGGGAGAACATAACCTTTCTCAAATATCCTTTTGTCTTATGCCTTATACCAACTGATCATGTTTATGTTTAATTCTATGTGTCAGGTTTATGTCAAAGTTGTTTCCAAACTTATTAGATTAAATCAAATCAAATCATGCCTATTTATTTAAACCTAGATTTTGACTCCATGTTTGGAAAAAATACCAAGTAACACAACTTTTCCCTTTCCTAGTTTAGACCTTGTTTGGAAAACTTTGACCTAGACCTTTGACATGTCAAATTTTATTTAGATGCTTAACCTTTTGTGTGTATGACATTTGACTTTAGACATTTGATGTTAGGTTGTTTTATGCCAAGTCTTAACAAAAATAATTTTAGAGATATAGCTCCACTTTCAAACCACATTGGAGATACAAGTCCACCTTTTGACCAAGTTAGACCAAGCTCGAACCATTTTTCCTTTGGACATACTTTTTTAGAGTTTGTAGAACTCTAAGCCTTTTTGTTTCGAAGCTTTCATCATTTACATGAATATGTCTAGCTACACTTATGGAGTCACTTACAATCCAACTTATGATATAATGGCCACACAAAATAACTTTTATGGCTTTAGAAAAGACCCCAATGATGCTAATATGGTTTGTGAGATAGATTTCTATCCACCTCATATTGATCATTCATGGGAACAAAGTCAAAAAATAACTTACGATCCAACTTGAGACCTTGATTGGTATGAAGAGGCTTGTGAGGAGGACTTTCAAGACCCAAATATAGATAATGTTATTTGGGATATGGATCCATACCCTCTTTATAATAATTAGTACATAGAACACAGTCAAGAACTAGCTTATGAAGCAACTCACAACTAGGATGATATGGTTTATGAGGAAGACTTGGATGCTTTAGCTTATATGAGTAATCAAGCTCCACCACATTGTACCATTTCTATTCTAGGACCACAATGTCATACCATTCCCATACCAAAACCTCATCCTTTGGTTTATGTGAGAAACCAAGCTCCACAATGCCTAATCATTTCTATACTTGGACCTCATCCTTTGGTTTATGTGACAAATCAAGCTTCATAATGCCCCTTCATCATTCTAAGATCTAGTCCTTTGGCATGTGTGAGAAATCAAGCCCCATAATTCCCTATCATTACCATCTCAAGACTTTGTCCTTTATCCCATGCGAGAAATCATTATCCCCAATGCCCTACCATTATCCAACCATAAACCATTCTTCATCTAGTACTAATCCCATCCAAACCTTGATTGATCCAATCCTTTGAAGACCAAGTTGTGTTCAAAATGAGTATTTTCTAACTCATTAGAAACCAAAGCCAAGACAACCGACCAATCCAAGATGTTTTTGTTGAACCAACCATTTGTGATAATCCAAACTATGATGAATTTCCTATTGATCTTATACCAGTTATCAAGGAATCTCATACTAATGAGCCAGTCTTTGTTGAGTCACTTTTTAATGATTATAATAGCCTTTGGTAAAATCATTACCTTGACCATGGGCCTATTTTTCAAGAGCCTCTTATTGAAAAGCTAGTCTCTAAGGGGTTATCTCTTGACTTATTTCCCATCCTAAAGGAGTCTCACTTTGATAAACTAATTTTTGTGGAGCCCATTATGCAATCACAAGCTATTACTTATCCAATACCAAATATTTAGTGAGACATCATTTTATCAGAGTACCCATTAGATAAAGAATCAAAATTAGAGTTAGGTTCTATTCTTGAATCAACATCAGATATAGCATCAAATTCTGAATCCACATCAGTCTCAACATCGCATTTAGAGTCCCTTGACTTAGAATCAGATTCAGATACAAAATATGTTCACAACTATTACAACATTGGTGTCATGTCCCCTTCTAGTTGACATATTTCGAGCGGATGATTAGCCTATTATGCGACCCTCGTAGGCTGATAGGATGGATAGAGGGTCTTGATAGAGATGGGTTGGAATTCGTTCGGGCACTTTCGGGCATGAATTAAGGGAGATATTAATATTTGATTGATTTAATCAAATATTAATTATTTGAACTAATTTTAATTAATTATTAATTAATTATTAATTATTAATTAATTATTAATTAATTAATAATTATTAATGATTTAGTCTAATTTGAGGATGCAAATTCTAAATTAAGACTTGGTCTAATTTTAAGACCCTAGTTCTAATTTAAGGAAGTCTAATTTAAGGGAGTCTAATTTTAGCAAGCACACCTTTGGAGGTGTATAAGAATCTCTCATGAGAGAGAGTTTGTAACCATGCTTATTATTGATATTGATTCTTGTTAAGAACATTCTTCTGTGAAGACTGAGCCAAGGGTTCCAGGATTCCAATTGCAGTGAAGAACGTCAACTCTTCATTGTGTGCGATTCAGAGGTTGTGAAAGATCAGCCGATCTATTGCCGAATTGAGAGATAACTTCATACAGAAGTTATCATAGTATTACAGGTATTTGAGAGATAACTTCACTCAGAAGCTATCACAAGGGTTTACAGGTATTTTCTTTATTTTGGGTTTTTGATTCAAGAATTATCCAGATATAGATCTTTTGTGTCAGCCCATAATTCTACAGATCAGGATCAGGCATACAAGGTGTGTTATATCAGTGGCCGTACGACTTCTGTACAGATCTGCGAAAAATCCGTACGCATCTACAGAAAGTTCAGGTACCGACATCGGCGAACAGGAACTTACAGAGACCGACATCGGTCGACTCATCACCGACGTCGGCAAGGGGACTAATACAGGTCGACCGACGACGGCAGTATAACCGACGTCGGCGACTGTGTTTTTACACAGCAGGCCGAGACGTGCCAGATTCAACCCAGTTCATGGAATATTCAGGCTATAAGGCCAAACTTTTGATATTATTTGTATACCTGACAGAGGATCTCAAATTGTAAGCTTATGAGCAAATAAAAAGAAATTATACTGTGATAAAAAGAAATTATACTGTGATTTATTCATCTATTTGAAGATATTTTGCAGAAATTCAAATAAGCAATTTGGAGCTTTGTTTTTGATATTCGAAGGGATATTACAGTGGTATCAGAGCTAAATCCTGCCATCCTGAGGGTTTAGAAATTTTATGCAGCGCCAAGAGTTGCGACCACACGGGTATTACACACGCAGTAAAGCTTTACTTGAAGGCACTCAAGTTCTAGAACAACCGCCGGAAGACATGGGTGACGATATTGGTAGGGCCCGTATTCCTCATCATCCGAGAGACCAAGATGATCCAGAAGTTTTACTTACTCTTAGAGAACTACGAGAAGGGCAAAGGCAGAATAACCAGGTATTACAGCAGTTGGCAGCAGCACTGCCAAGATTGGGTTCTCCGAGGAGACATTCCCCACACCGTGAAGATGTCAGGAGTGATGCAGGATCACAGCGAGGCCATGGGACTGTTTCTCATACAGCGAATAGGCCTACTAGGCCTATCTTTGTGAGACAGGAAGCAGAGGAGGTGATAGCAGGTGAGGAGCATGAGGAGGCATTTATGGACACACTTAGGGCAGCGACTGAAGAGTGGGAGTCATTACCACCTATGGTCAGGGAGATGATTACTTTTGACCGATTCCTCACACAAAGGAAAGAACATTACCGAGGTCGACATAATGGGAGACCAAGACCCCAGAACAATGATCTGAAGCAGGCTACGAGTAGGCTCACACTAGCAACATTTGACGGTAGTGGTAAGGTGACAGCACAGGCCTGGGTTAGTAAGCTGGATACATTTCTCACATTGCGACCGATGGGTGAGGAAGATGCTATCAGATATGCGACACTACATCTTGAGGGAGTAGCACACGATTGGTGGCACCATGGGATGGTGACACTCCATCATGATCGGATCACTTCTTATCAGGAGTTTGTGGACAGGCTGGTAGAGCGTTTTGACAGGAGGGATCCAGAGTCCTATTTCTGAGAGTTGGCACAGTTGCGCCAAAGCGGCAGTCTAGAGTCTTACATTGGTGACTTCCAGAAGTTATCAGTTATGGTTCCTGACATTTCAGAGAGGCGACTAGTAGTACTCTTCATGGAGGGCTTGACAGAACCATTGAGAGGTTGGATCAAAGGCTTTGATCCTCCTTCCTTACAGGAAGCTATGAAGAAGGCACGCAGTATGGAGATGGCAGCTCCATCTAGTAGATCTAACTCCAGAGGTACTTCTTCTTCCAGGGACAGTAAGAGCTCCAACAGGAATAGAGAAAGACCAGGCTTCAACATAGATAAATCAGGGGTCAAGAATGATTCGAGGGCCAATCCAGCAGCACCACCTTTAGATAGAGAGGCTCTTAATGATCTGCGAAGGAAGAAGCTTTGTTTTTACTGTAAAGGTCCATATGATGCTAATCATGATTGTCCGTTGAGACCTAAGGGCAAAGCAAATCGGGTAATGTGGGCCTATTATGAGGATGAGGAATCAGAAGATTCCGAACATCACGATTGTTCCGAGGAGCCAGAGGCTGAAGCTTCAGAGCCTTGGGTAGAGGCAGAGTCAGAACTCCAGATTCAGGAAGCACGTTTATCTAGCATCCAGCACGAGGGATCATTCAGACTCCGGGGAGTTTTGGCCGGACAGAGGGTCATTACCCTTCTTGACACAGGAGCTACACACAATTTCATTGACACTAGATTTGTGGAGAAGCGTGGACTCACCACCGAAGAGTTCGGGGGCATTAGAGTTAAGGTAGCTGACGGTTACACCCTCCGGTGTGAGCGGATGATCAGAGATCTTCCATTGCGCTTGAACAACTATGAGTTCAAGGCTGATTATTATGTGGTCAACATGGGAGATATAGATTTGGTTCTGGGCATGAAGTGGCTTCATTCCCTAGAGGTAGTCACTCTTAGTCTTAAAGATATGGAGATCCATTTTGATGTAGATGGGAAGACTCACATTCTTAAAGCAATACGGGACGGCAACATCAAAACCATTTCTTTACATCGGATGGAGAGGCTCATACGGCATGATATGGTAGAGTGGGTTGCCGAGTGCACATTAGCACCAATGCAGGAGGGACAACAGAAGATCGAGTACCATCCAGACATTCAGCAGCTGAGAGTCAAGCATGACAAGGTCTTTGGTGACATTCCACCAGGGAGACCTCCAGACAGGGGCATTGAGCATATTATTGAGCTTGAGGAGGGGGCTAAGCCCATTATGATTACTCCTTATCGACATCCTAAGCGGTTGAAGGATGAGATCGAGAGAACAATTAAGGAGTTACTGGCTATGGGTCATATTCGGCCGAGCAAATCACCGTTTGCTTCTTCAGTTGTTTTAGTGAAGAAGAAGGATGGTACCCTACGAATGTGCATTGACTACAGAGCCCTGAATAAGAGGACCATTAAGAATAGGTATCCTATACCTCGTATTGACGAGCTTATTGATGAGCTCCATGGTGCACGTTACTTCACGAAGATAGACTTAAGATCAGGCTACCATCAGATCAGAGTTCGCGAGCAGGACGTGGAGAAGACAGCTTTCCGCTGCCATAGTGGACACTACAAGTTTATAGTGATGCCATTCGGGCTCACTAATGCGCCAGCAACATTTCAGTCCACCATGAATAGAGTCTTCCATTCACTGCTGAGGAGGTTTGTACTTGTTTTTTTTTATGACATTCTTATATACAGTAGGAACTGGCAGGAGCATTTGGCTCATCTGGAGACTGTACTCAGCATATTGGAGAGGGAATCCTTGTACGCCAAGGAGTCCAAATGTGATTTGGGGATGACCGAATTGTTATACTTGGGTCATATTATCAGTGCAGGGGGAGTGCGGATGGATCCTGAGAAGATCCGCGCCATCATAGATTGGCCTATTCCAGCGAACCTAACACAGCTAAGGGGATTTCTAGGTTTGTGCGGGTTTTACCGGAGGTTTGTGAATGGTTATTCACGACATGCAGCTCCCATGACAGATTTGACTAAAAAGGGTGCCTTTTGTTGGACACCTGAAGCACAAGAGTGTTTCGAAAGGTTCAAGGAGTTGATGACTACGTGCCCAGTTCTGGCACTACCTGATTTTTCGAAGCCGTTCGAATTGCAGTGCGATGCCTCAGGTGAGGGCATTGGGGCGGTGCTTATGCAGGACAAGCACCCCATAGTATATGAGAGTCGTAAGCTCAGAGGACCAGAAAGACTGTACAGCATCTATGATAAGGAGATGCTTGCTATCATGCATGCCTTGGCAAAATTTAGGCAATATCTAGTGGGCAGCAAATTTTGCATCAAAACGGACCACAACAGTTTGAGACATTTCTTGGGGCAGCGAGACCTCAATGATCGTCAGCAGAAGTGGGTGAGTAAAATACAGGCATATGACTTTGACATCTCTTTCATCAAGGGCACCCAGAATGTTGTGGCCGATGCTCTTTCACGCAGGCCGTATTTGAGTACCATGGTCCACATTACAGAGGATTGGCGACATATGATTGTGGCAGAGTATGCCAAGGATACATGGGCAACTAGCATTGTTGAGGGATCGACGGTTGACACCAGATATACTCTTGTGGATGACTTGATCATTTACAAGAACAGGGTTTATTTGATTCCAGGATCAACGATGAAGAACATTATCATGCGAGCTTTTCATGATATACCTACTGCAGGACATCCCGGATATTTTAAGACTTACAGACAGATCAGGGAGAGATTCACATGGAAGGGCCTCAAAGCAGATGTTCTTCAGTATGTGCGTGAGTGCCCTATTTGTCAGCAGAACAAGCAGGAGAACACGTACCCAGCCGGATTGTTGCAGCCACTTCCAATTCCTGACAGGAAGTGGGAGTGTTTGTCGATGGATTTCATTACGGGCTTGCCTAAAGCCCAAGGACGTGATTGCATATATGTAGTTGTGGATCGGTTAACGAAGTATGCTCACTTCTTTCCGATTACCACCACACATACAGCTACACAGGTAGCAGAGGTTTTCTTCCGAGAGGTATTCCGACTGCATGGATTACCTCGGAGCATAGTGAGCGACAGGGATAGTCGGTTCCTGAGTCACTTCTGGCAGGAGGTGTTCCGACTTTGTGGGACCGAGCTTACACCTAGCACCAGCTACCACCCACAGACTGATGGACAGACGGAGATTGTAAATAAATGGGTGGAGGGCTACCTCAGGAACTACATTGCAGGGCAGCAAAAAGCTTGGGTTAAGTGGATTCATCTATGCGAGTATTGCTATAACACGACTTTCCACATGACCATTCAGATGTCTCCTTTTATGGCATTGTACGGGTATGAGGCACCGAGTTTTCTAGATTTACTACTGAGTGACAGTAGAGTGCCGAGTGCTGGGGACCTATTGCAGGAGAGTCAGGATATTATGAGGACTCTCAAAGAGAATATTGCTAAGGCGCAGAATCAACAGAAGCAGTATGCAGATCAGTGGAGGACCGAGAGATCTTTTGAGGTAGGTGACATGGTCTATCTTATGCTGCAGCCTTATAGACAGTCTACTCTTAAGAAGAGTGGGGCAGAGAAGCTTAAGCCACGTTACTATGGTCCTTTCCGAATCCTAAGACGCGTTGGAGAGACGGCTTATGAGCTAGAGCTTCCTACAGAGAGCAAGGTACACAATGTCTTTCATGTATCACGCCTCAAAAAGGCGTTAGGACACCGTGTGATACCTTCTACAGTTTTACCTCCCTTAGATGATGAGGGAAAATTGATCTTAGTACCTGAGTCCATCTTGGAATCTAGAGAGAGACAATTGCGTCGACGGACTATCAGGGAATATTTGGTAAAGTGGAAAGATTTGCCAGTTGAGGATGCGACATGGGAAAGCGAAGATATTCTACAGCATCCAGAGTTGAGATTGCTTGAGGGCAAGCAATTTCAGGAGGGGCGGACTGTCATGTCCCCTTCTAGTTGACATATTTCGAGTGGATGATTAGCCTATTATGCGACCCTCGTAGGCTGATAGGATGGATAGAGGGTCTTGATAGAGATGGGTTGGAATTCGTTCGGGCACTTTCGGGCATGAATTAAGGGAGATATTAATATTTGATTGATTTAATCAAATATTAATTATTTGAACTAATTTTAATTAATTATTAATTATTAATTAATTATTAATTAATTAATAATTATTAATGATTTAGTCTAATTTGAGGATGCAAATTCTAAATTAAGACTTGGTCTAATTTTAAGACCCTAGTTCTAATTTAAGGAAGTCTAATTTAAGGGAGTCTAATTTTAGCAAGCACACCTTTGGAGGTGTATAAGAATCTCTCATGAGAGAGAGTTTGTAACCATGCTTATTATTGATATTGATTCTTGTTAAGAACATTCTTCTGTGAAGACTGAGCCAAGGGTTCCAGGATTCCAATTGCAGTGAAGAACGTCAACTCTTCATTGTGTGCGATTCAGAGGTTGTGAAAGATCAGCCGATCTATTGCCGAATTGAGAGATAACTTCATACAGAAGTTATCATAGTATTACAGGTATTTGAGAGATAACTTCACTCAGAAGCTATCACAAGGGTTTACAGGTATTTTCTTTATTTTGGGTTTTTGATTCAAGAATTATCCAGATATAGATCTTTTGTGTCAGCCCATAATTCTACAGATCAGGATCAGGCATACAAGGTGTGTTATATCAGCGGCCGTACGACTTCCGTACAGATCTGCGAAAAATCCGTACGCATCTACAGAAAGTTCAGGTACCGACATCAGCGAACAGGAACTTACAGAGACCGACATCGGTCGACTCATCACCGACGTCGGCAAGGGGACTAATACAGGTCGACCGACGACAGCAGTATAACCGACGTCGACGACTGTGTTTTTACACAGCAGGCCGAGACGTGCCAGATTCAACCCAGTTCACGGAATATTCAGGCTATAAGGCCGAACTTTTGATATTATTTGTATACCTGACAGAGGATCTCAAATTGTAAGCTTATGAGCAAATAAAAAGAAATTATACTGTGATAAAAAGAAATTATACTATGATTTATTCATCTATTTGAAGATATTTTGCAGAAATTTAGATAAGCAATTTGGAGCTTTGTTTTTGATATTCGAAGGGATATTACAATTGGTTATGCATATCTTGTAGATCAACTTGATTACATTTATGATCCTTCTATAATTTTTAAGGATGAGTACTTCAGCTTTGACACAAGTTCTCCTAGTATCTTCTACAAGGATTGTGATGCCAACACCCATTCCATTACCATTCCACAAGCCATTACCATCAACCAAAATAGACATATTATTGACATTCCATCTCCCACAAGTGTTGATTGGGATCGACAGAATCACACTTTATTGAACTACATCCATGGTGACATAGTAATTGAAGAAGAGTAAGGAGGCCAAGACCACATTCATATAGCAGAAGAGCACTCTCCTAGTGAATTTTTTTTGAAAATGCTAGAAGAAAATAAAAGTCAAAAGCCAATGTTCATTAGTGAAACCATCTCGGAGGTGCTAAGGGACAATCAAGACAAATTTATTGGTGAAAACCTCATTCAAACACTAATAGTTGAGCAAAAAAGTTCTTCACTACTTGATGAAGTCAAAATCAAAGATCAAATTAAAATAGCTTCCTATTTATAGCATAATTAGATGGTAGCTAATCTTAAGATCACACAACAAAAAAATCTAGTGGTCCTATCTAGAGAACAGCCTTTGGCCCTACCATAACCAAATTTATGTTGAATCTAACATCAACAACATTATATGTGACTGAAAGTCCTGCTCTTCATTTGTTTCCCTACCATTCCACATTCCATTATCATCTATGATTCCATTTCACAATCAAACCTACCATCCATTATTTGTCCTTATTTACCATCCATGGTTGTACTTTCCTTCATAGAGGCTACAAAGATTCCGTGTCTTGACACTTTAAATAATCAGAATCAATGACCAACAAAGATCACAAAAGCATTCTTGACAACCAAATCTACAAGCAGTTCTTGATAGAGCAACTATTTAGATGAGGTGTGGGATAGAAATTAACATAATCAAGTATTCTATTTGTATCATTTTTTTATTAGGATGTACATCTCCCCATTAATAGTAATAATAGAATCAAAAACCACACCCAAGCTAACAACATGTACCATACAGTTTCACATTGTCATGCCATTACCATTGTTACATATCATTTTACCATTGTCGTGTATCCTGCTATTCACCCTATCACTTGGAGGAAATCCTCTTACCATTTTATCCAATCTATCAAAAACCATCATTATCCTTAGCAAAACCATACCATCCTACCATTACATTCCTATCTTAACCAAATCTTATTTTTCGTCATCCTACCCAATCCTATTTTGATCTTGGTTACTTTGGTTCTTCTTGTACTTTTTGTTAAGAGGATTCCAATCAAGTTTCAATAATCAATCCAAGTCCATGTTTAAATGATAGTCTATGAAAGTAGTGTGAAATTTTATTTGGCAAGATATATTTCATCCTATCAAGTTTGTTTATTTGAGCTTGATTATAACTGCCTATGAGAAAATAAGTGTTTCACTAGTCTTGCTACTAATTATAACCACCTATGGGAAAATTAGTATCATTAACCTATTCCATTGTATCCTAGTTATAACTACCTATGGGAAAACTAAGTACAACACTTATTTATCATGCATTACTGCATCACCTTGCCATTACTATTTTCATTTGACTGACCATTTGCCATATTTGAGAACTTGTTGGGACCTAGTAGGTTTTTCGTCACCTTTTGTGTGGATGGAATTACTATGACTTGAGGGCATTTTAAGACTATGTGTATTATGCTCAATTCATGTTGAGGTCAACTCAGTCCCACTTTCTATATGCTCTCATCATTTTGAGACCAACCTAAGCCAAATGCTCTCATTATTTTTTGAGTACGTATCTTGTCATTCTCTAACAAGTTAAGATACCTCAAAAATCTAAAAAACATTCATAACATTTCAAAAAATACAAAAATATGTGTCCTATATAAGCCTAGTTAGTTATCCTTGATCCACCTTACTGGGGAATCATCATTATTAGATGTTTTCTTTGCTTTTGTTTTTAGGCTTTCTGTTTATTCATTTATTTCAAGTTATTTGTTTATTTTTTGTTTGTTTATTTGTTTGCTTGCCTATTTATTTAATTTCAGCATTGTTGCCTCAACTCAATCTATATGCATTCATGGGTGATTCCTCGAGCACTTTATTCTTGAGTCCATCCATATTCATACATAAACATTGTCATCATGGTTTTTATTATTGATGCATTATTTTTGAGTGTTTATTAGATCAGGAGGTAGTCTTTATGCATTTTTTGGCCAAGTCTTCATGGTGTTCTATCATGATGCCTACCATCACATGCTACAACAAAAATTATATTTGTGAAGGTCTACAATCAATGGATCCATAGTAGCTTCTCCTTGGCACCTTGGCAAATCCTCCCATCCTACCCTTGATCAAATTAACCCATTGGCCATTCTAGTTGTATCATTGCTAATCAATATGAGCATCTCATCATTAATAGGTACAACTAAATATTTTCTAGTAATCAATCTTATTTTTCTATCCATCTCTTTCATCACTTTTCACCCACTCATCTTTAATCTATATTATAGGTTATATCTTTGAGTTATGCTTGCTAATCATCCCTAACTATGGCATAATCATCTTTAGCTAATCTAGGTCCTCTTAATGATTATAACCACCTATGGTAAAATCCTTAGTCTGACTTTTAATCCTAATTATAACTGCCTTTGAAAAAATTAGTATCCTTTTTTATCAATGCAAGCAAGCATTTACTCGTTTGGATTAATCTCAACCACAAGTTAATTCCACCTTTCCTCTTGTTTCTTTTTTAGGGACCATCCATCAACAAATGTGATAGCTACTCCCTCAAGGGGGCATCATCATAGGCTTCCCAAAACCATTTGGAGCTTTTTTCTTCAACCATCATCTTATTTTTGGCATACATGCTATTTCTCATTCTTTGATAAGACATTGCTTTGCCTACAGTTTGCAACATCTTCCCAAATAGGGGCAAATTATAGATGCCTAAATCTAGCCATTGATAACCTCCAACTAGGCTTTTGACTAATTTCCACCAAAAATGCACAATTTGGCTTTAAAATACTAAAACATGATAAATAATGTGAAAATGACATATTCAAGTGTTGATTTTGGCTAGGGTATCCCTAAGTGGGGTAATGCAATTTATGGGCCAGCTAACATTGATTAGATTATTTTTAGTCAAAATACCAATTTTATGCCTAGGTGCTCTAGATTGATCTTTCCTATCAAATATATTTCACAAGACATGTACCTTCATTATTTTTTTTGGTAACATCCTAAATGGGAATACAGTTCCAACGCATCTGATAGTGACTTCCAATTCTAATCCAGTCAAATTTTGTACCAGTAACAAGGCATTCTGATCAATCTAAGTAATTTATACACAAAGTGATTAATCATTCTTAAGAGTTAATTAACCCAAATAAAGGCCTAATTAATTCCATGGAAACTTATTGAAAAATTATTTTTGGAAATGAATGTTTAATATCTGCATCATCAGGTGACCTCATTTCTTGAGAAGACATCCCTAGGCCATAAATGCCACAAATATCAGGATTCATGCCCTCCATGACTCATCAATACCTTCCATGATGCCCTCCATGCCTCTTAATTTCCCCTTATTCTAATGTCATGATGAAGATAATTATAAACTTAATTCTAAAAATTGAATTACTCCTCAACCACACATCTCAATCTCATGATGGATTGTTCAAGTTGATTCTAGACATTCTCAAAAATCTATAAATAGGAGACCTTACCACATCATTTCTAAGCTATTTTGGTGCAAAGTTATAATGCACAAATATCTTAAATAATCTATTGTAATTAGTGTTACCATGCAAAATTAGTTCCAATTCAAGCCAAGCCACAAGCCAAAAGTGCCAAGGAGAGATGGACGTAGCCAAGCTTCCATTGCCAAGGACTTCATGAGAACAATCCGAGCAATCCACTACAACAAAGACATTTGGATCATCCAAGGAATGTGAAGATATTCTTTTGTTTTATTCCTTATTTTTTAGTTATGTTTGTCATTTGTTTTTTTTACCAAGCTCTCCATAGTGTCTAGGCCTAGAGATGTTATGCTAACTAGTGTGTTTCTTTCATTTTGTTTTCATTTTAAAACTAACACCATACTTACCATCCTCTCTTGAGCTAAATTCCTAGATCACAACTATTTGGGTTCATAGTATTACTATTTGGATTGACAATATCACTATTTAGGTTAATGATAATCATGTGACTCAGATAGATAATCTCATGAGTTGTAGTGCAATACCACCACTACAAGAGTTATGGTATTGACGCTTAACCACTAACAGTTTATTGAAAATATCATGAATCGATTAGGTAATCCCATGAGTTAGGTTGATAACCTTTCAAGTGAGGTTATCAATCTTGTGACTCAGATAGGCAATCTCATGACTAGCTAGTTGCAGTATTATAATATCACTACTAGTAAGTAGTGGGGTTGTAATATCACTGCTTGTGAGTAGCAATATTGTAATATAGGTATGGAATCTACAGATAGAATCAAATTTATTCTAGAAAAGCATAGTTTTATCATAATATCATAACTTTAAATGACAAACCTGTGACTATGTAAGTTACAGGATTGTAGTCTAGAGAACAAAATTGTAACTTCCAAAAAATGGACTTTTGCTCAAATTTTTACCTTCTTTGATTCCACACTCCAATATCCCACATGATAATGGTTATTAGTTTTCTTTTAGGTTTAATTTGGCCAAATTTATGATGCTAGGTCTGACTGGGCATTTCATTATGTGATCTAGGAATTTGACTCAAGAGAGGGGGTTAGATCAAGCATTAGTCAAAAATGAAATCAAATTGAAAATAACACACTAACTAGCATAACATCTCTAGGATTAGACACTAAGGGGAGCTTAGTGAAGAAAAACCATTTAAAAACACATTATAAATGGAAATCAATGAAAAACGTGAACACAAAACACAAATTTCTTACCAAATCCTTGATTATTTTAAAATGCTCTTTTGTTGGCTTGTTCAACTTATGATTCAAAAAATATTCATCAATGGAGTGTGGCTACCTTTATCTCCTCTTGGAAAATTTGGCTTGTGATGGATTTGGATCAATATTTGGGAATAATAACACTACATCAATATGTAGTTTGAAGCTATTTGGGTATGCTAACTTTTGCTTGAAAGAGCTTAAACTTTAATAGCAAGGCCTCCTATTTATAGATTTTGCAAAATGAACATGAACCATCCATTTAAAGATGAAGATGTGTGGCTAAGGATCCATTCAATTTTTAAGGCAAAAATCAATAAATGATCTCATAAATATTTTGGATAAAGGGGCATTAAAGAGGCATGAAAGGGCTTAATCTTGATATTTTATGTATTTATGGTCTAGGGATGTCTTCCCAAGAAATGATGTCATTTGATGATGCAGTTATTCAAATATAAATTTATAAAAATAAATATTCAAAAATCTCCATGAAATTTTTAATTAGCTTTAAGCATGATTAGTCAACTTTGATGAAAATCTTGGCCCTTGGTGCATAAATTAATCGAATTGGTCAGAATGTCATATTATTAGATTGAAATTTGACTAGATTAGAATTACGATGTGATATTATATGCATTGGATCCATTATACCATTTAGGATGTTTCCAACACAAAATAACAAGGGCACATGTCTCGTGTAAGAAATTTAGTAGAAAATATCAATCCAGAACACCCATGTGTGAAAATGTCATTTTGACTCGAAATGATTTGATCAAAGTTAGCTATCTCATAAATTAAATTACCCCTTTTAGTGATACTTTTTCCAAAATCAACACTTATATATAACAGGTTCAAATCTTTTAATTCATGTTTTAATGTTTTTAAGCCAAATTGTGGATTTTGGTAGAAATTGGTCAAAAGCCTGGTTGGAGGTCATTGGTGGCCACTTTTAGGTGTCTACAATAGCCTTGCTAAATTGGGGGTATTTTATATAAAGGCTACAATATTTAAAAGTGTTACCATTCTATAACTCCTATAATGTTTATCTATACACATTTTTATAAATGTCTTGTTGGCATATATATCATACAATTATGTAAATAGATATGCTATTTTTTAGGATATGATCACATTATATATACATAATGTTGACTATATTTCTAGTTTTATGCTCCATTGATTCTATTACTTGTACATAGTATAAGACCTTGATTTTCTATTTTATATGTTCCTTATATTTTTTAAAATTACTAGAACATCTCTATGAGATCATTATTTGGTATGTGCACCATTTGAACATGTCTATTGCTTATGATCATTGGCCCTCTATATTATGAAAAAATTAAACATGTACATTACTTTCATCTCTTGGCCCTTTATTTTGTGTGATATTTGAACATGTCCCTTATTTATGACATTATATATGTCCTTTGTATATTATTTTTATCCTTGTATGTGCTACCTTTACTTATGTAAAATTTGAACATGTCCTTTTTATGCAGCCCTTAGCCTTATTATATGTCATTGTGCTTATTGTGTTTGTGTGCTTATTACGCTTGTTAAGTTTTACAAGTTCCATTATCCGTATCATGCTCTAACTAATGCAAATTATTACAATTTTAAAATTCACTCTTATGAGCTTCATCGATACATTTCCTTAGGCCTTTCCTCATTACATACATGCTTTGAATGGTACATATCTTAGTATGTTGACATGCACTTCACATATTCTACATTATTCAATGAACACATATTACTACACATGATACAATTAAATTTTATTTTGATGATAGTAAATTTCAAGATATAATTCCCTTACCTCATAATGGGGGCATTTTAGTAAGATTTCCATACATGAGATAATCCTCTTGAATAAAAATCAGTTTTTTGGTACAAAATATGTGTCAAAGGTTTCAAAAATATTCAAAATTAAATCATTGACACATATTATGGGGGTATATATCATACATATACACTCAAATTATATGAATAAATTAAAATTAATATAGTTTTGAGTGCATGATAAATATTTATGCATGAGCTTCAAACATATTTTACAAATTTACATCTACATTTAGTTACAAATTTTATAATTATCAAAATTGGGGCATGATACAAATTCATGCATTGTATACTCTTTTTCCATATTCAAGGACAATGATACAAATTTGTGCCATGATTTCAATACTACTTGATATCTGAGGGCATAGTAGGAGCATGAATGTTATTTATTCTATTTTGATCATGCATTCATGAATTAAGGAACATAATGATAATTAGATATACAAGCCATTTGTAGTGGTTAATTATATATACATCCAAATTTTATTGTTCTTTCATCTATATTAATTTCATCTAATGCATCTTAACAATAATCTAGTCTAGTCCCCTAGTTAATAGTCTATCATTTATAACATTTCTCTTATCATACATCAACCATATAACTCCCAATTAATTCTTCTAAATCACATCCCATTTATCACTAGTCCCACTTATCCATTATTGTTTTAAATTTTAAATTCACTCTTACCTACCCTCAGCTAACCCCACTTTTTCCTACAAATCACATTTCTAATCACTATATGATCTCCGTTTAATCATCATTATTCCTTGTTAATGGATTCTAGAGCTCTCCACATCATGTATAATCCCCCATCATCCTCCACACTTTCTAGATAATTATTTTATTAAGTATTCAAAAGAATTTCAAATTCTTTAGAAATCCCTCATCATCATCTAAGTAAAATAGTTATCCTCCATGAAAATTAAACTAACATATGAGAGGAAAAACTTATGATATCATGCCAAATTTTGTCTATTATCTTTAAACATCCATAACATCCATAGCCAACATGTTGTCTAAATTCGGAGTCACATGACAATCCAACATTTCTATCAAGCATTCAACTTGTCAATTTTGTCATCCTAGGGAACATCAATCATTTTGGAGGTAAATTGGTCACATAACGAAGGTACAATTATCTTATTTTCGTTATTATTTGCATCCTTTTTATCTACATTTACTAGTCTTGAGTTTTAACATGAGTTTGGATTGATTTGAAGTGATTATTGTATTTGAATATCCATGTCCAAATTTATCTTAATACATAATGGTGATTAATTAGCATGTTTTTTACTTGCATATTTTTCACTCAAGGCTATGACAATGTAGGCTCTACTATTTAATTTGTAGGGTGATTATTGGGTATCATAAACTATCAATAAACCTCCAAATTTTTATTTTCTAGAGGGAACATGATTTGAAATTATCCCCACACACTTAATGTAGTCTAGGGGGATTGTGACATGGATTTCATCACCATGCATAAGACCGCACTTCATATTTTGATGGAGTATAAATATCAAGGACAACTATCACTAAGATAAATATAACTCCCCATATAAGATTCTTTGAGGTAAGTGTTATCAATAAAATTTGCACCATAAGTATATCTACTCTATTCTCCTTCAATTTTATGTAATATAGAAACATCTCTCAAGTTATGGGTGACTTATGGGAGAGATGAGTCTCTATCTTGAAGGGCTAGCTCCCTTACACCACTCTTACAACTAACCACTAATCTACTTTCTTGAAAGAAAAAGGATAGAAGGAGATTAACACTAACCTAACCAAGGTGATGCACCAATATTAATTCCACAATCCTACTTGAACATGCACTATGAAAGGTAATTCACAAAATTGGACTCAATACCCAAGGATCTCTTAAAAAAAGTGTTTCAACATGAGGGTAGAATGCAATGTGGTTCTCAAGGTAGATGAATAAAAGGTCTGATCATAGACACTAATAGTATTCTTCACACTTAAATAGAAATAAAATAACCATTTACACATTAGGTGACCTTTTAAGAGTCGGGTTACTTACACAAAACATGAAAGAGTAAGATGAACATAAGGAGAGATAACTATCACTTGCCATTCAACCATGAACTACTTCAGACACTTAAGTAAGACTTTGATAACTTAAAATAATATTGAAATATTTATTCAAATACAAAGGTATTAGTCAATTTATCAAGTCTTTGACATACCAAAATAGGATGTATTACAAAGCCAAATGTGGTTGCTTATATAGAGAATTGGGAAGAGACAGAGAGGCGTAGGAGAAAGAGATTGCCAAGTGTCCATGTGAGAGTTAAAAATAAGGATTTATGAACAATTAAGCATACATTTAAATCCATGTGTCTTTCCTTTGAAGATGTTCCATCCTCAAAGTGGTGTAGGAGTTAGAACTTAGTTTGACACATTGATCATCTTCTTGAAAACTACCCTTTATTGCATAAGAAGAGTGAGAAATGGGATTATCAATCATCAACTAGACATGAATGTATTCATAAATTCTCATTTTATACCTTACCTTCACTTATAAAATCATCTGATCTGACATATCGATGGCATTCATCATTTATATGCCTAGGTGTCTTGAAACTCTTCATTTCCCATGCCTAGCTTTGTCCAAGTGGATCAAAAATTCAGTTCATATTTTCCAAGGAAATATATCTCCATGAAAGGAATTAAAATACCTTATTATATATTAATAAATACATTTTGGTTCCTAGAACAACTCCCAAAACTCCATTTTTCTCTTTAAGCTCGCATTAGGCCTATTTTCCTTGTAACCCTAAGAACGTGTAAACCTATTTGTGTAGAATAATGTATGGAGATCATTTATAAATTGAGCACATGTTTTATGACCTATTATCCCCTTATATCTTCATGTCAAATTTCAAATCTATAATTTGAGTAAAAGTGTCTTTTTCTACCTTTCTCTCTCCTCAATTAAGCCTTAATTAGGTCTCCTTGCTTAAAAGCTTGATTTTCTACACCAGATCTCCCACACATGTGAAACAAAAAAAAATCATGTGATTCACTTTACCTAGCCTATAATCAACCTCCATGTCAAATCTGAGCCTCTAAGACCTTATGGAAGTATGAGAACCATGAAATGGCCTTGAAACCTAGTCTCATTTTAGGCCTATTTGAGATTGGCTTGAAAATTTGAGTTTTTTGGATTACTTAAAAGATATTATATGAATATATTTTTGATTTAATATATTAAATACATCTCAAGTGACCTCTTCCAATAATTTTCAAGTGTCCAACTATCCAAAAACCCTACAAAACACTAAAAATATTACAAAATAGTATATTTATTACAATTTGTACAACCACAAGTATATAAAAAGTACACATAAAGAATATAATTTGAGTAATAAACAATTTTTAGGAGATTTTATGGGAAAACTAGGTCATTTCATGTGTTTTAGAGGCTCATTTCTCTCAACTAGTCACTGTTGGGGTTTTAGGAGGGTTTAAAGTGACTTGTATTCTTAATGATTGTTCATAAACACTAACACCTTAACTCATAAACCAATGCCAAAATTTTAAATTTTATTATCCCCCTAAACTATCCCCAAGATATTAGGTTACCATTAATCTTTATCATATATTTTTAAGTGCAAGAAGTTGACTCTTGGTCTACAAATTGGCCATTAGAGAGGGGTATGAGCTCTTAAGATTTATTCATGAAGGTGATAAGCCTAAATCAAATAATTTTTCCGTGATATTTCATTATGGGTACCTTGATACAAACTTTTCAATCAATTTATATCCATGCATTAGGTTAGGGTCACAAAAAGTAAGACAAAATTGGTCTGTAAACTGCAGTCCTATCTTAAGAGAAGCTCAAGGTGGTCTTAAGGCAAAATTGGAAATTTTATTGTCTTAACCTTCCTTTTGAGGGTCTTATAAGGTTTTTTATTTCATTTCACACTTTTAAATACCTTTTTACACCTATGAGGCCATCCTTTTTATGACTGTCCTTGTAGGGCTGCCTATGTATAAGTTAGGTTCTACAAACCTAGACAAGGTTTCTAGTGTTTGATTCATTTTTTATTGAGTATGAGGGTCTTATGGAGTCATTTAATCACCAATAACCATCTAAAATTATTCATATCTCTTATTACCTTTGTTATCCATGCATGGTTCATCACACTTTCCTCTCCTACTTAATGACCCTTCTTATAGGTGCTCTAAAATTTCCCTATAGGTAGAGTGCAAACATTCTACTCTTGTTTGAAACCTAAGGTTTCATGGAGTGATGTAAAATTATTACACTAGGATTTTAATTCCTTCATTTATCTTTTATTCTCCTATCCAAATCATCCACAACATGACTTCCTTTATTTTCTCATGGCCGTAGGTGGTAATTCTAGTTTCCTAACTGTGTGAGAGATGGGTTATGAGGTTTCCTTCTTCATGGCATTTGTGGTTTCTTAGATGATGTTATCACTTGGGTTATTCAATTTCCTCTCCACTCCTATGTAATTCCTCAACTCATTACTCCATTAGTGTTTTTTAGCTTGCCAACATAGCCCTATGTATGCTTACTTAGAGTGTTTTTACTAAGCTTATCCCTTGAGTGGCATGCCCTTATTGACTCTACTCCTTCAAACTCTAGTGATTACTCATAGATACTTATGAATCCTCTATTATTAAACACCCTATCTTGTGTCCCCAAAATTTCACACTTGAAATTATGAGTTATCCCTATTTAAAATTTTGCATTTTATCTTATGTGAGTCAGTTGTCTTTGTTAGACTAGTCCCCTAAATAAAGTCTTAGTCTTTAGTAGATTTGTTTTTTATTTATTTATTTTCTCAATTACTTCAAAATTAATCCAAAATGTTTAAAACATCTACTTGAGGTCATTACTAAAAAAAACCATTTACTCATATTTTCTAGAAGATCAAAAAGCTAAGTGTTAGGACTCATTTCCAATACAACTAGGGTTCTCTAAGTTACTCTACTTAATTAAAAAAAAAAAAAAAAAGTGTTCCCAAAACTCTAAGTTTCACTGTCTAATTCAAACCAAAATTGTTAAACTACTTTACTTGGCATCAAAATTTAATTAAAGTTATCCCTAAAGTTCACCAAATACTGCACAAAGAAAATTGAGTTTTTGAAGAAACTTTACTCATCCAAAGTCACAAGCAGAAGTAACAAAGGTTTTCAAACCCAAAACACTCACCATTTAAGACTAACTCAGGATTTCAAAGATGCTTAACTCTAAAAATCCAAATTAATAAAATTAGTTTGATAAACCTGATAAAATCCAAGGGCTTACGTGGCTCATTCACACATGTCCACTACATATCATTAAATGTGTTGGCAAATATAAATATCAATAATTTCCACCTCATTTCCACCTAGATTTTTTTTCATCTATTATATTTTTATTAACACTTAGAGAATACACTTATGATAACAACCTGTCACTTACTCCTCTCCTATCTCTAACAATCTATTGCCTTCAATGCACATAAGCTTTAACCAAGCTTACAACAAGCTAACTCCTAGCTTTACACAAAGCTTACAAGTTTCAACAAATACTAACAAGTATTCCACTCTTTTCATTACAATGAAAAACATAATTTAATTATAAAAACTACAAATAAGAAGGAAAGAGAGGATAATGAAGAATTTGTTTAATGGTTTTAGTAACATAGAAGTAAAGAGGATTTGCAGATGTTGTGTGCCAGTGAGGAGTAAGTTAGAGTAAGTGACTTGAGGTTTTGTGGAAGGCAAAGGTCATGTGTTGGTATAAGCGATAGATTAGGATGCATCTCTATTATGGGCTTAAAAACTTGAAAGGTATGGTGATACACTGAATAACATGACATCTTCCCAAGAGTTGTTCATAGGTGAGTTTATACCATGTTAAGCATGGTGGCTAAAGTAGCTAGAAGGAATATACTTTTGTATATATTAACTTCAAGTGGGAAAATTATCAAGTGTGAAGTCATTATTCATAGTCACTATTCATGATGACATGGCATATAGATGATGTGGCATGTTAATGATGTGACATGTGGTATACAGGTGTTACATGGTGGTGTTCTCTACATGAGATGCAGATGATGTAGCATGTAGGTGATGGGTCATGCTAGTATTGTGGTAGGAAGGTGATGTGGCATAGGCCCATAGAGGGTCTCAAGTGTGATTAGGATTATGTGATATGTGTGGGGTGTAGCACTCTAGTAGAGGACATGGGATTTTTACTTGGTGAGTCACATGGGTTTGTCATGTGGTGAAAAAGATAAGGGTCATGGTGTGGGATGATTGTCTTGATGTATAATTGATTCCCATGTGTGGAGAAAGTCAAAAGGTGAATACAACACATTTTTGACTTGTGTGTGCACATGGATGAAGAAGACAAAAAGAACATTATTATTGATTTCCCTCACATGTGTGAGTGGGGAAAAATTCTAGGAGCCACATGGGTTAGATTGGATCTTATCTAAATAAGATCATCCACTTTGTTGACTGTTAGATATGAAGACAATATGAACACTATTGGTGTTTTGACTCACTTTTGGAAGTGAGACATAGGTTTTGGATCCACATTGAGGTGGCCCATGATCTTGTCTAAAAGAGGATCTACTTTTTTGGTCTTTTACACATGGTGAAAAACACCAGTAAGGATCATTGATCACCCACTCATGTGTGGTAAATTTTTGGGGTCACCATGAAGTTTATCTCTCTCTCTTGTATCTCATTATAAATTATATTAATAACATGCATTCTCCTTTGTATTTTGAATCCAAGGTGTAATATATTATGGATTCCCCTTAAGGATCCATACAAGCTTGGGATTTCATGTTTGGAGGTTGAATCCATGAGATCACCTTGTATGCTTTGTTTTTAAGCATGGTATGATTTGGTTGTAATCATGGTACTCCCTTGGGTTGATGCCTAGATGCTTGTTATCTCAACTCATGTTTCGAGATGGAGGTTGATGCTTGGATCATATCTTGGATGTTATGGATGTTAGCATTGTATTGAGTTGCATGTTACATCTTGGAGGTTAGAGATTGGAAGGCTTGGTTGTAAGCTTGGTTGACTTGAGTGCTTAGTTTTTTAACACTGAAAAGGAGTTGCTAAGAGGAGCTATTGTAAGAGAGGTTTTGTTGATGCAATATGAAGTTTGGAAATTACCATTGCCCTGTGGTTTTTCTCTTACTAGTTTTGCAAGGGTTTCCACATATATCTTGTGTAATGTGTTTTCTCATGTGTTATGTTTTATTTTAGCTTCTTTTATTTCTACATTAATTCTTACACATGTTTAGGATTATGTTTTGGTTCCTAACATTGGTATTAGAGTTAGGATTTAGTTGGTAGTACCTGAGCCATGTATGTTGATCCTAACAAAATTAGGGTTTTATGATTTTTTCTTGATTTTTGTACTTTGTTACAAATTTTGAAATTTTAATTTGTGAAGCAATGGAAAATATTAGTGCAAAAACATGATTCTAAATTGAATATAAAGAAGCATTAATTACTCATCTCAATAATAACAAGAGCTTAATGGATGAATTTTTATATGTTATAAGAGATGAAATAATTAAGCAAGATAAAACTAAGGTTGCCTCACCTAGTGATGGTGAATCCTTATAAGGTACTATAACTAAGCCTGAATCCATCAATCCACCTATATCTAGTGGGAGCACGGATTATGTGTTTAAACCTTTATTTATTGAAACTACTATTAATACATTTATCATGGAATTTCTAATTATTTCAACACAAATACCAGTTTCAATACCTATTACTACTCAACCCATGTTTACATCCCCTTTGGTGACAACTCAAATTGCTAATCAAAATCTCACTAGGTCTAAAGTTCAATCACTTCTTCAAGTTATAAATACATTAGAGGACAAGGTTATAAACATTGAACAAAATGATTTAAAATACCATCATGTTATAGATTTGTAACATACATTACATAACCCTCTTGCATTTGAGATATCTTTGCACCCTTTTCCAATTGGTTTTATTTCCATTTTATGATGGCAAGGGTGATCTTGAGAAACATATTCAACCCTTTCATATGGCATGTCTTGACTATGACTCCAATGATAAACTTTTGACTAAATTATTTCCAAGAAGCCTCAAGGACTATGCTTTGAGGTGGTTCTATGATTTACCTCCCCAATCTGTAAAAGCATTTAAACCTCTTAAGACTAATTTTTATCACACTTTTCCATTAATATTTTTGAAAGTTTTTTCCATGCCCAAATTGACAAAATCAAATAAGGAACCAGTCAACCTATCAATGAATATGTCTTGAGATACAATAATGCTAGCTAAAATGACCAATCTTATGGAAAATAAGGAGTTGTAAGACATATTCAAGCAAAATTTATTTGCTCCTTTACATGAGTCCATTGTTTTTAATAAGTTCAAATCTTTTGATAACTTGTGGCTTGTTGTACAAGACCATGAAATGAAGCTTATTTCATTGAATATTATCAAGTATGTATCAAACACACTAGTTGCATCTACATCTAGTACCAAATTTACAATCAAACTAAGTTATAATGTAAAACCTCTTGATCCTAAAAAGGAAATAACCACCATGGTTAATAGAGTTTCATAATATCCTAATCAGCTTATCATATCTAATGCACCAAGGAGATAGTCCTCTCATTTACCTTGAGTCCTCAGCCTCATCACTTTTGTGGTTAATCGAGTGATAAATTATATATCTCCCTCATCCTATAGACGTTGATATGAGTTGATATATATACAAAGGATATAATGTCAATGATTATTTTGACTATCATCAAGGACTAGGGCATTATACAAGAAGATGTTTTGCCTTGACTCACAAGATCCAAGATCTTATCGATGATCAAAAACTTATATTTGATGATCCTCCAAAAGATTTAGGATCACAACCTAACAATCACCATAAACATAAAATATTTAACAATCCTTTGCAAGACCATTCTAATAAGGAACCAGAAGTCTAAATGGCATATATTGCACATCCTCATCCCTCACATTATGAGAACCATCTCAATGGAATTATTTGTACTTACACATGATATATACCTCATATGGTTAAGATACCTTTTATTTCCTTTGATAATAGTGAAATTGAGAATGATGACTCTAATCTTCATTCAAGCATATCTTGAAAAACACCCCATATATAGTGTTATGATTGATAATGGTGCAAGATAAAATGTTTACACCATGATTTTACTTACGCACTTGGGTTATATTCATCATTTTTTGCACCCCTCTACTAGATCAATTATAGAATTCAATGAGACCTACCAGAATGTTCTTGGTGATATTGACTTACCTTTATAAGTCAGTCCTACACATGTGGCTACTATATTTTCAATTATCCTTTACACATACATATTTGATATATTATTGGGAAGACCTTGGATACACACTCTTCAATTAGTATCGTCAATAAAGCATAGGTGTGTTAAAACATTCATGCCAATCAGGTGATTACATTTTATGTAATTTTATATGATCATACTCTTGAATAAGATAAGCTTATACCCATACAACTAGCTATCAAGCCTACTAAGGCTAATTCACCATAAAAGGGTAAGAAATAGGTAATACCCTTTACTAGGTGGTCAGTACTTGAGAGACCATTACATCAAATACATATAGTGGATTTCATGGAATCTCCATCTTTTACTACACACCATATTTAGATATCTAGAGCACCTCCAAATGTAAATATTATTGTTATGCCAAAGAAATAAATAAACACTCAATAATGGATTCTAAGATCCCTTACTCCTATTATCATTTCATGACCACAAAGTCTTATTTTGCATGTATAGAGCACCATTGATACCATAGTGACATATATTTCACCTATACATACTTTTATGTAGTGTAAGAAAATTATTACACCAGGTTCATAGTGGGGAGACATATGACCATCCATTGGATGGAATCATAGGATGATCTTTCCTCTTCAAAAATTCAAAAAATAGTAAAAAAATCAATAACATTTTTAGCACCTACATGTTCTACTATATCCTTGGCATCTATGTGTTAGTTCCATGTTGATGGATGGCATATTTAGTTACTCCTATATACACATGTGTGTCATACTTATACTTGAGTATGATATAAGTATACACAGATGCATAATATATTCCTATTTCTAATGTTGGGCCTTCCCTCTAATCATGTCATCTAGACATTGGAGGCATCTACTTTTTTGATCTTACTACACATAGGTTATATCATTCGATGATCACATTTCATTATCATGATTTGAGCTTATATGTACCTACACATACCTTTATCCATGATTATATCTTACTCAGAGTACTTGATATGCTATGCACTTGAAATTTTTTCCTAATATATTTGATCCATGGGCTATTATGACATATTTATGTTGGTTTCTCATGCTTTCATTTATGCACTTTCTTGAGTGTCTTGACTAGCTATTATATTACTTGTTCAAGCATTTTAATGTGTTTCTTTGTTTATGTCCCTTATGCCTATGTATGCCTTCATTGACATTTTCATATGTCATTATTTGTTGTATAGATATTTGAATATGTCATTCTTGATTTTTATGGACATTTGACTAAGGCATGTCCCTTCAATTATGCAGCATTTGAACATGCCCCTTATTTATGTTCTTCTTAGACTATTGCCTTTTGAATTGATTTTGAGTGCTATTGTGTGTGTGCTTGTTTTTTTATTGAGCTTGTACTATTACTATCTAGATGTTTCCATGATCCTTATCATGCATCTTAAGCCTACATGTGATCACATTGATTCTATGTGCTTCAATGTTATATTTACCAAACATGTTCCTTAGATAATATAACATTCTATTCATATATTATGAAATTATATTATCATTTTTAGGTGAGTTAATTACTAGTTCATATTTTTACCTCACCTCAAATAGGGGGGAATATTAGTGGGGTCATGACATAGAGGCATGTTCTCAACATTTAGTACAGTTTCAGATTTAGTGGGGGCATGCTTTAGAAGCATGTTTTCCACACTCATTTAGTATATTGGTACTTACATAAATTTTTAGATTTAGTGGGGGTATGTCATATGGTGATTCCACACATTCATAGTTCTTAGATTCACTAAGGGCATTCTTTGGAAGCATTTTCTCTATACCTATTCGGTATTCAACATCTCTAGTTTATAAGAGGGGCATGTTTTGAAAACTTGTTATCCACATTGGTACTTATATCAATTTTTGTTGGAGAGTTATCAATGATGTCATGGTGATGTAATGGATGTGTCCTAGTGAGTGGATGAAGTGATTTGATAGCTTAAGTAACAATGATAAAGTGTGTAATGTGTTTGTCAAAGTGTGCTTCAAATTGGTTGGGTTGATCTTTAGTTTTGGCATGGTTAGAGATGTTCAGAGATGAGTATAGAGTTTTGAGCATATACAAAGGGTATTTTTAGTGGTAAATTATGATTATATATCTTGTGTGCATAATTTTAATTCACTTAGATCATCATTGTTCTCATCTAGACATTTTATTTCCAATGGTAGAAAATATGAGTAGGCAGTTTATTAAGATCACCATTGCCACATGTAGATGAGTCAGAGGGAGTTGATCATATGGTTGTGATCACATTAGTCCCTAGTTGCTATGCACTAATTCTTAGGTCATTCACCTAAGCATATTAAAAGATATGTGGGCACAAATTTAGGATCTCGAGGATTTTGATAGTGTTTTCTATGTTCAAATAGAGCCAAGTAAGCATGTTGATGATGTTAGCATGTTGATGATGTTAGGAATAAATAGTCACGTGGGTTTATTTATTATTTTTATTAGTTCTTATGTGTTAAATATTAGGTCATGTGCCCAAGTGAAAATATATATATTCAGTGTGCAAAGTTGGGCTCCCAAGCAGTTTGATATTATTTTTCCATACTTAGCCAATTTGCATAAGGCAAGGAAGAACTGAGCAAGCATTTTGATGGTATCATATCTTGCACATGTATATGTTTTAGGATAAGGTGATAATATGGGTTTATTTAGATTTATTCCTATTTTATTTATGATAACTTTTAGGTCAAGCACTAAAGCACGTCAAAAGATATGCATGTTCAAAGTTAGCCTCCCAGACAAGTTTTTGACATTGTTGGCTCTATGGCAGAAAAATTTGAGGGAGCATTTTAATGTCATTTTATATCATAGATATGAGGGTTATAGGATAATATTATCACATTGTTATATTATTTTATTTTAATAGTTCATATGGTCCAAATTTTAGAACATGTGCTTGAGCGAAGCAAAAGATATAGAAGTGCAAAGTTGGCCTTCCAGGTAGATAAGTAAAGGTTCCCATACTTGCTCATTTTTGCACAAGTTAAATTTTGAGAAACCCATGAATAGATAGATGGAGAACATTTTCTATAAGATGTTAGGAATCAACAAGATGTGTATAGGTGCATGATTTTTAATGTTGAGCAAAGGCAAAGGATAAGGATCAAACGGTTTACATGTATTCATACAAATTGATCTAATGGCATGAGTGGCGTCAAAGCGGTCAAAGTGATAGTCATTTAAATGGTTATAAAGATCAAATAAGATAAATGGTGTGTGATTTATCTAATCTAAAAGGACATGAAAATCAATCATATTGTTTGAAGTTTAACTGTGAGTGCTTGAATTCAAATATTTAAATTTAATAAAAGAAAGACCAATGTCTAGTTTTTGAGCCATATCTTTCGATCCAGGATGATTTTGACCATGTATTAAAAATAAAAGTTATAGAGGATTTCAAGGTGAATCTTTAAATATGGATTTGAATATTTGGAAGTCTATAAAAATAAATATATTGAGCTCTAAAGTTAACTGTGTGTTCATGCATATTCTACAAGTAAGTCGAGAAGGGTAATTGAGCTCGTTTTGATGTTGTTTCGATATTTTTTGATGAATTAGCTATTATAGAATGTTTTATACTCCATAATGATGATAAATTTGTATTATAAAGGTTATAAAAATTATATGTAGTATGAATAAAGGTTTATAAGGTGATTTTATATTCATTCATGGTGACTATATGCACAATATGTTATTTGAGTGATTTATGCTTACGTAGAAGGGTACTGTGATGGATTTTGGCACTTAAAGAAGACCTATAAATCATGTGGAATGGTTCCATGCATTTTTAAATTGTTTTTATGTTCTATTTTTCTCAAATAAGTGTCAAAGAGTTGAATGGGTCTCTATAGGACCTAAAAGTGACTTAGGCCTATTTGAAAGTGGATTGTGCTTAAGTGTTACCCATGTCTTAAGGGTGAAGGCATGTTTTGTGGCCAATAAGAAAAAATTGTGATATTTTTAATTCATGATTAATCTATAAATTATGGAACCAAATGTGTTGGTTTTTAGGCTTATGAAAGACTTGTGAGAGAGACTTCTGCAAGGTGTATGTGAGAGTTATAGAGTGAAGGAGAGGTAGAGTGCCTAGTTGATGAATTGATGAGCAGAGTAGATTGATGACTATGTTTATGAAATGTGGGTCATATTTATGATATAAAAAAATTCTCTTTTAGTTTGAGAATATTCAAAAAGGTCTGAGGGTGCATATGAGGATAGTTTGAGTGAAGGAGAGAGATTGTGGCATGCCTATGTGAGAGGCATGTATGAGATAGAGAGAGAGGATGTGCAGGGGTTAGATAAATAGAGATCCATAATTAGGTGTTGAATACATCATTTATAAGTTAGAGGTGTTCAAATGATGGCCTAAAGGACTTGGTCTTCCTTAGGATCAGTTGCTCCTTGTGAAACAGGCATTTCACTAAAGGTTCAATGTGCTCTATCTATTGGGGGCCCTCCCTTAAATTTATAGGGCATAGGGCCCCCCCTCTCTAATCCCCACCCAACTTATATGTCTTGGGGGCCCGATTAAACTCAACTCTATATGGCCCTAACTCACCTTTGGTCAAGAGGACATGATCAAAAAAATTTGGTCTAAAGGAGTTAACTAGTCTTTTGTTTATAATTTATTATAGGATAGTAGTCCATGTGTTATAGTCTGGAGAGTGGATTTTATTCCCCATGAGGGTTTCCCATAGGAAATATGTGTTATGTGTTTGATCTTGTGTATGCTTTGAATAAATGAGCTCTCTTGTTAATATTTCTTGATCAAGTTGATATATGTTGATTGCTTAATAGTTTGAAAAGATTACAATTGTAATTGAAATATCTAGGCTCACTAATTCACCCCCCCCCTCTCAGTGATTTTACTCTAACAATTGGTATCAAACTAGGTCCTTTGTTAAAGGCTTAATAGCTTGAAGGTAATCCAAGGTACAATATGGGTAGTCATCAAGGAGGTTTCTCTACTAAGCAAGCACCGAGTTTAATAAATCCAATTATGCTTTCTAAATTGTAAGGATGAGGACATACATTATGTCCCTATGATTTGATGTATGGTAATCTGTTGTGGATGTTTATGTTGTCCCTACTACTCCTCTATCTAGTGTTTCAGATAAAAAGTTGTTTGAGAACAATTTCAAGGCATTGCATTTTATCACTTGTGGTCTCCAAGAGACTAAATACACCAAGGTAATACATTTTAAATATACTAAAGATAAATGAGACAAAATGTAGATCATAAATGGAGATTTCAAGGTCAAGCTTGCTAAGTTGCAGACTCATAGAAGGCATTTTGAAAGTCTCAAGATGAAGGAAGAATATTTTGTGGCATCCTTTTTGTAGAGAGTTTATGAGATTTTGAACATCATCAAAGGTCTTGGAGAGAACCTTGAAGAATCTACTATTGTTCAAAAATTATTAAAGTCTTTATCTCCCAATTTTAATCCAAAAGTATCTACCATAGAAGAAATTCATGATCTTACTCAATTGAAGATGGATCAATTGCATAGCACACTTACTACCTATGAGATGAGGAAGAATGATGATATACCACCAAAGAAAGAAGCAACATTCAAGATAGAGATGAAGCCAAAGAATAAGTTCTAAGGTAAGAAACCCAAAGAGAATGGAATTTTTGATATAGATGAGGATGAACTAATTGCTTTGATTTCAAGGAAATTGAGAATAGCTTTAGGCAAGTATAAAGGTAAACTACCCCTAAAATACTTCAATTATGGTGAGATATGACATTTTTATAATAAGTGCCCTCATAAGTATAAAAAGGATGATGATGAATAGCATGATCAAGGTCATGATGATGGCAAGATATCGTTTAAGTCTGAAAAAAAGTAAAGAGGGATTCAGAAGGTTTGAAAATAAGAAGTACTTTAAGTATAAGAAGATTCTCTACACCAAAGAAGATGGTAATTCATTAGATGAGAGTGAAGTTAGTGACTCAGAGTATGTTCATGAATATGATGGTCTTGCTAAATATGAAGCTTTTTTCATGGCTGAAGAAGGGATTTGTTCACATCAAAAGGAGTCTACTTGTAGTGATTCAAATGATGATGAAAATGAGGTGAACTATAAGACTACTTTGATAAATGCTCTTGAAGAACGAAAGATTGAAAAGAAGATTAATAAGAATATGAAGTCTCAATTTAAATACTATAGCAAACAATTCAATATTTTTAAGGCAAGAATGAATGAAGATTTCAAGGAGCATGAAGATATGGTCAAGCATCTCAGTTATCAATTGGAAATCCTATCTACAAGCTTGAAAGATAAAGAAGATTGATCAAGGCATGCTTCTAAAATTATATCTTTGAAAAATTAGATAGAGAAGTCTAAAATCAAAGTGAAATCATTTATAAAGTTTATAAAAGTTATAATGATCTAGATGATCTCCTAAAGAGTCAAAATTTTGTGAGTGACAGATCTAGATTGGGTTTTAATGAAGATCCCAAAGTTACTTCTCAAGTTGACATGAATGTCAATAAAAACAAGGTGGATCAGTGATTTAAGATAAATCATCAGACAAAGAATGAAGGTGTTGGCATAATAAAGATAAATTAGATCAGACAAGCAAATGCCATGAGATATGCAAATTACAATGGTTATTATTATACTTATAATCAGTTTGGGTATAGAGATAGAGAATGCAGAAGACCTATTAAAAATAAGTTTACATGAGACTATGATGGGGGTTATCAGTCAAAAGGAGTGAGCAAGGTTAAGTGCTTCAATTATCTTAATAAAGGACACTTTGCTAAGCATTGTCCAAATAAGGAAAGGCAAGGTAAGTCTTATTCAAAAAGAGTAGTTTTTTTTGGTTTGTTGTCCCCCAAAAATATCACTCATTTTTGGGACAACATAAGAACTATTTTGGGCCCTACAAGACCAAAATTGTATCTTCCCTTCTCAAAATTTGTTCTGAGCAATCAAATTCCTCATTTTTAAGCTTCTCAAAAATCTACGGACTCTGCAAGCTTGAATCTACGGACTCTGCAGGCCAAGTTCTACGGACCTCACAGGTTGATTTCTACAGACTCTGCAGGAAAGAAGCAAGCTCTCAACACTTAGAAAATTTCAAAGTTGGTTTAATGACAAGGTTCAACCAAAAGCTTCTAAGAAAGGATCAAACCATTGAACCTTGAACCATTTTGGTTCAACGGGTTCAATGGGTTCAAAGGTTCAACATCATTAGCAAGAGTTAAGTGCATTTCTCAAAGTTTAAAGTTCAATCACTTCAAGGTTCAATGGCTTCAAAACACTTATCAAAGAGAATAAGGCTTGAACCATTGAACCGTTGAACCATTGAACCACTTTGGTTTAAAGGTTTAATGGGTTCAATGGTTTAACAGGTTCAATGACCAAATGGTTCAACACGTTTGGTTCAAAAAGATCAAAAGGACTTAGCCAAATAAAAAGAATGAACCAATTGAACCGTTGAACCTTGAACCAAAAGGTTCAGCGAGTTCACAGGTTCAAAGGTTCAACCAATGCGATGAAGATCAAAGAGCTTAGAAAGAACAAGGAAGTGATGAACAAAGGATGAACCAATGAACCGATTGAACCTTGAACTGAAAGAGCTCAAAGTGCAATGGTTCATGGGTTCAAATGTTCAAAGGTGGCCTCAGTCAAGGAAAGAAGCAGCAAATAGGTGGTTCAACCAAGGAGCGGGAAAGCGATTGAACTAGGAAGTGATGAAATAAAAGAGGAAAAATGAACTGATGAACTAATGAACCAATGTACTTTAAATGAGTTCAAAGGTCTAAGGTTCAACATGGTTCAAGTGGCTAGCGACCATTAATGGCCCCATAGACATCAAATTTAAAGTAAGGGAATATCTATCAAAATTCAAATAAAGCATGAAACTTGAAGGAAGAACCAAGTGATTGGTTGAAAAGATAGCCTGGGAGCTTAAATTCTAGGAAGAGACAAAGCTGAAAAAGACAAAGCTAGAAAGGACAAAAGTGAAAAGAGGGAAAAGCTTGAAATATCTGCACAGAAGTTATTCCAATAGGTGGAATAGTCTGTAAAGTAGATATTTGAGCTTGCAAACAATAAGGCGCGGCCTGTTGGTCTCCTTTAGAGTAAAGACAAAATAGACAGTTGCACAGATGTCAAAGGGAATAGACCAAATGATCCAAACTTAAGAGAAGACATATTAGGTGAATAGACATGCCATAGTTAAGGCAATGTACCATTCTAGGCATGGTCCATGTAGATAGAACTAAAGGCGCATTGAAGGCATTGACTGTAGCATGGGCTGTCCAATGGGAAAAAATGCCAAGCCTTGCGTGGTTGCTATAAGATTGTAATTTCTATCATTAGTAAAGGAGACATTTTTGACCATAGAAGCAAAACTTTGCCCAAATTGAAAGGCAAATACTGAGACTTTGAGCTTAGATTGTATTTCATATTATTTTATCTGAATGAGAAAGCAAGTGATTCGCAGACTTTGTGTTGTATAGCTTGTATCATTTTAAGAGATTGTTCTTATGTCTGTCTTTTGAATGTGTTCTTGTTTATTTAATTTAACAACTAGAGCTAGTGGAAGTGATAAGGAAGGTGTCTTGAAAGTAGTTACTTTCAAACTTTGTGCTGACATAATTGTTTTCAATGTGTGTTTTTATTTTTTGTTTTTGTGTAAAGGACCTTGGGATGACTTTGTGCCCCCATTATTCTTATTATCTCACTCTTGGGTAGTCAAGGTGGAGACTTTGTGCTACATCTTAGATTGTTAGTTGCTACACCCTTGGTACCTTGTTACTTATCCTACAAAAAAGATCCTTGTTGTTTGCAAGAACAAGCACTTCTGAAAGAAGAGAAGTGCCTTCTATCGCTTCACCAAGATTTCTACTATTCAAGAAGGGATCTGGCTCTTGGCTGAATGTTACTTTTGAAAGAATAGAAGTACCTTCACCAATCACCTAGGATTTCTCCTCTATTTGTTAACATCATCTTTGAAAAAAGAGAGATGGATGGCTTATCCCACCCCTGTGTCTTACTTTTTGCTTATATATATATAGTATATAGCCTCCATATATTTAATAAGGAACCTCCCTTTGATGAGAGGAGAGATTTGTCCCCTATTGATGTAGTAAAATAGCACACCTGGATGACCAATCTCTCTTATTTTGTGGTGATAGGAACTATTTTGCTCACCAATTAGCTGGTCGACAAAATATTCACCCAACAGTTCTTGGCGACTCTGCTGGAGATGAACGTGTAGTTTGAAGCCTCAAGTTTTAGATTGAAGTAGTCCCTACCCTTATCCATTATAGACTCTAGCGACTCCATTTTGTGTGTTACCCACTATCATTATAGCCTTACCATTTTCCTCCATCTCCATTATTTTATCTGGTTTGCAAAACTAGAGCTGCTAGAAAAGAGTGCACAGTTTGAAGCCTCAAGCCTCAAGCTGAAGCAGGGCCAGTTCTTTTCCATTTTTGTTCTACAATCTAGCCACTCCACCCAGATTTGTTATCCCTATTTTTCATAATTAAATCATGGCAGTTCGAGGCCCCTGGGGTAACTCTTTTGGCCCACTCAACTTGACTCAACCTCTGCATGAACTTCCATGTAGCTCAAGAAAGAACTTCCCCAAATTCTTTGGAGATGGGAGAGTTCACCCTGATGAACACATTGTAGCCTTTAGCATAGCCTATGGTGTGATAGAGGTGGAATTTGAAGACGTGGCAATCAAGCTTTTTGTGGAGACCCTACAAGGTGCTACTGTAAAGTGGTTCTACCATCTACAACCTGGATCGGTGACTGACTGAGACACACATAAAGCCAAGTTCAAAGTAAGGTTAAAGCCTACAAAAGATGCACATGCCTTGCTAGCCCAGCTCACATAGATGAAGAAGGATCCCCATGAACTTATGAGGGACTTCATTGTCAAGTTCAATAAGCTGAGGCACAGGATTCCCATGATCGCCTAGCTGACACCTCAAAATCTCAAGTATTTCTTCATCAACTCATAGCTGCCTAAAGTGAGTTTCTTGTTGAGATGAGCTAGACACATAAACCTTATTGCTACTCAAGATTTGGCTACTAAGATAGAAGATGACCTTATCTTGGTAGGAAAGATAAGGAGAGATCTTAACAGAGGTAAATCCTCTTCATCTTCTGAGTATCCATCTACAAGCACCACAGATCAGATGGTGTAAAAGTTGGCAAATAGACTTCTAACCTTGAAAAAGCAAATGGCCCAAAGTATGTCTACTCTTCTTAATCGAGATATGCCAAAGAGGGCGTTTCAAAATCAGCCATATCAAGGCAATGCTGCTAGGAATCAAGGGCAGCCAAATCATCTTCCTCCCCCATAAAGGAACCTTGCCCTTGAAGTGCCTCCAACCAACTCAGTAGTTGGATATCTGGAAATAGAACATGATTTCTCTTTCCAACCTAAGTTTGAGCAAGAAAATTATGTTGATCTCTTCAGAGAGGATCAAGAAGAATCAGCTGGCAACTCCCACATTGGTTTCCTAAATTACCAAGATGAACCCAAAAGTGAAGGTGAAGCAGTTGAAGGATCATATGCAGTATTCACCCAGTCTGAGAATGAGTCAGCCCAGCAGGCTAACAAAGAAAAGATAGAAGAGTGACCTCAACCAGAAATTTCAATTGCTAAGCAAAGAACCCCTCTTCCTTTCCAGTCAAAGGACCTGGTGATTACCAAAAAAGTAAGTACATTAAACATTTCTACACCTTCTACTTCAAATTCGTAGACCAATCCTCCCCATCCCAAAATCCAAAAGGATGAACTCCCATCCCCTCTTCCAAGTCCATTTTAGTCATCTGATATAATTGATCATGTCAAAAAATCCAAAATTTAAATGATTAAATTTGAATTCCTGCAAGTCAATCCTGAGCAGTTAAACATTGGTGGAGAACTAAGTGTGGACTTGTCTGAGGCAAAAATTATGGTCACCCAAATGTCAGCCCCTATAGCTCAAATTCTATTTGAGCCTTCAGGCAAGGTTAATTACTTCTTGACCACAGAGGATGCTCATGTCTAAGCTGATGAAAGTCTTGTAGCTGACAATCCAGGATTTGATCCAAAAAAGGCATTAGAAGAATTGGTAGGGCATAGTATAAATGAAGAAGGATCTTCCATCTCCAATAAAAAGAAATTTGATCGAAGATTAGCTTTTGATGATGCTTGGATCCTGGAATCTGATGGCAGTGATTCTTCCACTAATGTTAGAGCTGGGATTGTGTTGATACCTCCTCAAGGAGATATTTTTCCTTCATGCAAGTTGCAGTTCAGAAACACCAACAACATAGTTGGATGTGAATCTATGTTGTTCAGATTGAAAACTGCTCACGATGAAGATATCAAACTCCTTCACACCAAAGGAGATGTTGAGCTGATGGTTTGTTAGGAGTTTGATGCTGACAATCAAAACATGTGTTGGACTAGACCAGCAAAATAACAAGCTATGGTGGTGGACCATATTATTATACTCTAAAGTCATCAAAAGGAACTTTTTGTCAAGAGAGCAAGGAGTTATGGTTTTCAATTTGAAGACCACGTCCTGCCATGGGGCAAGAAGAAGGAAGAGCCAAGAGGAAGACACAAAAAATTGGTTTTCTAGTGGAGAGTTCCATTTTCCCATCACCGATTTTGGGGACAAAATGGTTTCCTATTGGTTTATTAGGATGAAATGCCATTTTCACTGTCTCATAATGGGTAGCATCTGAATCACTTCAATTCTTTCAGTATCAGATAAGTTCACCTGTACATATATACATTTGTATAGTCTTTGGTTCTGTTTTGTGCTTTTCATTTTTGTTTTCATTTTTTGGAGCCTTTCTTTTTGGGTAGCATGACTCCATAGCCCAATAGCATAATTCAAGGCACCAGATATTCTGGTTTCTAATCCCCTCAATTGTTTCAAAATTTTAAATAAGGGAAGTTCCCCAACTGGAGCCAGCTGTTGTCCTCCAAAAATATCATTCATTTTTGAGACAACATATGAACTATTTTGGGCCCTGTAAGACCAAAATTGTCTCTTCCCTTTTAAAAATTTGTTTTGAGCATTCAAATTACTCATTTTTAAAGATTCTCAAAAATCTATAGACTCTACAGGCTTGAATCTATGGACTCTGCAGGCTTGAATCTATGGACTCTGCAAGAAGAAAATCTACGGACTCTGTAGGCCAAGTTCTATAGGCTTCACAAGTTGATTTCTATGGACTCTGCAGGAAAGAAGTAAGCTCTCAACACTTAGGTTATTTCAAAGTTGATTCAACCAAAAGATTTTATTAGCAAGCTTCTAAGCAAGGATTGAACCATTGAACCGTTAAACCTTGAACCATTTTGGTTCAACGGGTTCAATGGGTTCAAAGGTTCAACGTCATCAACAAGAGTTAAGTGCATTTGTCAAGGTTCAAAGTTAAACCAATTCAAGGTTCAACGGCTTCAAAACACTTATCAAAGAGAAGAAGGCTTGAACCATTAAACCGTTGAACCATTGAACCACTTTGGTTTAAAGGTTCAACGGGTTCAATGGTTCAACAGGTTCAATGACCAAATGGTTCAATGCATTTGGTTCAAAAAGATCAAAAGGACTTAGCCAAATAAAAAGAATGAACTGATTGAACTGTTGAACCTTGAACCAAAAGGTTTAATGAGTTCACAGGTTCAAAGGTTCAACCAATGTGATGAAGATCAAAGAGCTTAGAAAGAACAAAGAAGTGACGGACAAAGGATGAACCAATGATCCAATTGAACCTTGAACCGAAAGAGTTCAAAGTTCAAAGGTTCAAATTCAGCCTCAGTCAAGGAAAGAAGTAACAAATAGGTAGTTCAATGGATGGTTCAACCAAAGAGCGGGAAAGTGATTGAACTAGGATGCGATGGAACAAAAGAGGCAGAATGAACCGATGAACCAATGAACCAATGTACTTTTAGCAGGTTCAAAGGTTTAAGGTTCAACATGGTTCAAGCAGCTAGTGACCATTGATAGCCCTGCAAACATCAAATTTAAAGTAAGGGAATATTTGTTGAAATTAAAATAAAGTGTGGAACTTGAAGGAAGAACCAAGTGACTGGTTGAAAAGATAGCCCGAGAGCTTAAATTCTAGGAAGAGACAAAGCTAGAAAAGACAAAGCTAGAAAGGATAAAAGTGGAAAGAGGGAAAATCCTAAAATATCTATGCAGAAGTTATTCCATTAGGTGGAATAGTCTATAAAGTAGATATTTGAGCTTGCAAACATTAAAGGTGTGGCCTGTTGGTCTCCTTTGGAGTAAAGACAAAATGGATAGCTACACAGATGTTAGAGGGAATAGAACAGATGATCTAGACTCAAGAGAAGACATATTAGGTGAATAGACATGCCATAGTTAAGGTAACGCATTGTTCCAGGCATGGTCCCTCTAGATAAAACTAAAGGTGCATTGAAGGCGTTGATTGTAGCATGGGCCGTCGCATGGAATAAAATGCCAAGCCTTTTGTGGTTGCTATAAGATTGTAATTTCCCTCATTATTAAAGGAGATCTTTTTTACCACAAAAGAAAAACTATGCCCAAATTGAAAGGTGATACTAAGACTTTGAGCTCATATTCTATTTCATATTATTTTATCTGAATGAGAAAGTAAGTGATTCATAGACTTTGTGCTATATAGATTGTATCATTTTAGGAGATTGTTCTTATGTCTGTCTATTGAATGTGTTCTTGTTTATTTAATTTAACAAGCAGAGATAGTGGAAGTGATAAGGAAGGTGTCCTGAAACCAGTTACTTTCAAACTTTTTGTTGACATAATTGTTTTTAGTGTGTGTTTTTATTTTTTATTTTTGTATAAAGGACCTCGAGATGACTTTGTGCCCCCATTGTTCTTTGTATCTCACTCTTGGGTAGTCAAGGTGGAGACTTTGTGCTACATCTTAGATTGTTAGTTGCTATGCCCTTGGCACCCTGTTACTTATCCTACCAGAAAGATCCTTGTTGTTTACAAGAACAAGCACTTTTGAAAGAAGAAAAGTGCCTTTTGTCGCTTCACCAAGATTTCTACTATCTAAAAAGGGATCTGGCTCTTGGTTGAATGTTACATCTGAAAGAAGAGAAGTACCTTCACCAATCACCTAGGATTTCTCCTCTATTTGTTAACATCATCTCTAAAAAAAGAGAGATGGATGGCTTATCCCTCCCCTGTGTCTTACTTTCTACTTATATATATAGTATATAGCCTTTATATATTTAATGGGGAACCTCCCTTTGATGAGAGGAGAGATTTGTCCCCTATTGATGTAGTAAAACTGCACACCTGGATGACCAATCTCCCTATGTTGTGGTGATAGGAACTATTTTGCTCACCAGTTAGCTGGTCGACAAAATATTCACCCAATAGTTTTTGGTGACTCCACTAAGGATGAACGTGCAGTCTGAAGCCTCAAGTTTCAGATTGAAGCAGTCCCTACCCTTATCCATAATAGACTCTGGTGACTTCATTCTATGACTTACCCATTATCATTATAGCCTTACCATTTTCCTCCATCTCCATTATTTTATCTGGTCTACAAAACCAAAGCTGCTAGAAAATAGTGCACAGTTTGAAGCCTCAAGCCTCAAGCTACAACAGGGCCAATTCTTTTCCATTCTTGTTCTGTAATCTAACCACTCTACCCAAATTTGTTATCCCTATTTTTCATAATTAAATCATAGAAGTTCGAGGCCCCTGGGGTAACTCTTTTGGCCCACTCAACTTGACTCCACCTCTGCATGAACTTCCATGCAGCTCAAGAAAGAACTTCCCCAAATTCTTTGGAGATGGGAGAATTCACCCTGATGAACACATTGCAGCCTTCAGCAGAGCCTATGGTGTGATAGGGGTGGAATTTGAAGACGTGGCAGTCAAGATTTTTGTGAAGACCCTACAAGGTGCTGCTACAGAGTAGTTCTACCATCTGTAAGCTAGATCAGTGATTGACTGGGACACACATAAAGCCAAGTTCAAAGCAAGGTTTAAGCTTGCAAAAGATGCATATTCCTTGCTATCCTAGCTCACACAAATGAAGAAAGAGCCCCATGAACCTATGAGGGACTTCATTTCTAGGTTTGATAAGTTGAGGCACAGGATTCCAATGATCACATAGCTGACACCTCAAAATCTCAAGTATTTCTTCATCAACTCATAGCTACCTAAAGTGAGTTTCTTACTGAGACAGGCTAGACACATAGACCTTGTTGTTGCTCAGGATTTGGGTACTGAGATAGAAGATGACCTTATCTTGGAAAGAAAGATAAAAAGAGAAACTAATAGAGGTAAATCCTCTTCATCTTCTGAGTATCCATCTACATGCACCATGGATCAGATGGTGCAAAAGCTAGCAAATAAACTGCTAGCCTTGAAAAGGCAAATGGCCCAAAGTATGTCTACTCCTAATCGGGATATGCCAAGGAGGGCACTTTAGAATCAGCCATATCAAGGTAATACTGCCAAGAATCAAGGGCAGCCAAATCATCTTCCTCCCTCACAAAGGAACCTTGCCCCTGAAGCACCTCCAACCAACTCAACAGTTGGATATCTAGAAATAGAACATGATTTCTCTTTCCAACCTGAGTTTGAGCAAGAAAATGATGTTGATCTCTTCATAGAAGATCAAGAAGAATTAGTTGGTGACTCCCACATTGGTTTCCTTAATTACCAGGATGAACCCAGAAGTGAAGGTGAAGCAATTGAAGGATCATATGCAGTATTCACCTAGTGTAAAAATTAGTCAGCCCAACAAGCTGACAAAGAAAAGATAGAGGAGTGACCCCAACTAGTAATTTCAATTGCTAAGTAGAGAACCCCTCTTCCTTTCCAATCAAAGGACCCAGTGATTGCCAAAAAAATAAGTACATCAAACATTTTTACACCTTCTACTTCAAATTCACAGACTAGTCCTCCCCCTCCCAAAAACCAAAAAGATGAACTCCCATCCCCTCTTCCAAGTCCATTTCAGTCATTTGATATAATTGATCATGTCAAAAAATTAAAAATTCAAATGACTGAATTTGAATTCCTGCAAGCCAATCCTGAGCAGTTAAACATTGGTGGAGAACTAAGTGTGGACCTGTCTGAGGTAAAAATTGTGGTCACCCAAACGTTAGCCCCTGCAGCTCAAATTCTATTTGAGCCTTTAGGTAGGGGTAATTACTTCTTGACCACAGAGGATGCTCATGTCTCAGTTGATGAAAGTCCCATTGCTGGCAATCCAAGATTTGATCCAAAAAAGGCATCAAAAGAATTTATAGGGTGTAGTACAAATGAAGAAGGATCTTCCATCTCCAATGAAGAGAAATCTAATAGAAGATCAACTTCTTATGATGCTTGGATCTTGGAATCTGATGGCAGTGATTCTTCCAATAATGTTTGATCTAGGATTGTGTTGATATCTTCTCAAGAAGATATTTTTCCTTCATGTAAGTAAAGTTTAGCAACACCAACAACACAGCTAGATGCAAATCTCTGTTGCTCAGATTGAAGACTACTCAGGATGAAGATGTCAAACTCCTTCACACCAAAGGAGATGTTGAGCTGATGGTTTGTTAGGAGTTTGATGCTAACAATCAAAGCATGTGTTGGATTGGACCAACAGAATAGCAAGCTATGGTGGTGGACCATACTATTGTACTCCAAAGTCAAAAAAAGAAACTCTTTGCCAAGTGAGCAAGGGGTTATGGTTTTTAGTCTGAAGACCATGTCCTACCATGGGGCAAGAAGAAGAAAGGGCCAAGAGGAAGACACAAAAAATTGGTTTATTGGTGGAGAGTTCCATTCGCTTGTCACCGATTTTGAGGAAAAATTGGTTTCCTGCCTGTTTATCAGGATGAAATGCCATTTTCATTGTCTCACAATGGGTAGCATCTGAATCACTTCAATTCTTAAAGTATCAGATAAGTTCACCTATACATTTATATAGTCTTTGGTTCTGTTTTATGCTTTTCAGTTTCATTTTCATTTTTTGGAGCCTTTCTTTTTGGGTAGCATGACTCCATAGCCAAATGGCATACTTCAAGGAACCATAGATTATGGTTTCTACTCCCCTCAATTGTTTCAAAATTTTAACTAAGAGAAGTTCCCCAACTTGAGCCAGCTGTTGTCCCCCAAAAATATCACTCATTTTAGGGACAACATATGAACTATTTTGGGCCCTGCAAGACCAAAATTATCTCTTCCCTTTTCAAAATTTGTTTTGAGCATTCAAATTCCTCATTTTTCAAGCTTCTCTAAAATCTATGAAATCTATAGGCTTGAATCTATGGACTCTGCAAGAAGAAAATCTATGAACTCTGTAGGCCAAGTTCTACGAGCTTCACAGGTTGATTTCTATAGACTCTGTAGGAAAGAAGAAAGCTCTCAACACTTGGGCAATTTAAAAGTTGGTTCAATGACAAGGTTTAACCAAAAGAGTTCATCGACAAGCTTCTAAGAAAGGATTGAACCATTGAACCATTGAACCTTGAACCATTTTAGTTTAACGGTTCAATGGGTTCAAAGGTTCAACATCATCAGCAAGAGTTAAGTGCATTTGTCAAGGTTCAAAGTTCAACCACTTCAAGGTTCAATAGCTTTAAAACACTTATCAAAGAGAAGAAGTCTTGAACCATTGAACCGTTGAACCATTGAACCACTTTGGTTCAAAGGTTCAATGGGTTCAATGGTTCAACAGGTTCAACAACCAAATGGTTCAATGCATTTGGTTCAAAAAGATCAAAAGGACTTAGCCAAATAAAAAGAATAAACTGATTAAACCATTAAACCTTGAACCAAAAGGTTTAATGAATTCACAGGTTTAAAAGTTCAACCAGTGCGATGAAGATCAAAGAGCTTAGAAAGAACAAGGAAGTGACGGACAAAGGATGAACCAATGAACTGATTGAACCTTGAACTGAAAGAGTTCAAAGTTCAATGGTTCATGGGTTCAAAGGTTTAAAGGCGGCCTCAGTCAAGGAAAGAAGCAGAAAATAGGTGGTTCAACGGATGGTTCAACCAAGGAGCGAGAAAGCAATTGAACGAGGAAGCGATAGAATAAAAGAGGCAAAATGAACTGATGAACCAATGAACCAATGTACTTTTAGTGGGTTCAAAGGTTTAAGGTTCAACATAACAAGTAGCTAGTGACCATTGACGGCCCTGCAGACATCAAATTTCAAGTACGGGATTATCCATTGAAATTCAAATAAAGCATGAAACTTGAAGGAAGAACCAAGAAACTGGCTAAAAAGATAGCTTGAGAGCTTAAATTTTAGGAAGAGACAAAGTTGAAAAAGACAAATCTAGAAAGGACAAAGGTGGAAAGAGGGAAAAGCCTAAAATATCTATGCAGAAGCTATTCTAGTAGGTAAAATAGTCTACAAAGTAGATATTTGAGCTTGCAAACATTAAAGGTGGGACCTATTGGTCTCCTTTGGAGTAAAGACAAAATAGACAGCTACGTAGATGTCAGAGAGAATAGACTAGATTATCCAAACTTAGGAGAAGACATATTAGGTAAATAGACATGCCATAGTTAAGGCAATGCACTATTTTAGGCATGGTCCCTCCAGATAGAACTGAAGGTGCATTAAAGGCATTGATTGCAGCATGGGCCATCCCATGGGAAAAAATGTCAAGCCTTGCATGGTTGTTATAAGATTGTAATTTCTATCATTAGTAAAGGAGATCTTTTTGACCACAAAAGCAAAACTCTACCCAAATTGAAAGGCAAATACTGAGACTTTGAGCTCAGATTGTATTTCATATTATTTTATCTGAATGAGAAAACAAGTGATTCACAGACTTTGTGCTATATAGCTTGTATCATTTTAGGAGATTGTTCTTATGTCTATCTTTTGAATGTGTTCTTGTTTATTTAATTTAACAACCAGAGCTACTAGAAGTGATAAGGAAGGTGTCTTGAAACTAGTTACTTTCAAACTTTGTGCTAACATAATTATTTTCAGTGTGTGTTTTTTTTTTCTATGTAAAGGACCTTAGGATGACTTTGTGCCCCTATTGTTCTTTGTATCTCACTCTTGGTCAATCAAGGTGGAAACTTTGTGCTACATCTTAGATTGTTGGTTGCTATGCCCTTGGCACCCTGTTACTTATCCTACCAGAAAGATCCCTGTTGTTTGCAAGAACAAGCACTTCTAAAAGAAGAGAAGTGCCTTCTATCGCTTCACCAAGATTTCTACTATCCCGGAAGGGATCTGGCTCTTAGCTGAATGTTACTTCTAAAAGAAGATAAGTACCTTCACCAATCACCCAAGATTTCTCCTCTGTTTGTTAACATCATCTCTAAAAAAAGAGAGATGGATGGCTTATCCCACCCCTATGTCTTACTTTCTACTTATATATAGTATATTACCTCTGTATATTTAATAGGGAACCTCTCCTTGATGAGAGGAGAGATTTTCCTATTGTTGATGTAGTAAAATTGCACACCTGGATGACCAATCTCCCTATGATGTGGTGATAGGAACTATTTTTCTCACCAGTTAGCTGGTCGACAAAATATTCACCCAGCATAGTTGTCATGACATTAGACACATTGATAGTTTTTATCTGAATAAGGTAAGACAAGTTGTGTGTTCATCAAGGATTATGCTTTGCTAAAACTATGAATTGAGAGGTCACATTACTAGATTCTGCAAGCAAAGGCCATTAAGTTAGAACATATTTGATCATGCTCCTAGAGTGTAAGATAGAAGGTAAGTGAACTCATGGATACCAAAGGTGGTAAGTAGGAATTATGATGAGTCTGCACAATTAATTAATATATTTTCTATGGTGGAGAATGCTACAGAAGTTAAAGAGTGCCAAGGGTTATCATTATTTGTTCATGTTTTGAATGAAGAGACCAAATTAAAGGAGAAGACTAAGGTACTGGTTGAGGCTAGTTCTGAGGTAAGTATGGATCCAAGTGAACATCCTACTATTTTTTACCATGTTTCATATAGAGTACATTAGTTTTTTTTGCCTATTAATAAGGTTCCAAGCTACAAGTTTGATTCTTCAAATGAAAATGTATGTCAAGATTCCATAGTTGATCCATGTGTTGTCAATTCTATCATAGAAGAGAAGGAGAATGATATACAAAAAGAACTAGTTGTCATATTTCACACTAAGAATAATAATAAAAAGATCAAAAAGTCTTATAGCTATAATATAATTCTTGTGTTTACTGAGGAGATGTGGGCCACTCTTGGCTTCACTTTGTTTCAGAGCATTGTAGTGCAAAGGATGTCTTTATCTATGCTCCTTAAGACACTCCTTTCAATAGAGAAGAAAGTGTTACTATGATGTTCTTCAGAAGGTCATAGAAGGCTAGAGATGAGTATTTTTAGTTGGAGTAGGTATGTCCAAGTAGAAGATATGTTGTGATAATGTCATGATGTTGATAGTTGTATATGGTCAGTCTAAAGGGTTAGAATAGGTGTTTCCAAGTGGAATAATGAGATTGATGCAATGTCAAGATGATATTTTTGTATATAAAGGTATGTTGATCTTATTCTAGCATGTTTTAGGTGGTTTTATTGTTTGAAGGGATGATGAAGTCAAATTAGATATATTTGGTTACTCTTGGGGTTCCCAGTTTGTGCTTAAAAGTTTACAAGCCTAAAAATGGGTTATAGGATGTATGGGTTTGAAAAGGTGTGGAATATCAAATCTTGATTCAAAATTTTTTAATGTTTGTCTCCAGGTGTGCAAGAAGTTTCAGGAATGTGTGTTGACTAGAAGGTGTTATGTTGACCTTATTTGTTTTTGAGATACTAGGGTTTTGAGATCTACTAAAAAAGTGTTTTGCCTTGTAAATTGTGGTTTGAGGCTTCTTAATATGTTTAATGGACCAAAAGGGTTATTAAATAAAGCTTCACAAAGATTTTAAGGTTTGTAGTTCTCAAGTTATTCAAGTTTTTGTCAAATTGGAGGCCTAATTGGGCAGTAAGTTTGTGAAGGAAGTATGTTGCAGAGGATGAGATAGGTTTTTAAAATTGTTTTTCTTGAGGGGGAATATGAGATTACTCTAGATATGAATTTTTAGGTCCTATATGTATGTCTACTAAAATTTGTGAGCTTTGAAAGTTCTAGATAGGGCTACAAAGAGACTAGACAGGCCTAATTTGAATAAGTGTGATTTTTGTTCAAATTATCCAAAAGAGAAAGGCATGAGTATTTCAAGGTGATTTCTTAGGTTTTTTTAGATCATGTTTCTTATTTGGTGTGTATAATTAATTTTTATTGGTAGTCCTTGAGGTGGCTTGAGAGAAAAGGCTAGTAAGCCTGCATGATGGTTCTTCATCGTGTATGGAGATCTGAAGATGCTCAAGTGGTGAAATGGCTCAAATATCTTGGGGGGATCCTTCTCAGATGTTTTTTGGTGAGTTCCATCAAATTTTATTGTTTTGTGTGTTCTATCTTCATTGGCTACAATGCTTGGTTGAAGAAGAGAGTATTGGCATAAAGCAAGAGGAAGTTGTTAGACAAGAAGTGGTAGGCTTAAGGTAAGGGGGAGTTTGTATCATATTTATAATGTGGTCCTCTCTTATTGGTATTATTTTTAGGTCCTCAATATAATTTGGTTCCCACTTTGTCATTGTGTCAAAGGGGGAGAAAGTTCGTATAATGAGAGTGCTTGAAGAGAGAGAAGGTGAGTTGTATATTGTTATATAATGTTTGTTGACATCAATGACAAAGGGGGATATTATTGGAGATTTGTAAATGATTTTATGCTGATTTCATGGACATGTCCTGGTGAGTGGATGAATTACTTTGATAGCTTAAGTTATAATGACAAAGTGTGCAATGTGCTTGTCAAAGTATGCTTGAAGTTGGCTGGGTTGATCTTTAGTTTGGCATGGTTAGAGATGTTCAGGGATGAGTATGGAGTTTTGAGCATGTGAAAAGGGTCTTATCAGTGGTCAAGGATGATTAGAGATCTTTTGTGCATAAGTGTAATTCAAATGGATCATCATTGTTCTCATCTAGACATTTTGGTTCCAATGGCAATTTGTTGATGTCACCATTGCCAACTGTGGATGAGTCAGAGAGTTAGTCATATGGTTGTGATAGCATTAGTCCCTAGTTACTATGTGATAATTCTTAGGTCATGTGCCTAATCTTATTCAAATATATGTGGGTGAAAATTTGGGCTCTCAGGCATTTTAATAGTGTTTTCTATGTTCAAATAGAGTGAGTAATCATGTTGATGATGTCAACATTTACATGCATAAAGGTTTAAGGAGGAAATGGTTACATGGGTTTGTTCACTATTTTGCCTAGTTCTTATGTGTTAAATCCTAGTTCATGTGCCTAAGTGCAATAAAAGATATGTAAGTGCAAATTTGGGATCCTAAGCAATTTGATATTGTTTTCCCATACTTATCCAAATTAACATAAAGTAAGGAAGATCTGACTAAGAATTTTTATGGTAGCATATCTCACATGTGTGGATGTTTAAAGAGAAGGTGATAATATGGGTTTATTTAGTTTTTTGCCTAGTTGATTTATGTTAACTTTCATTTCAAGTGTCAGAGTGCATCAAAAGATATGCATGTTCAAAGTTGGCCTCCCAAATAATTTTTTAACATTGTTAGCTCTGTGGCAAAAAATATGAGTGAGCATTTTAATTTGAATATATATCTCACACATGTTAGGGTTCTAGGAGTATATTTTCACATGGTTGGATTTTCCTATGTGAGGAGATCATATGGTCAAAATTTCAGAACATGTCCTTGAGTGAAGCAAAAGATATGGAGGTGCAAAGTTGGCCTTCCAAGCAAATGAGCAAAGGTTCCCATACTTGGTCATTTTTGCACAAGTTAAATTTTGAGCAACCCATGAAGAGATCGATAGAGCGCATTTGATCCAAGATGTTAGGAAGCAATGAGATGAGGATAGGTGCATGATGTTTAACATTGAGCAAAGGTAAATGATAAGGATCAAATAATTTGCATGTATTCGTATAAATTGATCTAATAGCACAAGTGGAGTCAAAGTAGTCAAAGTGAAAGTCATTTAAATGGTGGTAAAGATAGAAAAATCTCAATGTTTCATGATTGATCTAAACTATGAGAACACAATATTGCAAACGTATTGTCCAAAGTTTAACTATGATCATTTGAATTCAAATATTTAAATTTAACAAATGAAAGACCAGTGTCTAGTTTTTGAGCCATATCTTTTGATCTAGGATGATTTTGACCATGTAGTAAACATAGAAGTTATAGAAGACTCCAAGGTGAGTCTGTAAATATGGACTTGAATATTTTAAAGTGTATATAGATAAATATATTGATCTTCAAATTTGATTGTGTATTTGTGCATGTTCTGCAAGTAACCTGAGAAGGGTAAGTGAGCTCATTTTGATGTTGTTTCAATATCTATTGATGAATTAGTTATTGGATCATATGGTATAATCCATAATTATTATATGTGTGCATTATGAAGGTTTTAACAATCATATCCAATATGAACAAAGGTTTATAAGGTGACTATATATTCATTCATGGTGATTGTATGCACATAATGTTGTTTGAGTGATTTATGCTTAAGCAGAAGGGTACTATGATGGATGTTGGCACTTAAGGAGGACCTATAGATCATGTGGAATGGTTTCAGGCATCTATAAAGTTTTCCTATGTTTTATTTTTCTCATAGAAGTGTCAAAAAGTTGAATGGGTCTTCATAGGACCTATAAGTGACTTAGGCCTATTTGAAAGTGGATTTTCCTTAAGTGTGACCCATGTGAGATGCCTTAAGGGTGAAGGCATATTTTATGGCTGACAAGGAAATATTTTGATCTTGTTAATTCATTAGTGACATATAAATTGTAGAACCAAATTTTTTGGTTTTTAGGCTTGTTGAAGACTTATGAGAGAGACTTGTGCAAGGTATATGTGAGAGTTGTGGAGCGAAGGAGAGGTAGAGTGCCTAGTTGATGAATTGATGAGAAAAATAGATTAATGACTATATGTATGACATATAGGTCATATTTATGATGTTATAAAAGTGATATTATATTTTTAGGATATGTGAAGAGGTATGAGTCTGCATATGAGGATAGTTTGAGTGAAGGAGAGAGATTGTGGCATGCCTATGTGAGAGGCCTATATGAGATAGAGAGAGTATGTGTAGGGTTTAGATAAACAAATATCAATCATTAGGTATTGAATACATAATTTCTAAGGTGGATGTATTCAAACATGGGTCTAAATGACTTGGTTTTCCTTAGGAGCAGTTGTTTCTTGTGAAACATGGGTTTCACTCAATGCCTTTGGTCAGGAGGACATGATCAAGGTTTTTTGGTCTAAAGGAGTTGACCAATTTCTTGTTTGTAATTTACTATAGGATAGTAGTCAATGTGTTTTAGGCTTGAGAATGGGTTTTATTCACCATGAGGGTTTCCCACAGGAACTATGTGTTATGTTTTTGATCTTGTGTATGCTTTGAATGAATGATCTCTCTTTTTAATATTGTTTGATCAAATAGATATATGTTGATTGCTTAATAATTTGAAAGGACTACAATTGTAATTGAAATATCTAGGCTCATTTATTCACCTCCCCTCTCAGTGATTGTACCTCTAATAATTTTTAGATTTCTCCATATATAGTGGCCATATGCTTTAGAGAATGTTCCCCATACTTGCACAGTTTTCTAGATTGGGCAAAGCACACAGTTATACGATTCAAATTCATAGTTGTGGTAGAATTCTATACATTGGTTCTATTGTTATACATGGTTTTAACATGAGACATATCTAAGGTGGATATGCTATGTAATTTGTGCCTAATATTATAAAATCTAAATTATTTTCATATTTTAGAAACCCTTTTATGGATTGTTACATCATGAACTTTTTTGTACTGATACCCTGTAGAATTTTACAAACTTTATGGAGCCAATCTAATGCAATAGTTGGTTCAATTTTTGGTATGGTTGAGGTGATTAAATTACTCAATCCTACCAATTTTTTAGGTTGGACTTGATTGTATCATCCAACCTAACCAAGTTATAAGTATCATTAAGTTGCATGGTTAAGTTAATCTCAACAACTAGGTAGCAACTTATTTTTGCTCCAAATTTGGGGGCATGTGCCTTACAATCTCTCTCTTTATCCATATCTCTTTTTATATTTCCTTAGATGTATGTACTTTATAGATTTATCTATAATTTTCCTAATCTTAGTTCCAAAGCCTTATAATGATACATATTTTTCAAATCAACTTTCTAATAGGCAAGGTAGTTACATTGACACGTAGGTGTACTCCTAAGCCTTTCTCTTTCAATCTCAATCTATTTGAAGTACTTTCAATCCCAAATTATATGCATTGATTATATATTGTAGCATGCTTTTGGTTGTAGGTTAGTCAGCAGCAAATCACTCAAGTTGGGCATATGTAAAGATAAGGTATGTTATGCACACCCAAGTACGCATTCACTTCCTTTAAAAAAGAAATTTAATTAATAGATTAAAGTGGGGAGGGGGGGAATGTAGACACTATGTTATGATTATATAGCACCTCAGTCTTGTACACTTGGAAAAACTCAATCCTTGGTTGTTCCTCTTAGTTTTGAACTTTTTGGCTTCTGTAAGTCTTGCATTTACCCTACCTTATGCCCCTTGGCCTATATCTCTTAATCTGACTAGTGTTATATTGATAATCCAAACATTTTATCTTACCCAAAATGCTTAAAATGTACTTAGTTTCCACCTCTACAAGTTTTGAGCTTGTACCTATTTTCATTCTCCATAGACACTAACATCTAGGATAGACACTAGTATCAACATTAGTGTCATGCCTTGATGCAAGTATTTAGTGCCCTAAAGTCATATAATTTTTAAATTCTTTAATATGAGTTATTTTTATAAAGGGATTGATATAAATACAATATCAACACTCATTCATTCATAACCTACAAGACCTAGCATCATGGGAAAAGTATTAATTATTCTTACCAAAGAGCATTCAATTGAACAAAGCTTCTCTATTTCTATACCAATTATAGGTACAACACATCTATATGTCTCAATTACTAAATAAGAAACCCAAAACCTTGATTTTCCAAGTTATAAGCTGGATCACTTTTGTACTTGTTTTTCACATATTACATGATTCACACACAAGCCAATATATAGGTGAGAACTGCATGAGTCTGAGGACCTATTTTAGAGTATTGGTTTTGTAGGAAGCACCCATTGATAGCAAGGTATTTATGGTCAACTCAACATCATGTGCCCACTAACCCACTTTTCCCCAAGGTCACTATGAAGATGGATAACTAGGGTTTTGCCATTTCACAAAGAGTAATAATCCATGACCCAAATCTTAATGTACCAAAGTGAAGGAAAAGATAAACCCAAAAGCATATAGGTGGTTGCATCCATTTTCAATAGGTATTTTATATAGGATACTTTCATTAAACCCAAACAATAACATCGATACAGTCATCCCAGGCTGACATTAGTGTCCAAAGCTCCACAACTGTCAAATCCAAAATCTAATAATTGTCTACCAACCTACTTCCTACTTGTTTCAGATCCAACACTATGTCAACATTAGAATTAGCTAATTATATTACCTCCTTATCATTTCCATATATAGCTTAGTTGTACTTTCTATTTTTAGACTATCTCAATTTTATGAATTCATCATATGCCTATATCTGAGTTTATCATCTAATTGGCCTGATATAGATTTGATTATCACCCTTGTATTATTTCATTTATATATACCCCTTTAATCAAATATAAGGCTAATAATAATATCACCTAGATAATTTTAGGGTTAAATAAGTAAATTTCACATTAAGTGTAGGGAAATATAAAAAATGATAAAAATTAGCACTAAAAAATACAAAGACCAAGGACATTGGGTAGTAACAACAAACATGACAGCCAAAAGAGGCAGAGGAGGTGGACTATCTAGGTTGTCCCCCAAGATAATGGTGCCCAAAGGATATCTTCTATTAGGAATACTATCTCACCCATCTATTTGAGGATTTTATTCATAATATTTTTCCAACCAAGATGGGAAATTTTAGGAGCTAGGCAAGGAAACTTGTCTTTGGGAGAAGCCCCCCCCCAATTGCTACCACCACTACACCAAAGTTGGTCAAACACACCACTCCACAAGGAGGTTAACATCATAGGGAATGGGGAGATGAGCTCTGCCTACTCCTAAACTGGTAATGTCAAAAGCCTTAGCCCCAACCCTAAGATAGAGATCGATGGTGAAGGATTTAGAGGCATACGAATAACTACACATGGAGTTCTCACCCAGTGGTTCAAGAGAGTTCGAAGGTGCTCCACCTCTAGGTGGACTTTATCCATCTAGACTTAAATCTGAATTAAAACATTAGAGATGAAAATAACTTTGTTAGTCATTCAAAATTCCCTTTCCATAATTTCATTATTAAAAATAGCTTAGTTCTTAGCTTTCCATATATTAAACAAACTATCAACACAAAAAAATCTGCCAAAAATCTAATTTTTAGGTAAATTTATTGTATCCCCGATAAGAACCATTTTCCAAAAAAATAATTTAGGAAGAAAAGGTTGAAAATGGGTATAGATCCATTTCTAGCTTGACTAAGCATGGGGGGGAAATTAGAATAATTGATTCAAGGTCTCAGCTTGATGACATGCAGGGTAGATAGAATTTGAGATCCCTATGTGCTTGAGCCGGTCTTCAACTAATAAGTTTTCTAAAGAATATAGCAAAGAAAATTTTTTTTTTTGGACTCAATGTGAGCTTTCCAAATATTAGCAAACATTCTAGCTCAGACAACATCCTTAAACCTTAACATCTACTGATAGTTGAAAGTTTCAAAAGCAAAAAGATGATATGTAATTAAGAATTTGTATCCATAAAAATGACTAGATGTAAGCTAATCCCAATCTTTCTACCATAAAATTGTAGATGAAACATCAATTTTATGAAAACAAGCATGATATATTGAATTCTGATTTTCTTGAATTGAACACGAATAAATAAGGAAAGTTCCCATCCACTTTGCACTATGAACTTTAGAAAATAGCTTGTGTTTGTTTTGGCTTTGATATTCTTGTTAGGAATTTTTGTCAAAAAGACAAAATATTTTTTTAAGGAAAAATAAAGTAAAATTTATATTAGAAAAAGATGTTTTTTAAAGACAAACATGGAATAAACATGACAGAGGTTGGGAACAAAACAGGGAGGGACACGAAGTTACGTTGGACTTTATAGGTTAGGAACGTCTTTTATATTTAAATGAGACCTGTATCAATAACAATTATATTATTAGCTTTCTATGGAATTTTTATTTGTGCATTTAAGATTGATTTTATTTATTTATTTATTTTTAATATTTTAGGATAATTTTTATAAGAAATTATTATTTTTATGATATTTTCAAAATATATTCTTAATAATTATTATGAAGTAACAATCTTAGTGTTTGTGGTAGAAGGATTTGTAGTGGAATTAAGATATTGATTTTTAAAATTATTTTTTTAGATTTATTTTCCAAATCATGAGTTCTTTTCTTTTTTGTTTTAGATAAGTTAAACAGGCGATGGAGTTCAAATTCTTCATCCAAAATATGACATGGCATAATTAATAAAATATGGAATGTCAAGCTTAAGCTCAAACTTGCACATTTATTCTAGTGTCTGGTGTGTCAAGACCTCCCTCTACATTGGGATTACTCAACCTAAATGCCTATCTTGCTTTAGAACTGAGTCTTTCAAACAATTATTTTTGATGTATCTAAGAGCTCAGTCTACCTAATAATGGATTCATAGTGTTTTCCAACCTTACCACCTAGATATTTTCTCTTAGAAAATGACTTCTTAAGGGATAAAGCTTAGTGGTTTTCATATATTGCTTTCTTATGAAACTTTATGTAGTTATCCCATGCTACAGTAGTGTGTGAATGACTAGTATAAAGTGCTAGATGTTGGTGCAATATTGGTGTGATTAAGTATTTTAACTATGACATGTGACCTTGGAGATGTATTCATATTTTAGCTCTGGGCTACTGTGGTTGTATATAATCAGAATCTAGAGAAATAGGTAATTTGCTCTCAATGTGCAATTATAATTTTGGTACCTTTCAATGTAAAATCCTCTTGTGTGAAAAATGGTTTGAAATGTGTTTATATAGTCATATTTTTTAACATTCTTCAAATGGATTTTATTAGGGACATAGGCCAACCTTTGGACATAACTTTGAATTTTTACAAATTAGCCATTACTTGGCGGGAGTATAAGACAGGGGGATTAGACAACAAAGTGGGGCGTTCTTATCCAATGGGGACAAATATCGGTGCTAAGGGTCTAGCATGGCCTAAATGATGATTGAGACTTAGAGCATTCTAGGGTCATCAATCAGCGTACAAGAGTGAGTCCTCTACACATAAGGTGGTTGAAAGTTATTAAAAGGACCCTAGCAGAGGTCTAAAGCTTAGTATGTAAAAGAGTGGTCACAAGTGCATTGATTTAGCTTAAAATGTTAATTTACGTATCTAAAAATATATTACTATCATTTATACAATAAAATACATATTAAATTATTTATTTTAAAAGTCAAATGCATACTTTTAATAATAAGCAATTAAACACACCATTGATTGTACAAAAAATATGGGTGAAAGATGTGACACCCCAAAATGCACAATCAAAATAAGGAAAATACAAATAAGCCTTGAAAGAATAATTACATCACAACATCAAATAAAAATATGTAAAGTAAATGTCATAGCAAGTGCAGGGCAATAATAAAGTGATAAAAACTAGCACTAAAAAATACAAAGACCAAGGCCATTAGGCAGGCAACAAACATGGTATCCAGAGGAGGCAAAGGAGGGGGACTATCTAGTTATCCCCCAACTACTGATACCCAAAGGATTTTTTTTGTCAGGAAAAATTTCCCACCCATATGTTTGTTACTTTTCTTCAAAATATTTTACTATCCAAGAGGGGAAATGGTAAGAGCTAGGCAAAGAAACTTGTCTTTGGGAGAAGCCGCCCAATTGTTGCCACCACTACACCCAAGTTGGTCAAACACGTTACCCCATAAGGAGGTGAATGTCATTTGGAATGGGGAGAGGAACTTCACCTGCTCCTAAACCAATGATGCCAAAATCCTTGGCCCCAAACCTAATATGGAGACTAGCTGTGGAGGATCTAGAGGCACACAAATAACTACACATGGATTTCTCCCCCAATGGTCCAAGAGCGTTTACAGGTGCTCTACCTCCAAGTAGACTTTATCCATCTAGACTTGAATCTAAAGTAAAACTTGGAGATGATAATAATTTTGTTAGTCATTGAAAAATACCTTTCCAATATTTCATTATTAAAAATAGCTTATTCCTAGCTTTCCATATATTAAACAAATTATTGACACAAATAATCTACCAAAAAATATTGTATCTTGTAGGTAACATTATCAAGTCCCCAAGAAGAACCATTTTCCAAACAAATAATTTTGGAAGAAAGGGTTGAAAGGGGTATGATTCCATTTCAAGGTTGATTGTGCATGGGGGTAAAATCAGAATAAGTGATTCAAGGTCTCAGCTTGATGACAAGTAGAGTAGATAGAATTTGAGACCCCTAGATACTCGAGTTGGTCTCCAATGTTAGGTTGTGGAGCTAAAAGCTTCAACTCTTTGCAAATAGAAATTAAAGGTTGCTGAAGTTTGATAAGCACCGGCGTCGGCAGCATGACCGACATCGGTCGAGACCAGTGTAGAAGGCCACCAGCGATGGCAGGAAGTCGGCCGACATCGGTAGAACTAGGCAAGCAGGGACCGACGTCAATCACCTGTGTATTCCAAAACTATTCGTTGCATGAACAGTTAGTTAAGTGAACAAAGTGTTTGCATGTAAAGGCCAGTTAGAGTCTTGAGTTGTGTGGATAATTGTCTAAATTAAGAGTCTAAGTTATTGTTTAAGTCTGGGATCTATTTATAGACCCATTGGCATGTATTGTAAAGTATGAGCTAGAAAGGAAGGCAAGGAAGTTCCTTCCATTGTAAGATCATTGAGTTTTAGGTTGTTGTAAGCTCATAGGAGATCTACATGTGTGAGTATGGTCTATTGAATTATAGGTTGCAGGTTCATGGGAGATCAACTTGAAGTACTATAGAGTGCTTGGTGTACTGGCAGGGTTATTACTGACTGGTTAGAGAGGTGAACACCAATTCTGTGTGTGAGTTGGTTGTTAGGACCATTTTTTGGTAGGAGAGTGTTTTGAAGAAGAATTACTGTACACTTGAGGTGTGGCAAGCCTCTGTAAGGTGGAAGAGTGTGGCGACTCTTTATTGTATTCTTTTCTATAAAGTGTTAATACAAGATAGTGTATTATCTCTCATATTATGTGCTATTGGTGAATTCTAGTTACTTGTGTTTCTGGTTATTTCCACATGTTTAATTGCTTATATTTGGTAATCATATTGTGCTCTTTTTGAGGAGCAAGATCCTAGCAAGTGGGATCAGAATAGGTGTGTTTGTTCTTGTGATCCCCCAACAAGTGGTATCAGAGCTTTTGGTTGGGATACTAACAAATTGGATTAGATCTGGTTAGTGTGTTTTGATTACAGGTTACTCACAGGGTTTCTGTTTGAGTGGGAGTAGAGCAATGGTAGAAGACAGTAAGCTACGAATGGAGAAGTTTAATGGCAAGAACTACCAATTATGGAGGATGCAGATTGAGGATTATCTGTATCAAAAAGATTTGTACTTACCATTAGGTGGGGTTGATTGCAAACCCTGGGATATGAAGGATGAAGAATGGGAGGTTCTTGATCCGAAGGCTCTGGGATCTATAAGATTGAGTCTTGCATCATCTGTGATTTCTAGCTTATCACAGTGTAAGACAATGGTGGAGTTGATGGAATCTTTGGCAAATTTATATGAAAAACCCTCGGCTTTTAATAAGGTATTTCTTATGAAGCGTTTATTTAATTTGCAAATGATGGAAGGTGGATCTGTTCATAGCCATCTTAGTGATTTCCATGGTTTGGTAAACCAATTAAATTCAGTCAATATTGTTTTTGATGATGAAATTAGAGCTCTCTTAATCTTGTGTTCATTACCTGAAAGTTGGGAAGGTTTGGTAATGGTAGTTTCTAATACTGTGTCTGCTTCAAAAGTCTTAAAAGTGGATGATGTTGTGAGTGTGATCTTGAATGAAGACATATGCAGGACAAGCACAGGTGAATCATCAGGGAATGCTTTGAGTGTTGAAGGTAGAGGAAGGCAAAGAGAGAAGATAGAGTGTGGGAGATCAAGGTCAAGGATAGGCAAGAGATCCAAGTCCAAGTATGGCAGAATAACCTGCTGGAAGTGTGGAAAGCAAGGGCACTTAAAGAGAGATTGCAGATCGGGTGAAGATCAGCATGAAGGACATGGAGAAGAAGCAGATGTTGCAGATTACATTGCACGGGATGCTCTAGTATGTTCTTTGGATAAAGTAGAGTCTTGGGTTTTAGATTTTGGTGCCTCTTTTCATGCATCCCCACATAGGGAATTTTTTCATGAGTATGTCCAGGGAGACTTTGGAGAAATTTGTGTAGGGGATGGTAAGCCTTGTCAGATGGTTGGCAAAGGGAAAGTGAAGCTGAAATTGCAGACAGGTAACACATGGGTGTTAAAAGAGGTCATATACGTCCCAGTTCTGGAGTGGAATTTGATTTATGTTAGAAGTTTGGGTGATGAGGGTTGCACAGTAACTCTCACAGCAGACTCTTGGAAGGTTACCAAGAGTGCACTTATTGTAGCTAGAGGTAAGAAAGTAGGTATGCTTTATCTATCTACTTATATTACTGATTCTCTTTCTAGGTTATCTACTTCAGCTGTAGAATCGAAGATGTGGCTTAATAGGCTTGGTCACATGAATAAGAAAGAGATGCATGTTCTTGAGTCAAAGGGGATGCTTTCGTATTTGGAAGGCATGGATCGTGATTTCTGTATGCAAAAGAAGAAGGTGACGTTTCTTGAGGAATTCGATGTTAGTGACAAGAACGGGAAAGCCGTGGTTTTCAAGGAGAAGGTGATGGATAGAGTTCAGCTCAAGGGGTAGAAGAATTTTGAGTAGAGTAAGGGTGATTTGGACAAGGATTTGATCCAAAAAGAGCTCGCAAGAAAAAGTCAGTTCTCACAAGAAAAACACAGAGACCGACATCGACAGGAAAACCGACGTCGGCGTCCAGACAGGGACCGACGTCGACTATGTGCAGACTGATGTCGATGACTCAAGGAAGATAACTACCAGCGTCAGCTAGGGGGAACTGACGTCGGCAAGGAGGCAGTCACAGGGAACTGACATCGGTCAGATGCAGACTAAGATGTGATTAGCATCGGTCACTGAGATGAATTTTGGGTGGACAGCAAGCTGTCAAGGAGTCTCAAGCACCCATATGGAGGACTGAAGGTGTAAGTAAGTTCTTAAATTTGTCATTTCCCTTCTTTACACTACTTGTTGCTCACTTATGGTATAGAACCAGGGAGTTATTAAAGAAGCAGAGTAGGTAGATCCAGGAAATAGTGGGAGCTTGGCATGGATGAGGATGTGATTCCTTGGAGGAGAACCAAACAGGAGTTTTGGGTAGAGTTGCCAGCCGAAAGTAAGCACTGAGAGACGAATGGATGTTCAAGATGAAGAAGAGCGGAAATGGATACGTGAGACAAAAGATCAGGGTATATGGTCTTGTATAAGCTGCAGGGCAATGGAGGTTTGATCATTGTGTTTCTCTTTACCAGGTTGGATAATATTAGCTACATTATCCTATTATTGTATGATGTGCTTGTTGCAGGGTTACATATACAGGGTATTGTTGAACTAAAGGTAAAGCTAGTTCAGGAGGATGTCATGGAGAATCTAAGAGCAGCAAGATTCTTTGGCATGAGTGTGTTCTAGAGACATGGAAGGTCATATGTTGACTTTGTTTCAGGATGATTGTGTGAGACCGGTTAGCATGCCGATGGTTGGACAGTTCACAAAATAGGTGTCTTAATTCACATAATGAGGTTAAGTGCATGGTATGTACTAAACTTGAGTTTTCCCAAGTAGTGGGAGTTGTCACAAGTTTGGAGCCAATCTGGGAGAGAAGTACTGAAGGGCAGTTCAGTGGATTCTTAGAGAGACCAGTAGTAGGTGCACATGCTATGCAGGTTCAAGTTATTTTCTACATGGTTTGTAGATGTGGATGTGGCAAGTGATTTGGATGACAGGTTTTGCACCATGGGATTTGTGGTGGTTGGTCTTCAAGAGTGATCTTGAAGAGGGATACAAAGCCAACGGGACAAACTAGATGGATTACAGGTATAGGTACAGGTTGTAGCTGTTTATCTCCAAGTGGGAGATTGTTAGGTTGTGGAGCTAAAAGCTTCAACTCTTTATAAATAGAAACTAAAGGTTGCTGAAGTTTGATAAGCACTGGTGTCGGTAGCATGACCGATGTTAGTCAAGACTAGTACAGAAGGCCACTGACGACGACAGGAAGTTGGTTGACGTCGACAGAACCAGGCAAGCAGGGACCGATGTTGGTCGCCTGTGTGTTCCAGAACTGTTCGTTGCATGGACAATTAGTTAAGTGAACGAAGTGTTTACATGTAAAGGCCAGTTAGAGTCTTGAGCTGCGTGGATAATTGTCTAAATTAAGAGTCTAAGTTATTGTTTAAGTCTGGGATCTATTTATAGACCCATTGGCATGTATTGTAAAGTATGAGCTAGAAAAGAAGGCAAGGAAGTTCCTTCCATTGTAAGATCATTGAGTTGCAGGTTGTTGCAAGCTCATAGGAGATCTACATGTGTGAGTATGGTCTATTGAATTGTAGGTTGCAGGTTCATGGGAGATCAACTTGAAGTACTATAGAGTGCTTGGTGTACTGACAGGGTTATTACTGACTGGTTGGAGAGGTGAACACCAATTCTGTGTGTGAGTTGGTTGTTGGGACCTTTTTTGGTAGGAGAGTGTTTTTAAGAAGAATTACTATACACTTGAGGTGTGGCGAGCCTCTGTAAGGTTTAAGAGTGTGGCGGCTCTTTATTGTATTCTTTTTTGTAAAGTGTTAATACAAGATAGTGTATTGTCTCTCATATTCTGTGCTATTGGTGAATTCTAGTTACTTGTGTTTCTAGGTATTTCCGCATGTTTAATTGCTTATATTTGGTAATCATATTGTGCTCTTTCTAAGGAGCAAGATCCTAACAAGTGGGATCATAACAGGTGTGTTTGTTCTTGTGATCCCCCAACATCCAACTGGTAGCCTTTGTAAAGAAAGCACCAAAGAAAATAATTTATTTTAGGCTCAATGTGGGCTTTCCAAAGATTAGCAAACCTTTTAGCCCAGATGACATCCAAAGACTTTAACTTTCACCAGTAGTTAAGGGTTTCACTCTGAATATCCTAGGAATAAAAAGATGATACCCAATTAAACTTTTATATCAACAAAAATGACTAGATATAGGTCAATACCAATCTTTCTACCATGAAATTGTAAACACGACATCAATTTTATAGAAATAATCATCATATATAAAATATTGAATTTCTTGAATTGAACACAAATAAATAAATAAATAAATATCCCATCCACTTTTACAATAAAAACTTTAGAAAATACTCTGAAGAGGGATCAAACTTTATGTAGCTCTCCCATGCTACATTGGTGTGTGAATGACTGGTAAAAAATTTTAAATGTTGGTGCAATATCAATGTGATTAAGTGCCTTAACTATGACTTGTAACCTTGGAGATGTATTTAGAATTTAGCTCTGGGCTACTATGGTTATATGTAATCAAAATTTGGAGAAATAAGGAACTTGTTGTCAATGTGTAATTAGAATTATGGTACCTTTCAGTGTGGAAGCCTCTTGTATGTAAAATGGTTTGAAATGTGTTTATATAGTCATATATTTGAACTTCCTTCGAATGGGGCTTATTAAGGACATGGGCCAACCTTTACATATATTTGAATTTTTCAAATTGGCCATTATTTGGTAGGAGGACAAGAGAGGGGGATTGGACAAAAAAGTGGGGTACTCCTATCCAATAGGACATTTTTTTGCCAATGGGGACAAACATTGGTGCTAAGGGTCTAGCAAGGCTTCAATGATGGTTGACGCTAATAGCATGATGGATAGGTACACTCTAGGGTCATAAATTATCTTATAAGATTAAGTCTTCCATGCGTAAGGTGGTCAAAATTGATCAAAAGAACCCTAAGATATGTCCAAAGCTAAGCGCATAAAGGAGTGGTCATAAGTGCATTGTTTTATCTTTAATATTTATTTATGAGTCTAAAAATATATTACTATCATTTTATTCATTAAAATTCCTATTAATATATTTAATTTTAAATTGAAAAGTGCACTTTTATTAATAAGTAATAAAATACATCGTTGATTGTACAAAAAATATGGGTGAAAGATGTGACACCCCTAAATATTAAATTAAATTAAGGTAAATACAAATAAGCCTCGAGAGAACAAAATGTCAAAAACAAAGTTGTATATAAAATGTCACATTAAGTGCAGTGCAATAAAAATTTGATAAAATATAGCACTGACAAATACAAAGACTAAGGCCATTAGGCAACAATAATAAACATGGCAACTAGAGGAGGCAGAGGAGGCAAACTATCTAATTTATCCCCCCAGCTACTGGTGCCTAGAGGATTTTTGTGTCTGGAACAAGTTCCCACGCATCTATTTATTACTTTTATTTACAATATTTTTCTAACCAAGAGGGGAAATGGTAAGAGCTAGGCAAGGAAACTTGTTTCTGGGAGAAGCACCCAACTAATGTCACTACTACACCCAAGTTGGTCAAACACATGGCCCCCATAGGGAGGTGAATGTCATTAGGAATAGAGAGAGGAGCTTTGTTTGATCCTAAAATGGTGATGTCAAAAGCCTTGGCCCCGATCCTAAGATGGAGATCAGTGATGGAGGATCCAGAGGCACACAAATAACTACACATGAAGTGCTCTCCTAGCGATCTAAGAGGGTCTGGAGGTGTTCCACCTCTAGGTGGACTTTATCCATTTGGACTTGAATCTGAAGCAAAACTTTCGAGATGAAAATAACTTTCTTAGTCATTGAAAAATCCCTTTCCATAATTTCATTATTAAAAATATCTTAGTTCCTAACTTTTCATATATTAAACAAATTATCAACACAAAAAATCTACCAAAAAATGTTGTATCTTGTAGGTATCATTACTAAGTCCCCAAAAAGAACCATTTTCTAGGCAAAGAATTTTGGAAGAAAGGGTTGAAAAGGGGTATATATCCATTTTTAGGTTGATTAAGTATGGGGGAAAAACTAGAATAAGTGTTTCAAGGTCTCAGCTTCATGGCAAAGAGGACAGATGGAATTGGAGACCCCTAGGTGCTTGCACCGGTTTCTAACTAGTATGCCTTGTAAAGAATGCACCAAAGAAAATAATTTGGTTTGGGCTCAATGTGGCCTTTCCAAATATTGACAAACCTTCTAGCTCAGACGACATCTAAAGACCTTAACTTACACCAATAGTTAAGGGTCTCACTTTAAATATATTGAGGACAAGAAAATGATACCCAATTAAAATTTTGTATTAGTAAAAATAACTAGATGTAGGCCAATACCAGTCTTTCTAGACATCAATAAACAAGACATCAATTTTATAGAAATAATCATCATGTATAAAATTCTAAATTTATAAAATTGAGTATGAATAAATAAGGAAAGATTCCCACTTTTACAATATAAACTTTAAATTGAACACGAATAAATAAGGAAAGATTCCATCCACTTTTACAATATAAACTTTTTAAAAAAAATAGCTTTATGTTTGTTTTGGCTTGATATTCTTGTTGGAATTTTGTTATCTACTAGTCAAAAAGACAAAATAACTTTTAAAATAAAAATAAAATAAAACTTAAATTAGAAAAAGATGTGTATTAAATACAAATATGGAATAAACGTTCTAAGTTTCTATTGCATTAATTTTGGCAATTATGTAATACTAAATTATTTGTAGTGGACCACAAGGTTGGGTCATGACATCTCCTCTCCTTAAAGAGGAGTCATTCCAATGATTTATCAACAATCGAAAACTAATATTCTCTGGAGATGTCTAACTAAACCAATTATCACTACTTCACAACATCTCCACCTATTGAGGAGTGCCAATGCATCAACCTTATATTATTGGCATTCTTATTTTCTATCATTAAGACAGCCACGTTCTTCATTGAATTAGGCCAAGTAATGCCCTCTATCCTTCCTTCATGTGTCCTTTATGTCACCAATATGGCAGAACAATGCTTATGCAATACTTTTATAGTAGAATATTCCACCAAAAATCTCAACTTGGTTGGAACTTTTTCCAATTTCCTGCCTTAAAATACCATCTATTACATTAGAACCCATTGAAACTAACTACAAATAGGTTCACCAACCCAAATATGCCATCATTAATAAATAAAATTTTATGGTAATTACTGATAATTTCCATATAACACTATTGATATTAACCATTCCAACCATTTATAAAGGTGGTTAATTAAACATAAAAAGAAAATAATGTTCCAAAACATAGTAGCTTACACTTACCTTAAAATTCCTTCTAATAAGAGTGCTATCAGCACTTCCAAGCAGAAAAATATAACCATAGTTTAACAAGTTATAAATTGATTATCTGAATTAAATTAGTAGTTTGAATATAAAAACTTTGCTAGGGTCATTATTCATCTTTGTGTCAACACACACAGACCTACAACTTGAGGTCAACAATTATAATCATCCAATCTAACTAGATTGAAACCATATTTTTCAAATTAAGAGTCGAAACCTCCACTATTAACATTATGCCACATGCATAATCTTAAGAACATTTGTTACAAAATGTCATTTCACAAAGGTAGTAATCCATACTGTTATGGTTACTCTACCACATCATCAACCATTCATGGGTTAGTGCAACATCTCAAACCAACCACACTGAATATCGAAGAAGCCATTCTAGGCATCACATGTAACCCAAAGGCTTATAAAATGTTCTCCAATACACATGAAATCACATGATGGTCGAGGGATGCCAATCCCAACATCTAAAAATCAACCATTTGATGGCATTACCTAACTTTTATCACTCTATCCAAGATTCAAGTAGGTACCTAAGATTTTTAATGTTGCTTGATCACGGCTTCATTTTACCCTTTTAGAACATAAAATCAACATACATTCCAATTATGCCTTTCAAAACAAATCAAAAATATTCACTCCAAAATATCTCTATTTGGTACAACAAAATAATACCTCTTTCACAACATGTTTACACTTACAAGCCAACACATGCATGCATTTTAACAAGTACCACCTTACTAAGTTTACATAAATATCTAATTTATAAGACCAGTTAGTGTTTCATAAGATTTAAATAATAAAATTTCATAAGGGTTGCTTTTATGACAACCTCCAAGAGGCAGTTAAAGGAATGCTAAATCCATAAGTGACCATTATGTACTAAGATTCCACAACCAACTTATGACACTCATGGTGCACACTCTGAATGAATCAGATGGATACCCTATGCAAAGGGGAGAAGTGGGTTTTTAGCCTATGAGAGACTCCACTTCCTATCCCATACCTGATCTAAATCATTATAGATATAGTGTTTCTCTACCCTCAACATCATATCTATACCAATGCTCATTACTTGAGTAGTGATGCAGGATTACACTACATAATACAATATTATACCTTGGCAGGTTTCCATGATAGAAGTTGGTTTCAAGAGAGAAAAATACATCACATGATTAGATTAATATCACATTACCACATACTAATATGTTAACAACACAAAGTCACATTTATTCCATGACATGTACACAAAATTCTCATACAATAATTTTGAAAACATAGGGCAAAGTAAGGTTCGCATGGTTGATTCCAAAAGTGGGAGATTCCATATCCAAGTGATTTATCATGATTCACACATTCCATAGTCAATAACATACCATCATGTATATAAGTTTTCATACAATAATGTTGATATCAAAAAGAAAATGTGAAAATCCACAAGGTTAACTACATAAACATAGAATAGTGAAGATATAATTTTATATGATTCAATGTAATCAATGAAACATAATAGTTTACACAACATATAATAGTTTTACAAGCAAATGAGGAACCACATGAAATAGGTCATGCATACTTTACTCATGTGTTTTGATAGTTTATACCAAGGTACTTTCACATCACAACAATAAACACACATGACAATGGATCACAAGGGTCCATGATTCCCATTGGGTCACCTGATGTCTAGATGTCATCCAAATGACATCAACTATCCATCATATAGTACATCAAGTTCAGTCCCAAGGATCTCAAGTTTATGATCACCTTCTTTCAAGGAAGGTTGTGTTCCAACAAGGCCTATAAAATCTATCTCCATGAGTTTTCATAAATTTACCAACAATGTTCATGTGTCATGGATAGATGGAATATGCTACCTGATAACAATAAGAGATCCCAAAAACTTCCTAAGTTGCCTAAACAAGTTAGTCACACTTACCCCACTAATCCCTCCAAGATTGATCCGCACCCTTGGACATTCTAAGATGTTATACCTCAGCACCATTGGATGGCTCACTCATGCAAGCTATCAATGACCATGAAGGCATTGTCTCATGATTCCAACAAAAAAATTATATCACTATTATTCCAATTGAATTAATCTAACAAGTCAAATTTTGAATGGTGATGTTTGCTTTGATGCAACATCACTTTGGGAAAGGTTGAACTTAGCCAAGGCACAAGGTGAATGCTATATCACTACTGTGAGAATTATAATTTCCCATAATCAACAACCTCAATCAAAATTCACAATAAACATTCTCATGAATGTAAGACATATCCAATATCATAATAGACATCCTCATGGGTGTTAAAACATAGTCAAGTTCCAAATAGGCATCCTCATGGATGCATAACTCATCTAAGATCAAATTAAACATCCTCATGGAATCAAACATATACATGATAAAAATAAACATCACAGATGCAAAACATGATAAAAAAAAATCCACACACTTATTAACTTTTAGAATTTTTGGAGTTACTAGACACATGCTTCTCCAATTTAAGTCAAAAGAGGCCAATACACATAATGAGATCAAACTTTAATTCGACTCAAGATTCTCTTTCACAAGTGGAGATCCCAAGCCTTATCGATTTACCCAAGTAAATCAAATACTCTCACCTTATTCATCCCTCTAGGTTTAGGCCTAACCCTTGGTCTTCTCAAGGTCATGATGTTATAAGCATTTATTGATGACTTGCCCATACAAGTCAATAATAGATACTGAACATTATTCCCTCAATTCTAAGGGTGAAGCAGTTATCACCTATCTCCCATTAACTTAATCATACAAGTCAATAGTTAACAAGTGATGTTTGCCCCAACATAACTTGATTTGGGAAGGGTTGAACCAACTAAGGCTATGATAAACTATCATAATGTTATTGCAAAAATTCACTAATTTTTGCACATACATAAATTCTATAATGCAAGAATTTACAACACCTTAGTATTGCATAATAAGGCACTATTTTATTAACCCAAATGTCTAAGTGCCTCTACAAAATCATAACATAACCTTTTCAAAGCATACAAGACTTGTATTTGTCCACACAAGGTATATAATTTCACCTAAGGTGTGGTATGCACTCAATCATATAAGGTTCTAATTTAATCTCAGTGAAGGCAGCATAGACATACAAGTTTACTCAGCCATCACAAAGGCATACACATACATGTTGATATAAAATAAGCTTTCACAAAAATATACACATCCATATTATGTGTATTTTTAGCCACCCAAAAACATATTATGCAAACATAACCCTTTACAAAAGTATGCACAATCACACAAAATATCAACTAGCCCTTTTCAAGAATATGTTAAAATCAGTTCAATTTGCCCAAAATTCATCCAAAACCATTAAGCACAAGATCTTATACCAGATGAAACAACCCAAAAAAATTTGGCATTACCTTTCAAAGTACACAATAAAATAATGTTTAGGGCCCATTGCACAACTTTAATGTAGTATAATGCATATCAACAATCAATACGTAAAGTACTAATAACCAATAACTAGAGTGGTTCATCTTAGATGCTTAACCAGGGATAAATGCCACTAGGAAATGCCATAGATAAGTATGTTTTCTTTAGAATAAAATGTTGTTCAAGGGGGTACTAGTATGCATATCTAACTGATAACCTCTATATTTTACAAAGGAACTCATCTTCTCTATTAGACCACCTAGGGACCGTTAGCCCTATCTAAGTGTTTGGTCACCCATGCGGTCATGGTTTAATATCTCAAGAGACTGAATAATTCATTCATGCATAGGATACCAATAATATTTAGCCAACATTATTGTTATTCCAAATAGATGATGCTAAGAATAATAAGAAAGAAATTAAGCATATCCAATTTTAACTTGTTAGCCATTTGCTAAGCATACAATTAATATAATGGAGAAGTGCAGTTATCAAGCACAGAGGTTTGACATGACCAAAAAAAAGAATTCATCTCACTAGCTTTGCCTAGGCAAGTCTTACCACATCATGAGGTTAACAAGTGGACCTTTCTAAACCACTACAAAAACCAACATGGCATAAGCTTAAGAGTCACCATAACCTTTTGAGATTCACCGAAGTAAGGGCTAGTCCTTGTACTACCCCCATTGATCATTATACAATGATATAAATTCTTTAAGGGTCATTGCACCATCATCCACTTACTTGATGAAGGTCACATATAAGATATAACTCCATTATAATAAGATTATTCCTCATTAACATTAGATGAGTCATAAAGCACTTAGTTCAAGGTGGATGACATCACACAAGTGAGCATCCTAGTGAATAGCCATATATATGGCCTTAGAAACCAAATTACTTCTCATTATATATATATATATATATATATATATATATATATATATATATATATATATATATATATATATATATATATATATATATATATATATATATATCATCTTGTAAGCCAGCCATAGGAGTCTTGCACCTATACACTACTTACTTATCCTTTCATTACAATATCGTTCTACTGTTAAAAAAATAGGCATTCACACCAATCAATTAATATGCATAGACCCATGCATGATTTCATCACTTAGTAATTTTAGCCATTAACTTGAGCGTCCATTAAGAAAAGTATAATCTAATAATTCATTACCAAGGTGGACTATTATATTAGAATTCATAGTGTAAGCATTATAAGTTCACTCAACCTCTTTACGCCTTATCCCAAATTTGGGATTATTTAACATTCACAAGGATTAATCATTATTTAATGATCATAAAATAAGGCATACCAAAAAATTCAATGTCAAAAGAAAGCTTATAATTTTTAAGCCCATACATTCACCTATAATCCAACAACCATCTAACTCAAGAATGTTTTACCAGCTCATATAAATAATTAAAGTGATGCTACTAGTTGGGATTCTGTAAAAGAATTGTTAACTCTCGGTCTTTGCATCACATTATCTATATTAGCTAACTTTAATTTTAGAAACTCCACTCAGTTGTAAGCAACATAATGAATGTAAACAATAACAATATAACTAGCATTTCATTAAACAAGAGCTAAATTATGAACAATGAAAACAATAAACTTTCTAGATCTTACCCAATAGTCTATATCACTACATTATCCTATTGGTATGAACCACAATCGATAATATAGACCCATATAATAAATATCACTAAAACATGTTCTATTTCATTGCTTAAGCAATATAAATATGCTCACTTAAAATGAAACCATAACCATTAGGACAACCATCGCTATAATGGAAATACATAACTTCTATTATAAAGGAAACTGATTGCATGAATTAAATGGCTATGGCTAATTAACCTAGGTTATAAATGTACTATAGTTCATAATTTCAAATAATAATGCTTCACATTAATGATGTCATTTGATCGAATGAGCTAATAACAAAGCCAAAACATAATAAAGGAAGTAACATCTATTAACCGTTGGCATCCCCTCACATAAGGATGTCACCGATTAATTTATATCCTTCAACATGTATCTTAATTAAGCTAAGCACAAGAATACTAAAGCCTATGTGTAATCTCATTGAGCATAAATCAAAAGCATAGATTCATATATACAATAATATACAACAAGTGTAATAACACCAAATACTAGCTCAGAACAACACAACTAAACACTACATACTAGCCACATATAAAACATGACATCCACACAATCTATAAATTATCACGTCATATTCAATTACATAGTCAATAACAAAATAGATCATGCTCATAATTATTTTCCAATTCTATACTATAGCCAATAGATTCTACAATCATAAATATCTAAGAAAAGAGCTTGACTAGTAACTAATGCCAATCAAGATCAGCACAAAAAGATTATTGTTTAAGGCAATGGGAGTATAAACCAAGAACTAGAACAGTCAACTAAAAGGGTTGCATATACAACCTTCTCACCATAACATATAAATATAAGAGTGTAGGAAATTAACTGAAGGCTTTAGTTACAATGGCTAGATCCAATAGGACATTATACTGCTTCATACATAATTCATAACCATAAATATATCACTATGTTATCCCAATGAGTATACATTAGCACATAAAGATCAAATCATAACACACTACAATGGTAGTTACAATTGTTGTTTCAATATAAGAAATAGGATCCAACATATATGCATATCAAATAAATAAATACAGTTGGTTAGATATACAAGAACCATGCTACCATATTCAATAATGCCATCAATAATAACATCATTTACAATATTACTCTTTTCTAACATAATAAATGTTTACAACGCTGCATAAGGTAAGAAGATAGAACTAGAACATCAAATGGATAGCCAACTACAATCCAACACATCAATCAAGTATCATACGCTAACAGGTATAGACAAGAGATAAGTTGTCATATGAAATCCAAGTGCATCAACAGAAGAGGATGAACATAACAAGGATAACACCCCTCAAAACCAACCTTATGAGCCCAACCATTAACTAGGTGAAGGGTTTTAGTAATTAGGTACTTAGGTGAAGTAAGAGGTATGAAAATATATTGAACCACCAATAATAAATTATAAAAATGATCAACAAAAACAAGAGAAATAAATGTAGATGACATAAAAATCATGTCACCCAAACCAACTAATCATCCTAAGCAATACCCAAGGCATATCATGAATCTTTATAGGAGATGATTTACTTACTAAATTAGGATCTATCATATCCATTTAGCAAGACTAGAAGGTCTAGCCAAGTCTATTACTCAGCCCAAGAGGCTTACCAGGGTGTAAAATAATTAAACACACTGGATTCAAACCACAACAGCCAAATAACCATGTTTAGCCAAAATTTAATTCTTTCAAATACTTAATCAAATCTGAAACCAAATAATAATGTAACCTCATGATAACAAATCAAAATAAAAATAATTTGTATCCATATCAAATAATACAACTTGACATCTTAGGGAAATTAATTCCAGCCAACAAGAGTAAAAATAGAGGGTTACGATCAGTAATGAAATTGATTTGCTAGTAATGCCACATAATATGTAACAATCAAACGTATTGTGCCATGAGTTATTCCAGCACACCTCACAAGTGATCATTCCCATATACAAGTTTTCTAAAGTTTGAGGGAGGTAGAGAAATAGAGAATAAATTTATATTTTCTACGAGTTTAGAAGTCAACCAAGGTTATTCTACTGCCAAAATCAATAATAAGTGGTTGGATCAACCCAACAAGTGGGTAAAGAGAGATATGCAACTCAATTTGATATCTGACATATTCATTTTGCAAGGAGTCACCCAAATGGGTATTTAGCAAAAAACCTATTATTCTCAAAAAAAATGCTGGTAGATTTTTAAAATTTCTAATACCATATGCAACAAGGTTTAATAATCTATAAACACTATCATATAATTGGTAAAATGAATTTTAAGTCCAATCCAGCAATTTAAAGGACTTCAACACTATTTAATACTAAAATCCCCACCCCATAAAATCTTCAGAGGCTGAGCCCCTCAACACCCAAAAATTATATTAAAACCCATGATTAAATTCTCGCATTTTGATAAAATGTAATCACAAAATCAAAAGCCATAATGACATATAGTACCCAACAAGGAGATAAAATTGATTTAAGGCCATTAGAGATTCATAGAGAAGTCTCACAACTTTCCCATGAATCTAAAATGATTCTATTTCATATTAATGGAGAAATAATTCAATAAAACCAAATTTCCATTATAAAATCCAACTAAAAATCATACCCAAAAACTGCAGGTCACCATGGATAAAATCATGGCTTCCGTCTACTTCCCCCTTGTTGCCTTCATTTCACAATAGTTTTCTCTTATTCTCAATCAAGATCAACCCCCATTAGACCACCTATTTTCCATTTTTTTCCCCCATGCTCTGCACCCAACCTAGGGTTTTGACCTAGCAGAGTAACACTCCAAAAGGAAGGGCAAAGTCTCTCTTAGGGGCATACATCAACAACAAAACAAAAGAACACAACAAATAATAAAATAATAATAATAATAATGATTAAATAATTCCTTATGTCAATTAAACATAATAATAAACAATAAATCTTCAAAACAATAATCATCACAGAAAACATAAAGTCAATCCATAATAATGATAATTGACAAAATCATTAAATAATATTATTTAATAAAATCATTAAATTGATTATTAATAATAATTAAAAATAAAATATTTTAAAATAATAATAATAATCAAAATCCTTAAGACTACTTGAGATCAATAATATTGACTGACAAAAATCATTAAAATAATAATAATAAATAAATACAAAAACAAAAGGATTAAAATAATAAAGATCCCCAAAATCCTTTAAGTCAATCAAAGCTCATGGTAAGTCAATTATCAAGGAGGGTCGGAATCATAGCAAACATGTGGATGTGAAAGAATGGTGAATAAGAGGTATTTTTGTGTGAACAAGTCATGTATGGTGAAGGTAGGTCAAAATTTACATTGTCAAGTGCCTAATACCACATTTTAGTATCTACAAAACCAAATAATATTAACACATGAAAAACTTTCAATGGCTAAGATCTCCAAAAAGAGAAAGGCACGAGTATCCAACTTAAAGGAGGTGTAAAACATAAGGTAAGATAAGGATAAGATAATGGGATGCACATGATAAGATAGGGGATGTACAAGAATTAAATCAACAAGAAGGCTCATATTATTTTATTTGGATCAATTTACCCATAAAAAAATAAGTGTGCTAAATTAAAATTAAATAATACTAAATAATGTTACTGGACCATTTGTAGGTGTCTACACTAACCACATTTTTATAATAATTACTTATATTATATTTTATAAATCCACATAAATTTTTTCCCTATAACAATTGAATGGGGTTGACACAAGTCAACTGTAAACTTTTATATAAAAGGTAATATTGTTTTATCAAAATTAGGGAAACCTAGAAATATGTATATTATCCTAAGTGACAAACTACTGTGTAAATTTAGGAATAATAATATTGTAACTATCAAGCATTCACTTATTTGAAATTTATGAAATTTGAAAACATACAAAATAAGGAAAGCGAAATAGAAAACTATAACTTAGCTAGAAAATAGTGATGTGGGATGAAACAAAAGTTGAAACTGGGAGAATGGTTGGGTCTAATGACTATGAAAATGGATTTACAACTAAAATGAGTTTTAGACAACAATGCCCTAAGTTAGACAGGAGAGGGAGGCATTCCAGTCCTTTATGAGGTTGGTCATGTCTAATAGATAGTAAAGACCTAGGATGTTTAGGTTATGTTCCCCTTCATCTATATGTTATGTGTTTCATGTAGGAGCTTATGATTAGCTACGAAGACCATTGTATGACTATTTTTCCTTCAAAAACCTTAGTTCTTTGACATTTGAAGACTAATGCAAATCAATGGGATAAAAAATGATCAGTAGTTGAATTTGGACATGACCTCAACACCCCATGTGTTGAGTGTTGCCTACATACCAATACTCTAAAGAGGGATCAAACTTCATGTAGTTCCCCAATGCTATGGTGGTGTGTGAATGACTAGTGCAAATTTTTTCGTGTTGGTACAATATTGGTGTGATTAAGTGCCTTAACTATGACTTGTGACCTTGGAGATGTATTCAAAATTTAGCTTTGGGATACTATGGTTATATGTAATCAAAATTTGGAGAAACAGGAAATGTATTATCAATGTGTAATTAGAATTATGGTACCTTTCAGTGTGGAAGCCTCTTGTGTGCAAAATGGTTTGAAATGTATTTATATAGTCATACATTGAACTTCTTTTGAATGGGGATTATTAGGGACATATGCCAACCTTTACATAACAAATTTTTTAAATTGGCCATTATTTGGTAGGAGGACAAGAGAGAGGGATTGGACAACAAAGTGGGGCACTCCTGTCCAATAGGGCATTGTTATCCAATGGGGACAAACAGTGGTGTTAAGGGTCTAACATGACTTGAATGATGGTTGACAGTAATAGCATGACGGATAGGTGCACTCTAGGGTCATCAATTATCTTATAAGATTGGGTCCTCCATGCATAAGGTGGTCAACAATGATCAAAAGGGCCTTAGGATAGGTCCAAAGCTATTCATGTAAAGGAGTGGTCACAAGTGTATTGTTTTAGCTTTAATATTAATTTATGAGTCTAAAAATATATTACTATCATTTTATTCATTATAATTCCTATTAATTTATTTAATTTAAAATTAAAAAGTGCACTTTTATTAATAAGCAATAAAATACACTGCTAATTGTACAAAAAATATGGATGAAAGATGTGACACCTTGAAATACTAAATCAAATTAAGGTAAATTCAAATAATCCTCGAGAGAAAAAAACATAAAAAATAAAGTTGTATATAAAATGTCACATAATAAGTGCAATGTAATAAAATTTTGATAAAAACTAGCACTAAAAAATATAAAGACTAAAGCATTAGGCAATAGCAACAAACATGGCAGCTAGAGGAGGCAAAGGAGGCAGACTATCTAGGTTATCCCCTAGCTACTGGTGCTCAGAGGATCTGTTATGTTTGAAACAAGTTCCCACCCATTTTTTTGTTACTGCTCTTCAGAATATTTTTCTGGCCAAGAGGGTAAATGGCAAGAGCTAGGCAAGGAAACTTGTCTTTGGGAGAAGCCCCCAAACTGATGTCACTACTACGTCCAAGTTGGTCAAATACATGGCCCACATAGGGAGGTGAATGTCATCAGGAATAGATAGAGGAGCTTTTCCTGCTCCTAAACTGGTGATGTCAAAATTCTTGGCCTCGATCTTAAGATGGAGACCGATGGTGAAGGATCTGAAGGCACATAAATAACTACACACAAAGTGCTCCCCTAGTGATCTAAGAGGCTCTGGAGGTGTTCCACCTCTAGGTGGACTTTATTCATTTGGACTTGACTCTGAAGCAAAATGTTGGAGATGACAATAACTTTGGTAGTCATTGATAATTCCTTTCCATAATTTCATTATTAAAAATAGTCTAGTTCTTAGCTTTTCATATATTAAACAAACTATCAACAGAAAAAATATGCCAAAAAATATTATATCTTGTAAGTACCATTATCAAGTCCCCAAGAAGAACCATTTTCCAGGCAAAGAATTTTGGAAGAAAGGGTTAAAAAGGAGTATGGATCCATTTCTAGGTTCACTGAGCATGGGGGCAAAACTATAATAAGTGTTTTAAGGTCTCAACTTAATGACAAGCAGGGTAAATGGAATTTGAGACCCCTAGGTACTCGAGTTAATCTCCAACTGGTAGGCCTTGTAAAGAATGCACCAAAGAAAATAATTTATTATGGGCTCAATGTGGGATTTCTAAAGATTGACAAACCTTAACTTTTATTGGTGGTTAAAGGTTTCACTGTGAATATACCTGGAATAAAAAGATGATACCCAATTAAAAACATATATCGACAAAAATGAATAGATGTAAGCTAATACTAATATTTCTATGATGAAACTCTACACAAAACATCAATTTCATAGAAACAATCATCATATATATAATTCTAAATTTCTTGAATTGAACTTGAATAGATAAAGAAAGATCCCATTCACATTACACTATGAGCTTTCAAAAAAAACTTGTGTTTGATTTGGCTCAATATTCTTGTTAGAGTTTATTTATTTACTACTTAACATGGGATCCTCATCATATCTGATTCTAAGTTTATATTGCATCAATTTTATAATAATATGGTTAAATTAGTAAGCTTAGTGGTTGTCATACATTGCTTTCTTATGGAACTTATTCAAAGCTATTCTTTTGTTTCAATTATGGAAATCTAGAAATTTAGTTATTTGTAACAATGAATAACTATTTTTACAATGTTTTGTTAATGATAAGGTGATTATTATTTCATCGGCTCTTATGCAAATCCAAACCTAGGTTAAAAAGGTGACGCTCTACTTATAACATTTACAAGAGTTGCTCAACCACTAAGGGAGTGTTCCCTACACCATGAGTCAGGTCCCCCCTCCATCAGCCAACCCCCTCATGGCTCCCCTCCTCTAGTGCCCAAGCACCAATACAATCTCTTTCACAATCATAGTTACTTCTCTACCCCTCTTCAACATGGATATTGTATTCCATCACCATTAAAATGGTAAGATCAGATTCATAGCAAGCATGTAGATGTAAGAGAATGGAAAATAAGAGGTATGTATGTGTGAACCAGTTATGTATAGTGAAGGTAGGTCAAAATTAACATAATCAAGTGTCTAATACCATATTTTAGTATGTATAAAATTGAATAATATTAACACACATGTAAACTTTCAATTGCTAAGATCTACAAGGAGATAAAAGTATGAGTATCCAACTTCAAGGAGGTGTAAAGCGCAAGATAAGATAATGGGATGCACAAGATAAGATAGGGGATGTAGAATGAAGAAGTCAACAAGAAGGCTCATATTAGATCTTATTTGGATCAAATTACCCATACATATATAAGTGTGCTAAATTATAATACTAAATAATGTTACTGGACCATTTTTAGGTGTCTACACTAATCACATTTTTAAATAATTACTTATATTATTTTCTATAAATCCACCTAAATCATTCCCTTATAACAATTGAAATGGGTTGACACAAGTTAACTATAAACTTTCATATAAAATTTAATAATGTTTTATAAAATTTGGGGAACTTAAAAATATGTAAATTACCCTAAGTGACAAACTACTATGTAAAATTAGGAATAATAATTTTGCATTTATATCAAGCATTCATTGATTTGAAACTTCCTAAACCTGGAAACTCACTAAGGAAAGTGCAATAGAAAACTATAACTTAACTAAAAAATAGTGATACGAGATGAATCAAAAGTTGAAACTGGCAAAGTGGTTGGGTCTGGTGACTTTGAAACTGGTTCTACAATTGAAATGAGCCCTAGATAACAATGCCCTAAGTTGGATAGGAGAGGGGGGTATTCTTGTCCTCTATGAGGTTGGTCCTATCCAATAAATAGTAAAGATATAGGATGTTTGGGTTATGTTCCCCTTCATATATATGTTATGTGTTCCATGAGGGAGCTTTTGAATAGTTACGAATACCACTATATGATTATTTTTCTTCAAAAACCCTAGTTTCTTGACATGTGAATACCAATGAAAATTAATGGGATAAAAAAAGGTCAATAATTGAAGTTGGGTGTGACCTCAACACCCCATGTGTTGAGTGTTTCCTACAAAAAAATACTCTGAAGAGGGATCAAACTTCATGTAATTATCCCATGATATAATAGTGTGTGAATGATTGGTGCAAAGTGATAGATGTTAGTACAATATTGGTGTGATTAAGTGCCTTAACTATGACTTGTGACCATGGAGATGTATTTAGACTTTAGCTCTAGGCTACCATAGTTATATATAATCATAATTTGGAGAAATAGGGAATTTTATCTCAATGTACAATTAGAATTTTGGTACCTTTCAATGTGGAAGCCTCTTGTGTGCAAAATGATTTAAAATGTGTTTATATAGCCATATCTTTGAATGTCCTTCGAATGGAGCTTATTAGGGACATAGACCAACCTTTTCATAGATTTGAATTTTATAAATTAGCCATTACTTGGTGGGAGGACAAGAGAGGGGATTGGACAACAAAGTAGGGCATTCACGTCCAATAGGATGTTGTTATCCAATGGGGACAAACAACAGTACTAAGGGTATATCATGTCTTGAATGATGGTTAAGGTTGATAGCATGATGGATAGACACATTATAAGTTCATCTATCAACATATAAAAGTGATTCCTCCACACGTAAGGTGGTTGAAAGTGATCAAAAGGGCCTTAGGATAGGTCCAAAGCTAAGCGTGTAAAGGAATGGTCACAAGTGCAGTATTTTAACTTAAATGTTAATTTATGTGTCTATAAATATCTTACTATCATTTTATACAATAAAATACCTATTAATTTATTTATTTTAAAATTGAAAAGTTCACTTTTATTTATAAGTAATAAAATACACCAATGAGATGTGGGTCAGTTGGTTAAATGGCTTGGTTGTTTCAAGCCCCACCTAGGTTTAAATCTATAGAAAGGCATATGAGGCCAATTGTGGCTATTGGTTATATTCTCAGAGCTATTAATAATGGAATTTGTTTTTTTTATATGGCATACAAAAATAACATGGAAAATATTTTGTAAATAATAACAAAAAATGAAATGTTAGAAACAAAAGGAAGTTTTTATGCATGAAGATTAGTAGATTTTTCTAAAATCCAAGGTCAAAATAAAGTGCTTTCAGTGTCAGATATCAAATCTAAGGTCAAATAAAAGTGCTTTCAATGTCAGAGATAAAATTTGAGATCAAAAGCAAGTTATTTTAGTGTCTGAAATTAGATCTAAGGTTGCAAGAAATTTATTTTTAGTGTCAGATGCTCTAAAATTTACCTAAACCCTCAAACAATTTTTTTGAAGAAATACTCAAATAAAAAGTTGGTTCACCAATATGTTTGATAAAAAATTGGAATATATATGAGCATAAACCCTTTTTCAAATAAATTGAATAGAATGATTGAAAACATGTCAAATCAACTTGCAACAAATAGAATGAAAGTAAATGACTGAAATCAATAGATCACAATTGAATTAATGAAGACTAACAATGAACAAAACAAAATACTTAGTTGTTTAATATCTATGATCTGTGTTAAAATAAATAACAATGATTGATTTTTCAAGTTCCTAAAAATTTTGACTGAAACTGATGAAAAACTATGATCATTTAAATTGGAACAGGATCAACTGGAATGATTATCCTGAGTTGGTCAATTATGTTCTCCAATAAAAATCAAGAGAATCAATGCACAATCATCTATGACATCTTAAATCACACATGTGTGCATAAGTTTGACCTTTAGATGCATGTTAAATATCTGTAAATTACTTCTTCAAAGTATAAACCCTAATAAGGTTTGCAATATCTAAAAACTTGAAAATAAAAAATGAGGGAATGTATTGGGCCAAGCTAACCCTAATCAAACCCATGGTTGTTGACCATTTCTTACACATCTAATACTCTAAAGAGGGAATTCAAGCCCATGTATTTCTCCCACTTAGAGTAATTTTTTAAAATTGTGCTCCATTGACTACATGAATACATCTAGAGGTGGCTTAAATAATGTTTTGCTATGGCATGGATAAAATGGGCTCTTGACTTGGCTATGGACCACCTCAAATGATTTGAGTTAGAATTTAGAAGAATAGGGAACCTTTGCTCAGTGTTCAATAGTGTAAGTGTGACTATAGATTAAAATTTCCAAGTGATTGAAGAAGTGACTTAGATGTGCCTTTATAGTAATCCAACAGAGAAAACATCACACTACCTGTCTAAAAAATATGGACTGATCTGTATGGGAGGGTTCAACTTTTAAAAGTTATCATTAACAAAGCTAAGGACAAGATCAACCCAAAAGGGATAAAAATTTATGCCACTAATGTCTCTTACTGGATGTTTTTGTATATACATTTGAGTGATTACATGTGAATATTTTATATATAATATGCATTATATAATGTTCATGATGGATATGAGTTTGAATTAAGTTTTCTAAACAAATTATTGTTTTCCTAATTACTTTTTAATACATTGATTTTTTATGTTATCTACTAATTATGATTTAAATACTTATTATCCATTTCAATTTGAATTATTAAGTATTCAAAAAAACACAATCAATTTAAGTGTATTTTTTATATAGTTGAGAAATATTATCTATTTTATAGATAATTAAATTAATAAATTTATTTTTTATAATTCAAAATTATTACATTTTTAGATTAAATATAAAATTATAGCCAAAAGTTATTTTATTTTTTGAAAAAATATTAATGTAAAATAAATTTCACTACAAATGACTTGAATTTTAAACAATATCACGTGTTGATTAGAAATAGATGATGCAAACCATGGTGCAATAATTATCCTTCCATAAAAACAAGTAAAATTCTAACTGGAAAAAATATTTTTAATTTATAATGCAAACTAGATGACACATTGTGAAGCAAACAAAATTTCTAATCAAAACCACTTCTAAAAAAAGGTGGTGGTTAATGTCAACCATAGTGATGTGATTTGCGTCACAAACTCATGTGTCAACTTTTTTTTTTATTTAGTTATATTTAGGTTTGATTATGATGATTATGTAGCTTAATCTCATAGTAATAATTGGTTATTATGAGTAAAATATAAATAATAAGTATAAAAATATCGAATACATAATTTGGAGGATCTCCTTTTACTTTAATTGTTACAAACTTTGTAACAACAAAACATGTCAGAAAAGGGTATGCAAGAACTTCATAAACCAAAGGGTTTAGGAGGATATTATTAGGAGTAATATTCTTATTTGGTCCTTTTTATATTTGGGAAAGAAGATATTTTTGATTTTGTATATCACAAAGAGTGTTAATCATTGTAGCCATTGTTGGAGTTTTAGAGGAAGTAATAAAAGAAGTGACATAAGTCAAAAAAGAAGATTTTTGAGAAATTATAGGAGTGGCAACATTTTAAGATGATGGAGGAGTGTTGTAATATTTTTTTAATAAATATAAGGAATGTTATCCTTCAATAATTGAGGGACATGAAATATAGTAGCATGTTGGGAAATAAAATAAACATTAAAAGTAATAGCATGTTGAGGAATATGAGGAAGATTAAAAACATGTTGAGAAATAAAATGGATATTAGAAATAATGTGAATAAAAATAATCTTTAACATATTAAGATATTAAGATGTAGATATTTATTTGTAAATTATAATTTGATTTCAATAAAATTTAGTACCATAAATGATGTACTTTTAATTAAGCACTCATAATACATGTAAGACATAGTAAATAATGCCCAATTAATATCCATTTCAAACAAACAAATAAAACATGTAAAACATACATAATGGGAATATTTATTTTGAAATACACAATACTATAACACTTATTTACTAACAATATTCGATTTCTCTTATTTACCTAGGATGCCTCCAATGTACATGTGATATATGAATATTCCAGGAAGATAAAGTGACTCTAAGGGTTTTATACGTTAGGGCTAGTGAAGTGTAATAACTTATTTTTTCATCAAGTCCTTATAGGGTGGGAACTAAGATGTTAAATAATATTAATTTTATAAATAAAATAACTTAATAAATGTAAATTGTATAACATACCTAGATCCCTAGTTGTGCATCAAAAGCACTCCATGGTAAGATGTTAGGCTCAAACAATGATTGTTGCTTTAATGATTACTTGATCATTTTTATGTGTTATTGATTCTATTTATGTGAATATATTTTCTTTTTTCAAGTGAACTACAATACTTATCTATTTATATATGGCATTTAAATTCAAACCAAAAAATATTAACACGTATTTCAACTTCCAATGGCTAGGATTTGCAAGGAGACAAAAAGAAGGGCAGGAATACTTGACTTAAAGGAGGTGTAAATAACAAGGTAAAATATGGATGAGATAAGAGGTGGGCAAGATAAAATAAGAGATGTACAAGGTGAAATTCAATAAGAAGGCCCATATTGTGTTAGTTGGACCAAATTACCCATATATAACTAATTGTGCTAAATAAATTAAATAATACTAGATAATTTTACTGAATCATTTTTAAATATCTATATTAAATACATTTTTTTAATAATTATTTATATTCTATAAATCTACCTGAATTTCTCCCTTATAACAATCGAAGGGGTTTGTGTAAAATTTAATATATTGCTATCGTTTTACACATTAATACTCCTATTAAAATTTGAATAAGGATAAATAAAGAAAGATCCCACCTACTTTACATTGGAGCTTTAAAAAATAGCTTATGTTTGTTTTGGCTTGTTATTCATGTTGTAATTTTGTTATTTAGTAGGAAAAAATAAAATTATTATTAGAAAAAGATGCTCATAAAAGACAAACATATAATAAACACGATTGAGAAAGGGAAATTAAAATGAGATCCTCTTCAATTTGATTGTAAGTTTGTATTGCACTAATTTTATAATATGGGGGTGAGTGAATAACCTCCATGGGATGAAAATGTGCTTATACGACTAATAGATTTGATTAATAATTATATTATTCAAAAACAAGATGAAAGGGATAAGAAGTTACTAATAGCTTTGAATAATAATTAATATAAATTAGTGCAAAAGAAATAAAAATGTGAATCTGATGATTTGGAGATGTCTAAGTAAGATATTTAGTTAGTTTAACATAGACAGAAGGGTTCCAATAGGTGTGTAGTCATATAAAATGTTCAAATTGATAGTTTGAGTGTGGCTTGTGACACCCCATCCATAGGTCTTTTTTACATGCTCTTGCATCCCTTCTAGACACCTTTTTGTTCATTATCAGTCATCCAAAACCTTCTGAATGGTCATTCCACCTAAAACAAATAGTATACCTTATGTTAATCCTATTCTCCTAGGTCTCAATCTTGTAGGATAGGATCACCCCATTTGGACTATAGCTTCAGACACCAAAGCATCCACTTTTTGATGATCTTATCCTTTTGCATTGTGAGCCCCAATGGTCATTTTCATCTGGTCCTTATCCTTAATTAGGTTGGCCTAGCATGAATACATCTGACCTATGACCAATTTTTCCCAATAAAATCCCACTTAAAACTCATTTACAAAGGGAGGTGATAAAACTTACAAAGAAATCAAGAATACAAACAAAGCACTAAGGCAAACTTCCCTATTCTTTGCACACAGTCACCAAACACAGCTGCAAACCTACTCAAATCCTCATACCAGTCCCTAGTCACCTCAAACACTAACAATTTAGAATTTGCATCTGCATAACACTATTTCATAAAACACACTAGGTGGGAGAACTATATATGGCTTGATCTTTCTTTAGAGTATTGGTATGTAGACAACGTGCCCACACAAGGGGTGTGGATTGCACATTTAGTATATATTTCACACTAACCCCCCTCTTTTTCAAGTGACTAAATGTCATTTTATCAATCATGATGGAGGGTTAGGGTTTGAAGACAAAATTAGCTCCACAATGAGTTTTATCGACAATCAATGCCCAATTTTTCATAGGCATAGAGAAACTACGCAACAAAAATTAGGTATTTGTGATTAGTTTGGACAACAATGGTAGGAATGGACAATAATGTCATACACCAAAGCATCCACTTTTTAGTGCTCCTATCCTTTCACCCAATGAAAGATAGATTTAAGTTTATGACATCTTCCCAGTCTTGCATAGCCATTTTCAACCTCTATATCAATCGTCTTAGTCTATTTTCTAGCTAAGTTATATTTCTTCTTATTTATTACTATTTTTAGAAAGGTGAAAAAGATAAATAGTTACACAAATTAGGTTTGTATTTATTGCTATATTTTGGATTGATTTATTAATCCATACCCTTAACTAAAATAGGAATAAAACTCCATTATTCCTAAATAAGTTAAATCATTTGGTGAACCTGACTTATTTTATTTGCACACAAAAACCCTAGAAACCCTAGGCAAAATTCTTTGTTGATTTTAAAAGTTTTTTTTTATTTTACCTGTATATATAAATCAACATTTCACATTTTATTTTTAAAATTCACCATAGTAATTTTAAAAATGATTTCTTTCAAACCTTAGTAGAATATACTAGGTCCCTATGCTTTTGTGGTATTACCTTACATGTTAGTGATTTTCATATCCTTTTTATGCATATTCCAATTTGCTTTTTTAGGACTTTACATTTCTTTTATTCAGTACATTCCTTCCATCACATTTTTCTTATTACAACTTATTGCAAAAAATTCAATCCATTTTCACTTTATTTTCCTACTTTAACAATGGCCCAATATACCAGTTTTGATGAAACTGATAAGAGGGAACTTCAAGACCTTTTAACTAAAAATATTGATATACAAGATGATATGCTTAAAATTCTACAAGAAGAACAACAAAAATCAAATAATGGTTGATCCTCTCAAACCATAGAACAACTAGTTGCAAATGACACTATGCAGGCAACTATGTCTCAATAACCCCTATAGCATCCCAACCTTCCTATGTAGCACCACCAGTTATGGCTAGTACATCTTCACATCTTGATGTGGCTACCCTAATGTAAGAGATTAAATATCTTCAATCCAAAGTGCTACATCTTGATCAAGATGCCTCTAGACCAACATAGGCTTTGGACTCTTTCGCTTTACTTCATACACCATTGGCAGACCATATTGTTTCTACACCCTTGACACCAAGTTTTTTTCAACCCAAGCTCACTCTATATGATAGCAAGGGTGACCCAGACATACACTTGAGAGATTTTCATGTAGCATATTTGTACTATGTGCCAAATGACTGGTTACTAACCAAGCTATTTCCATGGAGTTTAAAAGATTATGCTCTACAATGGTTTTATAGTCTATTGAATCAGACAGTCAAAACATTCAATCCTTTAGCTGACATATTCCTAGCTGATTTCAATATTAAAATATGTGACAAGGATTCTTATGCCCAAGTTTCACAATAGAAACAAAGGTCAAATGAGCATCTCATATATTATGTTCTTAGATATAAGACTATCTTGGCTAAAATGACTAGTCCCATGGCTGATCAAGAATTACAAGATCTCTTCAAACAGAGTCTTCTACCAGTTTTACATGAGTCAATAATGTTCAAAAAAAATTCTTCCTTCACTAAGTTATGACATACACTAAAGGAAATGGAATTCAAATTACTTTTAATGGGCAAACTTAAGTACACAATCATATCAAAAACAACAAATAAAAGTAACAATAAAGTTACATACAAAGTAAAGGTTAATGATACAAAAATTCAAAATCAACCTATAGTTAATGTGGCTTCTAAGCCCCCTTAGTGAGTGGTTTTATCAATGCCTCCTTGGTGAGCCTTTACCAATCTACCATTATCTCCAACCACAATCTCACAATAGTTATTGAAATGCAATGTCATATCTTTCCCTCCTATTCGATAAGTTGATACGACAAAGCCTCTTCCATGTGGATATGATCAAAATGAATTTTATGATTTTCACAGGGCACCAGGCCACATAATGAATAGATGCATTAATTTGTGACATAAGATATAGGACTTTATAGACAACAACCTTATTGATCTTAGCACTCTAGTTGAGCCTCTTTAGGGAAAAAAAACATAGGACAAGGCTCTAAAAAATTTCTCAGATCCTTTCCCACAACATTCTAATAAGAGATAGGGGTACATCAGGTGTTCACCATGCATATCATGCACACCCTCCACTAGCTACCTACCAGGAACCTTTAGTTGAGTCACATCCTTTGAGCAACATGATTGGTGTTTATAATTCTAGAGTTCCAACTAGACCTTCGATCTCCTTCTTAGAGCAAGAGATAGTTGATAATGATTCAAATTACTATGCACTCTTTATTAGATCCTACATTGATCACCATTCCATTCATAGTGTTCTCATAGACAATAGATCTAGTGTGAACATGTACACTATGACATTACTTTAGCATTTAGGATATTCAAAGTAAGATATTACCCTGACGGACATGATTATCAGTGGATTTAGTAGACATATATAGAGTTCACTGGGTGAGATTGTACTTCTTCTAAAGGTTGATCCAGCACATATGGCCACTCTATTTACTATTTTTCCTAGTAAAAGAGTCTCCAACATGTTGTTTGGTCAACCATGGATCTAAAAACTTCATGTAGTACTTTATACAATTCACAACATACATTCATGCTAATCAGGTTATTATAGTTGGTAGAGTTTTGTATGAGTTACCACTCCCCACTTCAGAGCCATCTCCTACTCTACAGTCACCAATTTTAGATCCTCCACTAGTTATAGTTATTCCTCTAGTTGAGATTCAGACATACTTGAGACCTCCTTTGAAAGCACAGAGAGTTCATACACTTCCATGGAGACCTCTCTTAGAGCGACCACTACATCAGTGATAGTTTTAGGACTCTAGATAGTTTCCAGCTATAATATTCATATTCAAGGTAATATTATTGAGGTATCATGTCTCTACACATAGAGCACATTTTCAGAGAGCTTCTTCTACTACTAAATGGGTCATTAAGATCCCCAAAGTTGCATCCACTTCTTAGAGTTACATAGGGACCCCACAGTCAGTTTTCACTATAGAGATTTTAGATCACTTATAGCATACACAGCTTTGAAAGTCACAGTCTCAACCCTTCCATCATACTTCATGATCATGCACGATCCCTCTCCTTGATATAGGACACCATGATAGGAAGTCTATTATGAGACTCATTGGTTAGTATCATTTCTTCCCAGTCTTTCTTGTACATAGTTTCTTTCCACTTACTTGTACATAATTTTTCAGCTTACTTGTACATAGTTTCTTTTCACTTTCTTGTACATAGTTTTCTTAAGATTACTTTTACATAACTTATTTAAAAATACTAAAAACAATTCAATATTTCAAAATACTAAAAACAATATAATAATTCAAAATACCAAAAACAATATAGCATGTCAAAATACAAAAACATTCAAATAACTCAAAACACCAAAAAAATTTAAATTGCACACATTATCCAGGATTTACATTTCTACTACCATGCTAGACTTAGATTTTGTTGTTCTATGCTATTATTTGTCAATTTATCTACATTACCATGCTTCACTTGATCTTATTTGAGTGTGTACAGTGACACCCAAATCTTGGATTGTTTCACCCCATTGAGGGGGCATCCTACTTTTTCTTCGAGACAGACATTGACATATCTACCCACAAGGGGAATATTCTACATGACTACACCATCCAAGTTATGTCATTCCTATACCGCACACTCTAGTTCTCATGTTGATATACATTACTTACTACCTTACATAATTTATTCTATCGATACTCACTAATATATAGCACTTGTGTATTTCTTAGCATCTACCTAGTCTTGTACTACATATTTTGCATACTTTCACTTCTTGCTTTGATCAGTTAGATGTCATAATATTTTTAGAATTTGCATACCATTATTTCTTGCTTTGAGTAGCTAGATGTGATTGTATTTCTCAGTTCATATTTTTTTACTTGTGTGTGCCTTAGGACATTTGCTAATGCCCTTTACTTGTACTCTTGTATGTGCTTTTGGCCCTCACACCAATCTTGCTTATTTCTAATTGTATGTGTATGTGGTCATTTGAACATGCCTTGTATTCTTGCTTTCCCAATTTGAGTGGCATGTGTCCATGTACCTTGTTTTCTTGGCCCTTTGGCCTATTCTATATGCTTCTCGCTTCTTGCCTTACATGCTTGTTTACTTGTTTACTTGTTTACTTCTTGTTTATTTGAAATTCCATGATCCACATCATACATTATCTTGTCTCCTTGAATGCCATGATGGACATCATGATACATCCCTCCTTAAAAACTAACCAAATTTCTAGTTTTAATTCAGTATACTGCACAGGCTATTACATTGTTACATCTATCTAGGCATACCCATATTGATCTAATAATCTCCAATATAAACTATGTTATATCTTGAGAAAAATTTTGGATTATCATTGTTATATCATGTATTTCATAGCATAGCACACTTATAAGGCTCTTTATTCTCAGGGCAGTCATTGTAGGGTCTTCAATCCTACTCTCAAAAGAGGGGACAACAAACAAGGATTTTGTCACAGAGATAAAGCTCTCTATCAATCAAAATCAATTTTCAAAACACTCAAAACAACAATTAGAATTCAAAACATGCAGAATAGACCAAAAAAATAGTGATGAATATAGAATAGTCATCAGAATAGTAAAGGACAAGAGCACCCCATTCGAACTACAATGCCCTATAGCAAAGTGTCCACTTTTTGGTGCTCTTGTTGAAACAGTCAAAAACCTTAAATTTTCAAAAATAGATAGAAAGGTAAGGTTAATTATAGTTTTGTCAACTACAGTCTAGTTTAGATTGGGTAGTTTCAGTATAGTTTTACTTAGATTATCCAAGTATAGGGGGCATCATGCATGGCATGATGGATCTCACTTCTAGTTTCAAATTGGACAGTTGGTACAGCTTTCGAATCAGATTCCATGTTACAAACACCAATGATTGGGGGTAATGTGCATGGCACATTTGCCTTCTTTTTTTTCTAGTTCATTGTATTACCCAAGTATTCTCAATAATTGCATGCTTTATTCCATCTTTAGGTGGTTGGCATCATTTCAGAGTGGCTTTCATACAAGCTTAGTTCTCATTTTTAGAGTGTATTTCATACAAACCTAATCTCCACCTTTTAGATTGGCCTAGTTCTTAGTACACATTTGGCTATCCATGCCAAATTTTTAGATTATTGTGCATTCATGGTTTTCATGATCCATCTCATACGACACACATCCATACAAAATCAATTCATAGTTCACACTTAATGGGAAATGATAGAGCCAAAGGACTAGCTAGCCCTTGTATTCTTGATCCACCTACTTAGAGGGATTGGACACATAATCCAAACATCGATCAACACATGCATGATCACATAACTTCACTACATAGTGGGTGATGACAAAGCCAAAGGGCAACCTCTGTATTCTTGAGCCACCCTCAAGGAATTGAGCACTCAACTCCATTCATGATATTACTCTTGGCACAACACATACCCAACATCACAACATATTTATGCTTCATGTTGTGTTCTCTCTCTATACACTCAGCATCACACATCTTCATGGGCTTCACCCTTGTAGGTAAGTTTAGGTATGCTTTCTATTTTTCTTTTATCCTAGTAAATCACTTTGGTACATCACTAGAATAAAGGGGTGGAAAATATAGTCATATAAAATGTTCAAATTGGTGGTTTGAGTGTGGCTTGTGACACCCCATCCATAAGTCCTTTTTGCATGCTCTTATGACCCTTCTAGATAACTTTTGGTTTATTACCAATCATTGAGAACCTTTTGAACAGTCATTCCACCTCAGATAGACAGTATTATCCATGCCAATCTTGTTCCCCCAGGTCTTGAGCCTGTAGGATAAGAGCACCCCATTTGGACTATAGCACCAAACACCAAAGCATCCACTTTTTAGTGGTTCTATCCTTTTGCACTATGAGCCTCAATGGTCATTTTCATCTAATTTGTATCCTTAATTAGGTCAACCTAGTGCAAATACATCTGACCCATGACCAATTATTCCCTATAAAATCCTACTCAAAGCTCATTTACAAAGGAAGGTGATAAAACTAACAAATCAAGCAAGAATACAAACAAAGAACTAAGGCAGACTTACCTATTCTTTGCACAAAGTCACCCAATACAGCTTAAAACCTACTCAAATCCTCATTCCAGTCCCTAACCACCTCAAATTCTATCAATTTGGCATTTGCATATGTATCACGCTATTGCACAAAGCACACTAGGTGGGAGAACTACATATAGCTTAATCCCTCTTTGGAGTATTGGTATGTAAGTAGCATGCCGACACAAGGGGTGTGGATTACACATTCAGTGCATCTTTCACACTAACCCCCTCTCTCTCAAGTGATTCAAATGTCATTTTATCAATCATGATGGAGGGTTAGGGGTTGAATATAAAATTAGCTCCACAATGAGTTCCATAGACAATTAGTGTTTGATTTTTCATAGACACACTCACACTAACACAACACAACTACCCAAAAATGTTTTAGGTCTTTGTGATTAGTTGGGACAATAGTGGCAGGAATATATAACATGCATTAGACACCAAAGCATCTACTTTTTGGTGCTCTTATCCTTTCACCCAACAAAAGCTAGATTTAGGTTTATGACATCTTCTCAGTCCTACACAACTATTTTCAACCTCTGTATTAGTCTTCTCAGTCTATTTTCCATCTAAGTTATATTTTTTCTTATTTATTACTATTTTTAGAAAGGTGAAAAAGACAAACAGTTATACAAATCAAGACTATATTTATTGTTATATTATATATTGATTTATTAATCTAGACTCGTAACTAAACTAGGAATAAAACTCCATTATTTCCAAATAAGTTAAATCAAGGTGATTGATAGTAAAACGGGAGGGTCAGACTCATAACAAACATATTATATGTGAAAGAATGGTGAATAAGAGGTATTTTTGTATGAACAAGTCATGTATGGTGAAGGTGGGTCAAAATTCACATTTTCAAGTGTATAATACCATATTTTAGTATCTACAAAACCAAATAATATTAATACACATGTAAACTTTCAATGGCTAATATCTAAAAAGAGAGAAAGGCATGAGTATCCAACTTAAAGGAGGTGTAAAACACAAGGTAAGATAATGGGATGCACAAGATAAGATAGGGAATGTACAAGAAGTAAATCAATAAGAAGGCTCATATTATCTTAATTGGATCAATTTACCCATACAAAAATAAGTGTGCTAAATTAAAATTAAATAATACTAAATAATATTACTTGACCATTTTTAGGTGTCTACACTAACCACGTTTTTATAATAATTACTTATCTTATATTTTTTAAATCCACCTAAATCATTCCCCTATAACAATCGAATGGGGTTGACACAAGTCAACTATAAACTTTCATATAAAATGTAATATTGTTTTATCAAAATTAGGGAAACCTAGAAATATGTTTATTACCCTAAGTGACAAACTATTGTGTAAAATTAGGAATAATAATATTGTAACTGTCAAGTATTCACTTATTTAAAACTTCTTAAATTTGAAAACTTACTAAATAAGGAAAGCAGAATAAAAAACTATAACTTATTTATAAAATAGTGATCCAAGATGAATCAAAAGTTGAAACTAGGAAAATGGTTGGGTCTGATGACTATGAAAATGGATCTACAACTGAAATGAGCCCTAGATAATAACACCCTAAGTTAGATAGGAGAGGGAGGCATTCCAATCCTCTATGAGGTTGGTCATGTCCAATAAAAAATGATTAATAGTTGAATTTGGACATGACCTCAACACCCCATATGTTGAGTGTTCCCTGCATACCAATACTCTAAAGAGGGATCAAACTTCATGTAGTTCTCCCATGCTACGGTGGTGTGTGAATGACTAGTGTAATTTTTTAATATTGGTGCAATATTGGTGTGATTAAGTGCCTTAACTATGACTTGTGACCTTGGAGATATATTCATAATTTAGCTCTAGGCTACTATGGTTATTTTGTAAGCAAAATTTGGAGAAACAAGGAATTTGTTGTCAATGTGTAATTAGAATTATGGTACCTTTCAGTGTGGAAGCCTCTTGTATGTAAAATGGATTGAAATGTGTTTATATAGTCATATGTTTGAACTTCCTTCAAATGGGGCTTATTAGGGACATAGGCCAACCTTTACATAACTTTGAATTTTTCAAATTGGCCATTATTTGGCAGGAGGAAAAGAGAGGGGATTGGACAACAAAGCGGGGCATTCCTGTCCAATAAGGCATTATTGTCCAATGGTGAAAATAGTGGTGATAAGGGTCTAACATGGCTTGAATGATGGCTAAGGATAATAACATAATGGATAGGTGCACTCTAGGATCATCAATTATCTTATAAGATGAGACCTCCATGCATAAGGTGGTTGAAAGTGATCAAAAGGGCCCTAAGATTGGTCCAAAGCTAAGCATGTAAAGGAGTGGTCATAAGTGCACTATTTTAACCTTAATATTAATTTATGAGTCTAAAAATATATTACTATCTTTTTATTCATTAAAATTCTTATTAATTTATTTAATTTTAAATTGAAAAGTGTACTTTTAGTAATAAGTAATAAAATACAGTGTTGATTGTTAAAAAAAAGATGGGTGAAAGATGTGACACCCTGAAATACTAAATGAAATTAAGGTAAATATAAATAAACCTCGAGAGAACAAAACATCAAAAATAAAGTTGTATAAAAAATGTCACATTAGGTGCAGTGCAATAAAAATTTGATAAAAACTAGTACTAAAAAATACAAAGACTAAGGCCATTAGGAAACAACAAATATGGAAGCTAGAGGAGGCAGACTATCTGGGTTATCCCCCCAGGAACTGGTGCCCAGAGGTTCTATTGTGTTTGTAATAAGTTCCCACCCATTTGTTTGTTACTTTTCTTCAGAATATTTTTTTGACCAAGAGGGGAAATGCAATATCTAGGCAAGGAAACTTGTCTTTGGGATAAGCCCCTAACTGTTGTCACTACTACACCCAAATTGGTCAAACACATAGCCCCCATAAGGAGGTGAATGTCATCAATAATAAAGAGAGGAGCTTTTACCGCTCCTAAATTGATGATATCAAGAGCCTTGGCCCTGATCCTAAGATGGAGAATGGTGGTGGAGGATCTAGAGGCACACAAATAACTACACCTGAAGTACTCCCCTAATGATTTAAGAGGGTATGGAGGTGTTCCACCTCTAGGTGGACTTTATCCATTTGGACTTGAATTTGAAGCAAAATGTTGGAGATGATAATAACTTTGTTAGTCATTGAAAAATCCCTTTCCATAATTTCATTATTAAAAATAGCTTAGTTCCTAGCTTTCCATATATTAAACAAACTATCAACACAAAAAATCTACCAAAAATGTTGTTTCTTGTAGGTAACATTATTGAGTCCCTAGGAAGAACCATTTTTCAAGCAAAGAATTTTGGAAGAAAGGGTTGAAAAAGGGTATGGATCCATTTCTAGGTTGACTAAAGATGGGGGCAAAACCAAAATAAGTGCTTCAAGGTCTCAGCATGATGACAAGTAGGGTAGATGGACTTTGAGACCCCTAGGTACTCGAGCCGGTCTCCAACTTATAGGCCTTGTAAAGAATGCACCAAAGAAAATAATTTGTTTTGGGCTCAATGTGGGTTTTCCAAAGATTGGCAAACCTTCTAGCCCAGACGACATCCAAAGACTTTAACTTCCACCGATGGTTAAGGGTTTCACTCTAAATATACTAAGGACAAGAAAATGACACCCAATTAAATAAATTTATCAGTAGAAATGACTAGATGTAAACCAATACCGATCTTTCTACCATGAGATTGTAAACAAAACATCAATTTTATAAAAATAATCATGATGTATAGAATTCTGAATTTCTTAAATTGAACATGAATAGATAAGGAAAGATCCCATCCACTTTTACAATATAAACTTTAGAAATTAGTTTGTGTTTGTTTTGGCTTGATATTCTTGTTGGAATTTTGTTATCTACTAGTCAAAAAAGACAAAATAACTGTTAAAAGACAAAATAACTTTTTAAAGAAAAATAAAATAAAATTTAAACTACAAAAAGATGTGTATTAAAGACAAACATGGAATAAAGGTGATAATGAAAATGGGATCCTGGTCATATCTGATTATAAGTTTCTATTGCATTAATTTTTTTATATATCGCGGAGATAGATAGGCACCTTTGACAAGAAGTTATGTTGAACTTTAGATGACAATGAAAACGAAGGATAAATTTATGGGTTAATAACGTCACATGTTTTATGATTGATTGTCTTTTCTATTTGATTTTTCAATATCAATTATGTTATTAGTTTTTTTTTTCATGTATTTAAGATTTTTTATTTTTATTTTTTGAAATAATTATTATTTTAATAATATTTTTTAATCTATTTTTAATGATTATTATAAAGTAATAGTCTCAATGTTTATGGTATGGTAGAATTGTTATATTGATTTCAGAAATTATTTTCATAGATTCATTTTCCAGATTATGAGTTTATTTTCTTTTGTTTGGAATAAGTTAAATAGGCGATGGAATTTAAATTCTTCACTCAAACAATGGCTCACCAAACTTAACAAAATATGGAATGCTAAGCTTAAGCTTAAACTTGAATATTTCTTTTAGTGTCTAGTGTCTCAAGGCCTTCCTCTTGGGGAATGCCTCTTTCACATTGGGATTGCTCAACATAAATGCCCATCTTGCTCTAGAAGTGAGTTTTTCAAACATATATTTTTGATGTGTCCAAGAGCTTAGTTTGCCTAGAAATGGATTCATGGTGTTTTCCAACCTTTCCACCTAGAGACTCTCTCTTAGCAAATGATTTTTGGGGGGATAAAGCTTAGTGGTTATCATACACTACTCTCTTATGGAACTTATTCAGTGCTATTATTTTGTTTCAACTATGGAAGTCTAGAAATTTAGTTATTTGTAACAATGAATAACTATCTTTATAGTGTTCTGTTAATGATAAGGTGATTGATGTTTCATCAACTCTTATGCAGATCCAAACCCATGCTAAAAAGGTGGTTCTTTAGTTCCAACATTTACAGGAGTTGTTCAACCATAGAGGAGTTCTCCCTGCACCATGAGTCACATCCCCTGTGGCCAACCCTCATGGTTCCCCTCTTCTAGTGCCTAGGTAACAGTAGAGTCTATCTCATAATTGTAGCTACTTCTCTACCCCTCACCTCTACATGGGAAATACTTTGTTGGCTCATTGTAATGGCACTCACCTATGTAGGGGATGGTCTTGTTGATAGTTATGTTCATCCACGCTTTGGTTGGGGTGTCACATTTTCACTGGTGCATCCTTAGACCAGTCAACGTGGATGGGTGGCATCTAATCCTTCATCAGTCGAGCCTTTTGCTTGGAGCACCCAACCTCCTAGGGATGATTTGCCTCCACCACCTTCTGTGACTACATCTTGTGCCTAAATATATGTGTTTTGATGTAATATTACAGTTTTTAGGTTGTCGTGTAGCCCATAATTTTTTAATTTTGAGTCATGTTTTATACTAATGTAGAGTTTGCACTATGAGTACCGACCAGCTATTTTTTTATTGTAACCACCTATGTAATAGTATCTTTTCATTAATAATAGTTATATCAATGAGTTCCAATTAAAAAAATCATAAATTAAGAGGACCTACTTTCACACACAAGTATTGTAAACATTTGTTAATAGGTGAAGAACATTGAATATAATCTATTATTTTGATTTTTTGACCTTCTAGTATTTTGCCCTCATTGGCAAAGCTTGTCGAGCATGTAATGCTTAAAAAAAAATAGCATGTTTTTTAACATTTATAAATAAAAATATAAATAGATGTTTCTTGTATACTAAGGTAAACAAGTTAAGATGGTTTCATCATATGTATATTCAAGGGTACTTTTTACAGAACCACACTTCAATTTAGCAGTAGCAAAAAAAATAGACCAAATTATGGAATTGCAACAGTCACCACCTTAAGAAACATTACTTTTAGCATCAAGACATGCATATAAATATTTGCCTCTTTCAGTATCTAGTTACACCTACTCTCTTATATGGAACTTAGATTTTGGGATCTTACCTTAATAAAACATATTATAATTGCTTAAAAAGGGTACTCGTCCCAATGTTATCTACACATCTCTACGTTAAAAAATTAGTTTCTCAAGTCATCATTAATATAGTCTATGGTTCAAGGCCATTCATTATTGTAGTGATATTTTAGGTGGTTATTATGATACAAAAACATAGAAAATTATCCAACTTTGTGTATATAAGCCTCATGCATCCATATCTAACACTTATATCCTCTATACAATAAGTATACAGAGCGACTCACTTTGTTTGGTATTTCAAAGCTTCATCACATCTAAGCTTAGTAAATCTCATTATGGAAATATTACCTTCACACAAATTTTTGATAGATGTACCAAATCTCTTGAAGAGGGAGGTAGGCAAAGGAATATGAGATGATATCTATAGAGCATATATTTTATCCAATTATTTATAACCATGAGAACTTCTCCTTAAAGCTTCAACACTATTATAATTCATATCTTCACTTTAAAGACAGGGTTATCTTCCCTTTAGGTCATATTAGAGGCTCTAGTTACCTTATCTTACCTTAAAATATTTTGATATATGTACCAATCTCTTGAAGAGGGAGGTAGGCAAAGGAATATGAGATGATATTTATAGAGCATATATTTTATCCAATTATTTATAACCATGAGAACTTCTCCTTAAAGCTTCAACACTATTATAATTCATATCTTCACTTCAAAGACAAGGTTATCTTCCCTCTATTCCATATTACAGGCTCTAGTTACCTTATAGCATAAGAATTTAATTGGCACAATTCAAGGTTTAGTCCCACCAAATTTGCTTTGAGATTGGTCAAGTTCCACTTCCACCAAGATTAACATAATTTCCCTATATGTTCCTTGGAGATAAAGATCAAGGACAATTTTCAATTCTAGTGCTCTACATATTATGAGATCTAGGTAATATTCTTATGCATATTTACATAGTCATGTAACTCCCTTCAAGGATTCATGACATAAAACAATCAAAGATTATTAGCATTGGATTCACATCTCTTTCCCCCTAAAAATAGATCCAATAGTTAGATCTAAAACATTAAACAATAACATTGTTAAGCATATGGGTTTAGAAAACTTTTATTCAATGACTCTAACTTTATTGGGTCATAATTTAGGGCACATGTATTTGATGAATTTGGGGCAAGGAAAAACGCCATGTATTATTAATTTTCCCAACTCGGACTTCCATGACTAACTTGCACCATATTAACTCTATGGGATTGTGCCTTATAAAATGAAGTGTTTCCAAAATTCCCAAGAATGGATTTCAAGAATTGGGGGTCACTTATCTCAAAATAATATAGCTAAATTCATATTTAGGTCTGCAAATGAGAAATGAGTATCCATGTTATATCTTGGGGGCACATTTTATTTCCATAAACCATTACTCCTCCTAATATTATTACCATACATATTGAATTCAAATTAAACCAAAACAAAATTCTTTGTGATAAGAATTTATCTTACGTAATTAGACTCACGTATTATCAATGAGTTGAAAGATCAAAACTGTGAAAAGTGAGCACTAAACCAGTGAGTTTGAACTTCAAAGGATGGAAATAGCATTGTCATTGAGCACTCAAGAAATCAAATTTTAGTTATAATGTAATATCCCCAACTGGGAATTACTAAATTTTGGATTTAAAGCATGCAGAATGGAATAAACCATAAAATTGAAATATGCAACTATATTTTTACAACTACATAATACATATAAGTGAATCATAAAACAACTTCTTAAAACAATATGTGGCAACTTTGAAGCACTATCACAATCTCTTAGTGAGATTTTCCTATTGAACCAAAGGGGTTTCATTATATGATTCAATAAATCAATGGGTTTTCATCCAATGATCTCAATCTCCAATGGGTTTTCTCCAAAGAAGATAAAAGAATGAACACAAGTTCAAATCTCATAAAAAAGGGGGGTTTCAAAATATATTCAAGAATGATTTGCAATGGGAGAGAGCTCTCCTTAAATATAAAATGCATGAGAGAAAGAGAGAGAGAGAGAGATTAAACTTCATGGACAAGCAAAGAAATACAGCCCCTTTAAGTGGGATCAGTATTGATCTACATTGACAAGCTTGTCACCATGCACAAGAGTCAAAAAGAGAGATCATGCTTCCTCCACTTTCTTTTTATTCTATCACCATTTCATTGTATTTATCTTCCACAATGTGCAAATAGTCAATGAATAATGAAATCAAGGAAACAAGATCATAACCCACTTCCACATGCTTCCAAAATGTGCCTCACTTCACACATGCGAAGGGGAATCTACTATAGTAAATATTTGTTATCTTCCTCCATGTGCACGTAAGATTTCAAAATAGATTTTAACTTCTCCCTACATGCCAAAACATGCATCTTCCCAATGGTGGTGCCCCAACTATTCACATTTGTCTTCTCCCCTAAATAACAAAGTCATGTGATCACTAAAGACAAGACCTTTGTCTCATAGTGGAGTGGTACACCTCACTCCATTCACGTGTACTTATTCTCATGTGAGACCCTTTGTGGCCCATGTCACATCACCCACAAGCCACATCACCTACTACATCATCAGCTACATCACATACTACATCATCAACTACATCACCTACCACATCACCATGAATAGTGACTAGTAATCTGTCTATAGTGACTTGACACATAATTATTCCCTTAAAACACCCAAATTATCCTATAGGAATAAAATAGGCTAATGGTATTTTTGCATATGTCACATTCAAAGGAAGAGGACATTACATCCTCCCTTCTCAAAGATTTCTTGTCCTCGAGTAATCTGGGTTACTTCCTGGTTCCAAATGCCAGGATCCCAAATCAGTTATGGGAGTTGACAATTCCAAATCCTTGATATTGATTATGGATTTTGTTATGCTACTCTGATATTTATGTGTGCCACATCAGAATACCTATTGGTAAAACTAAAGACATTTTCTCCAAAAATAATGCCTCTTAATAAAATCATCCAAGTGCCATCAATAAATTGCACCTTCAAGACACTAGGATCATCTATCTTTAACTCATCCTCATGCTTTCCATGGCATATTATGACATCCTTGGATTCTTCTTGAAACTCCACCATGAAATCATCACCAACTAAGGATCTAAGCTAGACATTCTCATTGGCTTCATTCCTAAAATCAGCATGTTCCTCTACTAAAACCTCTGAAATGATAGTATAAATGTCTTCACGTTCCATCTTCTTTGATAGACTAAAGAACTCATCTATCATTTGCACTTCTCTCATTGTGATAGCATCCACTTTTCCATTGTATTCATCAAATTTAGGACCTTGTTGTCCTAAATATTGCATGTGGACTTCCTTCATGGGCTACTCACTAACCATTTCTGGAATTGGATCTTCCTTTTGGATGGTGGATCCTTTAGCACTTACCTGCAAATCTTCTGATTCCATATTTTGAATTAGCCTCTTAAATGGATATTACTACCATTAGAAAATTTATATGAGTCTTTGCATCATGCTAATCATATCCATGTTGCTCCAATTGAAGATCTGTAAAAGAGTTAGCTCTACAATAGGATGGTAAGATCTTTGGCTCTAATACCACTGTAATATATCCAAATAGGAATATTACTAAATTTTGGATTTAAAAGCATGAAAAATGGAACAAACCATAAAATTGAAATATGCAAATATAATATCTACTACAATAACTACAAAATACATATAAGTGAAGCATAAAATAACTTCTTATAATAATATGTGGCAACTCTAAAGCACAATCACAATCTCTAAGTGAGATTGTCCTAATAAACCAAAGTGGTTTCATCTTATAATTAAATAAATCAATGGGTTTTCATCCAATGATCTCAATATCCAATGGGTTTTCATCCAAGGAAGATGAAAGAATGAACACAAGTTCAAATCTCACAAAAAGGGGGTTTCAAACTATATCCAAGAATGATTTACAATGGGAGAGATATCTCCTTAAATAGAAAATACATGAGAGAGAGAGAGAGAGGAAACTTCATGGACAAGCAAGGGAATGTTCTCCCTTCAAGTGGGATCACTATTGATCTATAGTGACAAGCTTGTCACCATGTGCAAAAGTCAAAAAGAGAGATCATGCTTCCTCCACTTTCTTTGTCTTCTTCCACCATTTCATTTTCTTCATCTTCCATAATGTGCAAATGGTAAATGAAGAATGGAATCAAGGAGACAATATCATAACCCACTTACACATGCTTATAAAAAGTGCCTCACTTCACATGTGAAGGGAAATATACTATAGTAAATATATGTCATCTCCTCCATGTGTACATAAGCTTCCAAAATAGATTTTGACTTCTCCCTACATGCCAAAACATGCATCTTCCAAAGGGTGGCACCCCAACTATTCACCCTTGTCATGTGATCACTAAAGACAAGAATTTTGTCTCTTAATGGAGTGGTACACCCCACTCCATTCACATGCAATTTTTCTCATGTGAAACCCTCCATGGGCCATGTCACATTACCCATAAGCCACATCACCTACTACATCATCAACTGCATCACCTATCACATCATCATGAATGGTGATAGTGAATAGTATTCCATGAATAATGTCTATGTCAATAGTGACTTAACAAATGATTATTCACTTACAACACCCAACTTAGTCTATGGGAATGAAATAGGATAATGATCTTCTTGCATATGTCATATTCAGAAGAAGGGGACATTACATACAATGAAAAAATCTAAGTAACAAATATCGTAATTGTGTATTAATGATCGGTGTATGTAATAATACTACACATTATTAATTAAACTAGTTTTTATTTTTTTGTATTTCATTCCATGTGTATAGTTCCTTATTTTTTCATATTTCTTATTTTAGATCCACATGTATGTAGAAGATGACATTTTTAACATAAATATCTATTACCTTTTAATCACAACCATCAATATAAATGGAGAAAATGGCGTGCCTGCATTCTAGATAAATATGGCAATGTTTGGGAAATTTTTGCTTTTACATATGGAAATCTAATGTCCATCATTCATCAACAATTGATTAATGGTGAACATTGGAATTCTATGTGCAAAAGCAGTGATTTCCAAAACTTTTTCAACTTACTCTAGAATGCAGGAAGGTTATTCAATCTATTTAGATCAACAAATTCTTTTCAATTACTAATTAAAAAACTTATATAGTGTCCTTTAAAAATTTAAGAAATTTTATGTCATCAGTGATGATGTGCACTTTCTATGACACATTTTTTTGGCAATTTATTCATCACTAATTTCCACAATATAATAGAAGAGATGATTAGGTATAAATTTTCCAAAGACATTAACTTTATTTCAAGGCTTCCCTACAATTTCACATGAGGAAATGAATTAATTTTTATAATTATGTTGAATTTCACCTTAATATTAGACACAACTTTACTTAAGGAATTAAATTATTTTTTATAATTACATTTTTTTTATAGTTACATTTAATCTTGCCATGGAATTAAATTATTTTTTCTATATTAAATATAATTATTATACACAATGTTGTAAAAAAATAAGCCTAAATTTACCTATGTAATTACTTTTATACATTGGGATTCACCAAAATTTATATAAAATTTTTAGACCACTTTATTAAAGTTTTCCTTCCTTCAACAGCTAAGACCTAAAAGGAGTAGAAAGGAGGATATGGGTCCCTAGCTTAAAAAGGGTATAAAGAAAAAGGTAAAATAAGGATGAGATAAAAGGTGCACAAGATAAGATAGGGGATGTACAAGGTTAAAGTCATATAGAGGGACCAATTACCCCATTTGAATAAAATTATTTATATATAAATAATTATGTTAAATTAATATAAAATAAAAATAAATAATGTTATGGGACCTTTTTAAAGTGTTTGTATTAACCTTTTTTTTAAATATTGTTTATATAATATTCTTAAAACTACCCTTATAATAAGTAAAAGAGGTTAGAAAATTCCATATAAAAATTATCACATTACAAACATTTCATATATATAGGTGCTTATTGAAATAAAGAGGGGTAAGCAAGTAGTCAAAGACTTTTTGGAGTATGGATGAGTGTTAGTAAATCTCCTTGCTCTAAGAGAATAGTAAGGTAGCTCTAAAAACTCAAATAGAATGCCTTTAGTATATGATCTTGTGTTTACCTTAGGAATGAAAATGAAGTACTAGTATGCAGCCAGGAGCCAATGAGTGTTGGAGTCACCAAATACTGCATAAAGAAAACCTTACAACTTCAAATTTGCCAAGGTCAGCATTCACCTTTAAAAATGTTTTGGACTATGAATCCCATCAGATATGCTACAACTATTGTTACTCAATTTTTCACCTTTGGATAGGTAGTTCAAGCCTACTCCAATTGATTAAAGCAATGATATTACCCCTATATCTATGGGTTATCTATAGTGGGGGTAAACCTCTAGATTGAAAGGCTAGCTCCCTTGATATATCTATTTAAGATCGTCACCTATGTTATTAACTTGTTGGGATGAAAATGGATAGATAAACATGAAATAAACCTAAAATAATAAGGTGATGCACCAATTTTAACTCCATAATACTACCATGAAATTGCACTATGAAAGGTGATTCAAAAAATTGATCTCAACATCCAAGGTTTCTCTAACATAAGTATTTCAACATGGAGGTAAGATACAATGAATTTATCAATGTGGATGAATAACAAGTATTATTTTAGAAATTATTACTCTTCCTTACACTTAAAGACATACAATAACAATAACTACACTTCATGTGACTTGTTAGAATGTAGACTACATGCACAAAATATGAACGAGATGAATATAAGCAAAGATGATTATCACTTGCCATTCAACTATGAACTACTTCACACACTTAGACAAGAAGTTGAGAACTATAAACTAGATGGAAATATTTGATTCAAAGGCAAAATTAGTACTCAAACAAGTAGGGCTTTGCCATACCAGATGTGGATTGTTTACAAAGCCAAAAGTGGTTGTTTATATAGAGGATTATAGAGAGAGAGAGGGGCATAGTAGGATAAGATTGACAAGTGTCCATGTGAGTTTAAACAAGAAATGGGGTCATTTAAAATTCATAAAAAATCTTCCAAATCTATGTGTCTCACTCCTAAAGATGCTCCAACCCTTCATGTGGTGTAGGAGTTAAGAATTGGCTTGACACCTTGACTAGCTTCTTGAAAACCACCCTTATTTACATAAGAAGAGTGAAAAATGAATTATCAATCATTAATTCACCATTATATAATATAAAACAACCTATTTGACACCTACCATGCATTAGTAAACTCTTTTGATCTGACATTTCATCATTTGTGTGCATAGGTGTCTTGAAACTCTTCATTTCCCATGCCTAGCTTGGTCCAAGTGGCCCAAAACTCAAGTTAATCTTCTTCAAGTCACTCTTTCTCCATATATTATCTTAAAATATCTTATCATACCTAAAACAAACCATTTTGGTTCTTGGAATAACTCCCAAGACTCCATTTTACTCCTCAAGCCCTCACTAGGCCTATTTTCCTTATAGCCCTAAAACCCTGTAAACATCCTTGTGTAGGATAATTTAGGAATGGTAATGAAAAAATAAATGAATATTATAGGACCTAGTATGGACTTATATATTTATGTCAAATTTCATGTTCTGACTCTAAGTGTAAATGCATTTTTATGCCTTTCTCTCTCTTCAATTAGGCTTCTTTGCCTAGAACCCTATTTTTATAATCTAGACACATGTGAAATAACCCAAAAGCATATGATTCACTTTCCCTAGGATATCACCAACATCCATGTCAATTTTGAGTCCCTGAGACTCTGTAAAAGTATGAGATCCATGAAATGACATTCCCACCTAGTCTCATTTTAGGCTTGTTTGAGACGACCTTGGAAAATGCATTTTTTTTACCACATATAGAATATCTTGTGTAATTTTTTTGGATTTAATGGATGTAACACATCCCAAATTACCTCCTCAAATTATTATAAATTTTTTATTTTCTCAAAACCCCTAAAAAAACACCAAAAACATGTAAAATAAGGCATTTATTGTAGTCTATATAATTGAAAGTACATAAAAATTAAATTTGAATAACCTCCTTGGAGTACTCAACAACATAAAATAGGCTTCAAGATAAATATATGGCATTTAATGTGATTTAGAGGTCCATTTGTCTTGACTGGTCTCTATCAACATTTTAGGAGGGTTTCAAGCATGTTTCATTCTTAAGGATTGTTCATAAAGGACATATCCTCTTTCTCTCTCCTAATGCCAAAATATTGTTTTTAGTGGACCCCTCCATCACCTACAATCACCATTGGGTCCCATGAAAATCCTTATGAAAGTTATGAGTGTGAGAAGGTACTCTTAGGTTGGCAAAAGTACATTTTGTCCACTCTAACAATAGTTATAGGCCAAAATGGCCATTTCTAGGTTTCCCTCTACAAAATAATGCCTCTATCACCTATTCAAACACCTTAAAAAGGATATAAAATATTTCATATGTCTCCATTCAACCCCTTCTACTCTAGGCCTCAGTCTCCAAATGTTGATGCCTTGAGGAGTGTATTAGGCTTATAGGCCTAATGACTGTGTTCTCTATATTCTACCCTTGAAGAAAGTGATTTAATAACTTGAAAAATTATAATTGTATGTAGTTCACTCTCTAATCCCATTAGGTTAGGTTACTTATGTTATCTTAGTTAATCCATTTTCTCACATACTAACATTTTACACAGTCAACTCTTAAGACCTTAAGGTGTAGATGTAGGTCTACATTTTGAACTTAGAGACCCTTATAGGTGGTGATTCTCTCTAAAAGGTTGTATTTCATGTTGCCTTATATTACCTAAGGTGATTAATTATTTACATATCAAAATGGATTCAACCCTATTTATAGGTCCTTGAACACGTCTCTTACTCCCTTCAAGACTAGTTATAGGTAGGGACTATATGGTTTTAGAATTTTATTAAGACATTTGACTCTGAAAGATTTAGTGAGCTAAAAAAGGATTTTAGATGTTCTAAAAACCAATTCAACTTTAAATATATCAGTTTCCTTCTAAATTTTGAGGTGATACCCATTATGTCTATCATGCAAAAAGAGCTTTTCAGTCCATTTAGGCCTTCTTGGCTTTCATTATGAGATATCACTGTAAAGTTCAAGATCACTATTCAGAGAAGTTAAGGTAAATTTTCCTTCCCTGATAACTTCATTGCATACTTAGAAAACCTCTTATCCATTATGCTACTAAATATGGTTCCTTACCTAGACTGAGTAGGATTATAGGTGGTGTTCTCTTGATATTTATGAGCATCTAATTATTAAATTGAACTATCTTATAGTGCCATTGGTATTGAAGATAGTAGAACTATTTATTAGTTAAACACATTCATCTGATCCCTCTCTCAGGTAAAGACAACTTCACTCTTTGAATTGTCTTTATTCATTATAGACCTTGGCTATAGGAGTGTCTTAGGTTTCTTAGCTCAATCATATCCTTCTCTTAGCTGTCTAATCACTTAGGTGATCTCCAATGAGTGGTGACACTATATTCATCTACATTAAATTTGAATATCATATATGGATTGCTCTTTTGTTGATATGATGTTGATCTTGGTCCAAAATGAGGACCTATGGGATTAGGGCTTGTAGGCCACTACTTGATTGTTTATGGCTCAAATCCACTTCTTGATTTCTTTAACTTCTTGGTATTTTCAAACCACTTCTCACTTCCTTGCCATTATTTCAATGGCTCACAGAGCTTATGACCAAGCATCATATCACCTTCAACTTACTATTTGATTGGTCTATATGGACTGTATACAGTCATCTCATATATAGGATCCATGTAATGAGAATAAAAAAATCTAGTCCATTTATATCACTTTGATGGAAGTGGGGAAATCAATTCCATATGAATGTATGAGGAGATGTATCAAGTCTCCCCATGGCTCTAAACATCTTCAACCTATTTTTATTGTTCGTACATGCTTGTATATGGAAGACAACACTTGTGACTCTCATTGGAGGGTGTATTTGGAATATTATATTCATCTTTCTATAATTCTAGTCATGAAATATTATTTTAGAATATTACACTATGATATATCACTAATATTTGAGCAAATTTTGGCAATCAAACATGTAGTGGACTATATAACACAAACCATGTCCCCAAAGAGCATCACACTTGAATAATATGGACAATAATCACATATCAAGGAATTATCCATGAACTTCATTAAGTTGAGGGATATCACATGAGTTATGAATCATTTGGAACCTCTGAAGATGATAACTATCTTAGACAAAACAAAACTTGCAACAGGATTGATTGAAACACCTTGTACATCAAGACACTTTTCCTCTAAGTGAAGACACTTCATGGAGATAAGTTATTTGATGAAAGCACCATTTAAAGGATACAATTTACCTATAAAAATATCCCTCAAAACCACTCTTTTCCATCAAATTCTGAAGTGGAGAAACAGATGCAAGAACATACCCTGCTTTGATGGATAGGACATAGTGACCTATTGTCACTCTTATAAATTATTAATAAATAATGTAACATGAATATGCAACATAACTCCACTAATCTCAGTCTTACTAGGACCCCTAGTAATTTCCAAATTTTCAACTCCTAACTCTCTCTATCTTGGTTATACCATTCACTTCAAATTTGCTTTTCTAAGCTTGTGAAGGCAGTGATGGAGGAGAGAGAATGTCTAAAGTTTCAATTAGACCTAAAACTTTTTCCAAAGCTTCAAAATTATATAAATACTCCAAAATTAAACTTACAAACTATTTCCAATTTAAACATGACCTTGCAAAGCTATACAAGTGCCCAAAAGTGCTTGTAAAGTGTCATTTTACTTAGTTTAGGCATTGAACTACAAATGTTGTTAAACTATAACTATCCCTGAACATTATCTGACCCATTTATGACATGAATTAAATTTTTAATCTTCTTTAAATATTTTCTTCTTGGAATGGTAGGTGTAACTTCTCTAAATAAGTTAAAAGGTGGCCAATTTGTCATTTTAGCACAATACAACATAATAAAAGGTCAATGCATGATAATATGACTTTCATGACATATAAATAACCTTTTATAGTGACTTTAAAACATTAAACCTTTGATCATGTGTGACAACATCAAGACCTTGAAATTGACCCCTAGGACTAGACAAGTGAACATAAGACCAAACTTTAGATAATGCTAGACATGGATAAATATGACCATATAGAACTATTTAAGACCATGACAATACTATGAAAATATTTTTGACAACCCTATGAGGTTTTACCTTAGATGGGATGACCAAATTTTGAGTTGAGGTCAAAATTTGGTCCATAATTGATGATTCACAAGGGTAGCATGCATGCAATACTAAATGGACTAGTAGCCTTGTCCTTCCATTGGACAATGGAGTCATTCTTATACTACAATAAAAAACTAATATGCCTTATAAATAATTCAAACTCACACCAAACACATAATAATAATCAAACACACTATGCTTATGGGATTTAGGAAAAACCACACAAAAAAAATAACACACCTAACCTACTATATACATAACTCAAAACATGTTTGAGGTGATGAAATAATTCCTCTTTGCTTCAACCAAGATCAAAAACAATTTTCCTTGAGTCACAATTGTTCCATGAGAATCAATCACCATATGATGGATGTTTGTCAAACAAAATTGTCTTTTAAAGGTGATTAAAGGACTTACCACTCATGGTACCTCTGCTAATTTCAAGTGAATCACTTGAAACTCCATTGAATGGTCCTCTTATCTCCCCTTGAAGTCTGCTTGACAGTGCAACCTAATTTATCTCTTTTATGCTCATTTGATACTTCTCAATCTACTTCTTGGGAATCATGAGAGATTTCTCAAATTCAAATTCATCTATACCATGATGTGTTTGATGTATAGGACCATCATACTTTCCTTCTTATTGGAAAATAATGTCTTCAAGTGACTTAATATAATATTGAGTCCTAGGTTTCTCTTCAACGACACAAACGTATGCATTTGTCTTATTGCATTCCTCCAAGACTGTATCCTACTTGACAGTGACTTGACACTCTTATTCATTCTCATTAGGTCCACTAATCACCTTACTATCAAGTTCATGTTATTTAGGAAGGAGAGTTAGGCCACTTACTTGTTCAAACTCTTAAACTATGGCATGGAATTGCTGCCCTAGATCATCACACTCTTCATGACTGTCACACTCATGAACTTATTTATTTTGGGTAGGTATAATTGTATCATCTTCCTCATTATCATGATATATCACAATTTGAGACTTATCATCATCATTCATATGAATAAATTAGTTACCCCATTCAAATTGTTTAAGGTAATCATCAAGAAACTCATCATACTATTCATGAATGATATATGTGCCAAGACCAGTCTCTTCAATGAAAGTATAAGGATCATAATCATAGGTCTCAACACCATATTCATCTAAGAATATATCTTAAATACCTTCAAGAAGAGAAGATGATCCATCATCTATGTGAGAGGATCCTTCTTAAACAAGTTAGTAGATAATTGCAAATACACAAAATAAACTATGAAAATTAGCAATATATTAACTCAAATAAGTATAACTGAATTACAACAGATGAATTATAGAATCATTGGCCTCTTCAAGGGGGAAACCTCCTTTAAGAAATCTCAATACAATAAATTCGTGGATGCCTTCATTGGTCTCAAAAATTACTTATATACTAAGTCTAATCTAAGCAACTACTACTTCCCATAAATATGGGATAAAACAAAATGCTCACGGGGTGACTTACAAAGCATATGCATAGATAGAAAATATTATACTAACAAAGTAAATATAAGGGGTAGCATAGGTTCCTAACATCCCTTCCCTCTTAGAAAAAACTTTATCCTCAAAGCTTTAGATGTGGGAATTGGTGTTGAATCTGAAATAGTGGTTCTCATGTGGCATCTTCTAGTTGCATTTCTTGCCACTGAATTAAAATCTTTGTGATGGAATGGGAGAAAAGTTGGTCTATGCACCTATCCAATATTTTCCCCAGTTCAAGAAGGATGGATCCTTCATTATCAAGCTCTGGTAAAATATTCTACACTCTGATGTTTATGTCAAGAACATTTTTTAGACAAGAGACATGAAATATTGGGTGAACCTGGGAAGAAGGTGGGAGCTCAAACTTATAAGCAATTAACCCAATCTTCTGGAGAACCTTATAGGTCCCATAAAAATTGGAAGCCATCTTATGACTCCCTTTGATTTTTAGGGAGGATTTCATGTATGGATTTAGGTAAATAAAAACCATATCACCTACTTGAAAAGTGCACTCAAAATAGTGTTGATCAACCTATTGTTTCATTTGATTTTATGCCAAATTAATATTTTTTCAAGGGTGCTAAGGATCTGATCCTAGGTTCAGAGAATCATGTCAACTACTTGAATTGATGAACTACTAAGGGTGTAGGGAAGGAGAATTAGTGGTGCTTGACCATAAACTACTTCATATAGAGTCATTTTAGTTGAAGTGTGGTAAGAGGTATTGTACCACCATTTGGCGAGGGAGAGCCACTTTGCCCACTGATGTTGTTGTTCTGAGGCGAAATAATGAAGGAAATCTTCCAAGCATTTTTTGTCAATTTTAGTCTACCCATCTATTTATGGATGATACCAAAAAACTCATCTTTAGTTGGGTGTTGATGCATCAAAATAGTTTTTTCCAAAAATGGTTGGTGAAGGTTGCATCATGATCTGAGACAATGGATGAAGGAATGCCATGAAGACAAAAAATATGGTCCAAGAAAATTTATGCGACTATGGAGGAGTATAGGGATGGTTGAGGGCATAAAAATGATTATATTTGGAGAGGTGATCAACCACAACCATGATCACTATTTTCTCTCAAAATTTAGGGAGACCCTCAATGAAATCCATAAAAATATATGTCCAAATCTTGGTAGGGATGGGCAAGGGTTTGAGCAACCTATGAATGAGTGTGGTTTCACCCTTGTTGCATTGGTAGGTATCACATTCAACCACCATATATTGAATTTCCTTTTTCATTCCCTTTCAAAAGAAGTTGCATCATGCCCATTCATAAGTTTTGAGAAACCCTGAGTGCCTTATGGATGGAGAAGCATGGAGTTCATATAATACAGTCTGCTAAAGATATGTGCTTTGGAGAAGCACCAAATGACCTTTATATCTTAGAGAAGCACCATCCCAAGAATAATTTGATACATAGAGGGGTTAGTGGCCAACTATTAACTGATTTGAGATAATGAGGATTCATTGACATACCCTTCTTGTACGATTTCCAACCAATTTGGAATAGGCATGGAAATAGCTAAAAGGAAAGCTTGGTCCATAAATGTGCGAGATAGAGCATCAACCATAATATTTTCCTTACCTTTATTGTAAGTGATCTCATAGTCATAACCCATGAGTTTTCTAACCCATTTATATTGTGATGGGGTGGAAACCCACTATTCCAAGAAATATTTTAGACTCTGGGGATCAGTTTTGATGTAAAAATGATTCCCCAGCAGGTATGGCCACCACTTTTATACTACATGCAAAATGGCCATCATTTCCTTCTCATAAGTAGAAAGTACTAAATTCTTTCCATAAAGAGATTTATTGGTGAACATAATTGGGCATTATTATTATAGGAGAATAATACCAAGTCCATTGTCGCAAGCATCACTCTCTATAGTGAAGGTCTTGGCAAAATATGGCATAGCTAAAACAGGTGTAGTACACATACTTGTTTCAATTCTTCAAATGCACACTCAGTAGCTTGTATCCATGTAAAAGCATCATTTTTTAACATAGATATCAATAAAGCTACAATCTTCCCATAATCTTTGAAAAACTTATGATAGTATCTAGTCAGCCCCTAAAAACCATGGAGGATCTTGAGTGTCTGAGGATGAGGCCAATTTGTCATGGCAGCTATTTTTGTAAGATCCACCTGAACCCCTTGGGCTAAAACAATATGCCTAAGATACTCCACTTCATCCTATCCAAAAGCACATTTGGATTATTTTTCACAAGTATGATAGTCAAAGAGAAGTTTTAGTGCAAGCTCCAAATGTTTGAGATGCACAGACCATGTTTTACTATAGATGAGGATGTCATCGAAGAAGACCAGAATGAATTTCTATATGTAGGGTTAGAATTTTTTATTCATCAATGCTTGGAATGTTCACCAAGCATTAGTGAGGCCAAAGGGCATGACCAAAAACTCATAGTAGCCATAATGCGTGTAAAAAGTTATCTTAGGGATATCATCCTCATGAAGCCAAATCTATGGATATTTAGAGCAGAGATCCAACTTGGAGAAAAATGAGTGCCATGAATCTCATCAAGAAGCTCATCAATAATGGGGATTAGGAACTTATCCCTGATTGCGATGTGATTAAGTGCATGAAGTCAATGTAGAGGTGCCATGACCCATATTTTTTCTGAAGAACCAGGGAAGAATATGGACTAGTACTGGGGTGAATAATGCCTTACTTTAGTAAGTCTTGAATGAGCATCTTGATCTCAGTATTTTGATAAAATGGGTAGTGGCAAGGCTTGATGTTGGGAGGAACACTTCTAGGAAGGAGCTAAATTTGGTGGTAACCATGAAGGTGTTAATCCCACTAGTTCAGCAAAGACATATCCATAGTTATGCAAAATGGTTTGTAGATCAAAAGGAGTGGAGACCATTGATGGTTACATTTAAATGGAATGAAGTTGGGTAATGATGTTGTGTGAATTATTCTTAAGAAGCTTTTCCATGTGATGTGAACTGATGATGCTAAGAGACCCTAATTGTAAGCCTTTCAATGTGTTTTTTACCCATTGTCTAAAAACTACATCTAAAGTTTAGCAAAATCCCATAAGATGGGTCCAAGTGTGCGTAACCATTGGGCTCCTAAAACAACATCATATTCACCTAAGGGAAAGACAAACATGTCAGAGTGAAATTTATAATATCTAATATAGATATGCACATTATTATAATTCCCTTTGTAAGGTAATGTGCCCCAATTGGCAATCATGACTTCAAAATTGGAGCAAGGATAGACAAAATAATCAACCTGTTTGATGATCTAAGGGTCAATGAAGTTATGAGTTCTACCAGAATAAATAAGTATTATGAGAGGTAACTTTTTGAAGTATGCCCTAACTCACATAGTTTTTAGGGTGGTGACTCTTACTAAGGCATGGAGAGAGATGTCTGGTTGGTCTTCCTGAGAATTAGGTTCCACAATCGACAGAGCTTCTTTTAGATCATATGTTGTATCTTGAATATCTTCCCAATATTTAATTTTGGGTGGAGAGTTCATATCCAATAGGTAGAGATTTTTCTTGACACATTAATGTCCCCAAGTGAATTTATCATCACAATTATAATATAGTCATTTTTATCTATAGGATTGCATCTTTGCTTCAGTCAAATAGTTGATAGGAGTGGTTTTGGGGGCTGGCATTATTTGAGATCATTATGAAGTTGTATTTTTTAATAGATCAAAATTGGATTTAAATCATTGTTGAGTTGTGATATTTTACTCTACCAACTTATCCATCCCTAGGGATTCCATCATTATGTTGGACCAAAATATTTTGCCCTCAAATCAAATTGCATCCTTCAGTCCATCGATAAAGCAACTCTTAGATAATTCATCAAAAAATTATTCTGTGTGATTGGCTAGTTTTTCAAATTTTGTTTGATATTCTCTCATGATTCCTATTTGGTGAAGTTTAGTGAGTGCTCCCATGAAGTCATAAAAAGCACTAGGGTCAAACCATTGAAAAATAAGGGTGTAAAAATTGGTCCATCTTGGCTTGTCATGAGCCTTGGTATACCAACGATACCATTGAAGGGCTTCAAGTTCCAAGTAAAAGGATGGAAGGGGAACCTTGTTCATATCAAAAGTATTATGTAGACTAAAATATTGTCCTACCTAATAGATCCATCCAATCATATCTATACTATAGAATTGAGGAAAATCAAGCTTTGAACCACAAAAATTATTTGAAGAAGAAAATTCAATGTCAAAAGATGACTAGATGTCATCTATTTTTCAAGGTGGTATGTTGAAGACTAAGGGTGAGAATATTTTCATCAAGATCTTTGATGCGTGTTTTGAGGGCGATAATTTCATCCTCCATGTTTTTAACTCCTATTTGGGTTACTACCATGACCCGAATAAGAGATTATTTTTATTTATTATTTTTACAATGGGTAGGAAAACTAGAGTTGAGACACGCTTAGTAAGGTAAGTTTGTGATTTGCATGAAATCAAAAGGGGTAAAGGTACTTTTCTAATTCTTTTATATAGTGGGAGTATGATTAATGAAGGTGAGGGTAATATCAACATTGAAAATGGAAAATTTGGAAAATTTATCAAAGAGGGACAAAAGAGAAAACAAGGGAGATGAACACTATGGAAATTTTTTGAGGCAAACAAACAAAAATAGAAATTATGGCAAAACCTAAAAAAAAGGGAAAATTGAGATTTGTGAGAATTAGGAGTGGAATCGAGATATGGAACCTCAATAAAGAAAATGTGGAGAATGGAATTTTATGTGTTTAGATAAATTTTGAGGATCAACAGGAATATAAATGGAGAGATATGGCAAAAAAATGAAAAAAAAATTACTCATACTATTTTCTATTTTTTGTTTGGTTGCAAGTCCTCTATGATTTGTTTGATACTCTATGGATATTATGCTAAAACTAATAGGATGAAGATTTTCTAATTTCTAGTTTCTATCAAATGTTTGGTTGTAATCCCTATGATAGTCTTTAGATACTCTACTGCTAGTTGACTTTTTTGATAGTCTACTAGAAATAGTTTGAAACTGATAGAAATGGGCCCCAAGTTTCAACGGTTGCCTAAGGGCTTAAAGATATCTCTCTAGACACCAATGCCATCTAAGTGAGTACCACTCTCCAAAAAAAATTGGCCATGAGATTACCTTTGAATGATAGCTCTTGGTTTTCCTCACAAATGGGAACTAGTCAATTAGGATGGGGCCATTGCCCATTTCACTGGCAGGTCCTCTCAATAGGCCAACTACTTTGGGGTTCTTGTGGTCCTCCTCACAATGAGTTTTAGGGATTTCACCCAAGCACTTCCCATAGTTATGCAGATAGGATTTTACAATGGTTTGAAATAGATTATTGTGATAAAAAAAAATACTTAAATGAATTATGTATTATTAGATAAGAAAAATACTTTTGAAAAAAAATGGCCTTGAAAAGTGCTCTGATACCAGATTAGAGGATCCTTCTTAAACAAGTTAGCAGATAATTAAAAATACATGAAATAAACTATGAAAATTAGCAATATATTAACTCAAATAATCAGAATTGAATTATAATGGCTGAATTGTAGAATCGTTAGCCTCTTCGAGGGGGAAACCTCCTTTGAGAAAGATCAATATAATAAATTTGTGGATGCCTTCATTGGCCTCAACACTTACTTATATATAAGTCTAATCTAAGAAATTAATACTTCCTATGAATATCGAATAAAAAAATGATCATAGGATGAATTACAAAGCATATGCATCCATAGCAACTATTATACTAATAAAGTAAAGAGAAGGGGTAGCACGGGTTCCTAACACTATGACATGCTCGTCTTGCTCATTGATAGTGCAATTTAGATTGGAACTAGATTTCACATATGGGTCAATGTGTAACTTGGCCAATGGTTGTGTTCTTATTGTCACTTTAGCTCCATACCTCATTCTCAAATCCAAGAAAGACCAAATAGCAGTAGCATACCATTTTATCTTGGCAGTGAAGTCTCTTGATAGGCAAATGAAAATGTGTTAATGTAGATCCACCACCACTATGTATTGTAGAATTGGAAAACTTGGGTAGCCATGAAAGAACACTTTCAAGTCTTTTATGAGCCCTATGGACTTAGATACTATCCCATCAAACTACAATACTCCTTTGTTTTATAGCTTATACTTCAAGCCCAACTTATCTGCAACTAGTTTGGGCACGACTTAAGTGCTTGCCCTACTATCCACAATGCAATTATGGAGCAGCCTATCTCCCACAATGAGGGTAAGATAAAAATGTGGGAGTTTTTTAGACTTGGTGGAAGGTTCAACAATATGAGTAGGTGTGTTTTTGATGGCTACACTAATATGCTTTGTTGGTTGGGCGGAAATATGGATTTAAGACAACTGCTCTTGAAGTAATTCCTTTTGACTAGGCATATGGAGTACCTCCCAAAGGGATATGCATGTTTTTGTGTTCTTTAAGGAGTCAATAATATTCAAAAGATAGGCACTAAACTTTTTTTCCATCCTTGGAGGCAATGCAGTACCTTGAGCTTGAGGTAATGAAGGTTTGACCACCTTTCCTAAGTTCTAATTTTGAAGAGATGGAAGACCTATAGAAGCTACCACATTTACATCCATACCTTATTGCCTTAAAGGGGGGTTATTTGTATGTCTATCCACATCTTTATAATCTCCAAAATCTTTCATTTTTGACCTTATGTTGGATATAATAGAGGTGCTCAGATTTAGGATAAATCTATCCTCCATTTGGTAGTTTACAAAGCTCGCTCCTAAATTACTACACTCTCCACTTAGTTTTACTTGCATGGAGCTATCATCTTCTAATTTTAATTAAGTAGTAGTAACTCCTTAAGACATTAAAGCTTGACCTTCCCCATCATTATCATTCATGTACTGACCTTGAGGCTACCCCCAAGAATTTGGCCATTCTTCTTCTTGAATTAGGTTGCTATGGAATGGAACCATTGCTCTTGAGGTAGGAGCAGAATTTGGATTATAGATATTAGGTGACCTATTGAAATTATGTTGACCTTTTCCCCTCCTTTGACCATTATGACGAGGTGTAACTATGTTTTCTTGTGGAGGTTAATAGTAGGAGTTTTGGTAAGCTCCAATATGTTAATTTGATTGCCTAGTTGAAGCTTCTAAGGCCTTATATTTTTATTACCAATCAATTACATCATCTAATTTCTTTGGAGCAGCTTTAGACTTACTATTTGGATTTGTAAATGGAGAAAGGATTGGAGGGGTAGTAGGCATGTTAGGAAATATAGGCATTGAGACCTTTGGAGGAAGCTTACCAGCTTGGATCAAACCATTCTCAGCTTTAATAGCCATATCATAGGCATCAAACAAGGTATACCCTCCCATGGATTGTAACATGATAGCTATATTAGTCCCAATAGCTCAGAGGTAGGTTGGGAAAACAAAACTTGTAGGGGGTCTCATGGGAGGTGAAATCCAATTCCATGTCCTTTGGAACCTTTCATTGAAATCACGTATAGAATCCTTAGGCCCTCTTTGGATGACATTTAGCTAAAGGATCAGTGATGTATGATCACTCTTACCCTTGAATCTTATGGTTAACAACTCCCCAAATTCATCCCATGTAGTAATGCATCCTCCTGACAAGGTTTTATACCAATCAAGGGATCTTCCCTTAAGGGATATGGCAAGCAATATAATTGATATGTTAATTTCTATGATATTATGGAAATTGTAGAAGTTGGATATGTCTCTAATGTGTTTACTTGGGGTGATAAGACCTTCCCCATTGAAAATAGGGACACTCTTGGTGGCATTGGGAGGAATATCATCATGGTCATCAAGGTTTATGGGATTTTTATATTGAAATTTGGGAAAGCATGTTGTCTATCCATGTTATTAGCCTTAAGAGAACTTGGGTAATCTAGAAAAAAAATAGGGTTAAGTGAGTATCCAAAGACTTTTTGGAGTATGGATGAGTGTTAGCAAATATCCTTACTCTAAGAGAATAGTAAGGTAGAAATATAAACTCAAATAGAATGCATTTAGTAGATGATCTTGTGTTTACCTTAGGCATGAAAATGAAGTACTAATCTACAACTAGGAGCCAATGAGTGTTGGAGTCACCAAATGTTGTATGAAGGAATCCTCATAAATTCAAATATGCCAATGTCATCATTTACCTTTGACTATGTTTTGGACTATGAATCCCATCAGACGTGTCAGAACTGTTGTCACTCAATTTTTTACCCTTGGAGAGGTAGTTCAAGACTAATCCAATTGAGTGAAATATTGGGATTAACCCTAGACATGTGGGCTATCTATAGTGGTGGTAAACCTCTAGATTGAAGGGATAGCTTCCTTGATATATCTATTCAAGCTCATCACCTATGTTACTAACTTTTTTAGATGAAAAGGGATAGAGAAACATGAAATAAACCTAACCTAATGAAGTGTTTCACCAATTTTAACTCCACAAAACTACCATGAACTTGCACTATGAAATGTGATTCACAAAACTGATTTCAACATCCTAGGTTTTTCTAACATAAGAATTTCAACATGAAGATAAGATGTAATGCATTTCTCAAGGTGGATGAATAAGAGGTCTGATTTTAGACACTGTTACTCTTCCTTACACTTAAATACATATAAGAACACTAACTACACTTCATGTGACCTATTAGAGAGTAGACTACTTGCACAAAACATGAAAGAATAAGATTAATACAAGGAGAGATGACTATCACTTATCATTCAACTATGAACTACTTCACAAATTTAGAAAAGAAGTTTAGAACTCAAAAATAGATTGAAATATTTTATTCAAATTCAAAATCCATACCCAAACTAGCAGGGCTTCACCATACCAGATGTGGATTGTTTACAAATCCAAAAGTGGACGTTTATATAGAGGGTTATGAAGAAAGAGAGAGGGGAATCGTAGGAGAAGATTGACAAGTGTCCATGTGAGTTAAAACAATATATGTGGTTATGGAATAGTCATAAAAATACTTCCAAATCCATGTGTCTCACTCTTGAAGATACTCCAACCCTCCATGTGGCATAGAAGTTAGAAATTGGCTTGACACCTTGACTAGCTTCTTGAAAACTACCCTTCTTTGCATAAGAAGAGTGACAAATGGACTTCTCAATCATGAATTTTCCATGAATTGATCTTAGACAACATATTTGACACCTATCATACATTAATAAACTCCTCTGACCTTACATTTCACCATTCATGTGCATAAGTATTTTTAAACTCTTCATTTCCCACACCTAGCTTGGTCTAAGTGGACCAAAAATCAATTTCATATTATTCAAGTCACTCTTTCCACATGGATTGTCTTAAAATATTTTATCAAACCTAAAAAAACCATTTTGGTTCTTGTAACAACTTCCAAGACTCCATTTTTCTCCTCAAGCCCTCACTAGGCCTAATTTCCTTATGGCCCTAAAAACCTGTAAACCTCCTTATGTAGGAGAATTTAAATAGGTTAATGAAAAAATAAATTCATATTATAGGACCTAGTATGGAATTATAGCTTCATGTCATATTTCATGTTTTGAATCTAAGTGAAAGTCTATTGTGTCTGCATTTCTCTCACTTCAATTAGGCCTCTTTGCATAAAACCATATTTTCCTACTCCAAACCTTTCACACACATGTTAAATCACCAAAAATAATTTGATTAAATTTCCATATTCTATCACTAACCTCATGTCAATTTTGAGGCCATGAGACCCTGTGGAAGTATCAGAACCATGAAATGACCTTGCCACCTAGTCTCATTTTAGGCTTGTTTGAGATAGCCTTGGAAAACACATTTTATTTGACTACCTCCACAATATATTGTACATGTTTTTTATATTTAATGTATGTAACACATCCCAAATTACCTCATATAATTATTGTAAATTTCTCTTTTTCTAAAAACCCCTATAAAACACCAAAAAACATGCAAAATAAGGAATTTATTATAGTTTATAAAAGTACATAAAAAGTACATGTGAAGAACCTATTATTAGTCATAAACAACATCCAAGAGGTTTTAAGAGAAAAATATATCATTGAATGTGATTTATAGGTCCATTTGTCTTGACTAGTCACTATCAGGGTTTTAGGAGTATTTTAAGCATGTTTCATTCTTAAGGATTGTTCATAAAGAAATGATCCTTTTTATCTCTCCTAATGTGACAATGTTGTTTTTATGATACCCCTAAATCACCTCCAATAACCACTAGGTCCCATGAAAATCTTCATGAAAGTTATGAGTGTGAGAAGGTACTCTTCAGCTGGTAAATGTGCATTCGATGCACTCTAACAATAGTTCTAGGCCAAAATGGTAATTTACAGGTTTCCATCTACCAACGAATTCCTCTCTCACCTCTTAAAACACATTATGAAGGATATAACATCTTTCTTAGGTCTCCATTCAACCCTTTCTGATCTAGACCTCAGTCTCCAAATGTTGATGCCTTGGGGAGTGTATTGGCTATAGGCCTAATGATTGTGTTCTTTGTATACTGATTTTGAAGAGAGTGATTTAATCACTTAAAAACTTTTGAGTGTATGTTCTTTAGTCTCTAAACCCCTTAGGTTACTCATGTTTTCTTAGTCAAGTCATTTTCTTGCACTGACATTTTACACATTCAACCCTCAAGACCTTAGAGTGTAGTTGTAGGTCTACATTCTAAATTCAAAGACCCTTGTAGGTGGTGATTCTCTCTAAAAGATTGTATTTAATGTTTACTTATATTCCTTTAGGTTATTATGGATTTAAATATCAAAATGGAGTTAATTTATGTAGGTCCTTGAACAAATTTCTTACTCCCTTCAAGACTGGTTGTAGGTAGCTACTGCAGGGTTTTATAATTTCCTTAGGACATTTGAATATGCAAGCGTTAGTGAGCTCAACAAGGATTTTATACATGCCAAACAACAACACAACATTTAATCTATCAGTCTCTTAAAAATTTTGAGGTGCTTCACATTAGGTCTATCATGCAAAAAGAGCTTTTAAGCCCATTTAGGCCTTCTTGGCTTTCATTATGAGATATCACTGTGAAGTTCAAGATCATTGTTCACAAAAGTTAAGGTAATGTTTCCTTTGCTAATAACTTCATTACATACTTATCAAACCTCTTATCCCTTATGATCCTGAAGATGGTTCCTTAGTTGGACTAAGTAGGCCTATAGGTGGTATTCCCTTGATATTTTTGAGTATCTGACTATCAATTTGATCTATCTTATAGTGTCATTGGTATTAAATATAGTATAACTTGTTATTATTTCAACACATTCATCTGATCCCTCTCTCAAGCTATAGACAACTTCACTCTTTCAATTAAATTTATTCATTATAGACCCTACCTATAGGAGTGTCTTAGGTATCTTAGCTCAATCGGATCCTTCTCTTGACTATCCAATCACTTAGGTGCTCTCCAATGAGTGGTGACACTATATTCATCTACATTGAAGTTGAATCTCCTTTTTGTCTTACTCTTTTGTTGATCTTGGGTCCAAAATGAGGACCTACAGGCTTAGGGTCTGTAGGTCACTACTTGGTTATTTATGAATCAAAGCCACTTCTTGATTTATTTAACTTCTTGGCAATGTCAAACCACTTCTCACTTCCTTTTCATTCTTTCAATGGCTCATAGATATTATGACCAAGCATCATATCACCTTTAACTTATTATCTGACTAGTCTATACAGACTGTATACAGTCATCTCATATATAGGGTCTGTGTATTGAGAATTAGAGCATCTATTCCATTTATATCACTTTGATGTTAGTGGGGTAGTCAAGGCCATATGAATTTATGAGGAGATGTATCAAGTCTCCCCATGGCTCTAAGCATCTTCAACCTGCTTCTACAGTTTGTACAGGCATTTATATAAAAGAAAACACTAGTGACTCTCATTGGAGGGTGTATTTGGACTATTATCTTCATATTTACATACTTATAGTAGAGAAATATTATCTTATAATATTACATTATGATATATCATTGATATTTGAGCCAATTTTGACAATCAAACATATAGTGGACTGCATAACATAGATCATGTCCCCAAAGAGCATCACACTTGAAGAATATGGACAAGAATCACATATCAAGGAATTTTCCATGAAATCCATGAATTTTATGGATCTCCCATGAGTAATTAATAATTTTTAACCTCTTAAGATGAAAAATATCTCAGACAAAATAAAACTTGCAGCAAGATTGACTGAAACACCTTGTACATCAAGACACTTTTCCTCCAAGTGAAGGCACTTCATGGAGATGAGTTAGATAATGAAACCACCATGTAAATTATATACTTGATCTATAAAAACATCCCTAAAAACCACTCTTCTCCATCTAATTATGAAGTATATAAATAGATGCAAGAACAGACGTTACTTGGATGGATAGGACATAGTGACCTACTGTTACTCTTAGCGATTGTTCATAAATAATGGGCCATGAATATGAAAAATAATATCAATGATTTCAATATTACTAGTACCCCAAACAATGTCCAAATTTTTAGCTCCTAATTCTCTCTATCATGTATGTACCATTCACTTCAAATCTACTTTTGTGAGCTTGTGAAGGAAATGATGAAGGAGATAGAATGTTTGAAGTGTTATTTCAACATAAACTTGGTCTAAAACTTAAAAATTATCTTTATAATCCCAAGGTACACTTGCAAACTATTTACAACTAAAATATAACCTTGCAAGGCCATACAAGTACCCAAAAGTGTTTTTAAAGTGTCATTTTCCTTAGTTTAGGCATTGAACTGTAGATGATGTCAGTCTCTAACTATCCTTGAACACTTCATGACCCACTTTTGACATCATTTATGTTGTTAATCTTCTTTAAATATTTGTTTCTTGGAATGGTATGTTTACAGGCCAAAAGTTGGCCAAATTATCAATTTAGCACAATAAAGCATAGTAAAAGGTCAATGCATGATAATATGACTTTAATGACATATAAATAAAATCTTATAGTGACTTTAAAACATACCAAACCTTTAAACATGTGTGATAACATCAAAACCTTGAAATTGACCACTAGGACTATATAAGTGAACATAAGACCAAACTTTAGATAATGCTAGACAAGGACAAATATGACCATAAATAACTATTTAATATCATTTAAGATCATGAAAAGACTATGAAAATATTTTTAAAAACCTTATGAGGTTTCAAAGTAGAGGGGATGACTAATTTTGACTTGAGGTCAAATTTTAGTCAACAGTCTGATGGTAAATGTAACAATAAATGGCATGCAATTGCTTGGAGGTTTTATTGTAAGCCTAAATTCATTAGGGGGCTTGGTATAAAAGACCTCAAAATTCAATGCATCACTCTTGATACGAAGTGGATCATTCGATCTTTTAATGGTAATGAACCTTGGAAATTTCTCATTAGACACAATATTTTGAGAGGTTTCCCTAAAGGTAGGCCTGGATGGACTAGGTTAGATATAGAAGATCTCTTTCTCAACCCTTTCTCGATCAAAGTTGTTGGTTTTCCTATTTTTTGGGTTTATTTATAAATTTTAGGATTTGGTCCATCATTTGGTCACTACCAGGAATGTTTTAAGCTGGTTTGGGTCCTACTGTTAGGGGTACATATCGATCTACATAGTTTCAAGGATCTGTTATATTGTGAGGTTTGGGCCTCCTAAGATCTCATCAAGTTCAAATATCATATTCCCTTGTCTTAATGGATGGCTTTCTTATTAGTTACCAAGGCTCTTAAGGGTTTTAATACCATTTCCATCTTGGATAATGAAGATGAATTTTGGGAAAGTATCAAGTAGGTTAATGCCCCTCCTTTTCATGAGTTCTCCAATGAAAGGCTCTACAACAAGATTTCTTTTCCCAAGCCTCCCTTCCTTACACTTGCCATATTTGGTAGGTTTTTAACCCTCTTTGAAGTTAATCTTTTAGGTTAAATGTGTTGTGGGCTTCTTATCTAGAATTTAAGAAATCTTGATTTTGTTGGCTTCTTATTTATAACAGGCTTTTTATAAGTGAGGTTATTTCTAAGCATTCTAAGGTCCTACCTTTTTGTTTGGTCTGTGGTGAAGTTGCATCTTTAGAACATCTTTTTTTCACTTGTCCCTTTGTTGTTAATGTTTGTAAAAATTATTTACATTATTGCTCTAATGTTTTTGGATGTGATCTTACTTGGCTGAATATTAATTTTGGTTATGTTTGTCATAAGAAAAAAGTTCATCCTTTCTTCCATAAGTTTTAACTTATTTTTTCAACTAAAATTATATGGTTCATTTGGATACAAAGGAATTAGGAGGTGCTTCAATTCAGAGCTAAATCACTTGTTGACATCTTAATTAAAGTCATTAGTAGAATTGTTTCTGTGCAGATTCATCTTAGGATCAAGATCCTACAAGATGTGTTGGATAAATTTATTAGTATGGGAATGTTAAAATTCACTTCAAACTATATGTTATATTTTGGTGTCTTTGCAAAATTATCCCCCCATACGGATTGGAATCTCTCCCATAACATGGTTTCTAAAATCAATATTTTAGAGTATGAGTGGTCCTTTATCAAAGACTCATATTTCAAACAGGCCAAGGATCTCGATCATGGATGGATTACCTCTTTTGATTTAGACAAAAATGGTGTGCATAGTTGGTTAAATCCAAATCACAACATGATTTTTAACAATGATACTCTTATTCTAGACTCTCAGGGGGTTGGTGATGACCTTGACTCCTATAGTATTGGTCTCATGAGTTTGGATCTTGAACATGCTGCTACAAGTGATGATACTGGATTGAAACTTACTTCTTCTCAGTTTAATGAGTAAAAACAAAGGGAAAATTGGAGGAATATTCATAAAAAAATTAATGAGTTTTCTATCAGACTTGAGAAATTGGATGAAGTTAGTGACCAAAAATAAGTTGAAGTTGTCCTTTAGTTTTCAAAATAGAAAATAATTACTCCTCTGCTCGATAAAGTCTCTCGATACTTCCCCCTAGAAGTGGACACTAATACTACTACTCATTTGGAATATGTTGACATTATTCATAAGGGACCTATTTTTTTGGTGAAGTATGGCTTTGATTATTCTTATAGGGGTGTTGTTACTAGGAGGGCACTAGATACTCCTGTTTATTTGACTGTTGCTTCTAGTTTTTGGGGTGTTTCATGGCCCGTGGCTCATGTTGTTTGGGTTTCCTACTTTTATTTTTATTATTGCCTTCTATATGAAGCTTTTTTTATATTGATGTATCATTATTTTTAGATCTTTGTTCTCCTTTGTGAAATTTGAACTCCCTTGTGATGGGTCCTTATTTTATGTACCCTTAGGTGTATTAACTTTGGTTAATGATCCTTTAACATATAAAATAATAATAATTGATTCGTGCAAAGGTGTAGTAAACTTTGTTTAAAAATATCTTGTAATTCATTAGCCACCAAGGTGTTGGTGATTTTTGAAAGCATGGTCTTGTAATAAAGTACATAATCACTGATAGGCTCATTATTTCCTTATTTAAGCTTATTAATTTGCACATAAAAAATATTTTCATCAATGTTGATAGAAACATTATTTATAAAAGGATATGGTAATTAACTAGATGCTTTGACTAATTGAACATGTAAATTATAAAACCAATGCAAGGTGTAATATTATAGGCTTATTGTAAACAACCTAGTTAAAAACTTGTCATTGAAATGATAATCCAAACATGCTACATGAAAATATCTAAGATGTTGTTTTGGATCATCTTTACCCTCATATAACAGAAGTTTGGGAGTGGAAAATCCTACCAGTAAAGGATATGATGCAATGTTAGGTGTTAATGGATTATGAAGCAAGGCTTGAAAATCTAGTGATTACCTAGATTTTGGTATACCTTGTTATAACTACATCACCTTACCATGCAAAAGTGAAATAGTTTACATGGGGGATTGTGTAGTAGGAAAAGTAGGTGATGTAGTATGCATAGCTATCAAAGGTCCTGTAAGAGCCATTTGGTTAGGCATGGGAAATATATTTATTGAAATCCTCGTGTTGCACCCAAATCCAAAGGTGTAGGTATAATAATAGTATTAATAGTATAATTATCAACACCTATTATAGGGTTAATAATGTGAAAGAGTGGTTCTTGTTGAGCATTGAAAGTACTTTTTTTTTTTTGTGCACTTTTAGAAGCTAAAAATACTTCAATTAATTTTGGTATATCTTGTGGCATTTGATGAAGTCCTTCTTATAATATGGATAAATGTTAAAATTGTGCATGTTCTACTCCATTGAGTTTATCAGTATGGATCCTATCTAAGCATTCATAATTATCTTGTGCATTATGATCATCTTGATTAGCTTGTTCATTATTATTATCTTTTTGAAAATAATCTTGAGTAATTTGTTCATCAAAAGAAAGAGAACCATTATTTGTATTGCAAGAATTCATTTTAATAGTGGTTAAATGAATTTGAATGTGCTCAAAATGGTCCCCACTTAACCTAGCATTATGCTTTAAAGGAATAAGGGAAATAGGTTTTTTAGATGGCATAAAAAAAACTATAAAAATATTTTGTAAACAATAATAGGAAATGAAATGTTAAAAACAAAAGGAAGTTTTTATGTATGAAGATTAATAAATTCCCCTAAAATCTAAGGTTAAAACAAGGTTCTTTCAGTGTCAAATATCAAATTTGAGGTCAAAGAAAAGTGTTTTCAATGTCATAGATCAAATTTGAGGTCAAAATTAGGTTCTTCTAGCGTCTATTATTAAATCAAAGGTTGAAAGAATGTTATTTTAGTTCTAGATGCTTTAAAATTTATCTAACTTGTTGGGATTAATATGAGTATTGACCCTAATTCAGATAAATTGAATGGAATGATATAAAACATTATAAAATCACTTGTGACAAGTAGAATACAATTAAATGAATAGAGCACAATCAAATGAATGAATACTAATAATGATTAAAATAAAAGACTAAAATTGAACAACAATGATTGATTCTATAAGTTCACAAAAATTGTGATTCAAGCCAATGAAAGACTATGATCATCTAAATTGGGACAAGATCGATTAAAAATATTGTCTTGAGTTGTTCAATTATGTTCTCTACTAAAAATTAGGATATTCAGTGCACAATCATCTACAATATCTTAAATCACACCTCTATGCATAAATTTGACCTTTGCGTGTGTACTAAATCCCTATAAATGACTTATTCAAAGTTGAAACCCTAATAAGTCTTACAATGTCTAAAAAACCTAAAAATAGAAAAATGGGGAATGTATTATGCCAATTTAACCCTAATCACCCCATGGTGATTGATTATTTCTTACATATCCAATACTTTGAAGAGGGAAATCAAGCCTACGTTGTTCTCCCACTTAGAGTAATTTTTAAAATTGTGCTCCTTTGACTACATAAATACATTTAGAGATGGCTTGAATACTTGACAATATTTTACTATGGCATGGATATAATAAACTCTTAAATTGGCTAAAGACTACTTCAAATGATTATAATTATAATTTAGAATAATAGGGACATTTTGCTTAGTTTGCAATAGTGTAAGTGTGCCTATATATTGAAATTGCCAATTGATTAAATATGTGACTTAGATGTGTATTTATATAAATCTAATAGGGGAAAACCTCACACGACCTATTCTAAAAATATGGACTGACCTATAAAGGAGGTTTCAAATTTTTTAAGTGGTCATTAGAAGAGCTAAGTATAGGATCAACCCATAAGGGATAAAAATGTTTGTCACTAATGTCTCCTACTGGATGTTTTTGTCCTTAAGTGAAACGTATGATTTTTGGGATCCAAAATGTTCATATAGATGTATAGAGGGGTTTTTATCAATTTATAACATTTTTATAGGCATAAGATAGTAATTTAGAAGGGACATGTTTGTATAAGTGTTTAGGATAGAGTGAGGTGGTGAAATAGATTCATATTAAGTGTTCGAGTCAATTAAAATGAAAGTGATCCAAAATTGATAGTTTCAACTATTTGTGACCAAGTTTGAGTGATTACATATGGATATATTATATATAATATGCATTTATGTGATGCTCATTATGGATATACATTTGAATTAAGTTTTATAAACAAATTCTTATTTTTCTAATTATTTTTTAATACATTGATTTTTTATGTTGGTTACTAATTATTATTTTTTAGGTTAATAATAAGTCATTAGGAGAAATGTACTTTAAGTAGTTTTCTAATTGTGAGTTGAGTTAATTATATTTTTGGGTGAATTAATTACTCATTATATAATGTACCTTTATATGTACTTTTCGGCTAAAAAATGAATGAATGATGTCAATAAACTTTTAGTTGTGAAGACAAGATTCTTCCTTTTGAGTTATTTTTTGGTTTCACTACTCCATATAATTTCAGCTTCACGCATTCAATCCTATTTAAACCAATCTCAATTATGTCCCACTCTGACATTAAATACTTATTATCCATTTCAATTTGAATTATTAAATGTTAGAAAAAAATCACTCAATTTAAATTTAATTTTTATATAGTTGAGAAATATTAATTATATTAAATAATTAAATTAATAAATTTATTTTTTATAATTCAAAATTATTACATTTTTAGATTAAATATAAAATTCTAGACAAAAGTTATTTTATTTTTTGAAAAACAAAATCAATGCAAAATGTGTCACTATAAATGACTTTAATTTTAAACAATATTAAGTGTTGATTTAAAATATATGATGCAAACCTTGGTGTAATAATTCTCCTTCCACAAAAACAAGTAAAATTCTATCTGGAAAAAAATATTTGTAATTTCTAATGCAAACTAGATGATGCATTATGATGCATACAAAATTTCAAATAAAAACCACAACTAAAAATTGTGGTGATTAATGTTAGGCATAGTGATGTAATTTACATCACATAAACTCATGTGTCAGCATTTTTTATTAATTTTTACTTATATTTAGGCTTGATTGTGATGTTTATGTAGCTTAATGTAGTAGTAATAATTTATTATTATGAGAAAAATATAAACAAGAAGCATAAAAGGATAGAATATATGCTTAGGAGGATCACCTTTTATTTTAAATGTTACCGACTTTACAACAACAAAACATGTCAGAAAAGGGTATGCAAGAACGTTATAATCTAAAGGGTTTAGGATGATTTTATTAAAAGTAATACTCTTTTTTTGTCCATTTTATCTTTGAGAAAGAAGCTTTATTTGATTTTGTATATTAAAGAGTGTTCATTATAGTAGCCATTGTTGGAGTTTTAGAGGAAGTAATAGGCAAAGTGGCATAAGTTGGAAAAGAAGAATTTTGATAAATTATAGGAGTGGCTACATTTTGTGATGATGGAAGAATGTTATAGGCAATATTTTTTTATAAATTTAAGGAATGTTATCCATCAAATAATTAAGGAGCATGAGATATATTAATATGTTGAGAAATAGAATAAACATTAAAATCAATAGCACATTAAAAAATATTAAAACCCTGTTAAAAACTAGAAGGGATATTAGAAATAATATGAATAAAAGCAATCATTATCATATTAAGATATTAAGATGTAGATATTTATTTGCACATTTACTTTGAGTTCATCAAAATTTAGTACCATAAATGATGTACTTATAATTAAGCACTCATAATTCATGTAAAACATAGTAAATAATGCCTAATTAATATCTATTTCAAACAAATAAATAAAACATGTAAAACATATAGAATAGGGGATCCTATATCGATTGTGTTAGGCTATGATATATCTGAATTAGAATATTTAACTTGAAATACACAATACCATAACAATCATGTACTAACTATATCTGATTTCTCTTACTTCCTTAGGATGCTTCCAATGTACATGTGATATATGAAGACTTTAGGAAGACAAAGTGACTCTAGGGGTTTTATACATTAGGGATAGTGAATTATGTGTAATAACTTGTTTTTTCATCAAGGCCCTATAGGGTGGGAAGTATGATACTAAATAATGTTAATTTGCATAAAGGAAATAACTCAATAAATATAAATTTCATGACAAAGAGAACCCTAGTTGTGCATCAAAATTCCTCCATCGTAAGATGTTAGGCTCAACATTGATGGGTGCTCTAATGTTTACTTGATCATTCTTATGTTTTAATGACTTATTTTTGATGTATGTTCTTATTTTTGGGGTTATGGCATAAATGTTGTCATTGATGTCAAGGTCAATATGGATGTCATTAATGTCAAAGTCAAAGTTGGTGTCATGCATAGTAAAGTGGTATGTGGCAAGGAGTCTTATGACAATATAGAATTTGAAGGAAACGTATTGTCTCTCTATTGAGAAAAAATTTGAAGGCAACCTGGTAATTATTTTGAGGTTGATGACATGTCAAGTTCAAGATCAAGATACAAGGTAAGCATACTTTTGAACACAAGTCTTAAGGAGCATTGTCATATCATAAGCATGTGTATGAAGATGGTGGTTTGGTAAGATGGATACACATAAATATGTTCAAGGATGCCCAATCATGTATATGAAGTGTGGGAACACTCATTAAAGTTTCAAGGTAAACCTATAGGGTTAAGGTCTTAAGCCTAAGCATACAACCAGACTAGTCTTAGACCTTGCATAACCTAATAAGTACCATGAAGTGTTTTTAAGACTTATGAAAGACATAAATCAATGGTAAATCATGTGATAATATGTTTGACACAATTTAAACATGTGTTTAAGGTAAATAATCATTCATATGAGATGTTAAATCCAATTCATGGCTTATTCATTTGCATGAAGGGACCTAGTGAGAAGGCATAGGCTTGGTAGCATGATGAGGTGAGCAGTCTGAGGCTTGTGAAAAGAATATTGTTAGTGTGTGATCATGGTATGAGATTTTATGACATAATCATGAATTTTTTGGAGTAGTGTATGTGGTTTCAAGGTATGTTCAAGGTCTAAGTGTGACTGGCAATTCAAGGCCTAATATGCAAAGAGACCTAGTATGGCCTAATGAGGGGTTAAGTTTAGTTTCCAAGGTGATATAGATCATGAGGGAATTTCCATAGGTGTGAAATGTTGTTTCAAGTATTTTTACCAAGTCTAAGGTTAAATTCTAAAGGATAAATCATGAAATGTGGTTTTGAGGTTTTATGTCTACACAAAATGAGGTGTTATAGACTCAAGAAGGATTTTATTATCCTTGTTGGCACATGTAACCTTTGCATGATATCCTAATAATTTTAAGTAATTTTTGGAAGGATACTCACTCAAGTTTACAATCATTAGTTTCTATATTAAGGGCCTAAGCTTTATGAATGATCGTTAAGATTGTAAGGTGGTCTTAACCCTCTGTAAAACCCTAACAGTGGTCTGATATGGAAGATCTTGATAGCAATGTATCAAAATGAATGTATGACATAGTTTAATTATTTTATCATTTATATTACTCTCCCAATGTTTTCTAGGTGGCATTGGTCTATTTGAAGAGTGAGTAAAAGCTACAAAAAACCCCTTGTTTCTTGGATTTTTAATGTAGTAGGCAGGGTTGACCAAGTCAAAGCATGAAATTGATTGGAGGATGATGTGTGAGACTTGTATTGTATATCCATGTAATTTTTTATCAGGTTATATACTTAAAATATGTTAAATTAGTCATGAAATTTGGCTTATTGCCAAAAAGGCCTAGTGAGGAAAACAATGAGAAAAATAGGTAGAAGTGGGAATGAGATTAAGGATGTGTTGTAGTATATTAGGTATGGATATAATTTCAATAGGTTATTATTAAATAACTATAACACATATCCATGATTTACATATTTATTGGATAAACTTGTGTATGGTATAAATTTGATCTCAATCTAACTTGTATAACACAGTGCGGTCTGTGTATAGTGAAGGCATGAGATTGGTCTGTAAGACCAATATTGCTATTTAAAATTATAACATATTTATTTAAATATTTTATAAAGATGTTTAAGGATCATATAAATCCATTTAATTTCATGAAATTTATTCTACAGGTGTTCTAAGTCATTATTTCCATGATTGTGTTTTGGAGCTACAGGCAGTTTTCTATGTGTGAGTAAGATTGATGATCCTGAGTCATTATGCCTAGAATTGAAGAATACAATGCACATTAATTTATTATAGAGGTATAATAGGTTTAATTTAATGTATTTTTATTCATTATAAATTCCTATAAATGTGTGAAAATTCAAAAATTCTTGACTGGGTTTTGAACCCTATTTGCAGTTTTGAGTGAGCATATAGAAGTGGTCAGTTTAAGGTCCCTTGCCCTATTTGGTAAAATATAATGAACATGGTGATGACCAAGAGATAATTTAATTTATATCAATGTTATTTTATGTTATGGTTTTTTTATCATATTTGTTGTGTGCTTTAGTTTTGTTTGACAGAGTTTTTGGTAGTAAGAAGGCCTAATTGTGAGTAGACCTAATGGTGTGGTTCAAGGAGTGAAATAAGCTAAATGGTGTCGGGAACATAAGGTGATATTATCAAGGATTTAATTTAAGTGTTTTTAAATTTTTTTATCTATTTATGGAGGCTCAATATGTTCCAAGGTGGTCAAGGTGAAACATGTGCTTTGATAAGGCCTAATTGCATTAGGTCTCCTTTAGGCCTAATGGTGATTTTGGTCCTTATGAGTGGTGAAAGACCTATGCAGTGGTTTTTTTATCATATTAAATTTGTTTTTTTATATAATCCAAGTTTGATACAAGTATTTATAGGTTTGTGGCCAACCAAGGTTGATGAAATCAAGAGTCAAGTATAAAAAGGTCTAATAAGCCTAATTTGACTAGTTAGAATATTGAGGCTATGAACGAATAAAATAGAGGTTTGGAAACTAGGTAGAGGGATTGAAGACCATTATATAGGTATTTTTAATATGTCATAAATTTATAAAAGTGATTATATATATGATTATCAAGGTCATATGACCTAAATCTGCCAAAAAGAGGGCTAGTTGAGCGAAGAGGCCTAATAGGCTATTTGAGAAAGATAGAAGAGAAAAAGAAGGTGATCATCATTATTTGAATGATAAATATGTGTCCAAAGTTTATCATATGTTCTATGTGGTTTATTTTGTGTTTATTTACTTAGGGGGTTGGTGCCTCATTGCAATTTGGTGCTTGTTAAAAGACTAGTTGAGTTGGTGCTTGACTAGTGAGGGGTTGGTGCTCCTTGTGGGGTTGGTGCCTCACTAAATCTTGATTCATTACTTATATGACTATATTCCAAGTTTTTTTTCAGTTGGTTTTAACCCCCTTGAGTTTTTACCACATATCTCTTGTGTTCATATGTTAAATTCTTATGTGGATGCTTGTTTATGCATTGGTTGATGTGTGTTTGAATGCATGCTTCATGAATGATAAGTGAAATTGAATTATTGTTTTAAGGGAACTAATTCACCCCCCCCCTCTCATTAACTATCCTTACAACACTTCTCTTTATGTTAATATATCATCTTTTTTCAAATGAACAAGATATATGGTATTTAAATTCAAAACAAATAATATTATCACATATTTCAACTTCCTACTACTAGGATCTATAAGGAGATAAAAAGAGGGGCATGAATACCCAAATTATAGGAGGTGTAAATCATAAGGTAAGATAAAGATGAGATAATGGGGTACACAAGATAAGATAGGAGATGTACAAGGTGGAAGTTAACAAGAAGGCCCATATCGTCTTAGTTGGACCAAATTATCCACGCATAATTAAGTGTGATAAACAAATTAAATAGTACTAGATAATTTTACTAGGTCATTTTTAGATGTCTACATTAACCACATTTATTTAATAATTACTTATATTCTATAAATCCACCTTAATCAATCCCCTATAACAATCGAAGGGGGTTATGTAAACTTTCATATAAAATTTAATATATTGCTATCATTTTATACATTAATACTCCTGTTAAAATTTGAAGATGGATAGATAAGGAAAGATCCTACCCACTTTACATTGGAGCTTTTAAAAATAGCTTATGTTTGTTTTGTCTTGATATTCTTGTTGGAATTTTGTTATCTACTAGTCACAAGACAAAATAATTTTAATGAAAATAAAATAAAATTAATATTAGAAAAAGATGCTCATAAAATACTAACATATCAAAGATAAACATAGAATAAACATGATTGAGAAATGGAAATGAAAATGGGATCCTTGTCATATATGATTGTAAGTTTATATTGCACTAATTTATAATATGGTGGTGAGTGAATACCCTCTATGGGATAAATATGTGCTTATATGACTAATAGCTTTGATCAATAATTTACAATTATATTGTTAAAAAACAAGATGAGAGGGATAAGAAGTTACTAATAAATTTTAATAATAATTAATGCAAATCAGTACAAAGGGAATAAGAATGTGAATCTGATGATTTAGAGATGTCTAAGTATGATATTTAGCTAGTTTGACATAGACTTAGAGGTTCTTGTAGGTGATTGATACCAAGGCAGGAGGTTCAGACTAATAGCAAGTATGTAGATGTGAGACAATAGTGAATAAGAGGTATGTATGTGTGAACAAGTCATGTATGGTGAAGGTAGGTCAAAAGCCACATTATCATGTATCTAATACCATATATTACCATCTACAAAACGAAATAATATTAACATACATGTGAACATTCAATGACTAAGATCTACAAGGAGAGAAACGCACAAGTATCCAACTAAAAGGTGTAAATCACAAATTAAGATAAGGATAAGATAACGGGATGCACAAGATAAGATAGGGGATGTACAAGGAAGAAGTCAACAAGAAGGCTCATATTATCTTATTTGGATCAAATTTCCCATACATAAATGAGTGTCCTAAATTAAAATTAAATAATACTAAATAATGTTACTGGACCATTTTTAGGTGTCTACACCAATCACATTTTTAAATAATCACTTATATTATATTCTATAAATCCACTTGAACCATTCCCCTATAACAATTGAAGGGGGTTAACACAAGTCAACTCTAAACTTTCATAAAAAGGTAATACTATTTTACCAAATTTAGGGAACCTAATAATATGTAAATTACCCTATGTGACAAACTAAGATGTAAAATTAAGAATAATAATATTACAAATATCAAGCATTTACTGATTTTAAACTTCTTAGATCTGGAAACTTACTAAATAAGAAAAGTGCAATAGAAAACTATAAATTAACTAAAAAATAGTGATGTGGGATGAATCAAAATTGAAACTGGTAGAGTGGTTGGATTAGGTGACTATGAAATTGGATCTACAACTAAAATGATCCCTAGACAACAATGCCCTGAGTTGGATAGGAGAGGGGGCACTCTTATCATCAATGAGGCTAGTCCTGCCCAATAGATAGTAAAGATCTAGGATATTTAGGTTATATTCTCCTTCACCTTTATGTTATGTGTTCCATGTGAGAGGATCCGAGTAGTTGTGGAGACCATTATATGACTATTTTTCTTCAAAAACTCTAGTTCCTTGACATTTGAAGACCAATTAAAATCAATAGGACAAAAAAGAGTCAGTAGTTAAAGTTGGGTGTGAGATCAACACCCCATGTGTTGAATTTTTCCTACATACCAATACTCTGAAGAGGGATCAAACTTTGTGTAGTTATCCCATGCTATAGTGGTGTGTGAATGACTGGTTCAAAGTGCTAGATGTTGGTGCAATATTGTATGATTAAGGACCTTAACTATGAACTATGACCTTGGAGATGTATTCAGACTTTAGCTTTGGGCTACTATGGTTGTATATAATTAGAATATGGAGAAATAGGGAATTTTCTCTCAATGTGAAATTAGAATTTGGGTACCTTTCAATGTGGAAGCCTCTTGTGTGCAAAATGGATTGAAATGTGTTTGTATAGTCATATCTTTGAACGTCCTTCGAATGGGGCTTATTAGGGACATAGGCCAACCTTTTCATAACTTTTAATTTTACAAATTAGCCATTACTTGGTGGAAGGACAAGAGAAGGGGATTGGACAACAAAGTGGGGTGCTCCTGTCCAATAGGGTGTTGTTATCCAATGGGGACAAACAATGGTGCTAACGGTCTAACATGGCTTGAATGATAGTTGAGGCTAATAGCATGATGGATAGGTGCATTCTAGGGTCGTCAATCAGCTTAGAAGAGTGAATCATACATGCATAAGGTGGGCAAAAGTGATCAAAAGGGCCCTAGGATAGGTCCAAAGCTAAACGTGTAAAGGAGTGGTCAAAAGTGCACTGTTTTAGCTTAAATGCTAATTTATGTGTCTACAAATATATTATTATCATTTTATACAATAAAATACCTATTAAATTATTTATTTTAAGATTGAAAAGCGTACTTTTATTAATAAACAATAAAATACACCATTGATTGTACAAAAAAGATGAGTGAAAGATGTGACACTCCAAAATACAAAATCAAATTAAGGTAAATAAAAATAAGCCTTGAGAGAACAAAACATCAAAAATAAAGTTGTACAGTAAATGTCACATTAAGTGTAGTGCAATAAAAATTTGATAAAAATTAGCACTAAAAAATACAAAGACTAAGGCCATTAGGTAACAACAACAAACATTCCAGGCATAGGAGGTAGAGGAAGCAGACTATTTGGGTTGTTCCCCCCAGCTATTGGTGCCCATAGGATCTGTGGTGTCTAGAAAAATTTCCCACCCATTTTTTTGTTACTTTTCTTCATAATATTTTTCCAGTCAAGAGAGGAAATGGCAAGATCTAGGCAAGGAAACTTGTCTTTGAGAGAAGTCCCCCAATCATTGCCACCACTACGACCAAGTTGGTCAAACAATTGGCCCCGAAGGGAGGTGAATGTTATCAGGAACGGGGAGAGGAGCTTTGCCTACTCCTAAACTGGCGATATCAAAAGCCTTGGCCCCAAACCTAAGATGGAGAGTGGTGGTGGAGGATTTAGAGGCACACAAATAACTACACATGGAGTGCTCCCCCAATGGTCTAAGAGGGTCTGGAGGTGCTCCACTTCTATGGATAATATGGACTTGAATCTGAAATAAAACATTGGAGATGACAATAACTTTGTTAGTCATTGAAAAATCCATTTCCATAATTTCATTATTAAAATTAGCTTAATTACTAGCTTTCCATATATTAAATAAACTATCAACATGAAAAATCTACCAAAACATATTGTATCTTGTAAGTACCATTATCGAGTCCCTAAGAAGAACCATTTCCCAAGTAAAGAATGTTGGAAGAAAGGGTTGAAAAAGGGTATGGATCTATTTCTAGGTTGACTGAGTATGGGGGCAAAACCATAATAAGTGTTTCAAGGTCTCAACTTGATGACAAGCAATGTAAATGTAGTTTGAGACCCCTAGGTACTCGAGCCGATCTCCAACTAGTAGGCCTTGTAAAGAATGCACCAAAGAAAATAATTTGTTTTAGACTCAATGTGGGCTTTCTAAAGATTGACAAACCTTCTAGCCTAGACGACATCCAAAAACCTTAACTTCTATTAGTGATTAAAAGTTTCACTATAAATATACAGGGGACAAAAAAATGATACCCAATTAAAAATTTATATTGACAAAAATGACTAGATATAAATTCATACTAAAATTTCTACCATGAAACTTCAGACGAAACATCGATTTTATATAAAATTCTAAATTTCTTAAATTAAACTCAAATAGATAAAGAAAGATCCCATCGACTTTACACTATGAGCTTTGAAAAAAAATTGTGTTTGTTTTGCCTTGATATTCTTGTTGGAATTTATTTATCTAATACTTAAAAGACAAAATAACTTTTTAAGATAAAATAAAATAAAATTATATTGGAAAACGATGTGTATTACAGACAAACATGGAATAAACAAAACGGGGAGGGACAAGAAGTTACGTTGGACTTTAGATTACAATGAAAACGAAGGATAAATTTATGGGTTAATAACGTCACATGTTTTACGATTGATTGTCTTTTCTATTTAAATTAAACCCATATCAATATCAATTATATTATTAGTTTTTTCCGTGGAATTTTTTTGGGTAGTGTATTTAAGATTTTTTATTTTTATTTTTTTAGATAATTTTTTAAAATGATTATTATCTTAATGATATTTTTTAATATATTTATAATAATAATTATAAAGTAACAACCTCAATATTTATGGTGCAAGGATTTTCATTAGAATTGTGATATTGATTTCTGAAATTATTTTCTTAAACTTATTTTTTAGATTAGGAGTCCATTTTTTTTTGGATAAGTTAAATAGGTAATGGAGTTTAAATTCTTCACCTATAACATAGCTCATTATACTTAACAAAATATGGAATGTCAAACTTAAGCCTAAATTTGCACATTTTTTTTAGTGTCTGGTTTGTCAAGGACTTCCTCTTGGGGAGTGCATCTCGCACATTGGGATTGCTCAACCTAAATGTCCATCTTACTCTAGAAGTGAGTCTTTGAAACATATATTTTTGATGTGTCCAAGAGCTTAATTTACCTAGTAACGAATTCACAATGTTTTCTGATGTAAATGTTATATTAATTTTTCTCTTCTTGTCCTTAGTCTCACATTTCTTTCTTATTAATGGCTCTTTGGTTCATTTTCCATGCAATGGTTTTGAGATTCGCCTAGTTCTCTTGTACTTTCCAATGCTTTAATCTTGCTCAGCAGGGTCTATTAGACCTCTCTTACCTTTCTACAACTCCTCGAGACTCTTTATGCTAACCTTGACAACTCTGCCTTCTTACCCATTAATCTCTAGTAGCCTTTTTAAATGCAAATCATGTTAGTACGGAAAAGTACATAATTATATCAACAAATTAAATACATTTAGAGATACCCACTAGGGCGTTCTTTCCTTCCACAAAATTTAAAGCTCTAGTTCATTCATTAGATCATTGTTCTTTTGATAAATTGTCCTCTGTCTAGGTCCCCCTTTTACTGTTTAGTGCACACAGTCTTCAATATTGGTATGGGCACATATTTTTACAAAACTTTATCCCCAAAATCTGCTAATACACTCGAAGAACTAACTCTCTATCAAGTTTCAGGGATTTTGACCAGTTCAAATGATTGTTATAAGGTTTTTCCACTGAAAACTCTAATACAGAGTTATACTCAATCTGCCCAAGCCCGAGGCTTCCCAATTGGATTTTTTTTTACGAACTCTTATTGTCTTCAAATCGAATCAAGGCCTTAATAAGGTCTATCCACCTATCACACATCTCTTCCAGTCATTATTTTGTCAGATAGAAACTTCTAACAATGACTGTGAACTCTTACGGTTTGGTAACCCGAGAAGGGTCATTTGCTCTCCAAGCACATAGTGTGTTATCAGAACTCCATAATAAGGTCTGTATGAAGATTTGATGCCTCCTCCAATTGGTAAATCCACGATCCAACACCTCGCTTCACAAATTTATAGCGTTTTATTTGTTTTCTGGTCTTATTGCAAACTCGATCACGGTATTCAAACCTGAGAAGGGTTCTTGAGGGATTTGAGCATTCAAAGAAGTTTCAAAACATTATGAAAGTGCTATGGCATCTATTCTCATATGCTAGACCTTAAACAATCCATTCTTACTACTATTGACAACTCTGTTTAAGACTTCTACCTAGTTCTTTGATTGACTATATGGATTTTTAACTTCTACGGGAATTGAATACTTTTCTTCAGGAATACATTTCAAAACAAATTGAATTCATGAAATAATCTGTAGAAATGTGAAAATGAACTCTTACTAGCCTTCCACGTGTTACTAACACCCTTTCATGCAATGTTCTTCTGCAATATTCACACACAGACTTCTTATTGAAGCATTTGAACACCGTCAAATAGGGTAAATTGGTTATTCCTCAATCAACATACAGTCATCTCCACTTATGTGCATAGAAATACAAGACTACAACTAGTGTTTCAAGAATACTAAGCTTCTTTATTCATCTTTCTCATGGGGTTTACATGTACATTATGTTTTAAAACCAACCCCCAACCTCCATTTCAAAGACTCTTCTCCTATTTCGAATGACCTAACTCGCTACACCTAAAAACCACTATTTATTTCGAAAAAGACTCGTAACTAACTTTTGTAACTTCCTCTTTGTACGTCTCTTAACAACATTAATTAAAACTCTAAAAAGACTCTAGACACTTGAAGTAACTAATATGTACAAAAGGTGTCGATGCCCTTGCATCATACTATTGAGGAGTGAATGTAAACTTTCCCTTGAAAGTTATAAATGAATGATCTTTGACATTCTTTGCAGCATCTCTTGTATAGTGGAATCTCCTCCTATATCCCAAGGTCTAGTTGAGACACATATACCGTTGTGATACTTGCCTATCTTGGCTCCTCCTTGTTTCTTCTTTATCGTGCTCTCTCTTTTGAGGTCATTCTCTTGCTTATTGATCTTCAGCTTGATCATCTTCAACACTTGTTTCTTGTCCTGCAACCATCCTACACATGAAACACATAAGTTAATGAAAACAATCTCTTGCTCATCTTCTTGGCAACCACTTTCTTGCCCTTCCATGTTTATTTTATCTATGCTTGGTTATATTGTTTGTTGTGTTGTTGCTATTTGTTTTCTTTTCTCTTCTTCAAATCTCTTAACCTCTACAATCTCTTTATCCTCCTTTTGCTATTGTACCTGATCGACAACTTCTATCTTCATGGCCAATGCTTTCAATGTGCTTACTTTCTGAACATATTAGTCTAAATTCTCCTCATTTTGTATGCATGGCAAATGATTAGACAAACTTGAAAATAATCCTTTTATCTGCTCATCTGAAAGTATCTCATCCTTATTTTCTTCTCTGTGTTGGTCCTTTATATTGGGTAGTTGTACTCTTCTAAGCAAGTCTTTTTCACCTTGCTCTACCTTAAGCAAGTTTTTTCTACCTTGTTGCACCCTAAGCAAGTCTTTTGTACCTTTTTCCATCTCTCATCCAAGCTATCTCCTTGGATCAATGAGCTTCTTTAGCTATTTCTCTCTCCTCAAGCCTCTCTTGGCTTTCTAATTGCCTTGACCAACTTCTTGCAATCCCCTCCAATCTTCCTTGAACAGTCTCTTCAAACAATCTTTATCATACCTTCAATGAACTTATCAAATGCATAAACTGAAAACAATAATCAAATTTGTACCTGGCCTTTTCCATAGAATCTTGCTCACTATGATACCAAAGATGATGCAAAGGTTATACTAATCTTTCTCTTCTTGTCTTTAGTCTCACATTTCAATCTTATTAATGGTTCATTGGTTCATTTTCCATGCAATGGTTTTGAGATTCACCTAATTCTCTTGTACTTTCCAATGCTTTAATCTTGATCAATCTAGTCTATTAGACCTCTCTTGCCTTTCTACAACTCCTCAAGACTCTTTATGCTAACCTTAACAACTCTGCCTTCTTACCCATTAATCTCTAGTAACCTTTTTAAATGAAAATCTTTTTATCATGGAAAAGTATAGAATTATATCAACAAACTAAATACATTTAGAGATACTCTCTAAGGCGTTCTTGCCTTCCACAAAATCTAAAGCTCCAGTTCATTCATTAGATCACTATTCTTTGCACAAATTGTCCTCTGTCTAGGTCTCTTTTACTATCTATTGCACATAAACGTATTTTGAAAAAACTTTATCCCTAAAAATTTGCTAATACACTCGAAGAACTAACTCTCTATCAATTTTCAAGTATTTTGACCAGTTCAAATGATTGTTATATAGTTTTTCCACTAAAACTCTAATACAAAGTTATACTCAGTCTGCCTAAGCCCGAGGCTTCCTAGTTGGATTTTTTTTTATGAACTCTTATTGTCTTAAAATTGAGTCAAGGACTTAATAAGGTTTGTCTACCTATCACACATCTCTTCTGGTCATTATTTATTCGAATTGAAACTTCTAACAATGATTGTGAACTCTTGTGGTTTGGTAACCCGAGAAGGGTCATTTGGTCTCCAAGTACGTATTGTGTTATCAGATCTGCATAATAAGGTCTATATGAAGATTCGATGCCTCCTCCAATTGATAAATCCATGATCCAATGCCTTGCTTCACAACTTTATATTGTTTTATTTATTTTCTGGTTTTACTACGAACTCGGTCACGACATTCAAACTCAAGAAGGTTTCTTGAGGGATTTGAGCATTAGAAAAACTTTTAAAACATTATGAAAGTGTTATGGCCTCTATTCTCATTTGCTAGACCTTAAACAATCCATTCTTACTACTCTTAAAAACTATGATTAAGAATTCTACCAAGTTCTCTGATTGACTAAATGGATTTTTAGCAACTTTTACAAGGATTAAATACTTTTCTTTAGGGATACATTTCAAAACAAATTGAATTCATGAAATAATATGTAGAAATGTGAAAATGAACTCTTACTAGCCTTCCACATGTTACTAATGCTCTTTCATATAATGTTCTTCTGTAATATTCGCACACAGACTTCTTATTGAAGCAATTAAACACCATCAAATAGGGTAAGTTGGCTATTCCTTAATCAACATATAGTCATCTCCACTTATGTGCACAGAAATACAGGACTGCAACTAGTGTTTCAAGAATACGAAACTTATGTATTCATCTTCTTGTGGGGTTTAAATGTACATTTTCTTTTAGAACCAACCCCCAACCTCCATTTCAAAGACTCTTCTCCTATTTCGAATGACCTAACTCGTTACTCCTAAAACCCACTATTTATTTCAAAAAAAACTCATAACTAACTTTTGTAACTTCTTCTTTGTACATTGAGGAAGTTCCTAAAGTACCTAAACATCTTAACAACATTAATTAAAACTCTAAAAAGACTCTAGACACTTGAAGTAACTAATATTTACAAAAGGTGTCGATGCCTCTACATCATTTTCCCACCTTGCTACCCAGAGCCTTTCTCTTAGCGAACGATTTATTTGGGATAAAGCTTAGTGGTTGTCATACATTGCTTTCTTATGGGACTTATTCAGAGCTATTATTTTGTTTCAACTATGGAAATCTAAAAATTTAATTATTTTTAACAATGAATAATTATATTTATAGTGTTTTGTTAATGATAAAGTGATTATTATTTCATCGGCTCTTATGCAGATCCAAACCCAGGCTAGACACTCTAATGCTAACATTTACATGAGTTTCTCAACCACTAGGGGAGTGTTCCCTAAACCACGAGTCACACCCCCCTAGCCAACCCCCTCATGGCTCCCCTCCTCTAGTGCCCTAGCACCAATACAATGTCTCTCACAATCATAGTTACTTCTCCACCCCTCCTCCTTGATGGGGAGATTGGAGTCTATCACTATCAAAATGGGAGGGTCAGACTCATAGCAAACATGTGGATGTGAGAGAATGGTGAATAAGAGGTATGTATGTGTGAACAAGTAATGTATGGTGAAGGTAGGCCAAAAGTCACATTGTCACATATCTAATACCATATTTTAGTATCTATAAAACCGAATAATATTAACACACATGTAAAATTTCAATGGCTAAGATTTACAAGGAGAGAATGATACAAGTATCCAACTTAAAGGAGGTGTAAAGCATAAGGTAAGATAAGGATAAGATAATGGGATGCACAAGATAATATAGGGGATGTATAAGGAAGAAGTCAACAAGAAGGCTCATTTTATCTTATTTGGATCAAATTGCCCATACATAAATAAGTGTGCTAAATTAAAATTAAATAATACTAACTAATGTTATTGGACCATTTTTGTGTCTACACTAATCACATTTTTAAAGAATTACTTATATTATATTCTCTAAATCCACCTAGACCGTTCCCCTATAACAATCGAAGGGGGTTGACACAAGTCAACTGTAAACTTTCATATAAAAGGTAATATTGTTTTATCAAATTTGGGGAACCTATAAATATGTAAATTACCCTAAGTGACAAACTACTATGTAAAATCAAGAATAATAATATTGTAAATATCAAGCATTCATTGATTTGAAACTACCTAAATCTGGAAACTTACTAAATACAGAAAGTGCAATAGAAAACTATAACTTAACTAAAAAATAGTGATGTGAGATGAATCAAAAGTTGAAACTCGCAGAGTAGTTGGGTATGGTGACTGTGAAACTGGATCTACAACTGAAATGAGCTTTAGACAACAATGCCCTAACTTAGACAAGAGAGGGGGTGTTTTTGTCCTAGGAGAGGTTGGTCTTATCCAACATATAGTAAAGATCTAGGATGTTTGGGTTATCTTCACCTTCATCTATATGTTATGCGTTCCATGCAGGAGCTTTTGATCAGTTGTGGAGACCACTATATGACTATTTTTCTTCAAAAACCCTAGTTCCTTGACACATGAAGACCAATGGAAATTAATGGAATAAAAAAGGGTCAGCAATTGAAGTTGGGTGTGACCTCAACACCCCATGTACTGAGTGTTGCCTACATACCAATACTCAAAAGAGGGATTAAACTTTATGTAGTTATTCCATGTTATAATGGTGTGTAAATGACGAGTGCAAAGTGCTAGGTGTTAGTGCATTATTGGTGTGATTAAATGCCTTAACTATGACTTGTGACCCTTGAGATGTATTTAGACCTTAGCTCTGGGCTACTATGATTGTATATAATCATTATTTGGAGAAAAAGGGAATTTGCTCTTAATGTGCAATTATAATTTTGGTACCTTTCAATGTGGAAGCCTCTTGTGTGCAAAATAGTTTGAAATGTGTTTATATAGTCATTCTTTGAACATCTTTCGAATGGGGCTTATTAGGGACATAGGCCAACCTTTCCATAACTTTGAATTTTACAAACCAACCATTACTTTGTGGAAGGACAAGAGAGGGGAATTGGACAAAAAAATGGGGCATTCATGTCCAATAGAATGTTGTTGTCCAATGGGGACAGACAATGGTGTTAAGGGTCTAGTATGACCTGGATGATGGTTAAAGATGATAGCATGATGGATAGGTGCATTCTAGGGTCGTCAATCAGCTTAGAAGAGTGAGTCCTCCAAACGTAAGGTGGTCGAAAGTGATCAAAAGGGCCTTAGGATAGGTCCAAAGTTAAGCGTGTAAAGGAATTGTTACAAGTGCATTGTTTTAGCTTAAATGTTAATTTATGTGTCTACAAATATATTACTATTATTTTATACAATAAAATACCTATTAATTTATTTATTTTAAAATTGAAAAGTGTACTTTTATTAATAAGCAATAAAATACACCAATGAGATGTGGGTGAGTTGGTTAAGTGACTTGGTTGTTTCAAGCCCCACCCAAGCTCAAATCTATGGGAAGACATGTGAGGCTAGTTGTGGCCGCTAGTTGTATTCTCAGGACTGTTAATGGTTGTTGGTTATCCTAGAGGCTGGTGGTAATAGTGGTATATATATAGTAGTGTCTGGTATATAAGTGTTATTCAGGTGGTTAATAAATTACAAGGGGATTTGGGCCCCCGATTGTGTTCCAGACTGGTCTACGCTTCGGTTAAAAGTCATCACCTAATAAGAACCATTTTCTAGGCAAAGAATTTTGGAAGAAATGGTTGAAAAAGGGTATGGATCCATTTCTAGGTTGACTAAACATGGGGGCAAAACTAGAATAAGTGCTTCAAGGTCTTACTTAGTTTGATGGCAAGAAGTGCAAATGGAATTTGAGACCCTTATGTACTTAAGTCAGTCTCTAATTACTATGCCTTGTAAAAATGCACCAAAGAAAATAATTTATTTTGAACTCAATGTGGACTTTCCAAATACTGACAAACCTTCTAACCCAAACGATATCTATAAATCTTAAGTTCTACCATGATTGAGAGTTTCACTCTGAATACACTAGAGAACAAGAAGATGATACCCAATAAATAACTAATTATAGACTAATACTAGTCTTTCCACCATAAAATTATAGACTAAACATTTATTTTATGGAAACAATCATCATTTATAAAATTCTAAATTTCTTAAATTAAACACGGATAGATAAGGACAAAATAACTTTTTAAAAGACAATATAACTTTTTAAGGAAAAATAAAATAAAATTTATATTAGAAAAGATGCGTATTAAAGACAAGCGGAATACACGTGAGTTTCTTTTTAATAATAATACGAAAAGTAAAACAAAACGGGGAGGGACAAGAAGTTACGTTGGACTCTAGATAACAATGAAAACGAACGATAAATTAGGTTAAGAAGTTTTACGATTGATTTCCTTCTCAATCAAGGGCTTTTCGATTTAAATTAAATCCATATCAATGACAATTATATTATTAGTTTTTGTTTGTTTTTTTGGGGTGGAATTTTAGATTTTTTAATTTTATTTTTGGGATTATTGTTATAAATAATTATTATTTTAATGATATTTTTTAATATATTTTTAATATTAATTATAAAGTAATAATTTTAATGTTTATAGTAGAAGGATTTGTGGTAGAATTGTGATATTGATTTCATCAATTATTTTTTTAGATTTAATTTTTAAATGATGAGTCCATTTTTTTTTGTTTTGGAAAAGTTAAATAGGTGGAGTTTAAATTCTTCACCTAAAACATAGCTCACCAGACTTAACAAAATATGGAATGCCAAGCTTAAGCCCAAACTTGCACATTTCCTCTAGTGTCTGGTGTGTCAAGGCCTTCCTCTTGGAGAGTGCCTCTTGCACATTGGGATTGCTTGACCTAAGTGCCCATCTTACTCTAGAACTGAGTCTTGCAAACATATCTTTTTGATGTGTCTAAGAGCTCAGTCTGCCTATTAATGGATTCACATTGTTTTCCAACCTTTTCACCTAGAACCTTTCTCTTAGCAAGTGATTTTTTTGGAGATAAAACTTAGAGGTTGTCATAAATTGCTTTCTTATGGAACTTATTCAGAGCTAATATTTTGTTTCAATTATGGAAATCTATAAATTTAGTTATTTGTAACAATGAATAACTTTTTTTACAGTGTTTTGTCAATGATAAGGTGATTGTTATTTCATCAGCGCTTATGCAGATCCAAGCCTAGGCTAAAAAGGTGGTGCTCTAGTTCTAACATTTATAGGAGTTATTCAACCATTAGGGGAGTGCTCCTACACCATGACTCGTGTCCCCCTCAGCCAACCCCCTCATGGCTCCCCTCCTCTAGTGCCTAGGCACCAATAGAGTCTCTCTTACAATCGTAGTTACTTCTCCACCCCACCTCCTCAATGAGGAGATTGGAGTCCATCACCTCTACATGGTAAATCCTTTGTTGGCCCATTTCGATGGCGCTCACTTGTGCAAGGGATGGTCTAGTTGGTAGCTATGTTTAGTCGCCCTCCGGTTGGGGTGTCACAATTTCACTGGTGCATCCTAAGACCAGTCAAGATGGATGGGTGGCACCTACTCATTCTTCAGCTGAGCCTTTTGTTTGGAGCACCAACCTCCTAAGGATGATCTGCTTCCACCACCTTCTACAACTACATCTTGTGCCTAAATATATGTGTTTTGATGTAATATTATGGTTTCTAGGTTCTCGTGTGTAACCCATGATTTTTTAGTTTTGAGCCATGTTTTGTACAAGTGTGGAGTTTGAGCTATGAGTACCAATTCACTACTTTTTAGTGTAATCATCTATGTAATATTATATTTTCATTAATAATAATTATATCAATGAGTTTCAATTAAAAAAATCATAAAGCAAGAGGGCCTAATTTCACACGCAAGTATTGTAAGCATTTGTTAACAGGCGAGGAAAATTGAATATAATCTATTGTTTTGATTTTTTCACCCTCTAGTCTCTTTCCCCCATTGGTAAAGCTTTTAAAACATGTAGTGATTTAAAAAAAAGTATGGTTTTTAACATTTCCAAACAAAAAGCTAAACAGATGTTTCTTATATACAAAGGTAAACAAGTTAAGATGGTTTCATCGTATGTATATTCAGGGGTACTTTTTACAAAACCAACTTTAGTTTGGCACTAACAAAAAAATTAGACTAAATTATGGAATTACGACACTCACCACCTCGAGAAACAATGTTTTTATCATCAAGACATACATAGAAATGTTTGCCTCTTTCACTATCTAGTTACACCTACTCTCTTAAATGGAACTTAGATTTCGGGATCTTACCTTAATAAAACATATTACAATTGATTAAAGAAGGTACTCGTCCTAATGCTATTTAGACATCTCTATGTCAAAACATCAATATCTCATGTCATCATTATTGTAGTCTATGGTTCAACCCCACTCATTATTATAATGATCATTTAGGTGGTTATTATGATACACAAACTTAGAAAATTATCCAATGTTCTATCTATTAGCCTCATGCATCCATATCTAACACATATATTTTTCTATACAACAAGTATACAAATGGATTCACTTTGTTTGGTATTTCAAATCTTCATAACTTCTAAGCTTAGTAAATCTCATTATGGACATATTAACTCAACATAACTTTTGATAGATGCACCAAATATCTTGAATAGGGAGGTAGGCAAAGGAATATGAGATGAGATATATAGAGCATATCTTTTATCCAATTGTTTATAGCCACGAGAACTTCTCCTTAAAGCTTCAACACTAGTATAATTCATACCTTCACTTCAAGGACATGGTCATATTCCCTCTAGGTCATATTAGAGGCTCTAGTTACCTTATAACTTAAGAGTTCAATTGTCATACTTCAAGTTTTGTTCCCACCAAATTTGCTTTGGGATTGGTCAAGTTCCACTTCCACCAAACTTGACATAATTTCCCTATTTGGTCCTTGGAGATAAAGATCAAGGACAATTTTCAATTCTGGTGCTCTGCATACTATGAGATCTAGGCAAGAGTCTTATGCGTATTTACATAATCATGCATATCCCTTCAAGGATCTATGACATGCATCAATCAAATATTCTTAGCATTGGATTCACATCTCTTTCCCCCTAAAGACGGATCCAATAGTTGGATCTAAAACATCGAACAATAACATTGTTAAGTAGATGGGTTTAGAAAACTTTTATGTAATGACTCTAATTTTATTGGGTCAAAATTTAGGGCACATGTATCTTGATGAATTTGGAGCAAGGGAAAACCTCATGTATCATTACTTATCCCAACTCTAACTTCCATGACTTATTGCACCGTATTAACTCAATGGGAGTGTGCTTTATAAAATGAAGTGTTTCTAAAACTCCTAGGAATGGGTTTCAAGAGTTGGGGTCACACATCTCAAAATATTCATTAGTATAGCCAAAATTGTATTTAGGTTTGAAAATGAGAAACAAGTATCCATGTTATATCTTGGGGGCACATTCTATTTCCCTAAACCACTACCCCTACCAATATCATTACCACACATATTGAATTCAAAATAAACCAAAATAAAATTACTTGCGATAAGGATTTCCCTTACCTAATTAGACCCACTTATTATCACTATAATTGAGTTGAAACACTGAAACTGTGAAAAGTGAGCACTAAGTCAGTGAGTTTGAACTTCAAATTTCAATTGCAAAATGAAAAAAATCCAAGTAACGAATGTTGTAATTGTGTATTAATGATTGGTGTAAGTAATAATACTGCACAATATTAATTGAACGAGTTATTTCTTTGATTTTTTTGTATTCTATTTTATGTGTATATTTCCTTCTTTTTTTAAATTTATTATTTCAGGGCCACATGTGGACAGATGATGAAAATTTTAACACAAATATCTATTACCTTTTAATCACATCCATCAATCTAAACAGAGCAAATGGTGTGCCTGCATTTTAGAGAAACATGACAAATTTTGGAAAATCTTTGCTTTTACATATGGAAATTTAATGCCCATTGTTTATCAATAATTGATTAATGATGAACATTGGATTTCTACGTGTAAAAGTAGTGATTTTCAAAACTTTTTGAACTTGCTCTAGAATGCAAGAAGGTTATTCAATCTGTTTAGATCGACATATTATTTTCAATTGCTAATTAAAAAACTTATATATTATCTTTTAAAAACTAAAAAAAATTAATATCATCAGTCGTAATGTGCACTTTCCATGATACCTTTTTTTGGTAATTTAATCATTATTAATTTCCACACTATAATAGAAGAGACAATTAAGTATAAATTTGTCAAAAACATTAAATTGTTTTCAAGGCTTTCTTACAATTTTGTATGAGGAAACGAATTAATTTTTACAATTATATTAAATTTTGTCATAGTAATTAAATATTTTTTACCATTAGACACAACTTTACTTAAGGAATTAAAATATTTTTTATAATTACAAAAAAATGTTACCATGAAATTATTATTTTTTAAATGTATTAGGTATAAGTGTTATCCACAATATTATAAAAAATAAACTTAAATTTGCTTATGGAATTAATTTTATACATTAGGATTCACCAAATTTTATATAAATGTTTTGCACCACTTATTGAAGTTTTTCTTTCTTTCAACAATTAAAACTTAAAAGAAGAAAAAAGAGTGACGTAGGTCTCAAGCTTAAAAAGGGTGTAAAAAGAAGGTAAAATAAGGGTGAGATAAAAGGTGCACAAAATAAAATAATAAATGCACAAATTAAAAGTCAATAAAAATAAATTACAAAAATATATTAACAAATACTTTAGAGATAAGCATAGAATAAATGTGATTGATAAAGAGAAATGAAAATAGGTTGTCATATTTAATTGTAAGTCTCCATTACATTAATTTTATAATAATATGGGGTAAATGAGTAACTTCGTGTGTGAAATTGATTGGGTGTGTATGATTAATAGCTTAGATTAATAATTAATAATTATATTGGTTTGAAAATAAAATGGAAGTGAAGTTATATTGGACGTGTAGATGACAATGAAAATGAAAGATTTATTTATAAGTTAAAAATATCATATATTATTTGGAGATCTGATATTAAGAAAGTTTATCAAAGTTAATTAAAAAGGGTATTCATTTCAATGCTCTTTAACATTTTTATGTCAAAAATATCATTTTGTTAGAGCATTATTATTATAGATTTGGGTCGACCCCATTCATTATTATTGTAATAAACTTTTTAAGTGGTAACTATGATATATAAGTTCAAAAAAATTCTACCTTTTTGTTTTTAGTTTCACGTATTTATATCTAACACTTAAATCTTCAATACAACAGGGCCATAAAAAGATTCACTATGTTTGGAATGTCCAAGCTTCATCACTTTTAAGCTTAGTCAATTGAAACAACCCTCCAAAAAAAATTGAATTGCCTTTCAGAATACACAATGAAACGGAGTTTAGGGCTTACTGCACAACTTTAATGTAGCACAAAGCATCTCAACAATCAATACGTAAATTACTAATGACCAATAACTAGAGTGGTTCACCTAAGACGCTTATCCAGGGATAAATGCCACTAGGAAATGTCATAGAGAAGTATGTTTGCCTTAGAATGAAATGTTGTTCGAGGGGGGTATTAGTATGCAGATCCACACCGATAACCTAAGAACTTTGTAAAGGCACTTGTCTTCTCTATTGGACCACCTAAGGACTGTTAGCCCTACCTAAGTGTTCGGTCACCCATGTGGTCATGGTTTAATATCTCAAGAGACTGAATATTTCATTCATGCATAAGATGCCAATAATATTCAGCGAGCATTTTTGTTATTCCAAATAGATGATGCTAAGAATAATAAGAATGGAATTAAGCATATCTAAGTTTATCTTGCTAGCCATTTGTTAAGCATACAATTAATATAATGAAGAAGTGCAATTATTAAGCATGAAGGTTTGAAATGACCAAACAAAAGAATTCATCTCGCTAGCTTTGCCTAGGCAAGTCTTACCACATCATGAGGTCAGCAAGTGGACCTTTCTAAACCACTGCTAAAACCAACACAACATAAGCTTAAGAGTCACCATAACCTTTTGGGATTCACCCAAGCAAGGGTCAATCCTTGAGCTACCCCCATTGATCACTATACCATGATCCAAATTCCTTAGGGGTCATTGCACCATCGTCCCCTTACTTAACGAAGGTCACACACAATATACAACACCATTATTAGAGGATTATTCCTCATTAACATTAGATGAGTCATAATGCACTTAATTCAAGGTGGATGACATCACACAAGTGAGCATCCTAGTGAATAGCCATACAGATGACCTTAGAAACCAAATTACTTCTCATGATATAGATATACCATCTCATAAGCCTGCCATAGGTGTCTTGCACCTATACACTGCTTACTTGTCTTTTGGTTACAATATCATGCTACCATTAGAAAACGTAAGCATTCACACCAATCAATTAATATGCATAGGCCCACACATGATTTCATCACTTAATAATTTCATCTATTAACTCGAGTGTCCATTAAGGAAAGTTATAATTTAATAACTCATTACTAAGGTGGACTATTATATCATAGTTCATAGTGTAAGCATTATAAGTTCACATAACATATTTATGCCTCATCCTAAATTTGGGATTATTTACCATTCGTAAGGATTAATCATTATTTAATAATCACAATATAAGGCGTACCAAGAAATTTAATGCCAAAGGAAAGATTATAATTTTTAAGCACATACATTCACCTATAATCCAACAACCATCTAACTCAAAAATGTTTTACCAGCTCATACAAACAATTAAATTGATGCTACCAGTTGGGATTCTATAAAAGAACCATCAACTCTAGGTCCTTGCATCACATTGATCGTAATAACTAACTTTAATTTTAGAAACTCCACTCAGTTGTAAGCAATATAATGAATGTAAACAATAACAATATAATTGGCATTCTGTTAATCAAGAGTTGAATTATGAACAACAAAAATAATAAACTTTTCAGATCTTGTCAATAGTCTATATCACTACATTATCCTATTGGTATGAACCACAATTGATAATATAGACCCATATAAGGAATATCATTAAAACATGCTCTATTTCATTGATAAAAAATATATAAATATGCTCACTTAAAATGAAACCATAACCATCAAGACAACCATTGCTATAATGGAAATACATAGCTTCTATTATCAAGGAAATTGATTGCATGAATTAAATGGCTATGATTGATTAGTCCAAGTAATAAACCTACTACAGTTCATAATTTCAAATAATAATGCTTCACATTAACATTGTTATTTGATCAAAATGAGCTAATAACAAAGTTGAAACATAATAAAAGAAGTAACATCTATTAACTATTGGCATCCCCTTACATAAGGATGTCATCGATTAATTTATATCCTCTGGCATGCATGTCAATTCAGTTAAGCACAAAAGTGCTATAGCTTATGTGTAAGCTCATCGAGTATAAATCAAAACCATGGATTCATATATACAATAATCTACAACAAGTGTAATAACACCAAGTACTAGCTTTGATCAACACAACTAAATACTACATACCAACCACGTATAAAACATGGTGTCCACATAATCTATGAATTAATGTCACATTGTATTCAATTCCATAGGCAATAACAAAATAGATCATGCTCATAATCATTTCCCAACTGCATACTATAGCCAATAGATTATGCAATCATAAATATCTAAGAAACAAGCTTGACTAATAGCTAATGCCAATCAAGTTCACAGAACAACATTTGTTTTGAAGACAATGGGTGCATACACCAAGAAATGGAATAGCCAATAAAAGGGCTGCATATACATCCTTCTCACCATAACATATAAATATAAGAGTGTAGGAAATTAATTGAAGGCTTTAGTTACAGCTGTTAGATCCAATAGAACAGTATACCACTTCATGCATAATTCATAACCATAAACATATCACTATGTTATCCTAATGGGTATATATTAGCACGTAATGATCAAAGCATAACACACTACAATCAGAGTTACAATTGTTGATTCAATATAAGAAAGAGAATCTAACATATATGCATATCAAAGAAATAAATACATTTGGTTAGATATACAAGAATCATGCTACCATATTCAATAATGCCACCAATAACAACATCATATACAATATTACTCTTTTCTAACATAATAAATGTTTACAAGGCTACATAAGGTAAGAAGATAGAACCAGAACATCAAATGGACAACCAAATACATTCTATCATACCAACTAAGTATCATACATGAACAAGCATAGACAAGAGACAAGTTGCCACATGAAATTCAAGTGCATCAATGGAAGATAATGAATACAGTAAGAAAAACACCCCTCAAAACCATACCTATGAGCCCAATCATTAGTGGCCCTTACCACCCCAACCATCAACTAGGTGGAGGGTTTTTGTAACTGGGTGCTTAGACGAGGTGAGAGCTATGTAAAGATACTGAGCCACCAATAATAACTTATAAAAATGATCAACAAAGACAAGAGAAACAAATTTAGATGACCTAAGAACCATGTCACCCCTACCAACTAGTCATCTTGAGCAATACCCAAGGCATACCATGAATCTTTATAAGATATGATTTACTTAGTAAATCAAGATCTATCATATCTATTTAGCAAGATTAGAAGGTCTATCCAAGTCTATTTCTCAACCCAAGCGGCTTTCTTGGGTGTAAAATAATTAAACACATTGGATTCAATCCACAACAACCAAATTGAGTCATTTTAGTCAAGATAATAAGTACATATCCTTCATTAACAAAAATAAGACTTGGTTATGCTTATAAATAACCATGTACAACTAACATTTAATTACTTTGAATACTTAATCAAATTTGAAACCAAATAGGAATGCAACCTCATGATAACAAATCAGAATAAAAACAATTTGTAATCTATATCGGATAATACACCCTGACAGCTTGGGGAAATTAATTTTAGCAAACAGAATTAAAAATAAAGGGTTATAATCAGCAATTAAATTGATTTGTTTGTAATCCCACATAATATGTAATAGTCACACATATTATGCCATGAGTTATTCCATCACACCTCATACGAGATCATTCCCATATACAGGTTTGTTGAAGTCTGAGGGAGACAGAGAAATAAAGAATAAATTTATATTTTTCCCAAAATTGGGTTAGAAGTCAACTGAGGTTATTCTAATGGAAAATCAATAATAAGTGGTTGGACCGACCCAACAGGTGGGTAAAGAGAGATATGCAACTCGATTCAATACTTGACATATTCATTTTACAAGGAGTCACCCAAATGGGTATTTAGCATAAAACCTATTATTCTCATAAATTTTGCTGACAGATTTAAAAAAATTAATACCATATGCAGTAGGGTTTAATAATCTATAAACACTGTCATAAAATTGGTAAACAAATTTTGAGTCCACTCAATCAATTTAAAAGACTTCAACATTGTTTAACACTTAAATTCTCCCCCATAAAATCTCCAGGGGCTGAGCACCTCAACACCCAACAACTATATTAAAACCCATGAATAAACTCTCTCATTTTGATAAAATGTAATCACAAAATCAAAAGCCATAATGACATATGGTGCCCAACAAGGAGAAAAATTTGATTGAAGGCCATTAGAGATTCATAAGGAAGTCTCATGACTTTCCCATGACTTTGGAATGATTCAATTTCATATTAATGGAGAAATAATTCAATAAAACCAAATTCCCACTATAAAATCCAACTAAAAATCATACCTAATGTAATATCCCCAACCAATAGGGAATATAGAAAGACAGAAGCTCTGATACCACTGTAATATCCCCTTCAAATAGGGAATATAGCAAGACAAAAGCTCTGATAACACTATAATGTCCCCTTCAAATAGGGAATATATAGAAATACAAAAGCTCTGAACAAAGATACAATTTTGCAGAATAAATTTGAATAAACAATAAACCATAGTAAATCTCTTAACTGCCAAATCACTAATCTTATTATTCGTCCAGATGATTACAATAAATATCCTCTGTCATGCATATAAAATAATATTCAAATACGGTCTTAAAAACCTAAGTATTGTGCAAACTGGGAATAAAACCTGAATATGGTATGTCTCGGCCTACTATGTCAAAAACATAGTCACCGACGTCGATTATACTGCCATCGTCGGTCGACTGGGGTCGTTAACCTGTCGATGTCGGTGATAGGTCGGCCGATGTCGGTCACTGTGGATCTCTGCCTACCGATGTCGGTCTCTGTGTGAATCTGTACAGATCTGTACAAACTTTGTATGGCCGCCAATAAAGTACACCATGTTTGTTGGACCCCTGATCTCAAGATATATGACTCTAATACAGAAGATCTCTATCTGTATAACTTATTGAATCAAAAACCTAATAAAATAAATACCTGGAAAGCTCTGTGACAACTTCTGTATGAAGTTACCTCTCAAATCTGTAAACCTCTGTGATAACTTCTATATGAAGCTATCTCTCAATTTGGTAATAGATCGGCTGATATCTCACAACCTCTGAATTGCACACACTGAAGAGTGGACGTTCTCCAATGCAAATTGAATCCTAGAACCCTTGGCTCAGTCTTCACAGAAGAATTCTTCAATATCAAAATCAATAATCATTCATTATCAATAATGGCCTCCCATGAGAAACCCTTATACCCTCAAAAAGATGAGCTTGCCCTAATTAGGGTTTCTTAAATTAGAATTAGGGTTTCACAATTAAAAATATGCTAAATAATTAATATTTGATTAAATAAATCAAATATTAATATCTCCCTCAATATATGTCTGATCCTCGAACCGACTGAAGCTGGTGAATCAGGGAGTGATTCTGCACATGACCATACTAAAACAAGAGTGCTCTGCTACATGTCAGAAGTCCCTAAATAATAGGAGCTCAGGCAAACATGTCTAAAAGACCCCAAATGAAAGCCAACTATAGAAATTCTTCTAATCGAAGCCAAGCCAAGCTCCATTATGACCCTCTATCCATCTTATCAGCCTACGAAGGTCGCATAATAGGCTAATTACCAAGTCTGAAGATGTCACTTAAAAAGAGGACATGACACCTAAAAACTATAGGTCACCATGGATAAAATCATTGATTCCCTATGTTTCTCCCTTGTCGCCTTCATTCCATAGCAAGCTACTCTTCTTCCCAGCTAAGCTCAACCCCCAACAAACCACCTATTCTCAATTTTCTTCGCCCATGCCCTGCTCCTAGCATAGCATTTTAAACTAGTAGAGTACACTCCAAAAGGAAGGGTGAAATCTCTCTTAAAGGCATGAGTCAATAACAAAATAAAAAAATGTAACAAATAATAAAATAATAATGATTAAATAATTCATTAAGTCGATTAAACATAATAATAAACAATAAATCATTAAAACAATAATAATCACAAAAAACATAAAGTCGATCCATAATAATAATAATTGACAAAATTATTAAATAATACTAATTAACAAAATCATTAAATCGATTATTAATAATAAAAATAAATAAAATCTTTTAAAATAATAATAATAATCAAAATCCTTGAGACTACTAGAGATCTATAATATTGATTGACAAAAATCATTAAAATAACAGTAAATAAATCCAAAAAAAAATGATTAAAATAATAAAGATCCCCGAAATCCTTTAAGTTGAAATCTCATCATAAGTCAATTATCCATGAAGGGGAGTTGTCACAGACATTTCCGAAGGTCAAGAAACCCAAATGGTCTAGTCAAACCCAAACCAAACAGGCTAATAAGACAAACCACTTTATTATGGTTTAGTAATTAAATATCAACTATGCCAAAGAGAATAACCAAAAAATGAGAAATAACTTCAAGCATATGAGGAACAAACAAAAGCAACAATGATATCAAAACTCGCTAACTCCAAGCAAACAACCATAACAACATGCATATGCACAATATAAGACAAGATCAATAAGGTAGAAAGCAATAACAAAATAAAAATATAAACAACATATTAGTATCATATCATACATGTTATACATGTTGGAGTGACTTCTGACTGCTCAATCGTCCCTTGAGTATACTTGAGATGTCCAAACCCACCGTTGAGCTTAGTTCGTAGCCTTGTTCTTGCGCCCACCAAATAAGATATCAAAAGTACCAGAATGATGTCAATATAATAATAATAAATTTATAAAAATCATTAAACATGAAGGAATAAATTATGCATAGTCATCTATAACTGTATATGGGACTAGAGTCAATACTGATGACCATGAACCCAAGCAAACCCTGTAAAACATAATCAATAGCTACAAGACTAGTCACTATCAATCTGCATCAATGAAACATGCTAAATCAATAACATATAATAATGTAACTAAATTGAAGTAACATATATAATAGGATAAAATGAATCCAATGTAAGTAGTATATTTATCAAGATAGAATGAACCTAGTGTGAGCATCAACCATGACATAGCATAATCACAATAGCTACCCAAGATATCTTCCATCTAAACATATGAAATAGAGCCAACATCAACTGTTGTTAGTCCAAATGCTATCAAAACATGCTAAACCAAGCTATAATCAATTATTTGTAGTAGACCACAAGGTTGGGTTGTGACATCTCCCCTCCTTAAAGAGGAGTCATTTCGATGATTTATCAACAGTCAAAAAATAATATTCTTTGGAGATGTCTAACTAAACCAATTATCAATACTTCATAACATCTCCACTCAATGAGGAGTGGTAATGCATCAACCTTATATTGTTGGCATTCCTATTTTGTATCATTAAGATAGCCATGTTCTTCATTGTATTAGGCTAAGTAATGTCCTTCCTTCCTTCATGTGTCCTTTACGACACCAATATGGCAAAACAATGCTTATGCGACACTTTTATAGGAAAATATTCCACCAAAAATCTCAACTTGGTTGGAACCTTTTCCAATTTCCTACCTTAAAAGACCATCTATTGCATTAGAACCCGCTGAAACTAACTACAAATAGGTTCATCAACCCAAATTTGCCATCATTAATCAACAAAATTTTATGGCAACAACTGTTAATTTCCATATAACACTATTGATATTAACCATTCCAACCATTTATGGAGGTGGTTAATTAAACATAACAAGAAAACAATGTTCCAAAACATAGTAGCTTACACTTACCTTAAATTTCTTTCTAATAAGAGTGCTATCGGCACTTCCAAGCAGAAAAATACAACCATAGTTCAACAAGTTATAAATTGATTATCTGAATTAGATTAGTAGTTTGAATATAAAAACTTTTATAGGGTCATTATTCATCTTTGTGTCAACACAAATAGACCTGCAACTTGAGGTCAACAATCATAATCATCCAATCTAACTAGATTGAAACTAGATTTTTAAAATTAAGAGTGGAAACCTCCACGATTAACATTATGCCACATGCATAATCTTAAAAATATTCATTACAAAATTCCATTTCACAAGGATAGTAATACATACTGTTATGGTTACTCTACCACATCATCAACCATTCATGGGTTAGTGCAACATCTCAAACCAACCACACTGACTATCAGATTAGCCATTTTAGGCATCACATGCAACCTAATGGCTTATAGCATGTTTTCCAACACACATGAAATCACATGGCGGTCCAGGGATATCAATCCCACCATCTAAAAATCAACCATCTGAGGGCATTACCTAACTTTTATCACTCTATCCAAGATTCAAGTGGGTACCTAAGATTTTTAATGTTGCTTGATCAGGGCTTTATTTTACCCTTTTAGAGCATAAAATCAACATATATTTCAGTTATGCCTTTCAAAACAAATCAAAAATATTCACTCCAGAATATCTCTATTAGATACAACAAAATAATACCTCTTTCATAGCATGTTTACACTTACAACCCAACACATGCATGCATTTTAACAAGTACCAACTTACTAAGTTTACATAAATGTCTAATTTATAAGACCAGTTAGTGTTTCATAAGATTTAATAATAAAATTTCATAAGGGTTGATTTTATGACAACTTCTAAGAGGTAGTTAAAGGAACGCTAAATCCATAAGTGACCATTATGCACTAAGATTCCATAACCAACTTGTGGCACTCATGGTGCACACACTCTGAATGAATCAGATGGATACCTTATGCAAAGGGGAGAAGTGGGTTTTTAGCCTATGAGAGACTCCACTTCTTAGCCCATACTTGATCTAAATCATTATAGATATAGTGATTCTCTACCCTCAACATCATATATGTACCAATGCTCATTATTTGAGTAGTGATGCACGATTACATTGCATAATACAACATTATACCTTGGCAGGTTTCCATGATAGAAGCTCATTTCAAGAGAAAAAAATACATCACATGATTACATTATTATCACATTACCACATACTAATATGTTAATAACACAAAGTCACATTAATTCCATGACATGTACATAAAATACTCATACAACAATTTTGAAAACATAGAGCAAAGTAAGGTTCACATGGTTGATTCCAAAAGTGGGAGATTCCATATCCAAGTGATTTACCATCATTCACATGTTCCATAGTCAATAACATACCATCATGTATATAAGTGTTCATACAATAATGTTGATATTGTTGGGTGAATATTTTTTCAATTAGCGTACTGATAAACAAAATAGGTCTGATCAACCACAGCAGGAAGATTGGTCGGCCAGTTGTGCAGGTTTACTACATCAACAGGGGACAAATCTCTCCTCTCATCAAGGGGAGGTTCCCTATAGATACGTAGGAGCTATATACAATATAAATAAGTAGTTTATAACACATGGGGGTAGAATAAACCATCCATCTCTCTTCTTTCAAAGATGATGCTCACAGACAAAGGAGAAAATCCTAGTGGAAACACTTAAGGCACTTCTCTTTTTTCAGAAGTGTTCTTGCAGGAAACAGCAGGAGTTTCTTTCAGGTAGTGAAAGTAACTAGTGACAAAGAGCGCAGTAACTAACACGATGAAATAGAATGCAAAGTTTCCACCTCAACTACCCAAAGAGTATATCACAAAGGATAATGGGGGCACAAAGTCATCCCAGAATCCTCAACATAGAAAGAAAAGAAAAACACATGCTAAAAACAATTGTGAAAGCACAAAGTCTTTTCACAGTTGTTTTCAGGACACCTCCCTTTTTACCTTCACTAATTCTGCTTGTCAAATTAAATAAATAAGAATACTTCTAAGAAACAGACATAAGAACAATCTCCTAAAGTAGCACAAGCCAAAATAGCACAAAGTCTACAAATAACTTGCTTTCTCATTTAGATAAAATGAAATGAAATTACAATCTGAGCTCAAAGTCTCAGTCTTCTTTCAAAATGAGCAGAGTTTCGCTCTTGTAAAAATGAAAAGTCTCCTTTACTAATGAGAGAAATTACAAACTTATAGCAATCACGCAAGGCTTGGCATTCTTTCCCATGGGACGGCCCATGCTACAGTCAAAGTCTTCAATGCACCTTCAATTTTATCTGGAGGGACCATGCTAGGAACAGTGTATTGCCATAACTATGGCGTGTCCATTCTTCTAACATGTCTCTTCTTTGGTATGGACTGTCTGGTCCTTTTCCTGATATTTGTGCAACTTTCCAATTTCGCCATTACTTTATGGAAGAAAAATAGGCTTGTGTCCTTGATTTAGTGTGCCCAAAAGTCTAAGTCTACTCGATCCACTGTTTCACCTACTGGAAATAATTATTTTGAAAATATTTCTGGTCCTTTGTGTTGATCTTCTCTTCCCTACAGCAATTTGAGCCTTTGGGCTCTCTTTTTAGTCGATCGCTTGGTTCATGTTGAACCTTGAACCCGTTGAACCACTGAAAGTTCATTGGTTCATTTTGTCTCTTTTGTTCTATTGCTCCTTGGTTTAATCGCTTCTTCGCTCCTTGGTTGAACCATCCTTTGAACCACTTGTTTGTTGCTTCTCTCTTGACTGAGGCCGCCTTTGAACTTTTCAACCTATGAACCATTAAACTTTGAACTCTTTCAGTTCAAAGTTTAATCGGTTCATTGGTTCATTTTGTCTCTCACTCAATCATTGCTTTATCTTTCTAAGCTCTTGGTTGAACCTTTGAACCTTGAACCAATTGAACCATTCAGTTCAACGGTTCAATGGTTCAATCGGTTCATTCAGTTCATCCTCTGAAGTCCTTTTTGTCCAAGTCTTTGAAGATTCCTTTCTACATCTTTGTTCAGCCTTTAGAATGTCCTGAAGGGAAGGTATCCCTTCAGGTCCTTGGAAAAGGTCCTTTTTCTGACATCAAGTGTCCCCCGCAAGGGTATCTACCCTTCAGGATTTTTTGGGCAGACTTCAGGCTTCAACTTTCCTGGCAGGTTCTTGCTTCTTTGGTGGGCTTTTGGCTCTTGAGCTTTTTCCGTCAGGCTTTTCCTTCGGACAAAAAGTCTGAAAGAAAGCTTCTTTTCCTTAGCCATTTTTTCCTTTCAATTTCTTCGGGCTTTCTTCACTTAATCATTTCCATCAGACAAAAAGTCTGAAAGAATTGTTCCTTTTGGGCCTTTGAACAAATATGAAGGAATTCTATCTTTTCTTTGACCTTCGAACCAATGTTTCTTGCCCTCTGCAAGGGCACTTGCCTTTTTCACTTTGGGGCAGCCCCTTAAACCTGCCGATTGAACCAACTTTGGTTCAACAGTTCAATGGTTCAATCAGTTCATTCTTCATTATTTGGCTAAGTCTTTTTGATCTTTTACACCAAGCACGTTGAACCAACTTGGTCATTGAACCCATTGAACCTTTAAACCAAATTGGTTTAAAGTTCAATGGTTCAAGCCTTTGTTCTTTATCATTTGCCGATTGAACTCTTTTGATTGAACTGAGGCGTTGAACCAATCCTGGAAATGATTAAGTGTTAGAAACTTGTTATTTTGACTGAACTCACCTGCAGAATATTTTTAACCTATTAAACATGTGAATCCCTTTATGAAAAAAGCTTGAAAAATGAGGAATTTGAAATCTCAGAACAAATTTTGAGAAGGGAAGAGAGAAATTTTGGTCTGTGCAAGGCCAAATTAGTCCGTAGGTTGTCCCAAAAATGAGTGGCATTTTTTAGGGACAATAGATATCAAGAAGAAAATGTGAAAATTCACAAGATTAACTACATACAAATAGTATAGTAAAGATACAATTTTATATGATTCAATGTAATCAATGAAATATAACAGTTTACACGACATATAACAGTTTTGCAAGCAAAGGATAAATCACATGAAATAGGTCATGCATACTTGACTCAAGCATTTTGATAGTTTATACCAAGGTACTTTCATGTCACAACAATTAAACACACATGACGGTGAAGCACAAAGGTCCATGATTCCCATTGGGTCACCTGATGTCTAGATGCCATCCAAATGACATCAAATATCCATCATATAGTACATCAAGATCAGTCCCAAGGATCTCAAATTTATGATCACCTTCTTTCAAGGAAGGTTGTGTTTCAATAAGGCCTATAAAATCTATCTCCATGAGTTTTCATAAATATACCAACAATGTTCATGAGTCATAGATAGATGGCTCACGCTACCTGATAATAATAAGAGATCCCAAAAACTTCCTGAGTTGCCTACACAAATTAGTCACACTTACCCCACTAATCCCTCCAAGCTTGATCCATACCCTTGGACCTTCCAAGATACTATACCTTATCACCATTGGATGGCTCACTAATGCAAGCTATCAATGGCCACCAAGGCATTGTCTCATGATTCCAACAAAAACATTATATCGTTATTATTCTAATTGACTTAATCCAAAAAGTCAAATTTTGAATGGTGATGCTTGCTTTGATGCAACATCACTTTGGAAAAGGCTGAACTTAGCCAAGGCACAAGGTGAATGCTATATCACTACTGTGAGAATTATAATTTCCCATAATCAACAAGTTCAATCAAAATTCACAATAAACATTCTCATGAATGTAATACATATCCAATATCATAATAGACATCCTTGTGGGTGTTAAAACATAGCCAAGTTTTAAATAGGCATCCTCGTATATGCATAACTCATCTAGGATTAAATTAAACATCCTCATGGATGCAAAGCATATCCATGGTTATCATAACATCCTCATGGAATCAAACATATACATGATAAAAATAAACATCACAGATGCAAAACATGATTAAAAAAAATTCCACACACTTATTAACTTTAAACCTTTTTGGAGTTACTAGCCACATGTTTCTCCAATTTAACTCAAAAGAGGCCAAATGCACATAATGAGATCAAATTTTAATTCAGTTCAAGATTCTCCTTCATAAGTGGAGATCCCAAGCCTTACTGATTTATCCAAGTAAATCAGATACTCTCACGTTATTCATCCCTCTAGGTTTAGGCCTAACCCTTGGTCTTCTCAAGGTCATGATGTTCTAAGCATCTACTAATGACTTACCCATACAAGTCAACAATAGTTACCGAACATCATTCCCTTAATTCTAAGGGTGAAGCAGTTATCACCTATCTCCCATTAACTTACTTATACAAGTCAATAGTTAATAAGTTATGCTTTCTCCAACACAACTTGATTTGGGAAGGGTTGACCCAACCAAGGCTACGAGTAATTATCATAATGTTATTGCAAAAACTTACTGATTTTTGCACATACATAAATTCTATAATGCAAGAATTTACATCACCTCAGTATTGCATAACAAGGCACTATTTTACTACCCCAAATGTTTAAGTGCCTCTAAAAAATCATAACATAACCTTTTCAAAGCATACAAGACTTGTATTTGTCCACACAAGGTATATAATTTCACCCATGGTGTGGTATGCACTCAATCATATAAGGTTCCAATTTAATCTTAGCAAAGGCAACATAGACATACAAGTTTACTCAGCCATCACAAAGGCATACACATACATGCTAATATAAAATAAGCTTTCACAAAAATATACACATCCATATTATGTGTATTTTTAGCCACCCAAAAACATACTATGCAAACATAACCCTTTACAAAAGTATGCACAATCACATAAAATATCAACTAGCCCTTTTCAAGAATATGTTAAAAACAATTCAATTTGCCCAAAATTCATCCAAAACCATTAAGCACAGGATCTAATACCAGATGAAACAACCTAAATAAAATTGGCATTGCCTTTCAAAGTACATAATAGAACAATGTTTAGTTCTCATTGCATAACTTTAATGTAGTACAATCCATATCAACAATCAATACGTAAAGTACTAATAACCAATAACCAGAGTGGTTCATCTTAGATGCTTACCCAGGGATAAATGCCACTATAAAATGCCATAGCTAAGTATGTTTGCTTTAGAATAAATTGTTTTTCAAGGGGTATTAGTATGCAGATCCAACTGATAACCTCTAAACTTTACAAAGGAACTCGTCTTCTCTATTGGACCACCTAGGGACCGTTAGCCCTATCTAAGTGTTTGGTCACCCATGCGATCATGGTTTAATATCTCTAGAGACTGAATAATTCATTCATGCATAAGATGCCAATAATATTTATCCAACATTCTTTTTATTCCAAATAGATGATGCTAAGAATAATAAGAATGAAATTAAGCATATCCAAGTTTAACTTGTTATCCATTCTCTAAGCATACAATTAATATAATGGAGAAGTGCAGTTATTAAGCACGAAGGTTCGACGTGACCAAACAAAAGAATTCATCTCGTTAGCTTTGCCTAGGCAAGTCTTACCACATCATGAGTTAGCAAGTATACCTTTCTAAACCACTACAAAAACCAACATGGCATAAGCTTAAGAGTCACCATAACCTTTTGGGATTCACCCAGGCAACGGCTAGTCCTTGTACTACCCCCATTGATCATTATACCATGATCTAAATTCTTTAGGGGTCATTGCACCAGCATCCCCTTACTTGATGAAGGTCACATATAAGATATGACTCCATTATAATAATATTATTCCTCATTAACATTAGATGAGTCATAATGCACTTAGTTCAAGGTGGATGACATCACACAAGTGAGCATCCTAGTGATTAGCCATACATATGGCCTTAGAAACCAAATTACTTCTCACTATATATATATATATATATATATATATATATATATATATATATATATATATATATATATATATATATATATATATATATATATATATATATATATATCATAAGCCATCCATAGGGGTCTTGCACCTATACACTACTTACTTATCCTTTGGTTACAATATTATTCTACCATTAAAAAAAATACGCATTCACAACAATCAATTAATATGCATAGGCCCACACATGATTTCATCAATTACTAATTTCAGCCATTAATTTGAGCGTCTATTAAGAAAAGTATTATTTATTAATTCATTACCAAGGTGGACTATTAGATCATAATTCATAGTGTAAGCATTATAAGTTCGCTCAACATATTTATGACTTATCCCAAATTTAGGATTATTTTACATTCACAAAGATTAATCATTATTTAATGATCACAATATAAGGCATACCAAAAAATTCAATGCCAAAAGAAAGCTTATAATTTTTAAGCACATACATTCACCTATAATCCAACAACCATCTAACTCAAGAATGTTTTACCTGCTCATATAAAAAATTAAAGTGATGCTACTAGTCAAGATTCTGTAAAAAAATTGTTAACTCTAGTTCTTGTATCACATTATCTATAATAGCTAACTTTAATTTTAGAAACTCCACTCAATTGTAAGCAACATAATGAATGTAAACAATAACAATATAACTGGTATTTCATTAATCAAGAGCTAAATTATGAACAACGAAAACAATAAACTTTTTAGATCCTACTAATAGTCTATATCACTACATTATCCTATTGATATAAACCACAATCGATAATACAAACCCATTTAATAAATATCACTAAAACATGTTCTATTTCATTGTTTAAGTATTATAAATATGCTCACTTAAAATGAAACCATAACCATCAGGATAACCATTGCTATAATGGAAATACATAACTTCTATTATAAAGGAAACCAATTACATGAATTAAATGGCTATAACTGATTAACCGAAGTTATAAACATACTATAGTTCATAATTTCAAATAACAATGCTTCACATTAATGATGTCATTTGATCAAAATGAGCTAATAACAAATCCGAAACATAATAAAGGAAGTAACATCTATTAACCGTTGACATCCTCTCACATAAATATGTCACCGATATGCAACAGGGTTTATTAATTTATAAACGCTATCATACAATTGGTAAAATAAATTTTGAGTCCAAGCTAGTAATTTAAAGGACTTCAACATTGTTTAATACTAAAATCTCCCCCCCCCCCCCCCAAAAAAAAAATCTCCAGAGGATGAGCCCCTCAGCACCCAAAAATATTAAAACCCATGATTAAACTCTCTCATTTTGATAAAATGTAATCACAAAATCAAAAGCCATAATGACATATAGCACCCAACTAGGAGAGAAAATCGATTTAAAATTCATTGAAGGCCATTAGAGATTCATAGAGAAGTCTCACGACTTTCCCATGATCTGAAATGATTCTATTTCATATTAATGGAGAAATAATTCAATAAAACCAAATTTCCATTGTAAAATCCAACTGAAAATCATACCCAAAAACTGCAGATCACCATGGATAAAATCATGGCTTCCCTCTGCTTCCCCATTGTCGCCTTCATTTGAAAATAGTTTGCTTTTCTTCCCAGTCGAGCTTGACCCCCACCAGACCACCTATTCTCCATTTTCTTCCCCCATGCTCTGCACCCAACCTAGGGTTTTGACCTAGCAGAGTAACACTCCAAGAGGAAGGGCGAAGTCTCTCTTAAGGGCACGCGTCAAAAACAAAACAAAAGAACACAACAAATAATAAAATAATAATAATGATTAAATAATTCCTTATGTTGATTAAACATAATAATAAACAACAAATCATTAAAACAATAATCATCACATAAAACATAAAGTTGATCCATAATAATAATAATCGACAAAATTATTAAATAATACTATTTAACAAAATCATTAAATTGATTATTAATAATAGTAAACAATAAAATCTTCTAAAATAATAATAATAATAATTAAAATTCTTGAGACTACTCGAGATCAATAATATTGATTGACAAAAATCATTAAAATAATAATAATAAATAAATCCAAAAATAAAAGGATTAATATAATAAAGATCCCCATAATCTTTTAAGTGAATCAAAGCTCATGTTAAGTCAATTATCAAGGTGGGTCGGACTCATAGCAAACATGTGGATGTGAAAGAATGGTGAATAAGAGGTATTTTAATGTGAACAAGTCATGTATGGTGAAGGTAGGTCAAAATTTACATTGTCAAGTATCTAATACCACATTTTAGTATCTACAAAACCAAATAATATTAACACATGTAAACTTTCAATGGCTAAGATCTCCAAAGAGAGAAAGGCACGAGTATCCAACTTAAAGGAGGTGTAAAATATAAGGTAAGATAAGGATTAGATAATGGGATGTACACGATAAGGTAGGGGATGTACAAGAATTAAATCAATAAGAAGGCTCATATTATCTTATTTGGATCAATTTACCCATAAAAAAATAAGTGTGCTAAATTAATATTAAATAATACTAAATAATGTTACTGGACCATTTTTAGGTGTCTACACTAACCACATTTTTATAATAATTACTTATATAATATTTTATAAATCCACATCCCTATAACAATCAAATGGGGTTGACACAAGTCAACTGTAAACTTTTATATAAAAGGTAATATTGTTTTATCAAAATTGGGGAAACCTAGAAATATGTATATTATCCTAAGTGACAAACTAATGTGTAAAATCAAGAATAATAATATTGTAACTATCAGGCATTCACTTATTTGAAAACTTACTAAATAAGGAAAGCAAAATAGTAAACTATAACTTAAATAGAAAATAGTGATGTGGGAAAGTTGAAACTGGGAGAATGGTTGGGTCTAATGACTATGAAAATGGATCTACAACTGAAATGAGCCCTAGACAACAATGCCCTAAGTTAGACAGGAGAGGGAGACATTCCAGTCCTTTATGAGATTGGTCATGTCTAATAGATAGTAAAGATCTAGGATGTTTACGTTATGTTCCCCTTCATCTATTTGTTATGTGTTTCATGCAGGGGCTCATTATTAGCTATGAAGACCATTGTATGACTATTTTTCCTTCAAAAAACTTAGTTCTTTGACATTTGAAGACTAATGCAAATCAATGGGATAAAAATGATCAGTAGTTAAAGTTGGGCATGACCTCAACACCCCATGTGCTGAGTGTTGCTTGCATACCATTACTCTGAAGAGGGATCAAACTTCACGTAGTTCCCCAATGTGACGGTGGTGTGTGAATGACTAGTGCAATTTTTTTAATGTTGGTACAATATTGGTGTGATTAAGTGCCTTAACTATGACTTGTGACCTTGGAGATGTTTTCAGAATTTAGCTTTGGGCTACTATGGTTATATGTAATCAAAATTTGGATAAACAAGAAATTTATTATCAATGTGTAATAGGAATTATGGTACCTTTTAGTGTGGAAGCCTCTTGTGTGAAAAATGGTTCAAAATTTCTTTATATAGTCATATATTTGAACTTCTTTCGAATGGGGATTATTAGGGACATACGCCAACCTTTACATAATTTTTTTTTCAAATTGGCCATTATTTGGCAGGAGGACAAGAGAGGGGGATTGGACAACAAAGTGGGGCACTCTTGTCCAATAGGGCATTGTTATCCAATGGGGACAAATAGTGGTGTTAAGGGTCTAGCATGGCTTGAATGATGGTTGACACTAATAGCATGATGGATAGGTGCACTCTAGGGTCATCAATTATCTTATAAGATTGGGTCCTCCATGCGTAAGGTGGTCAAAAGTGATCAAAAGGGCCTTAGGATAGGTCCAAAGCTAAGCATGTAAAGGAGTGGTCACAAGTGTATTATTTTAGCTTTAATATTAATTTATGAGTCTAAAAATATATTACTATCATTTTATTCATTATAATTCCTATTAATTGATTTAATTTTAAATTAAAAAGTGCACTTTTATTAATAAGCAATAAAATACACTACTGATTGTACAAAAAAGATGGATGAAAGATGTGACACCTTGAAATACTAAATCAAATTAAGGTAAATACAAATAAGCCTTGAGAGAAAAAACATCAAAAATAAAGTTGTATAGAAAATGTCACATAATAAGTGCAGTGCAATAAAAATTTGATAAAAACTAGCACTGAAAAATATAAAGACTAAGGCCATTAGGCAATAGCAACAAACATGGCAGCTAGAGGAGGCAAAGGAGGCAGACTATCTGGGTTATCCCCTAACTACTGGTGCTCAAAGGATCTATTATGTCTAAAACAAGTTCCCACCCATCTGTTTGTTACTTTTCTTTAGAATATTTTTTCGACAAAGAGGGGAAATGTCAAGAGCTAGGCAAGGAAACTTGTCTTTGGGAGAAGCCCCCCAACTGATGTCACTACTACGTCCAAGTTGGTCAAACACATGGGCCCCATATGGAGTGAATGTCATCAGGAATAGAGAGAGGAGCTTTGCCTACTCCTAAACTGGTGATGTCAAAAGTCTTGGCCTCGATCCTAAGATGGAGATCGATGGTGGAGGATCTGAAGGCACACAAATAACTACACATAGAGTGTTCCCCTAGTGATCTAAGAGGGTTTGGAGGTGTTCCACCTCTAGGTGGACTTTATCCATTTGGACTTGAATATGAAGCAAAATGTTGGAGATGACAATAAATTTGGTAGTCATTGATAAATCCCTTTCCATAATTTCATTATTAAAAATAGCTTAGTTCCTAGCTTTCCATATCTGTCACAAATTATCGACTCTAAAAATCTGCCAAAAAATATTATATCTTATAAGTACCATCATCGAGTCCCCAAGAAGAACCATTTTTCAGGCAAAGAATTTTAGAATAAAGGGTTGAAAAGGGGTATGGATCCATTTCTAGGTTCGCTGAGCATGGGGGTGAAACCATAATAAGCGTTTTAAGGTCTCAACTTGATGACAAGCAGGGTAAATGGAATTTGAGACCCCTAGGTACTCGAGCTGATCTCCAACTGGTAAGCCTTGTAAAGAATGCACCGAAGAAAATAATTTATTTTGGGCTCAATGTGGGCTTTCTAAAGATTTACAAACCTTAACTTTTATTAGTGGTTAAGAGTTTCACTATGAATATACCGAGAACAAAAAAATGATACCCAATTAAAAACTTGTAACGACAAAAAATAAATAAATGTAAGCTAATACTAATATTTCTACCATGAAACTCTAGACAAAACATCAATTTTATAGAAACAATCATCATATATATAATTCTAAATTTCTATAATTGAACTCGAATAAATAAAGAAAGATCTCATTCACTTTACACTATGAGCTTTGGAAAAAAACTTGTGTTTGTTTTGGCTCGATATTCTTGTTGGAATTTATTTATCTACTAATTAAAATGGGATCTCCTCGTCATATCTGATTCTAAGTTTATATTGAATTAATTTTATAATAATATGGGTAAATGTGTGACTTAGATTTATAATAGTGATTATATATGTGATGATCAAGGTCATATGACCTAAATCTACCAAAAAGAGGGCTTGTTGAGCGAAGAGGCCTAATAGGCTATTTGAGAGAGATAGAAGAGTGTGAAGAGAAAAAGAAGGTGATCATCATCAGTTGAATGATAAATATGTGTCCAAAGGTTATCATATGTTATATTTGGTTTATTTGGTGTTTATTTACCTAGGGGTTGGTGCCTCCTTGCAATTTGGTACTTCTTAAAAGACTAGTTGAGTTGGTTCTTGACTAATGAGGGGTTGGTGCTCCTTGTGGGGTTGGTGCCTCACTAAATATTGATTAATTACTTATAAGAATATAGTATAATTTGTGTTTCAGTGGGTTTTATCCCCCTTGAGTGTTTCCCACATATAACTTGTGTTCATATGTTATATGCTTATGTGGATGCTTGTTTATGCATTGGTTGATGTATGTGTTTGAATGAATGCTTCATGAATGATAAGTGAAATTGAATTATTGTTTTAAGGGCACTAATTCACCCCCCCTTCATTAAATATACTTCTAAAACTTCTCTTTATGTTAATATATCATCTTTTTTCAAATGAACTAGAATACTTGTCTATTTATATATGGTATTTAAATTCAAAACAAATAATATTATCACATATTTCAACTTCCTACTACTAGGATATACAAGGAGATAAAAAGAGGGGCATGAATACCCAAATTAAAGGAGGTGTAAATCATAAGGTAATATAAGTATGAGATAATGGGGTACACAAGATAAGATAGGAGATGTACAAGGTGGAAGTTAACAAGAATTCCCATATCATCTTAGTTGGACAAATTATCCATGCATAATTAAGTGTGATAAAAAAAATTAAATAATACTAGATAATTTTGCTAGGTCATTTTTAGATGTCTACATTAACCACATGTATTTAATAATTAATTATATTCTATAAATCCACCTCAATCGATCCCCTATAACAATCGAAGGGGGTTATGTAAACTTTCATATAAAATTTAATATATTGCTATCATTTTATACATTAATACTCCTGTTAAAATTTGAAGATGGATAGATAAGGAAATATACTACCCACTTTACATTGGAGCTTTTAAAAATAGCTTATGTTTATTTTTTCTTGATATTCTTGTTGGAATTTTGTTATCTACTAGTCACAAGACAAAATAATTTTAACAAAAATAAAATTAAATTAATATTAGAAAAAGATGCTCATAAAATACTAACATATTAAAGATAAACATAGAATAAACATGATTGAGAAATGGAAATGAAAATGGGATCCTTGTCATATGTGATTGTAAGTTTCTATTGTACTAATTTATAATATGGTGGTGAATGAGTAACCTCCATGGGATAAATATGTGCCTTATATGACTAATAGCTTTGATCAATAATTTACAATTATATTGTTCAAAAACAAGATGAGAGGGATAATAAGTTACTAATAACTTTTAATAATAATTAATTCAAATCAGTGCAAAGGGAATAAGAATGTGAATATGATGGTTTAGAGATATCTGAGTACAATATTTCGCTAGTTTGACATAGACTTAGAGGTTCTTGTAGGTGATTGATACCAAGGCAAGAGGTTCAGACTAATAGCAAGTATGTAGATTTGAGACAATAGTGAATAAGAGGTATGTATGTGTGAAGAAGTCATGTATGGTGAAGGTAGGTCAAATGTCACATTATCATGTATCTAATACCATATATTACCATCTACAAAACCAAATAATGTTAACATACATGTGAATATTCAATGACTAAGATCTACAAGGAGAGAAACACATAAGTATCCAACTAAAAGAAGGTGTAAATCACAAATTAAGATAAGGATAAGATAATGGGATGCATAAGATAATATAGGGGATGTACAAGGAGGAAATCAACAGGAAGGCTCATATTATCTTATTTGGATCAAATTGCCCATACATAAATAAGTGTCCTAAATTAAAATTAAATAATACTAAGTAATGTTACTGGACCATTTTTAGGTGTCTACATCAATCACATTTTTAAATAATTACTTATATTATATTCTATAAATCCACTTGAACCATTCCCCTATAATAATTGAAGGGGGTTAACACAAGTCAACTCTAAACTTTCATAAAAAGGTAATATTGTTTTACCAAATTTAGGGAACCTAAAAATATGTAAATTACCCTAGGTGACAAACTAATATGTAAAATTAGGAATAATAATATTACAAATATCAAGCATTTACTAATTTTAAACTTCTTAGATCTGGAAACTTACTAAATAAGAAAAATGCAACAGAAAATTATAACTTAACTAAAAAATAGTGATGTGGGATGAATCAAAAGTGAAACTGGTATAGTGGTTGGGTTAGGTGACTGTGAAACTGGATGTACAACTAAAATGATCCCTAGACAACAATGCATTAAGTTAGACAGTAGAGGGGGCACTCTTATCATCAATGAGGCTAGTCCTGTCCAATAGATGGTAAAGATCTAGGATATTTAGGTTATATTCTCCTTCACCTTTGTGTTATGTGTTCCATGTGAGAGGATCAGATTAGTTGTGGAGACCATTATATGACTATTTTTCTTCAAAAACTCTAGTTCCTTAACATTTGAAGACCAATTAAAATCAATGGGACAAAAAAGGGTCAGTAGTTCAAGTTAGGTGTGAGATCAACACCCCATGTGTTGAATGTTGCCTACATACCAATACTCTGAAGAGGGATCAAACTTTGTGTTGTTATCCCATGCTACAGTGGTTTGTGAATGACTGGTGCGAAGTGCTAGTTGTTGGTGCAATATTGTGTGATTAAGGACCTTAACTGTGAACTATGACCTTGGAGATGTATTCAGACTTTAGCTTTGGGCTACTATGGTTGTATATAATTAGAATATGGAGAAATAGGGAATTTTTTCTCAATGTGAAATTAGAATTTTGGTACCTTTCAATGTGGAAGCCTCTTGTGTGAAAAATGGATTGAAATGTGTTTATATAGTCATATCTTTGATCATCCTTCGAATGGGGCTTATTAGGGACAAAGGTCAACCTTTTCATAACTTTCAATTTTAAAAATTAGCCATTACTTGGTGGAAGGACAAGAGAGGTGGATTGGACAACAAAGTGAGGCGCTCTTGTCCAATAGGGTTTTATTATCCAATGGGGACAAACAATGGTGTTAACAGTCTAACATGGCTTGAATGATAGTTGAGGATGTTAGCATGATGGATAGGTGCATTCTATGGTCGTCAATCCGCTTATAAGAGTGAATCATCCATGCATAAGGTGGGCAAAAGTGGTCAAAAGGGCCCTAAGATAGGTCCAAAGCTAAGCGTGTAAAGGAGTGGTCAAAAGTGCACTGCTTTAGCTTAAATGCTAATTTGTGTCTACAAATACATTATTATAATTTTATACAATAAAATACCTATTAAATTATTTATTTTAAGATTGAAAAGCATACTTTTATTAATAAACAATAATATACACCATTGATTGTACAAAAAAGATGGATGAAAGATGTGACACTCCAAAATGCAAAATCAAATTAAGGTAAATAAAAATAAGCCTTGAGAGAACAAAACATCAAAAATAAAGTTGTATAGTAAATGTCACATTAAGTGTAGTGGAATAAAAATTTGATAAAAACTAGCACTAAAAAATATAAAGACTAAGGCCATTAGGCAACAACAACAAACATGTCAAGCAGAGGAGGCAGAGGAAGCAAACTATTTGGGTTGTTTCCCCCAGCTACTGGTGCCCATGGGATATGTGGTGTCTAGAAAAAGTTCCCACCCATTTGTTTGTTACTTTTATTCATAATATTTTGTCGGTCAAGAGAGGAAATGGCAAGATTTAGGCAAGGAAACTTGTCTTTGAGAGAAGCCCCCCAATCATTGCCACCACTACAACCAAATTGGTTAAACAATTGGCCCGTTAGGGAGGTGAATGTTATCGGGAACAGGGAGAGGAGCTTTACCTGCACCTAAACTAGTGATATCAAAATCCTTGGCCCCAAACCTAAGATGGAAACCGGTGGTAGAGGATTTAGAGGCACACAAATAACTACACATGGAGTGCTCCCCTAGTGGTCTAAGAGGGTCTAGAGGTGCTCCACCTCTATGGATAATATGGACTTGAATCTAAAATAAAACATTAGAGATGACAATAAATTTGTTAGTCATTGAAAAATCCATTTCCATAACTTCATTATTAAAATTAGCTTAATTACTAGCTTTCCATATATTAAATAAACTATCAACACAAAAATTTTACCAAAACATATTGTATTTTGTAAGTACCATTATCGAGTCCCTAAGAAGAACCATTTCCTAGGTAAAGAATGTTGGAAGAAAGGGTTGAAAAAGGGTATGGATCTATTTCTAGGTTGACTGAGTATGGGGGCAAAACCATAATAAGTGTTTCAAAGCCTCAACTTGATGACAAGCAATTTAAATGGAGTTTGAGACCCCTAGGTACTCGAGCTGATCTCTAATTAGTAGGCCTTGTAAAGAAAGCACCAAAGAAAATAATTTGTTTTAGACTCAATGTGAGCTTTCTAAAGATTGACAAACCTTCTAGCCTAGTCGACATCCAAAAACCTTAACTTCTATTAGTGATTAAAAGTTTCACTATAAATATACCGAGGATAAAAAAATGATACCCAATTAAAATTTTGTATTGACAAAAATGACTAGATGTAAGTTAATACTAAAATTTCTACTATGAAACTTCAGATGAAACATTGATTTTATATAAAATTCTAAATTTCTTGAATTGAACTCAAATAGATAAAGTAACATCCCATCCACTTTACACTATGAGCTTTGAAAAAAAAATATGTTTATTTTGCCTTGATATTCTTGTTGGAATTTATTTATCTAATACTTAAAAGACAAAATAACTTTTTAAGGAAAAATAAAATAAAATTTATATTGGAAAACGATGTGTATTATAGACAAACATGGAATAAACAAAACGGGGAGGGAATAAACAAAGAAGTTATGTTGGACTTTAGATGACAAGAAAATGAAGGATGAATTTATGGGTTAATAAATATTCTGTAATCATAAATATCTAAGAAACAAGCTTGACTAGTAAGTAATGCCAATCAAGTTCAGCACAAAAAGATTATTGTTAAAGGCAATGGGAGTATAAACCAAGAACTAGAACAACCAACTAAAAGGGCTGCATATACAACCTTCTCACCATAATATATAAATATAAGAGTGTAGGAAATTAACTGAAGGCTTTAGTTACAACTGCTAGATCCAATAGAACATTATAATGCTTCATGCATAATTCATAACCATAAATATATTACTATGTTGTCCCAATGAGTATACATTAGAACATAACGATCAAAGCAGAACACACTACAATGGGAATTAGAACTGTTGTTTCAGTATAAGAAATGGGATCCAACATATATGAATATCAAATAAATAAGTACAGTTGGTTAGATATACAAGAACCATGCTACCATATTCAATAATGCCATCAATAATAACATCATATATAATATTACTCTTTTCTAATATAATAAATGTTTACAAGGCTGCATAAGGTAAGAAGATAGAATTAGAACATCAAATGGACAACCAACTACAATCCAACACATCAACCAAGTATCATAAGCCAACAGGTATAGATAAGAGACAAGTTGTCATATGAAATCCAAGTGCATCAACAGAAGAGGATGAACACAACAAGGAGAACACCCTTCAAAACCAACCTTATGAGCCCAACCATTTATGGTCCTTACCACCCCAACCATTAACTAGGTGAAGGGTTTCAATAATTGGGTACTTAGGTGAAGTAAGAGGTATGAAAATATATTGAACCATCAATAATAAATTATGAAAATGATCAATAGAAATAAGAGAAAGAAATGTAGATGACATAAGAATCATGTCACCCAAACCAACTAATCATCCTAAGCAATACCCAAGGCATATCTTGAATCTTTATAGGAGATGATTTACTTAGTAAATTAGGATCTATCGTATCCATTTAACAAGACTGGAAGGTCTAGCCAAGTCTATTGCTCAGCCCAAGAGGCTTGCTAGGGTTTAAAATAATTAAACACATTGGATTCAAATCACAATAGCCAAATCAACTCATTTGAGTCAAGATAAGAAGTATATATACTTCATTAATAAAAATAAGACTTGGTTACGCTTAAAAATAACCATGTATAGCCAAAATTTAATTATTTCAAATACTTAATCAAATCTGAAACCAAATAATAATGTAACCTCGTGATAACAAATCGAAATAAAAACAATTTGCAGCCCATATAAGATAATACAACTCGACTTCTTGGGGAAATTAATTCTAGCTAACAAGAATAAAAATAGAGGGTTACGATCAGTAATGAAATTGATTTGCTAGTAATCCCACATAATATGTAACAATCAAATGTTTATTCCATGAGTTATTCCAGCACACCTCACAAGTGATCATTCCCATATACAGGGTTTCTAAAGTTTGAGGGAGGTAGAGAAATAGAGAATAAATTTATATGTTCTACAAGCTTAGAAGTCAACCGAGGTTATTCTAATGCCAAAATCAATGATAAGTGGTTGGATCGACCCAACAGGTGGGTAAAGAGAGATATGCAACTCGGTTCGATATCTGATATATTCATTTTGCAAGGAGTCACCCAAATGGGTATTTAGCAAAAAACCTATTATTCTCAAAAAATTTGCTGGTAGATTTTAAAAAATTCTAATACCATATGCAACAGGGTTTAATAATCTATAAACGCTATCATACAATTGGTAAAATAAATTTTGAGTCCAAGCTAGTAATTTAAAGGACTTCAACATTGTTTAATACTAAAATCCCCCCCCCCCCAATAAAATCTCCAGAGGCTGAGCCCCTCACCACCCAAAAATTATATTAAAACCCATGATTAAACTCTCTCATTTTGATAAAATGTAATCACAAAATCAAAAGCCATAATGACTTATAACACCCAACAAGGAGAGAAAATTGATTTAAAATTGATTGAAGGCCATTAGAGATTCATAGAGAAGTCTCATGACTTTCCCATGATCTGAAATGATTCTATTTCATATTAATGGAAAAATAATTCAATAAAACCAAATTTCCATTGTAAAATCCAACTGAAAATCATACCCAGAAACTGCAGATCACCATGGATAAAATAATGGCTTCCCTCTGCTTCCCCATTGTCCCCTTCATTTCAAAATAGTTTGCTCTTCTTCCTAGTCAAGCTCGACCCCCCCCAGACCACCTATTCTCCATTTTCTTCCCCCATGCTCTGCACCCAACCTAGGGTTTTGACCTAGCAGAGTAACACTCCAAAAGGAAGGGTGAAGTCTCTCTTAGGGGCATGCGTCAACAACAAAACAAAAGAACACAACAAATAATAATACTAATGATTAAATAATTCCTTATGTGGATTAAACATAATAATAAACAACAAATCATTAAAACAATAATCATCACAAAAAACATAAAGTCGATCCATAATAATAATCGACAAAATCATTAAATAATACTATTTAACAAAATCATTAAATTGATTATTAATAATAATAAACAATAAAATCTTCTAAAATAATAATAATAATCAAAATCCTTGAGACTACTCGAGATTAATAATATTGATTGACAAAAATCATTAAAATAATAATAATAATAAATAAATCCAAAAATAAAAGGATTAAAATAATAAAGATCCCCAAAATCTTTTAAGTCAATCAAAGCTCATGTTAAGTCAACTATCAAGGTGGGTCGGACTCATAGCAAACATGTGGATGTGAAAGAATGGTGAATAAGAGGTATTTTTATGTGAACAAGTCATGTATGGTGAAGGTAGGTCAAAATTTACATTGTCAAGTGTCTAATACCACATTTTAGTATCTACAAAACCAAATAATATTAACACATGTAAACTTTTAATGGCTAAGATCTCCAAAGAGAGAAAGGCACGAGTATCCAACTTAAAGGAGGTGTAAAATATAAGGTAAGATAAGGATAAGATAATGGGATGTACACGATAAGGTAGGGGATGTACAAGAATTAAATCAACAGGAAGGCTCATATTATCTTATTTGGATCAATTTACCCATAAAAAAATAAGTGTGCTAAATTAAAATTAAATAATACTAAATAATGTTACTGGACCATTTTTAGGTGTCTACACTAACCACATTTTTATAATAATTACTTATATTATATTTTATAAATCCACATAAATTGTTCCCCTATAACAATCGAATGGGGTTGACACAAGTCAACTGTAAACTTTTATATAAAAGGTAATATTGTTTTATCAAAATTAGGGAAACCTAGAAATATGTATATTATCCTAAGTGACAAACTACTGTGTAAAATCAAGAATAATAATATTGTAACTATCAGGCATTCACTTATTTGAAATTCTTAAATTTGAAAACTTACTAAATAAGGAAAGCGAAATAGAAAACTATAACTTAGCTAGAAAATAGTGATGTGGGATGAAACAAAAGTTGAAACTGGGAGAATGGTTGGGTCTAATGACTATGAAAATGGATCTACAACTGAAATGAGCCCTAGACAACAATGCCCTAAGTTAGATAGGAGAGGGAGGCATTCTAGTCCTTTATGAGGTTCGTCATGTCTAATAGATGGTAAAGATCTAGGATGTTTAGGTTATGTTCCCCTTCATCTATATGTTATGTGTTTCATGCAGGAGCTTATGATTAGCTATGAAGACCACTATATGACTATTTTTCCTTCAAAAACCTTAGTTCTTTGACATTTGAAAACTAATGCAAATCAATGGGATAAAAATGATCAGTAGTTTAAGTTGGACATGACCTTAACACCCCATGTGTTGAGTGTTGCCTGCATACCAATACTCTGAAGAGGGATCAAACTTCATGTAGTTCCCCAATGCTACGGTGGTGTGTGAATGACTAGTGCAAATTTTTTAATGTCGGTACAATACTAGTGTGATTAAGTTCCTTAACTATGACTTGTGACCTTGGAAATGTATTCATAATTTAGCTTTGGGCTACTATGGTTATATGTAATCAAAATTTGGATAAACAAGAAATTTATTATCAATGTGTAATAGGAATTATGGTACCTTTTAGTGTGGAAGCCTCTTGTGTGAAAAATGGTTCAAAATTTCTTTATATAGTCATATATTTGAACTTCTTTCAAATGGGGATTATTAGGGACATTTGCCAACCTTTACATAACAAAATTTTCAAATTGACCATTATTTGGCAGGAGGACAAGAGAGGGGGATTGGACAACAAAGTGGGGCACTCTTGTCCAATAGGGCATTGTTATCCAATGGGGACAAACAATGGTGCAAAGGGTATAGCATGGCTTGAATGATGGTTGACACTAATAGCATGATGGATAGGTGCACTCTAGGGTCATCAATTATCTTATAAGATTGGGTCCTCCATGCGTAAGGTGGTCAAAAGTGATCAAAAGGGCCTTAGGATAGGTCCAAAGCTAAGCATGTAAAGGAGTGGTCACAAGTGTATTGTTTTAGCTTTAATATTAATTTATGAGTCTAAAAATATATTACTATCATTTTATTCATTATAATTCCTATTAATTGATTTAATTTTAAATTAAAAAGTGAACTTTTATTAATAAGCAATAAAATACACTACTGATTGTACAAAAAAGATGGATGAAAGATGTGACACCTTGAAATACTAAATCAAATTAAGGTAAATACAAATAAGCCTCGAGAGAACAAAACATCAAAAATAAAGTTGTATAGAAAATGTCACATAATAAGTGCAGTGCAATAAAAATTTGATAAAAACTAGCACTGAAAAATATAAAGACTAAGGCCATTAGGCAATAGCAACAAACATGGCAGCTAGAGGAGGCAAAGGAGGCAGACTATCTGGGTTATCCCCTAGCTACTGGTGCTCAGAGGATCTGTTATGTCTGAAACAAGTTCCCACCCATCTGTTTATTACTTTTCTTTAGAATATTTTTCCGACCAAGAGGGGAAATGGCAAGAGCTAGGCAAGGAAACTTGTATTTGGGAGAAGCCCCCCAACTGATGTCACTACTACATCCAAGTTGGTCAAACACAGGGCCCCCATAGAGAGGTGAATGTCATCGGGAACAGAGAGAGGAGCTTTGCCTGCTCCTAAACTAGGGATGTCAAAAGTCTTGGCCTCGATCCTAAGATGGAGAGCGATAATGTTCCCCTAGTGATCTAAGAGGGTCTGGAGGTGTTCCACCTCTAGGTGGACTTTATCCATTTGGACTTGAATCTGAAGCAAAATGTTGGAGATGACAATAACTTTGGTAGTCATTGATAAATCCCTTTCCATAATTACATTATTAAAAATAGCTTAGTTCCTAGCTTTCCATATATTAAACAAACTATCGACACAAAAAATATGCCAAAAAATATTATATCTTAGAAGTACCATTATCGAGTCCCCAAGGAGAACCATTTTCCAGGGAAATAATTTTGGAATAAAGGGTTGAAAAGGGGTATGGATCCATTTCTAGGTTCAGTGAGGATGGGGGCAAAACCATAATAAGTGTTTTAAGGTCTCAACTTGATGACAAGCAAGGTAAATGGAATTTGAGACCCCTAGATACTCGAGCCGATCTCCAACTGATAGGCCTTGTAAAGAATGCACTAAAGAAAATAATTTATTTTGGACTCAATGTGAGCTTTCTAAAAATTGACAAACCTTAACTTTTATTAGTGGTTAAGGGTTTCACTATAAATATACCGAGAACAAAAAGATGATACCCAATTAAAAACTTGTATTGACAAAAATAAATAAATGTAAGCTAATACTAATATTTCTACCATGAAACTCTAGACGAAACATCAATTTTATAGAAACAATCATCATATATATAATTCTAAATTTCTATAATTGAACTCGAATAAATAAAGAAAGATCCCATTCACTTTACACTATGAGCTCTGGAAAAAAACTTGTGTTTGTTTTGGCTCGATATTTTTATTGGAATTTATTTATCTACTACTTAAAATGGGATCTCCTCGTCATATCTGATTCTAAGTTTATATTGCATTAATTTTATAATAATATGGGTAAATGTGTGACATAGATGGGGCCCTTTGACTAATAATTTATAATTATGTTGTTGGAAAACAAAACAGGGAGGGACAAGAAGTTACGTTGGACTTTAGATGACAATGAAAACGAAGGATAAAATTATTATTATTTCGTTGTTTAAGATTATTTTATTTTATTTTTTTGGATAATTTTTATAAATAATTATTATTTTAATGATATTTTTTAATATATTTTTAATAATAATTATAAAGTAATAATTTCAATATTCATGGTAAAAAGATTTGTGATAAAATTGTAATATTGATTTTAGAAATCATTTTCATTTTTTAGATTGAGTCTATTTTCTTTTCTTTTGGATAAGATAAATATGCGACGGAATTTAAATTCTTCACCCAAAACATGGTTAGATTTAACAAAATATGGAATATCGAACTTAATCTCAAACTCACATATTTCCTCTAGTGTTTTGTGTGTCAAGGCCTTCTTTTTAGGGAGTGCCTCTTGCACATTGGGATTGCTCAACCTAAATGTCCATCTTGCTCTAGAACTGAGTCTTTCGAATATATATTTTTGATACATCCAAGAGCTTAGTCTGCTTAGTAATGGATTCACAATGTTTTCCAACCTTTCTACCCAGAATCTTTCTCTTAGTGAATGATTTCTTTGGGATAAAGCTTAGTAGTTTTCACACATTGCTTTCTTATGAGACTTATTCAAAGCTATTATTTTGTTTCAACCATAGAAATCTAGAAATTTAGTTATTTGTAACAATGAATAATTATATTTACAGTGTTTTATTAATGATAAGGTGATTATTATTTCGTTGATGTTTATGTAGATCCAAGCCAAGGCTATAAAGGTGACGCTCTAGTTCTAACATTTACAGAAGTTGGTTAACCACTAGGGGAGTGTTCCCTACATCATGAGTTGTGTCCCCCTCTCAGCCAACCCACTCATGGCTCCCCTCCTCTAGTGCCCAAGCTCCAACAGAGTCTCTCTCACAATCATAGCTACTTCTCCACCCCTCCTCATTGGGGAGATTCGAGACCATTGCCATCAAAACGGGAGGCTTGGACTCATAGGAAGCATGTGGACATGAGAGAATAACAAATAAGAGGTATGTATGTATGTATGAACAAGTCATGTATGGTGAAAGTAGGTTAAAAGTCACATTGTTAAGTATATAATACCATATTTTAGTATGTACAAAACCGAATAATATTAACATGCATATAAACTTTCAATGGCTAAAATCTACAAGGAGAGAAAGGTACCAGTATCTAACTTAAAGGAGGTGTAAAGTACAAGATAAGATAAGGATAAGATAATGGGATCCACAAGATAAGATAGGGGATGTAGAAGGAAGAAGTCAAGAAGAAGGCTCATATTATCTTATTTGGATCAAATTACCCATACATAAATAAGTGTGCTAAATTAAAATTAAATAATGTTACTAGACCATTTTTAGGTCTCTATACTAATCACATTCTTAAATAATTACTTATATTATATTCTATAAATCCACCTAAATCATTCCCCTATAATAATCGAAGGGGGTTGACACAAGTTAACTGTAAACTTTCATATAAAAGGTAATATTGTTTTATCAAATTTGGGGAACCTAGAAATATGTAAATTACCCTAAGTGATAAACTACTTTGTAAAATAAGGAATAATAATATTACAAATATCAAGTATTCACTAATTTCAAACTTTCTAAATCTAGAAACTTACTAAATAAGGAAAGTGCAATAGAAAACTATAACTAAACTAAAAAATAGTAATGCGAAATGAATCAAAAGTTAAAACTCGCAGACTAGTTGGGTCTGGTGATTGTAATATTGAATCTACAACTGAAATGAGCCCTAGACAACAATGCCCTAAGTTGGATAGGAGACGAGGTGTTCTTGCCCTCTATTAGGTTGGTTCTATCCAACAGATAGTAAAGATCTAGGATGTTTGGGTTATGATCCCCTTCATCTGTATGTTATGTGTTCCATGCTGGAGTTTTTGATTAGTTGTGGAGACCATTGTATGACTATTTTTTTTAAAACCCTAGTTCCTTGACATGTGAAGGCCAATAAAATTAAAGGGATAAAAAAGGGTTAGCAATTGAAGTTGGGTGTGACCTCAACACCCCATGTGTTAAGTGTTGCCTAAATACCAATACTCTGAAGAGGGATCAAACTTCATGTAGTTATCCCATGCTATAATTGTGTGTGAATGACAGGTGCAAAGTGCTAGATGCTAGTGTAATATCGTTGTGATCAAGTGTCTTAACTATGACTTGTGATCTTGGGGATGTATCCATACTTTAGCTTTAGGCTATTATGGTTGTATATAATCATAATTTGGAGAAATAGAGAATTTATTCTCAATGTGCAATTAGAATTTTGGTACCTTTTGATGTGGAAGCCTCTTGTGTACAAAATGGTTTGAAATATGTTTATATAGTCATATCTTTGAATGTCATTCGAATGGGGCTTATTAGGGACATACATTAACCTTTTCATAACTTTATTTTACAAATTAGTCATTGCTTGGTGGGAGAAGAAAAGAGGGGGATTGGACAATAAATTGGGGCGTTCATGTCTAATAGGACATTGTTGTCCAATGGGGACAAACAACGGTCCTAAGGGTCTAGCATGGCCTAAATGATGGCTGAGGTTGATAACATGATGGATAGGTGCATTCTAGGGTCGTCAATCAACTTAGAAGAGTGAACCCTCCACACGTAAGGTGGTCAAAAGTGATCAAAAGGGCCTTGGGATAGGTCTAAAGCTTAATGTGTAAAGGAAAGGTCACAAGTGCATTGTTTTAGCTTAAATATTAATTTGTGTGTCTACAAATATATTACTATCGTTTTATACAATAAAATACCTATCAATTTATTTATTTTAAAATTGAAAAGTGCACTCTTATTAATAACCAATAAAATACGTCAATGAGATGTGGGTGAGTTGGTTAAGTGGCTTGGTTGTTTCAAGCCCCACTTAGATTTAAAACTCTACAAAGGCATGTGAGGCTAGTTATGGCCGTTGTTTGTATTCTCGGGACTATTAATGGTTATTGGTTATCTTTGAGGTTGGTGGTGGTCGTTGTTGGTAAATAACTAGTAGTATCTGGTAGATAGGTGGTATTTAGATAGTTAATAAATTACAAGGGGATCTAGGCCCCCGATTGTGTCCCAAACCGTCTACGCTCTGGTTAACAACCGACATCTAAGAAGAACCATTTTCCAGGCAAAGAATTTTGAAGGGAGGGTTGAAAAAAGGTACGAATCTATTTCTAGGTTGATTGAGCATGGGGGCAAAACTAAAATAAGTGCTTCAAGGTATTAGCTTGATGACAGGAAGGGCACATGGAATTTGAGACCCCTATGTGCTTGAGTCAGTCTCTAACTAATAAACTTTGTAAAGAATGCACTAAAGAAAATGATTTGTTTTGAGCTCAATATGGGCTTTCTAAAGATTGACAAACCTTCTAACCCAAACGACATCCATAAACCTTAACTTCTACCAATAATTAGAAGTTTCACTTTGAATACATTGAAAAACAAGAAGATGATACCTAATTAAAGATTTTATCAACAAAAAATAACTAATTATAGACCAATACCAGTGTTTCCACCATAAAATTGTAGACAAAACATTTATTTTATGGAAACCATCATCATGTATAAAATTCTAAATTTCTTAAATTAAACACGGATAGATAAGGACAAAATAACTTTTTTAAAGACAACTTTTTTTAAAGACAATATAACTTTTTAAATAAAATTTATATTATAAAAAGATGCGTGTTAAAGATCAGCGTTGAATAAACGTGATTGAGAAAGGGAAATGAACATGGGATCCTCGTCACATCGATTCTAAGTTTCTTTTTTATAATAATACGAAAAGTAAAACAAAACGGGGAGGGACAAGAAGTTACGTTGGACTCTAGATAACAATGAAAACGAACGATAAATTAAGTTACGTTGGACTCTAGTTTTTGTTTGGTTTTTTTGTTGGAATTTTGGATTTTGGATTTTGGATTTTGGAATTTGGAATTTGGAATTTTATTTTATTTTTTGGATTATTGTTATAAATAATTATTATTTTAATGATATTTTTTAATATATTATTAATAATTATTATAAAATAATAATTTCAACATTTATAGTAGAAGGATTTGCGGTATAATTGTGATATTGATTTCATAAATTATTTTCTTAGATTTATTTTTCAGATGATGAGTCCATTTTTTTTGTTTTGGAAAAGTTAAATAGGTGGAGTTTAAATTCTTCACCCTAAACATGGCTTGCTAGACTTAACAAAATATGGAATGCCAAGCTTAAGCCCAAACTTGCACATTTTCTCTACTGTTTGGTGTGTCAAGGCCTTCTTCTTGAGGACTACCTCTTGCACATTGGGATTGCTCAACCTAAATGCCCATCTTGCTCTAGAAATGAGTCTTGCAAACATATCTTTTTGATGTGTCCAAGAGCTCAGTGTATCTATTAATGGATTCAGAGTGTTTCCAACCTTTTCAACCAGAGCCTTTCTCTTAGCGAATAATGTTTTGGGGGATAAAACTTAGTGGTTGTTGTAGACACCCCATTTTGGCTACAACTGTGTTCCAATCGAACTTCATATTGATTTCTACTAAACAGTGCAAATTAAGCCTAGGAATCACTGAATATCTTAATTTCATCCACACATCAGATATTAATGCTCATAATCATTTTGAGCATCCTTATATTTGGAGTATTATTTTATATGCAACAATAACCTCTCAGTGATTTATCTCTAGTCAACTTACAACCTAGTAAATTGACAGTTAGCTTTTGGACCCATTATGCGGGGCACTTAAACAATTCTTAAAGTGCAAAAATGTTAAGCGGAATGAATTAACTAAGCAATTCAAATTAAATGCTTAAGCACAATTTCTATTGTAATTAGTGAAAATGAATTTTGTAAAAATAAAATTTTAATAAAAATGAGGTCACAATGATGTCATCATCCTCAAAGTCAAAGAATTGAAAATATCTTCCCTAAAGCCTTAAATTCATAAATGGAGAGCCATGCTTAATAAATGGGATCTCTATCCCAAATATTAATTACTTGTTTCCTCCTTAACTCAAGTAGGGTTAATTTAAACTTAACTGTAGTTAACTCTAACCTAACTGCACTTGGGTTATAGTTAGTTTGAAAGGCTATAAATACAAGGCTTCACCCATTATTCAACAAGCTCTTTTGATGTAATGTTATCATGCAAAAGTATCTTCATGTAGTCTTTTGAGTAATGTTAGAGCTAAGCCAAGCCCAACATTACCAATGTGACAAGGAGAGAAGATACAATGAGCACCATTACCAAAGACTCTGTGAGCACACGATCGAGCACATTCCTCCATGGCCAACATATAACTCTTGCTCTCAAAGAAGGTAAATAATGTTTGTTTTGTTTTCTACTGATAGTTACTTGTATCGTTCTCTTGTTCCTTAAGTGTTTAGGCTCGAGGTGTTAGCTTAATTAGTGTGTTTTTATTTGGTTTTTAATCATACTAACATAATACTAACTCCCCTCTTGGATTCCTATTGATCGTAATTATCATACATTGCTTTATTATGGTGTCGAGGTATGCTTCTAGTGTTATTTTCAAGGCAGTATTAATGTCATTGATGTCAAAATCAAGTTGAATGTCCTTCATGTTAAAATTTAGGGTTGATGACATGCTTGGTAAAGTGGTGTGTAACTAAGGAGGTTTATTTCTCTTTTTGAGGGAAAATTTGAAGGCAACCTGGTATCTTTTCTAAGGATTCATGACTTGTCAAGTTCATGTTCAAATACAAAGGAATATTGAAGGAACATACAAGGTACACAACAAATCTGGTTGATAGTCTAGTTCTTTGAACATGGACATAATATGAGCTTGAAACTAAGCAGAGTATTGTTAGAACATGTGAGAAGGTGCTTGAACATGTGTATGAAAATCATAGTGCATCTACAGTGGTAAGAAGGTCAAGCCTTGAGGTATAGTCCTTGCATAAGAAACCTAGTATAAAAATATAGGCTTGGTAGCTTGTTGAGATAAATAGTATATGACTTGCATGTACATGGATGATAATTTGAAAACATGGAATGAATGCATATGACATATGACTAAGGTATTTGGGATTAGTACAAGAGGTTTCTAAGAGTTTTCAAGGACCAAGCATAAATGGTAATTCCAGACATAATATGCATAAGTGAGCTATTGAGAAGTTGCAGGCTTAGTGCCTTAATGAGATAAGCCTAGTAGCATGGTGAGTTGAGCCATTGGAGATCTATGTGAGCATTGATAGCAGTGTGAGAACATGTTATGATACCATAAAACATGAGGTTGATGTATTGAAGACATTATAAGAGGTCTCATGTTGTGTTCATAGTCCAAGAAGAACTAGCAACATAAGGCCTAAAGTGCACAAGGTGAACTATAGAGGCATATTGAAGGGTCAAGTTCCTTTCCAAAGATGCTAGAGCTATTAATAGAATTTATAGAGGTCTAAGAGGATATATAAAGCATGATGACAAAGTTTGAAGTCATAAGCATACAGGAGAAAGCAAGATTTTTGATGAAAATAATGATTATGTGCATAGAATTGAGGGTTGCGGACTTGAGAAGGAGTTGCTCATGCTCATGCTCATTGGCATGTTCAACCTTTGAATGAGAGCCTAATCACTTCATGGTAGTTGGGGAAGGTCCCTATCTTTAAATCCTTGGCATTTATTTTAGGATTGAGGGGCAATCTTTTATGAATGATTGGTAAGAAGGTAAGATAGTCAAAACCCTCCTTAAACCCTTACAAAAACTTGATAGGAAAGATCTAATTGGTTTCAGCTTAGAATGGTCAAATTGATCTAGTTCATTAATTGTAACATATAAAGGACTCTTCAATCTCTCCCTAGGTGGTTTTGGTTTGTCTTGACAGTGAACATAAGCTACACGAAAATAATTATTTTCAAGGTTTTTGATGCTACAAGCAGGGTTGACCAGGTCAAAGCATGAAAGTAACTAGAGGATGATGTTCAAGACTCATATTTATATTCATGAAATTTTTTGAGCAGGCTGTAGATCTAAATTGTGCAAAACTGGTCATGGAAGGTAGCCTAGTGCTAAACTAGCCTAATAAGTAAAACAGTGAGAAAACTAGGCGAGAATGAATATGAGTGTAGCGATTGGTTGGAGAGGATTAGGGATGGATCCAAAGGCATGGGGTCATAATTAAATACCTATTCCTCCTATTTCACTTATATGTAAGTGTTGATGATTCCTATAATCAAGCAAAATGTTGTCATCAAATTGGCCTATGTAGCACAATGGAGTCGATGTAGAGTGACATAGTGAGATTGATCTACAAGACCAATATTGATACATGACCATGCAAACTATCAATACTATAGGTTCTCATAAATCTATTGGAAGATCATAAAGTTATCCCCATGGGTGTCTTATAAGTTGTTTTTCTTGACTGTATTTTTTATCCTACATGCAACTTTTTATGTGTATGAAAAAGATGTTTATGAGTCTATTTTCACTAATAAGATGGATGATCCAAAGTTATCAAAGGTATTATAAAGGACTAATAGGATCATGTTAATGCATTTTTTTCATTGTAAGTTCTTGATCAAGCTTGAAAATTCAAGTGATTCGGACTATGTTTTGATAGTGTTTAGTGTTTTTGAGTAAGCTATCTACAAGAGTGTTCTTGAGGCCTTTTGGCTTGTGTGATGGTGACTGAAGATTTTTGGAAAGTTGTTTGAGTCTTAAATATCCTATTCATATAATTTAATGCATATGTTATGTGGGATATTTGTGTATATGAATCAAGATTATAAGATAGACTTGCAGGCAGTCAAAAGGCCTATTGGCAAGGAGACCTAATTGGTAGGTCTAAGTAGTGAAATGGGTCAAATGGATTTGGGGACCCAAGGTGATCTTATCAAGGATATATTGAATTATTTTATGAAGTGTTTCATCCATTTTATAAGGTAGAAAGTGTTCCTAAGGGTCTGAGTGGTAACGTGTTGATAGGACAAACCTAATTGCATTAGGTCTCCATTAGGCCTAATGAAGGATTTGGTCCTTATGGATTATGACCAACCAATCTATTTCAAGACTAATATAAGTTTGGTAAGGATCTTGGATGACCGAGATAGGTGAAAGAAAGATTTGAGTATAAAGGCAAGGCCTAATAAGGCTATTTTGACTAGTTAAAATATAGAGCTATTGAGCGAAGGATATTGAGTTTTGTGAATAGGTTAAAATCTTGTATATAATCAGAGGATTGAGTTGAATATGTTATGAATATCTAACTATGTTTATGTAGGTGTTGAATAAGGTCAATTGATCTAATATTTCCAAAGAAAGGGCTTATTGAGTGAGAGGGGATAAGTAGTTGTTGGAGTGAGATTGAAGGGTAAGGAGTGCATGAAAAGATTAACATCTATAGTTGGGTTAGAAATAGACATATAGAGGTGACCAAACATCAGATGTGGTTTGGTTGGTTCTAATTTACCTAAGGGGGTTGGAGCCTCCTTGCAAGATTGAGCTTGCAGAAGACTAGTTAAGTTGGTGCTCAATTAAATAGGGGTTGGAGCTCCTTGTAAAGTGGGTGCTTTACTAAAATTTGTATCTTGTCATTATATGATAGTAGTCCATATGCATGTTTCAATGGTTTTTATTCCCCAAGAGGGTTTTCCACATAATCTTTGTGTTCTCTTGTGTTATGCTTACTTAGCTGATTGTTTATGCATTTATCCTTTGTATATGTTCATGGATTGTTGAATTGAATTGATTAGTTAAATATTGAGCAACTGATTCACCCCCCCCTCTTAGTAGTCTTTCTTTCAGCATTTAGTATTAGATTATGTCCTTTAAAGGAGATCTAAATCAAATAAAGATGGCTAGTCAAACACAAGGTGGTTTTTCTACAAGTAAAGCTCCATTATTTAGCGGATCAAATTATGCCTTGTGGAGTGTCAGGATGAGGATATATTCGATGTCTCAAGGTCATGATGTTTGACAATCTATCTTGGATGGGTTTATCACACCTCCTATTCCTTCTATGGATGCAACAGGTAAGAAGGCTAGTGACAACAACTCAAAATCCATGAATCACATTATGTGTGGTCTAACAAAGGCAGAACTTGTGAAAGTGATGAATTGTATGTTTGCCAAAGAAATATGAGACAAGCTCAACTAGGTCAACCTAGTTGGTGTAGTTCGAGGTTAGTCATCTGTAACGAACCGCTACACCAAAACCTCGAGGCATTAGTGAAGTCCACCACTAGGACCATAACATCCCACCATGTTTTCGAAGCCGCAGACGCCAATCTTGCTTTGCACACGTACATGAGATAACCCCTGTGTACGAGCCCCAATAGAACACTGCAATACCGACATACCCCACCTGCTCTATGATTCAAACCTAGGTGGAGGCTCTGATACCACATGTAATGAACTGCTACACCAAAACCTCAAGGCGTTAGTGAAGTCTACCCACCAGGACCATAACATCATCTCTTTTAAGACTAAATAGAGTTGGTTGATAGCATTAGCTTAATCTTTAGAAGGGATTAAGGTCAATGACCACTATAAATACAAGTCACCTTTTCATCCAAGGAAGAGGAACATTCATTTTCACATTAGTATTGACTTCACTTCTACTCTGAGTTTACATTTGGAGGAGTTATTGCTTTGATATTATCTTGAAGTAAAACTTATCTTGTATTCTTGGATGCAATATGAGGAGTCCTTTTATCCTATATCTTAATTCAGCCTTTAAGATCCTTACAATCACAACAATCTCTTGCAAGGCACAATTAGCCAAGGGGGAGATTGAGGCTCGACAGGTTTTATTTAAGGTAAGTATATTATAAGCCTAGCTCTTTCATTTGATAGATAGAAGTTTCATAGTTTATTGGTTAATAAATACATATCTTCTTATTTTACTTTATCTACACTTATACTTAGTGTGGCTATAGGATTGTTTGAACTTGTCATTTATCCACCTTAGGTAGCCTAGGCCCCTATTTTACTATCATGGCTCCATTCCCATTTTCATATGTTTTTAACCCTTCCCCCTTTACTTACATTGCTTGATTACAACATTATATTACTTAAAAATAGAGAGATATAGTTAGAGCTACTTCATTATGTTTTTTTTTTATGAGTAATCAATTTTTTGGATTGGAGCTACGAACCAATTTAGGACACAAGGAGGAGGCCCATATCTCCCTTACAATGATCACCAATGGCCTCAATCAACCTTACTAACATCACCAATAGGATGTTATCACCAAAAATAACAATATCACCAACAAATCCAACCATCCAAACATCTCCATGACCATAACCGGTCTAGCATGCCCTTTGAGATTTTACACTTCATTATGTTTATTTCATAGAGGCTTTGGAACCCTTTCTCTTGATATTGTGTTGTAGGTGCTCCTCTATCTAATTTGGTTCTTTACTACAATTCTTTTTATTAAACTGCATCGGTCTATCTAATTTAATATTTTATCTATATTTTTAACTCTGTTTACACATACTATATCGATCTACTCGATACAATTATGTATTGTGTATAGTTACATCAACAATCACCAATACAATTCTGTTTGTTTTATTTTTTAAGCATAATCAAGGAAAATTAACGTTTTAATTTAGAACTTAATCAAACATTTAATTTCAAGTTGATTGCATGTTTATTTCAATTCACTAAATACTACAAATTGGTTTTCAATATTTATTTTCGAACTTTACTTTTTATTTATTTGGTTTTCCCTAGAAACTATGTTTTGATAGTGTTCAAATTACATAGTTATTGTCATGAAGGGCCACATAGTGTTTTGTTTAAAATCCCAATTTGTTATTTGCAGACATCATGATGTGAGGGGATTGTCCCAATACTCATAGCCATAATATAGAGCTAAATAGGATTTTAATTTCCATGTGACTCATAGTACATAAAAAATGCCAAAGATTCCCTTTTTATTAAACTTTAGGAAGCCATCCATCCATCTAATTTTTTAGTGCATTGGTTAGTGGTTAGCACCAGGAAGTTCCTCTTTGTTCACCCTCGAAACTGATTTTAGTGGGATATGGGCATGGTACTTCCTCCATAGTCGGTGATCTAAAATATTGGGCTGACACTATCCAATGAACAAGTCAGTATCTATGAGAGCCTAAAAAATAGTCAAATCATTTAGTACATTTACCTGATCTTCTTTTCAAAAAAATAGTAAAAATAATTAAATTTCAATTTGTTGCTTGATATTGTATTTTGTATTAAAGATTGTATCGACCAATATCAATATAGTTCTATGTTGTGTTTTATAACTACATCGGCCAACGTCGATACCATTACCTATGTTTTCAAACTACATCAACCAACTTGATATAGTCTCTTGTGTTTACATCCCTATCAAAGCAATTTATATATATATATATCCCATCTCTTTACCTATGTGATTGTATCAAACAACGCAATACAATTCATTTTCCATCTATTTTTCTTAGCCTTTATCTTACAAACTGCATCAAACATATCGAAGTAATTTTTTTCCTGTTACTATTAATCTTTCTAGATAAAACTACATCAACTAGCTCGATACAGTTTATATTTGCTTGTATGTGTGTGTGCTTGTATCAACCATCTCAATACAGTTCACTTCCAGTCTATTTCCCAATTATTTTAGTAGACTATATCAAATTATTTGATCCAAATTATTTTTAAAACATAATGTTCACTAAACTACATTGAACTGTTTGATATAGTTTTAATAACCATATTTTATCTTCTGAACTTTATTGAGTTGGTCTATGATTATTTTTCTAAAATTTACCTCCATCGGCTAGCCCAATTTAGTTTATACCTCAATCTTCCATCATGCAATATATATTTAATGATTATGAATAGAAAACACAACACAACATGGTGGACTTGACTAATTCCCAAAAATCTCCTCCATCTCATTTTAACATGGATCTACCCATCAAGGCATGTCCAGACTGTCCTCTCCATTGACTATGTTGTAGGGATTGTGTTCATGACTATAGCCCCTATACCTACCACTGCAAATTGGCTACCTGAGCTTGTAATCTCGACACCCGACCAACTTTATCCAAATGATCATCTCTCTCCTAAGCCAACTCTTGTCATGTCTACAACTATCCCTAGCTAATTCCTAGTGGTACTATAGCATGAGCTCTATTTGATAACCTCCATAGTTATTGATTAGCCTCCCAGACTAGTCTAAACCAATCAACATAATCCTAAGCTAAAGGCACCAAAAGATTAATAAACTACATAATATCATGTTATTATAGTATATCATCTAGGTGTCATGGTGTGGAGTCTCCACCATGGTCCTCTATCAAGCCTCCTCTACCACAACATCTGTAAAACATAAACCAAAATAACATCATATCTCATATATAATCCAAACATATTATAGATCTATATATTTTGTATCTATATATGTCCAAGTAAAATTAAAGTAATCAACATAACACATTTTACTCACCCATAATATTACCATTTGCTTGACCACCTAATGCCTCTAGGTCTCATGGATCTGAAGAGGATTGAAGTCTATATGTTTTCCCCATTAGATGAAATGATCATGTCATGCATCATGACATAACTAGCTCACTATCATCTATTTAGGTGTTGGTTGAGCCATAGGATCCCCCTGCTTCAATTGCTATGGTGGTTGTGGTTATGGATACACCTATTGCTATCTCTTTAGTCATAACTATAGTGGTGGCTTCATCTACTATTTATAAGTTATTATTGATCCTCCTCATACATCATGATCTCCTTTCTATCATCTTGCCACCCTAGGATGATGAGTTCATATAATAGGTACCTCATTAAGTACTACTCCACCTCCCACACTTTATTGCTAACTCGCATGGCAAGCCTAAAATTTTGGGACCACTAGAAGATTGGTTGGGTGTGGTAACCTAATCTAACCCCGTACATGATAACACATATGAGGATCTACCCACCATGGGTAGTTCCCTTTGATCCTCACATGTGCATATGCTTAAACATTGGATGGACATGATGGCTAAGCATCCACAATACCCCGATATGGCTACCAAATAATCTAATTGCACTATATTATATGTAAAGTCAGTGCATATGCAATAGACCATACCACATGGTCCTATGTCTACCTCCACAATCATGGGAGGGAATCATCCATGACATGTGGAAACCCTGATGATATATACATAGGGAAGCACTCATAAATAAAGCTCCCTAAAAGAATAACAAGCCTCATAGTCTATTGGCATCTAGATAAAATTCTATAAAAATCATGCATTGACTACATCCAACTCATAGAACATAAATCATACAATGTGTCATGCTCTAACATAGAGTGGCACAAGTCTATAATGTATAAGTGAACTCTCCCATATGACTTGTGACAGATCACTCGAGCTATTACAAGTCTAATAATGGCCTTCTAAATATATGAAACAGTCAATATATACATTGAATAAATGGCCCATCATATCTCTCTAAGCTTGTATCCCAAAAAGTTAAGGCCCTCCTCTCATCTACCAATGTCAGGGCATTTCACACCATTGGTGTGCCCATAATAAAAATTACAAATATAGCATGGACATCCTCCATGGTGATAGCCAGCTCAATGGTATCCCCATCCACTACCCAAAAAAAAGTGTTAATCAGTCTCTCCCATGCTCCTAAGAACATGGTGACTAACTCTACACTTATTGAAATTTGACACCTCCATAATCTTGTCGAATCAAAGGATACTCAACCAATATCTATCTACTACAGATAACCTCTCTAGTAGATATTGTAACCATATTGCATCTAGTAACCTCCATAGTCTTTGATGTCTATATACAATGCTAAATAATAGAGCATAAATCAGGTCTCTATTCAAAATTGAAATAAAATAGACTTAAAACTATTAACATTAACATTTATTTCAAAATAACTATTTCATCGACCATGTACATTACTACATCATCCATCTATTGCTTAACACCATATCGGCCATGATATATAATATTGACCTTTTATCTCTATTGTATCGGCCTGCATACACACCATTGGCCATCCATAAAAAAATTTATATTCCAACAACCATTTGTTCAATTACATGACTAATATAACTTACAATGCCATATGTTGTCTCCAAAAAAAATCACTCATTTTTGGGACAACATTTGAACTATTTTGGTCATACAGACCAAAATTGTCTCTTCCCTTTTCAAAATTTCTCTTGAGCATTCAAATTCCTCATTTTTCAAGTCTCTCAAAAATCTACAGACTCTGCATGCTAGAATCTATGGACTTTACAGGCTAGAATCCACGGACTCTGCATGCTAGAATCTACGGACTTTACAGGCTTGAATCTATGGACTCAGAAGGAAGAGAAATCTACGGACTCTATAGGCCAAGTTCAATGAGCTCCATAGGTTGATTTCTATGGACTCTTTCAAGGTTAAAGAAAACTACAGACTTGGTTTTTATGAACTCTGCAGGCAGGTTCATTTCTACAGGTTCAAAGACTTCTGCAAGCGAGTTCAACCAAAAGAATCAATTTCTAACACTTGGTCATTTTCAGGATTGGTTCAGTGCCTTGGTTCAATCAAAAATCTCCATCGGCAAGCATCTAAGCAAAGAAGGCTTGAACCGTTGAACCATTGAACCACTTTGGTTCAAAGGTTCAACGAGTTCAAAATTCAAAAGGTTGAACCATCTTGGTTCAACAGCGGGTTCAATCAAAGGAATGGTTCAATGGCTTGGTTCAACCAAGCAGTTCAATGCTTTATTTCACTCAGTTGGTTCATCCATTTTATTTCAACGCTTTGGTTCATCCTTTAGTTCAATCAAATGGTTCAGTGCTTCGGTTCAAGGCTTCGTTTGAACCGTTGAACCAAAACTTGGTTCAACAGTTGGTTCAACGTCTAATGGTTCAAAGGCTTGGTTCATTCGATTGCTTCATTCAATTGAACCATCGGCTTGAACCATTTTGGTTCAAAGCTTGGTTCATCGGCTTGATTCAACATTTGGTTCAACCAAGTGGTTTAACGTTTATTTCAACCAAGTGGTTCATCAACTTGTTTCAATGGAGCGGTTCAACATTTGGTTCAATCAAATGGTTCAACAGCTTGGTTCCACCAAGCGGTTCACTCAGATGGTTCAAAGGAGCAGTTCAAATGCAAAAGTTCAAAGAGCCTCCCGAAGGACAAAGTGCCCTTGCGAAGGGCACTTGGACAACAAAAGTACCCTTCGAAAGGGTCATTTTCAAAGAAGCCTCAAAAGGTAAATTCTTTCAGATTTCTGTTTAAGTCAGCCAAAAAAGTCTAAGGCATAATTCCTTCAGACAAAAAGTTTGAAAGAATTCGGAGAAGCTGCGGGCAGAAAGCCCGAAGAAATAACCAATGCAAACAAGCAGAATAATTTTGTGGACTTTTTGTCTATGGGAAATTTTAGTGGACTTTTTGTCCACGGTAAATGTCCGCATATTTTTTGTCCATGGGAATTTGCCCAGGGAAAAGCTTGGGGAAAATGCCCACGAAAACAGTCTGCAGGAAAGCCACGAAAGGCCGCTGAAGGACTCCAAAGGGCAGGTGCCCTTACGAGGGACTCTCAGATGCCAACTTAAAGGACACTCCCTAAAGCCAAAGGGTCATCTTCCCTTTGGGAAGATGCCAAATAGAAAATCTGAAGAAGGACCAAGGGGTGACACCCCTGAAGACGTCAAATTCAAGACAGCGAACTAGCCATTGAAAATTGAGTGATGGGTGCGCGAACGTCAATTTCAAAGCTCATAAAATAGCCATTGATCCTTATAATCTACAAACCCAAATGCATTCACAGGCTTTAAGGCCAAGACCAGTAAAAAATGACTAAAGGACAGAACAACAAATTAAATCCAGGACCCGATTCAATTAACTAGAAAAGGAGGAATGATAAAGGAAGGATTAGATCGCTAGGTGGACATTGAAAGTTGCAAACTTTCAATAGCATAACTTGTTTCTCTGCATTGAGAAAAACAAATATGTAGATGCCCCTAATTTCCAGCCTATCTTCCTAATAGTTTACAATGCAACATGATGTGTTACTGTTCCCAAGTCCTTCTTGAAGTGGCTATATAAGGGACTCTCTTTTATTGTAAATTCATCTCTTTTTGACAATCAAAATGAAACTCTGCCCAAATTGAAAGGCACTTCTGAGACTTTGAGCTCAGTTTGTTGATCATATTCTGTTATTACTTTGAGCTCAGTTTGTTGATCATATTCTGTTATTAGAATAAGAAAGCAAGTGATTTTTTAGACTTTGTGCTGTGATATCTTTGTTGTTGAGGAAACTGTTCTTATGTCTTTTTCCTTAATATATCTTTTGTTCCTTTAATTCAACAAGCAGAATTAGTGACAACAGTCAGGAAGGTGTCCTAAAGAATCAACTGTGGATAGACTTTGTGCCCCCATAATTACCTTTAGTGTGTTTTCTTTTCATTTATGTGTAAAGGACTTTGGGATGACTTTGTGCCCTCATTGTCCTTCGTATCTTACTCTTGAGAAATTCAGGTGGAGACTTTGTGCTGCATCTCGATTTGTTGGTTATTACATCTTTTACTACATTTTGTTGTTACTACCAGGAGTATTCTTGCGATTTGTTGAGTAGTACTTCTTAAAGAAGAGGATTGCTTTCTGTCATTTCCCTTGAGTTTTTCCTTTGATCTGCACACATCATCTCTGAAGAAAGAGAGATGGATGGTTTGTCCTACCCTTCAGTATTATTTTTTGTTTATATATATAGAATACCTATAGGGAACCTCCCCTTGATGAGAGGAGAGATCAGTCTCCTTTTGATGTGGGAAACCTACACATTTGAATGACTAATCTTCCTACTTTGGCTGATCAAACCTATTTTGTTTATCAGTAAGTTGATCAACAAAATATTCATCCAACAGTTTTTGGCAACTCCGCTGGGGAGATAATATCCATTATCCATTTATAATCTATCCATTCACCTCCACACTAATCGAGAAAGAATGCATAGTTTAAAGCCTCAAGCTTTAACTGAAGCAAGGTTAATTCTTTTCCATTTCTATTTCACAATCTGGCAGATTCAAGGTATACATGAAGCCAAAGGGCTAAAGGTATCGTTGACCCTGTATTCGAGTTGGTACAACAAAGTGATTTTGATCTATTTCCTTCACCATCTCATCTCTAACGAACCAAGAGCTTTCCTCCTACTAAAGTCAGATCTCCATTGCTAGACGAAGTATCTACTTTTGTTGTTGATAAAGCTTTGCCAATAATTACCCCTCTGAGATTTGTTATCCCTCCTTTTCATAATCCTAAAATGACAGTTCAAGGCCCCTGAGGTAATGCTTTTGGTGCTCTTAATCTTACTCCACCTCTACATGAGCTTCCATGCAGTTCAAGGAAGAATTTTCTCAAATTCTATGGTGATGGAAAAGTTCATCTTGATGAACACATTGCAGCCTTCAGCATAAGCTTGTGGAGTAATCAAAGTAGAATTTGAAGATGTAGCAGTCAATATTTTTGTGGAGACACTACAAGGTGCTACTGTAGATTGATTTTATCATCTACAGGCTCGGTCAGTGACTGATTGGAATACTCTAAAAGATAATTTTGAAGCTAAATTCAAACCTGCAGAAGATGCACATGCACTTCTGGCTCAACTTACACAGATGAAGAAAGAGCCTTATGAGCCTATGAGAGACTTCATAGCCAAATTTGACAAACTAAAAAACATAATTCCTGTAATAGCTCGACTTACAGCTGAGAATCTCAAATGTTTTTTTATTAATTCTCAGTTACCTGAAGTAAGTTTTTTTTTGAGACGTGCTGGTCAAATAGATCTTGTTGCAGCTCAACATTTGGCCACTGAGGTATAAAATGATCTCATTTTAGCAGGGAAGATAAGAAGAGATCTAAATAGAAATAGAGCTTCATCATCTTCTGAATATTCATCTACAAGCATCACAGATCCAATGGTGCAAAAATTGGCAAATGAGTTACTTGATCTCAAAAAGCAAACGGCTCAAGGAATGTCTTCTACTCCATACAGAAGGACATTCCCAAATCAGTCATATCAGGGCAATGCTGCCAGGAATCAAGGGCAACAGAATCACCTTCCTCCCCCACAAGGAAAACTTGCTCTGGAAGCTCCTCCAACTAATTCAGCAATGAGATATCTTGAAACAGAATCAAAATTCTCTTTTTAGCCTGAATTAAATCAAGAAAATGACGTTGATCTCCTTGAAGACAATAAAAAGAATCAGCTGGCGACTCTCATATTAGTTTCCTGAACTACCAGGATGAACCCAGAAGCAAAGGAGAAGCTTTTGATGGATCATATGCAATATTTACCAGGTCCAAGAACAAATTAGTCTAGCAAGCTGATAAAGGAAAGATAGAAGAGCAATTGCAGCCAACAGTCATGATTGCTAAGCATGGAACCATTTTGCCTTTTCAGTCAAAGGATTCGGTAATCACCCAAAAGACAAATACATCAATTTTGTCTTCCCCTTCTACTTCAAATTCATAAACTAGGCCACCTCCCATCCCTCTTAAAACTCAAAAAGTTGAAGTACCTTTCTCTATACCTAGCTCAATTCAGCCATTTAACATAATCGATCATGTCAAAAAGAGAAAAATACAAATGTTTGAGTTTAAATATTTGCAGTCTAATCTTGATCAATTGGATAAGCTGATCCAATATGTTAAGAACCAAACCGTCCCTGCAAGACAAAAGGCTAAAAAGGTAACTCTTGATTCTCTAAAGAACACGCCTATTCCAAATAATCTGGTCATTACTCCCCCATCTATTTGTAAAAAAATAGAACCTTTCTATTTTTCCCTGTTAATTAATGGCCACAAGCTGAGTAACTATATTATAGACTCAGACGCATCTGATAATGTCATACCTGCTAAAGTAGCTGAATCTCTTGGTTTCACACTGACCAAGACATTTGAGAGATGTTTCTCTATGGAGAATAAGCAAGTACCATTGTTGGGGCAAATCAAAGATGCCCAATTTGCATTTGCAGCCTTTTCAGACAAGAGAATCAAGATGATTGTCTTGATGGTTGACGTCCCAGCATCCTATGGTATTTTGCTTAGATGAAATTTCTACAAGGATATGGGAGGAGAACTAAGCATGGATCTATCTGAGGAAAGGATCCCTTTACAAGGCATAATGAAGAGGTTGCTCACTGAAAAGAAAGCAAAATATTTGGTCACCCAGACATCAACCCTTGAAGCTCAAATTCTTTTTGAGTCTGTAGGTATAGGTAACTATTTTCTATCTACAGATGAAGTGCATGAAACATCTGATATAATTCTTGAAAGGGTCAACTCAAAAATTAGTTCAACTAGAACAACAAAAGAACTAGTAGGCTGCAATACAAATGAAGAAGGATCCTCCATCTTTGATGAAGGAAAGTCTAAAGAAAAATCAGTATCAGATGAGATATGGACTTTGGAATTTGATGGTAGTTGTTCCTCTATCGGTTCAAGAGCTGGGATTGTATTGATATCTCCTAAAGGAGATATGTTTCCTTCATCTTACAAACTACAATTTAACAACACTAATAATACAGTTGAATACGAATCTCTGTTGCTTGGCATAAAGGCTGCTCAAGACAAAGGCATCAAGTTTCTTCATGCCAAAGGGGATGTTGAATTAGTGGTTTGTCAAGTGAGGAACTTATACCAAACCAAGAATGAAAGATTACACCACTACCATAATTTGGTTTTGGACCAAATTGAAAGCTTTGATGCTTTCAACATTTCTGACATACCTAAAGAGTCTAACGATAGCGCTGATGCACTTGTTGTTTCAGGAACTCTCTTAGTTCTTCATTCAGATTTCAAAGAAGACATGTATACTATTGAGCTGGTCTATAGACCAAGTGTTCTTGGCAATTTTGATTATTGGTAAGTATTCAATGATGACCATCAAATCATTGCCTTCTTGGAATGAAAAGATAATTTTGAACTATATTTTGAAGGCAGTGAACCTCAAAATAATGAATCAGCCTTTAAATCTAGTTCAAATATAAATGAAGAATTATTACTGCTGAAAGGAAAAAAAATTCCCAAAGGCCTGGTTTCTCTTGAGAAGTTGTTTGATAAGCATGATATATTCATCAAACAACAGCAAACAGACTCAAGTTTCTCTCAGAGATTCGATCAAGTAAATCTGACCACTAAAGAAAATCCCAAGATGGTCAATATTGGTAAGTGTTGCACCCCTAAAGAAAGATTCAAGTTCACCACTTTGCTTCGTCAATACATGGATGTCTTAGCATATTCTTATGAAGACCTGAAGTCTCTTAGAGCTGATGAAATCTGCCATGACATTGTTAGGTTGTGGAGCTAAAAGCTTCATTGATGCAGACATGGAGGAGGTTGCAGGATGAGTTGCTGAGTGTCAGAAGAAACTGGCATTGGTCTGGCCAACCGACGTCGGCAGGATAAGACAAGAAGTCAACCGACGTCAGTCATGGATCAGCCGGCGTCGGCGACCCCTAGGCGGACAGGGACCGACGTCGGTCGCCTGTGTGGTTCGACTGTGAGCTTATTACAGGTAGTTAGCTAACGAACCAAGTGTTTGCATGTTTAGATCTATTTTTAGACTGAGAGCTGCGGATCTAATTATTGTAATTAGATGTCTAATCATTGTTTAGATGAGATCTATATAATAGACTCAGGGTTGTATTGGAAAAGTGTTCTAGTTTGAGTTGAGCAAAGTTTGCTCCTTCTGTGTGTGAGGTGAGCAAGGGTGTTCCTCCTAGTTCCACAGTACCAGGTGTAGGTGCTGAATTGGAGAATCAACAGGGTTCTTCATGTATGTAGGATCTTGGTCACAGTTGCATGGCCTATATAGGAGATCTACATGGTAAGTAAGATCGTTGATCTGTAGGTGTATGTGTGTGCAAGGTCAAGGTTCACAGGTGTGCAGAACTGGGTTGATTTGCAGGTGTGCAGGATCATATAGGACAGCAACACAACAGGGAGCAGTATCAGGCAGGATCTACTTGGAGTATAGGTGTGTACTCGGATAGAGCAAAGAGGAAGGCAAGGGAGTTCCTTCCATAAGTATGGTCTGTTGAATTGCAGGTTGTTGCAGGTTCATGGGAGATCTACTTGAAGTACCTTGAGTACTTGTGGAGTACGTAGAGTACTTGTGGAGTGCGTGGAGCACTTGTGGTGTGCGTGGAGCACAGGAGGTGAACACCAACTCTGTATTTGAGTTGGGTGTTGGGACCTGAGAGGGAGAGCTTTGGGGAGAAGAATTACTGTTCACTTGAGGTGTGGCGAGCCTCTGAAGAGGTGGTGGAGAAGAAGTGGCATCTTCTTTATTGTATTCTTTTCTGTATAAAGTGTTAATACAAGTTGTGTATTATCTCTCATATCATGTGTTATTTTGAATTCTAGTTACTTGGTGAATCTGGTTAATTTCCACATATTAAGTTGCTTGGTTTGGTAATCAATTGTGTGCTTCTAGTTTATTCCCAACACGTGGTATCAGAGCTAAGGTTGCAGGAAGCAGGTTTTGTGTTTGGTTACAGGTCACTCTCAGGGGTTTCTGATCGAGTGGGAGTAGAGCAACAACAGATCAAAGTAAGCTAAGAATGGAAGAGTTGAAAAGCACAGATGGTCTCTTAAGGTCCTATGGAAAGAAAGAGCAGGTAAAAGAATATTGTTGGTTGGTAGCAGATCAGCATGAAGGAACTGAAGAAGCAGATGTAGCAGGGGTTGTTGCACAGGATGCTCTGGTAGGTTTCTTGGATAAAGTTGAATCTTGGATAAAAGATTTGGTTGCCTCTTTCCATGCAGCCCCAGGTAGAGGAGCTGGTGAGCCTTGCCAAAGAATTGGCAAAGGGGAAGTGAAGCTGAAATTGCAGGCGGCCAACACACAGGTGTTGATGAAGGTCATGCAGGTCCCAGGTTTGGAGATATGGCTAATTTATTCAGAGAGATTGGGTGATGAGAGATGCACAAGAACTCTCACAGCGGATGCACTTGAATTAGCTGGTGGTAAGAAAACAGGTACTCTTTATCTACTTGTTTATATTATTGATTCTTCTTTTGTTGTGGAGACGTGGCTTCGTAGGCTTGGTCACATGAGCAGGAAGGAGATGCATGTTCTTAAGCGGAAGACAGATATATTTGATAGGCTTAAGAACTGGAAAGCCTTGGTGTACTTGGAGGAGATGGCAGACAAAAACTAGTGGATGGTGCTGGATACTTCTGAGCAGAGCAGTTTGGACATGGGTTTTGATTCAAAGGAGCTCGCAGGTAAAAAGTCATCACTCACAGGCGAACACAGGTACCGATGTCGGTCAGGAGGAACCGGCGTCAAACAGACAGGTACCGATGTCGGTCATGTGCAGACCGAAGCCGGCGATGTCGGGCAGGGTAAGACCGACGTCGGTCAGGAGGACCGACGTCGGCAGTAGGTAAGACCGATGTCGGTCAGGAGGACCGACGTCGGCAACAGGGACACTGATGTCGGTAGGGTCGGTAGTCAGGGACAGACGCATGGGAACTGACTTCGGTCGAATGCAGACTGTGGAGTGACCGAGGTCGGTCACTGTAACGGATTTTGGGTGGACAGCACGCTGTCAAGGAGTCTCAAACACCCATACGGAGGACTGAAGACGTAAGTAGGCCCTCAAATTCGTTGTTCCTCTTCTTTATACATGTTGCTGATTGTAGAGCAGGAAGGATCCAGGAAACAGGTGTGAGCTTGGCATGGATGAGGATGTGATTCCTTGGAGGAGAACCAAATAGGTGTTTTTGGTAGGGTTGCCAGCGGAAGAAAGCACAGAGACGAATGGATACCTTAGTTGAAGAATAGAGTGAACGGATATGTGAGATGGAAGACCAAGTATATGGTCTTGAGGAACTGCAGGACAGTGGTACAGGTTTTGACAGGTGGAAGACGAAGCATGGCTTCAGTCAATGTCAGGGTAACCACTGTGGTTTGTCTTACCAGGTGGATGATGAGTCGCGACATCATTCTGTTGCTGTATGTGGATGGTATGTTTTGCTAGCAGGATTGTACATATAGGGTTTTGCTGAGCTAAGGGTAAGATTAGTTCAGTGGCATGTCATGAGGAGTTTGGAGCAGTGAAATTCTTTGACATGGGAGACATGGAGATCACAGGTTGATTTTGTCTCGAGTGGGAGCTAATGTGAATCAGGTGTTGGTGAGGTTCAGGATGCAGAGTCGGAGCACACTAAGGGCTGGAGAGGTATAGTGTCTGAAATCACATGAGGTCTGGTATAGACCTGAGTATTCCCATGCAGTGGGAGCTATCAGAGAGTTAGGAGCCAATTCGGGGAAGTGGATTCTCAGGTATTTGAGAGGGACCAGCAACAGGGATTCATGCTATGCAGGGTCAGGACTTCACTACATGTGTTTGTAGGTTCGGATGTGGCAGGGTACTCGGATGACAGGAGGTACATCACAGGTTGTGTGGTGGGTTGTCTTCAGGATTGATCTTGAAGAGGGATACAAACCAGGAAATAGATTAGATGGAGTACAGGTATAGGTATAGTGCAGCTGTTTATCTCCAAGTGGGATATTGTTAGGTTGTGGAGCTAAAATCTTCACTGATGCAGACATGGAGGAGGTTGCAGGATGAGTTGCTGAGTGTCAGAAGAAACTGGCATTGGTCTGGCCAACCGACGTCGACAGGATAAGATAGGAAGTCAACCGACGTCGATCATGGATCGGCCGGCGTCGGTGACCCCCAAGCGGACAGGGACCGACGTCGGTCACCTGTGTGGTTCGACTGTGAGCTTATTACGGGTAGTTAGCTAACGAACCAAGTGTTTGCATGTTTAGATCTATTTTTAGACTGAGATCTGCGGATCTAATTATTATAATTAGATGTCTAATCATTATTTGGATGAGATCTATATAATAGACTCATGGTTGTATTGGAAAAGTGTTCTAGTTTGAGTTGAGCAAATTTTGCTCCTTCTGTGTGTGAGGTGAGCAAGGGTGTTCCTCCTAGTTCCATAGTACTAGGTGTAGGTGTTGGATTGGAGAATCAGAAGGGTTCTTCATGTATGTAGGATCTTGGTCACAGTTGCATGGCCTATATAAGAGATATACATGGTAAGTAAGATCGTTGATCTACAGGTTTATGTGTGTGCAAGGTCAAGGTTCACAGGTGTGGAGAACCGGGTTGATTTGTAGGTGTGCAGGATCATATAGGATAGCAACACAACAAGGAGCAGTATCAGGTAGGATCTACTTGGAGTACAGGTGTGTACTCGGATAGAGCAAAGAGGAAGGCAAGGGAGTTCCTTCCATAAGTATGGTCTGTTGAATTGTAGGTTGTTGCAAGTTCATGGGAGATCTACTTGAAGTACCTTGAGTACTTGTGGAGTACGTGGAGTACTTGTGGAGTGCGTGGAGCACTTGTGGTGTGCGTGGAGCACAGGAGGTGAACACCAACTCTGTATTTGAGTTGGGTGTTGGGACCTGAGAGGGAGAGCTTTGGGGAGAAGAATTACTGTTCACTTGAGGTGTGGCGAGCCTCTGAAGAGGTGGTGGAGAAGAAGTGGCATCTTCTTTATTGTATTCTTTTCTGTATAAAGTGTTAATACAAGTTGTGTATTGTCTCTCATATCATGTGTTATTCTGAATTCTAGTTACTTGGTGAATCTGGTTAATTTCTGCATATTATGTTGCTTGGTTTGGTAATCAATTGTGTGCTTTCGGTTTATTCCCAACAGCTTCGTCAATACATGGATGTCTTAGCATATTCTTATGAAGACCTGAAGTCTCTCAGAGCTGATGAAATCTGCCATGACATTCCCCTCAAGGTTGATTCAACGCCATACAAGAAAAAATCCAAATAGTATAATCTAAAAATATCAAGTACTATTCTGTCTGAGATATAAAAAATGTTAAATGCTAGAATCATCTTCTCAATCCATCATTCCACATGGATTGCAAACATAGTGCATGTAAGGAAGAAGAATGGCGAAATTCATATTTGTGTAGATTTCATAAATCTGAATCAAACATCTTTGAAAAATAATTATCCTTTACCAATTATAGATCAAGTGCTTCAAATAGTAACAAGTTCAGAGATGTTATCAATGATGGATGGCTTCTCAAGATATAATCAAGTTGAAGTTGGTAAAGCAGACCAACACAAGACTGCATTCACCACACTTTGGGGTACATCTGCATATAGAAGAATGCCTTTTGGCTTGATAAATGATGTTGTTACCTTTCAGAGAGCAATGGATCTGGCTTTCAAAGATGAGATTGGTAAATTCATAGTGGTATACCTTGATGACTTGACTATCTTTTCAAAGTGTCAATCTGATCATGTACACCACTTACAATAAGTGCAGGAGCGCTGCCGCTAGAATGGTATTTTCCTAAACCCTAAGAAGTCTATTTTTGGAGTAAAAAAAGAGAGAAACTCTTTGAACACATTATGTCCAAAGAAGGCATAAAGATTGACTCAGACAGAGTCAAGTCTATTCAAGAGCTTAATTTGCCTACAAGAAAGAATGTTGTTCATTCTTTCTTCAGAAAGGTGAATTTTTTAAGGAGATTCATCCTCGAATTTGCTGAGAAGACTAGACACATTGTGAACATGATGAAAGGGAAACCATCTTTAGTTAGAATAAAGAAGGCAAGTCAGCATTTCAAGATATCAAGACCGCCATTGCTCATGCCTCTACCTTGGTTTGTCTAGATTACAACAAAGATTTCATTATATATAGCTAGTTCAACAGGACAAGGAAGGTATGGAATCTCCTATCTCTTTCATGAGTTGCCCTCTCAAAACCCATGAGATGAAGTATTCAAACGTAGAGAGGAATGCTTATGCATTGGTGAAAGCATTCAAACATTTTCGCTTCTATATTTTGAATTCACACACTACTGCCTTAGTTCTTGACACTACAGTCAAGTCTATATTAACTCAATAGGAGTTTGGCACGAAAAGAGGTAATTAAATTACAAAAATTCAAGAGTTTGATCTAGACATCAAGCTGACAAAGCTGGTCAGGTTAAAGGTCTGTGCCAATTAATTTCTGACAATAAGCCAGAAGATACAGAGCGTGAAGAAACTAAAGTGGAAGATACTCCAACAGTCCTTTTTGTCTCTACTACCAATGAGTGGTATTCAGGTATCGCTCATTTCTTTACTTAAAGTGAATGCCCTACTCATTTGTCTTACAAAGAAAGGAGGACTATCAAGTTGAAAGCTGCCAATTTTGTCCTTTGAGACAACGGTTTGTACAAGAGAAGCATAGATGGAGTATTCCTTTGATGTGTAGACGAAGAGCAACAAAGCCAGCTTTTGAAATCTTTCCACAATCTGGCCTGTGGAGACATTTTTCTACTCTTGTGACTGCTCACAAGATTCGGTGAGCCAAGTATTACTAGCCAACTCTTTTTCAAGATGCACATAAGTGAGTGAGAAAATGTGAACTCTGTCAACAATTTATTGGAAGACCCAAGTTAGTTGCTATGCCTCTCAAGCCGGTGATCATAGAAGAACCTTTCCAGCAATGGGGGATTGATTTTATTGGGACAATAAACCCATCTTCAAGTGCTGGACATGATTATATCTTTACAGCAACTGACTATTTCACCAAATGGGTAGAAGCAATTTCAACTAAGCATGCTACTTCAGAAGTTGTATGCAACTTCCTCAAAGAGAATATCATTTCCAGGTTTGGAGTTCCAATCAAAATTGTTACTAACAATGCAACTTGTTTCACCTCTCAGGATATTACACAATTTTATTTCCATTATGGAATTATACTATCTCATTCTTCTGATTATTTTTCATAAGGGAATGGACACGCTGAATCCAACAATAAGAACTTGGTAACTATCATCAAGAAGCTAGTAGATGACAATCAAAGAACATGGCATAAAGCATTGGTCGATGCACTATGGGCAGACAAAATCACACCAAAGACAGAAATTGGTATGTCTCCTTTTCAACTTCTTTATGGTGTCAATGTTGAGATACTAATCACCTTAGAATTGCCAGCTTTGAAATTGGGAAAGGCAATTGAAGATCAGACATATGAAAGCTCTCTTGATAAAAGAATCATGTGTCTGACTGAGTTGGAGGAACAGAGAACCATGGTGGTGGATAGAATTGCTACTCATCAAAGTCTGGTAAAGAAACTCTCTGACAAGAAGGCCAAAAATCATGATTTCCAGATTGGGATGTCAAGTCCTGCTATGGGATAAAAGGAGAGAAAAAAAGGGGATGCATGGAAAGTTTGACTCCCTTTGGAGAGGCCCATTTATAATTCATCAACACGTTGGTGAAAATAGCTTTCTATTGAAATATCAAGATGGCAAACTCTTTTCTCTGCCTCATAATGGGCAGCATCTGAAACACTTTAACTCTTGAAGTATCAGATCATTGCATCTGTATGTATATATATATATATATTTACATATATATATATATATATATATATATATATATATATATATATACATATATATATATATATATATACATATATATATATATATATACATATATATATATACATATACATATATATATATATATACAGTTTTTAATTCTATTTTGTTTTTTTTGTTTTCATTTTTAATGCCTTTCATTTCTGGGTAGCATGACTCTGTAGCCTAATGGTACACATGAAGACACTAGAGATTCTAGATTCTACTCCCTTCAATTCTTTTTGCAATTGATAGAAGTTCCATGACTAGAGCCAGCTGTTGTCTCCCAAAAAAATCACTCATTTTTGGGACAACATTTGAACTATTTTGGTCCTACAGACCAAAACTATTTCTTCCCTTTTCAAAATTTGTCTTACACATTCAAATTCCTCATTTTTCAAGCTTCTCAGAAATCTACAGACTCTGCAAGCTAGAATCTACGGACTCTGGAGGCTAGAATCCATGGACTCTGCATGCTAGAATCTACAGACTTTGCAGGATTGAATCTATGGACTCAGCAGGAAGAGAAATCTATGAACTCTACAGGCCAAGTTCAATAGGCTCCATAGGTTGATTTATATGGACTCTTTCAAGGTTAAAGAAAACTACGGACTTGGTTTTTATGAACTCTGCAGGTAGGTTCATTTATACAAGTTCAAAGACTTTTGTAGGCGGGTTCAACCAAAAGAATCAGTTTTTAACACTTGGTCATTTTCGGGATTGGTTCAGTGCCTTAGTTCAATCAAAAATCTCCATCGGCAAGCATCTAAGCAAAGAAGCCTTGAACTGTTGAACCATTGAACCACTTTGGTTCAAAGGTTCAATGAGTTCAAAATTTAAAAGGTTGAACCATCTTGGTTCAACGGTGGGTTCAATCAAAGGAATGGTTCAATGGCTTGGTTTAACCAAGTAGTTCAACGCTTTGTTTCACTCAGTTGGTTCATCTGATTTGTTTCAACGCTTTGGTTCATCCTTTAGTTCAATCAAATGGTTCAGTGCTTCGGTTCAAGGCTTCGTTTGAACTATTGAACCAAAACTTGGTTCAACGGTTGGTTCAACGTTTAATGGTTCAAAGGTTTGGTTCATTCGATGGTTCATTCAATTGAACCATTGACTTGAACCATTTTGGTTCAAATCTTAGTTCATCGGCTTGGTTCAACCAAGCGGTTCAATGTTTGGTTCAACCAAGCGGTTCATCAACTTGGTTCAATGGAGCGGTTCAACGTTTGGTTCAACAAACGGTTCAACAGCTTGGTTCAACCAAGTGGTTCACTCAGACGGTTCAAAGGAGCAGTTCAAATGTAAAAGTTCAATGAGCCTCCTGAAGGACAAAGTGCCCTTGTGGAGGGCACTTGGATGACAAAAGTACCCTTCGAAAGGGTCATTTTTAAAGAAGCCTCAAAAGGTAAATTGTTTCAGATTTCTATTTAAGTTAGCCGAAAAAGTCTAAGGCATAATTCCTTTAGACTTTTGTCTGATGGAATTCCTTCAAACAAAAAGTCTGAAAGAATTCAGAGAAGCTGTGGGCAGAAAGCTCGAAGAAATAACCAATGCAAATGGACGAAACAATTCTGCAGACTTTTTGTCTGCAAGAAATTTTTGCAGACTTTTTGCCCGCGAGAAATGTCCGCAGACTTTTTGTCTGCTGGAATTTGCCCAGGGAAAAGCCTGGGGAAAATTCCCATAGAAACAGTCCGCAGGAAAGCCGCGAAAGGCCACCAAAGGACTCTAAAGGGCAGGTGCCCTTGCGAGGCACTCTCATCTGCCAACTTAAAGGACACTCCCTGAAGCTGAAGGGTCATATTCCCTTCGAGAAGATGCCAAATAGAAAAGTTGAAGAAGGACCAAGGGGTGACACGCTTGAAGACATCAAATTCAAGACAATGAACTAGCCATTGAAAATGTAGTGACGGGCATGCGAATGTCAATTTTAAAGCTCATAAAATAGCTGTTGATCCTTATAATCTACAAACCCGAATGCATTCACAGGATTTAAGGCCAAGACCAGCAAAAAGTGACTAAAAGACAGAACAACAAATTGAATCCAAGACTCGATTCAATTAACCAAAAAAAGAGGAACGATGAAGGATCAGATCGTCAGGTGGACATTAAAAGTTACAAACTTTCAATAGCGTGACTTGTTTCTCTGCATTGAGAAAAAACAAATGGGTAGATGCCCCTAATTTTCAACTTGTCTTCCTAAATGTTTTCAATAAAACATGATGTGTTACTGTTCCCGAGTCCTTCTTGAAGTGGCTATATAAGGGACTCTCTTTTATTGTAAATTCATCTCTTTTTGACAATCAGAATGAGACTCTACCCAAATTGAAAGGAACTTCTGAGACTTTGAGCTCATTTTGTTGATCATCTTTTGTTATTGGAATAAGAAAGAAAGTGATTTTTTAGACTTTGTGCTGTGATATCTTTGTTGTTGAAGAAACTGTTCTTATATTTTTTTCCTTAATATATCTTCTGTTCCTTTAATTCAACAAGCATAATTAGTGACAGCAGTCAGGAAGGTGTCCTTAAGAATCAATTGTGGAGAGACTTTGTGCCCCCATAATTGCCTTTAGTGTGTTTTCTTTTCATTTCTATTTAAAGGATTTTGGAATGACTTTGTGCCCTCATTGTCCTTTGTATCTTACTCTTGAGCAATTCAGGTGGAGACTTTGTGCTGCATCTCAATTTGTTGGTTATTACATCTTTTGCTACATTTTGCTGTTACTACCAGGAGTATTCTTGTGGTTTGCTAAGTAGTACTTCTGAAAGAAGAGTGCTTTCTGTCATTTCCCTTGAGTTTTTCCTTTGATCCGTACACATCATCTCTGAAGAAAGAGAGATGGATGGTTTGTCCTACTCTTGAGTATTATTTTCTATATATATATATATATAAATATATAAATAGCATACCTTTAGGGAACCTCCCCTTGATGAGAGGAGAGATCAGTCTCCTTCTGATGTGATAAATCTACACATTTGGATGACTAATCTTCCTACTTTGGTTGATCAGACCTATTTTATTTATCAGTACGCTGATTGACAAAATATTCAACCAACAATTTTTGGCGACTCCACTGGTGAGATAATATTCATTATCTATTTATAATCTATCCATTCACCTCCACACTAATCGAGCAAGAATGTACAGTTTAAAGCCTCAAGCTTTAACTGAAGCAAGGTCAATTCTTTTCAATTTTTGTTTCACAATCTGGCAGATTCAAGGTATACATGAAGCCAAAGGGCTAAATATATCGTTGACTCTGTATTCGATTTGGTACAACAAAGTGATTTTGATCTGTTTCCTTCACCATCTCATCTCCAATGAACTAAGAGCTTTCCTCCTACTAAAGTCAGATCTCCATTGCCAGACGAAGTATCTACTTTGGTTGTTGATAAAGCTTTGCTAATAATCACCCCTCTGAGATTTGTTATCCCTCTTTTTCATAATCTTACAATGGCAGTTCATGGCCTCTGGGGTAATGCTTTTGGTCCTCTCAATCTTACTCCACCTCTACATGAGCTTCCACATAGTTCAAAAAAGAATTTCCCCAAATTCTATGGTGATGAAAAAGTTCATCTTGATGAACACATTGCAGCCTTCATCATAGCTTGTGGAGTAATTAGAGTAGAATTTGAAGATGTAGCAGTTAGGATTTTTGTGGAGACACTACAAGGTGTTGCTACAGATTGGTTTTATCATTTGTAGACTCGATTAGTGACTGATTGGAATACTCTCTAATATAATTTTGAAGCCAAATTCAAACCTGCAGAAGATGCACATGCACTTCTGGCTCAACTTACATAGATGAAGAAAGAGCTTATGAGAGACTTCATAGCCAAATTTGACAAACTAAGGAACATAATTCCTATAATAGCTCGACTTACAGCTGAGAATCTCAAATACTTTTTCAATAATTCTCAGTTACCTGAAGTAAGTTTTCTTTTGAGACGTGTTAGTCAAATAGATCTTGCTGCAGCTCAACATTTGGCCACTGAGATAGAAGATGATCTCATTTTAGTAGAGAAGATAAGAAGAGATCCAAATAGAAATAGAGCTTCATCATCTTCTGAATATTCATCTACAAGCACCACAGATCCAATGGTGAAAAAATTGGCAAATGAGTTACTTGCTCTCAAAAAGCAAATGGCTCAAGGAATGTCTTTTACTCCTTCATACATAAGGACATTCCCAAATCAGTCATATCAGGGCAATGCTGCCAAGAATCAAGGGCAACAGAATTGCCTTCCTCCCCCACAAGGGAAACTTGCTCTAGAAGCTCCTCCAACTAATTCAGCAATGGGATATCTTGAAATAGAATCAAATTTCTCTTTTCAGCCTGAATTGAATAAAAAAAATGACACTAATCTCCTTGAAGACAATCAAGAAGAATCAGTTGACGATTTCCACATTGGTTTTTTGAACTACCAAGATGAACTCAGAAGTAAAGGAGAAGATTTTGATGGATCATATGCAGTGTTTACTAGGTTCAAGAACTAATCAGTCCAATAAGCTGATAAAGGGAAGACAAAAGAGCAACTGCAACCAACAGTCACGATTTCTAAGCGTGGAACCATTCTACCTTTTTAGTCAAAGGATCTGGTAATCACCCAAAAGGCAAATACATCAATTTCATCTTCCCCTTCTACTTCAAATTCGTAAACCAGCCCACCTCCTACCCCTCTTATAACTCAAAAAGTTAAAGCACCTTTCTCTGTACCTAGCTCAATTCAGCTATTTGACATAATTGATCATGTTAAAAAGACAAAAATTCAAATGTCTGAGTTTGAATATTTGCAGTCTAATCCTGATCAATTGGATAAGCTGATCCAATATGTCAAGAACCAAACCGTCCCTACAGAACAAAAGGCTAAAAAAGTAACTCTTGATTCTCTAAAGAACACGCCTATTCCAAATAATCTAGGCATTACTCCCCCAACTGTTCTTGAAAAAATAGAACCTTTTTATTTTTCCCTGTTAATTAATGGCCACAAGCTGAGTAACTGTATTATAGACTCAGGTGCATCTGATAATGTCATGCCTGCTAAAGTAGTTAAATCTCTTGGTCTCACACTGACCAATATATTTGAGAGATGTTTCTCCATGGAGAACAAGCAAGTACCATTGTTGAGGCAAATCAAAGATGCCCAATTTGCATTTGCAGCTTTTTCAGATAAGAGAATCAAGATGATTGTCTTGGTGGCTGACGTTTCAGCATCTTATGGTATTTTGCTTGGACAAAATTTTTACAAGGACGTGGGAGGAGAACTAAGCATGGATCTATTTGAGGCAAGGATCCCTATACAAGGCGTAATGAAAAGGTTGCTCTCTGAAAAGGAAGCAAAATATGTGGTCACCTAGACATCAGCTGAAGCTCAAATTCTTTTTGAATCCGCATGTATGGGTAACTATTTTCTATCTATAGATGAAGTGTATGAAACATCTGATATAATTCTTGAAAGGTTCAACTCAAAAATTAGTTCAACTAGAACAACAAAAGAACTAGTAGGCTGCAATACAGATGAAGAAAGATCCTCCATCTCTGATGAAGGAAAGTCTAAAAAAAAAAGTATCAGATAAGATATGAACTTTGGAATTTGATGGTAGTTGTTCCTCTACCGGTTCAGGAGCTGAGATTGTATTGATATCTTCTCAAAGAGATATATTTCTTTCATCTTACAAACTAGAATTTAGCAACACTAACAATACAGTTGAATACGAATCTCTATTGCTTGGCATGAAGGTTACTCAAGACAAAGGCATCAAGTTTTTTCATGCCAAAGGGGATGTTGAATTAATGGTTTGTCAAGTGAGGAACTTATACCAAACTAAGAATGAAAGATTACGCCACTACCGTAACTTGGTTTGAGACCAAATTGAAAGCTTTGATGCTTTCAACATTTTTGCCATACCCAGAGAGTCTAATGACAACGTTGATGCACTTGCTGTTTCAAAAACTCTCTTAGTTCTTCATTCAAATTTCAAAAAAGATAGGTATACTATTGAGCTGGTCTATAGACCAAGTGTTCCTGACAATGCTGATTATTGGCAAGTATTCAATGATGACCATCAAATCATTGCCTTCTTGGAATGAAAAGACAATTTTGAACAACTACGTTTTGAAGGCAGTGAACCTCAGAATAATGAATCAACCTTTGAATCTAATTCAAATATAAATGAAGAATTCTTACAGATAAAAGAAAACAAAATTCAAAAAGGCCTGGTTTCTCTTGAGAAGTTGTTTGACAAGCATGATAGATTCATCAAACAACAACAAACAGACTCAAGTTTCTCTCAGGGATTCAATCAAATAAATCTAACCACTAAAGAAAATCTCAAGATGGTCAATATTGATAAGTGTCACACCTTTGAAGAAAGATTCAAGTTCACCACTTTGCTCCATCAATACATGGATGTCTTAGCATATTCTTATGAAGACCTGAAGTCTCTCAGACCTGATGAAATCCACCATGACATTCCCCTCAAGGCTAATTCAATGCCATACAAGCAAAAATCCAGACAGTATAATCTAAAAATATCAGGTACTATTATGTCTGAGATACAAAAAATGTTAAATGATAGAATCATCTTCCCAGTCCATCATTCCACATAGATTGCAAACATAGTGCCTGTAAGGAAGAAGAATGGCAAAATTTGCATTTGTGTAGATTTTAAAAATCTAAATCAAGCATCTTTGAAAGATAATTATCTTTTGCCAATTATGGATCAAGTGCTTCAAACAGTAACAAGTTCAGAGATTTTATCAATGCTGGATGACTTCTCAAGATATAATCAAGTTGAAGTTGGTAAAGTAGACCAACATAAGACTGCATTCACCACACCTTAGGGTACATTTGCATATAAAAGAATGCTTTTTGACTTGATAAATGCTGGTGATACCTTTCAGAGAGCAATAGATTTGGCTTTCAAAGATGAGATTGGTAAATTTATAGTGGTATACCTTGATGACTTGACTGTCTTTTCAAAGCATCGATCTGATCATGTAAGCCACTTACAACAAGTGATAGAGCGCTGCCGCCAGAATGGTATTTCCTTGAACCCCAAGAAGTCTATTTTTGGAGTAACAGAAGAGAAACTCTTTGGACACATTATGTCCAAAAAAGGCATAAAGATTGACTCAGACAGAGTCAAGTCTATTCAAGAGCTTAATTTGCCTACAAGCAAGAATGTTATTCATTCTTTCTTTGAAAAGGTGAATTTTTTACAGAGATTCATCCATAAATTTGCTGAAAAGACTAGACACATTGTGAACATGATGAAAGAGAAGACCATCTTCAGGTGGACTAAAAAAAGCAAGTCAGCATTTCAAGATATCAAGACCACCATTGCTCACGCCCCTACCTTGGTTTGTCCAGATTAAAACAAAAATTTCATCATATACAGCTATGCATCTGAACACACTCTTTCAACAATTCTTGTTCAATAAGACAAGGATTGTATGGAAACTCCTATCTCTTTCATGAGTTGCCCTCTCAAAACCCATGAGATGAAGTATTCAAATGTAGAGAGGCATGCTTATGAGTTGGTGAAAGCAGTCAAACATTTCTGCTGCTATATTCTGAATTCACACACTACTGCCTTAGTTCCTGACACTACAGTCAAGTCTATATTAACTCAGCAAGAGTTTGGCACGAAAAGAGGTAATTAAACTGCAAAGATCCAAGAGTTTGATCTAGACATCAAGTCGACAAAGTTGGTCAGGGGTAAAGGTCTGTGCCAATTAATTGTTGACAATAAGCTAGAAGACACACAGTGTGAAAAAATTGAAGTGGAAGATACTCTAACAGTCCTTTTTGTCTCTACTACCAATGAGTGGTATTCAGGTATCGCTCATTTCCTTACTTATAGTGAATGCCTTGCTCATTTGTCTTATAAAGAAAGGAGGACTATCAAGTTGAAAGCTGCCAATTTTGTCCTTTCAGACAACGGTTTGTACAAGAGAAGCATAGATGGAGTATTCTTTCGCTGTGTAGACAAAGAACAACAAAGCCAGCTTTTAAAATCTTTCGACAATCTAGCTTGTGGAGGACATTTTTTTGCTCTTGTGATTGCTCACAAGATTCTGCGAGCCAGATATTACTGGCCAACTCTTTTTCAAGATGCACATAAGTGGGTGAGAAAATGTGAACTCTGTCAGCAATTTGTTGGAAGACCCAAGTTAGCTACTATGCCTCTCAAGCCGGTGATCATAGAAGAACCTTTCCAACAATGGGGGATTGATTTTATTGAGAAAATAAACCTATCTTCAAGTGCTGGACATGATTATGTCCTTACAGTAATTGACTATTTCACCAAATGGGTAGAAGCAATACCAACTAAGCATGTTACTTTAGAAGTTGTATGCAACTTTCTCAAAAAAAAATCATTTCTAGGTTTGGAGTTATAATCAAAATTGTTACTGACAATGCAACTTGTTTCACCTCCCAAGATATTACACAATTATATTTCCATTATGGAATTATACTCTCTCATTCTTCTGATAATTTTCTACAAGATAATGGACAAGCTAAATCTAGCAATAAGAACCTGGTAACTATCATCAAGAAGCTAGCAGATGACAATAAAAAAACATGGCATAAAGCATTGGTTGATGCACTATGGGTAGACAGAATCACACCAAAGAGGGTAATTGGTATGTCTCTTTTTCAACTTCTTTATGGTATCAATGTTGAGATACCAATTACCTTAGAATTGCCAGCCTTGAAATTGGCAAAGGCAATTGAAGATTAGACATATGAAAGCTCTCTTGATAAAAGAATCATGTGCATGACTGAGCTGGAGGAACAGAGAACCATGGTGGTGGACAGAATTGTTGTTCATCAAAGTTTGGTAAAGAAGCTCTTTGACCAGAAGGCCAAAAATCATGATTTCCAGATTGGGGATCAAGTCTTGCTGTGGGACAAAAGGAGAGAACCAAAGGGGATGCATGGAAAGTTTGACTCCCTTTGGAGATGCCCATTTATAATTCATCAACACGTTGGTGAAAACAACTTTTTATTGAAATATCAAGATGGCACACTCTTTTTTTTGCCTCACAATGGGCAGCATCTGAAACACTTCAACTCTTGAAGTATCAGATCATTGCATCTGTATATATGTATATTTATACAATTTTTAATTATGTTTTGTTTTGTTTATTTCTATTTTTGATGCCTTTCATTTCTGGGTAGCATGACTCCGTAGCCTAATGGTACACATGAAGACACTGGAGATTTTTGGATTCTACTCCCTTCAATTCTTTTTGCAATTGATAGAAGTTCCCAACTAGAGCCAGCTGTTGTCTCCCAAAAAAATCACTCATTTTTGGGACAACATTTGAACTATTTTGGTCCTACAGACCAAAATTGTCTCTTCCCTTTTCAAAATTTGTCCTGAGCATTCAAATTCCTCATTTTTCAAGCTTCTCAAAAATCTACGGACTCTGCAGGCTAGAATCTACAGACTCTATAGGCTAGTATCCATGGACTCTGCATGCTAGAATCTACGGACTTTGCAGGCTTGAATCTACGGACTCAACAGGAAGAAAAATCTATGGACTCTACAGGCCAAGTTCAATGGGCTCCATTGGTTGATTTCTATGAACTCTTTCAAGGTTAAAGAAAACTACTAACTTGGTTTCTACGAACTCAGCAGGCAGGTTCATTTCTACCGGTTCAAAGACTTCTACAGGTGGGTTCAACCAAAAGAATTAGTTTCTAACACTTGGTCATTTTTGAGATTGGTTCAATGCCTTAGTTCAATCAAAAATCTCCATTGGCAAGCATCTAAGCAAAGAAGGCTTGAACCGTTGAACCATTGAACCACTTTGGTTCAAAGGTTCAACGAGTTCAAAATTCAAAAGGTTGAACCATCTTGGTTCAACGACAGGTTCAATCAAAGGAATGGTTCAATGGCTTGGTTTAACCAAGTAGTTCAACGCTTTTTTTCACTCAGTTGGTTCATCTGATTTGTTTTAATGCTTTGGTTCATCCTTTGGTTCAATCAAATGGTTCAGTGCTTCGGTTCAAGGCTTCATTTGAACTATTGAACCAAAACTTGGTTCAATGTCTAACGGTTCAAAGGCTTGGTTCATTCGATTGGTTCATTCAATTGAACCATCGGCTTGAACCATTTTGGTTCAAAGCTTGGTTCATCGGCTTGGTTCAACCAAGCGGTTCAACGTTTGGTTCAACCAAGTGGTTCATCAACTTGATTCAATGGAGCGGTTCAACGTTTGGTTCAATCAAATGGTTCAACAGCTTGGTTCAACCAAATGGTTCACTCAGATGGTTCAAAGGAGCAGTTCAAATGCAAAAGTTCAAAGAGCCTCCCGAAGGACAAAGTGACCTTGCGGAGGGCACTTGGATGACAAAAGTACCCTTCAGAAGGGTCATTTTCAAAGAAGCCTCAAAAGGTAAATTCTTTCCGATTTTTGTTTGAGCCAGCCGAAAAAGTCTAAGGCATAATTCCTTCAGACTTTTGTCTGAAGTAATTCCTTCGGAAAAAAAGTCCAAAAGAATTCAGAGAAGGTGCGGGAAGAAAGCCCGAAGAAATAACCAATGCAAACAGACGAAATAATTTCGCAGACTTTTTGTTCGTGGGAAATTTCTGTGGACTTTTTGTCTGCGAGAAATGTTCGCAGACTTTTTGTCTGCGGGAATTTGCCCGAGGAAAATGCCCGCGGAAACAGTCTGCAGGAAAGCCGTGAAAGGCCACTGAAGGACTCCGAAGGGCAAGTGCCCTTGTGGGGGACTCTCAACTACCAACTTAAAGGACACTCCCAGAAGCCGAAGGGTCATCTTCCCTTTGGGAAGATGCCAAACAGAAAAGTCGAAGAAGGACCAAGGGGTGATGCGCTCGAAGATGTCAAATTCAAGACAGCAAACTAGCCATTAAAAACATAGTGACGGGCACATGAACGTCAATTTCAAAGCTCATAAAATAGCCGTTGATCCTTGTAATCTACAAAACTGAATGCATTCACAGGATTTAAGGCCAAGACCAGCAGAAAGCGACTAAAAGACATAACAACAAATTTAATCCAGGACTCGATTCAATTACCTAGAAAAGGAGGAACGATGAAGGAAGGATCGGATCACCAGGTGGACATTGAAAGTTTCAAACTTTCAATAGCGTGACTTGTTTCTCTGCATTGAGAAAAACAAATGGGTAGATGCCCCTAATTTCTAGCCTATCTTCCTAACAGTTTTCAATGCAACATGATGTGTTACTATTCCCGAGTCCTTCTTGAAGTGGCTATATAAGGGACTCTCTTTTATTGTAAATTCATCTCTTTTTGACAATCAGAATGAAACTCTGCCCAATTTGAAAGGCACTTCTAAGACTTTGAGCTTAGTTTGTTGATCATATTTTGTTATTAGAATAAGAAAGCAAGTGATTTTTCAGACTTTGTGCTGTGATATCTTTGTTGTTGAGGAAACTGTTCTTATGTCTTTTTCCTTAATATATCTTCTATTCCTTTAATTCAACAAGCAGAATTAGTGACAGCAGTCAAGAAGGTGTCCTGAAGAATCAACTGTGGAGAGACTTTGTGCCCCCATAATTTCCTTTAGTGTGTTTTCTTTTCATTTCTGTGTAAAGGAATTTGGGACGACTTTGTGCCCTCATTGTCCTTCGTATCTTACTCTTGAACAATTCAAGTGGAGACTTTGTGCTACATTTCGATTTGTTGGTTATTACATCTTTTGCTACATTTTGTTGTTACTACCAGGAGTATTCTTGTGGTTTGCTGAGTAGTACTTCTGAAAGAAGAGGAGTGCTTTCTGTCATTTCCCTTGAGTTTTTCCTTTGATCCGCACACATCATCTCTGAAGAAAGAGAGATGGATGGTTTGTCCTACCCTTGAGTATTATTTTCTATATATATATATATAGAAAATAATACTCAAGGGTAGGACAAACCATCCATCTCTCTTTCTTCAGAGATGATGTGTGCGGATCAAAGGAAAAACATACCTGTATATATATATATATATATATATATATATATATATATATATATATCATACCTATAGGGAATCTCCCCTTGATGAGAGGAGAGATCAGTCTCCTTCTGATGTGGTAAACCTACACATTTGGATGACTAATCTTCCTACTTTCGCTGATCAGACCTATTTTGTTTATCAGTACATTGATCGACAAAATATTCAACCAACACCATCAACCATGACATACACCATCGATTGATTTACTATTTCCCCACGACATAGGTTAAAACTGGCCCAACTTCATTAGCAACTTCAAACACTATCAACCAGCTTAAATCATCATTATTGTTATACTATATCGACTTGGTTGATATCATTCAAACCACATGATGATTTTTCTCTAGGCCATAATAAATTCCCATTATACTATGAGCTTTGAATGGGACATGTATACACATAATTTTTTTTTAAACGTATCATTTACTGATGCTTTCTCTCTTACATCAACCTATCAATTTTCAATCTCTCTGAGTGTACACCTTAAAGGGTGCATCGAGTAAGGGGTGGGTAGGTCATTGGTGCTTTACAAGATGTATTATTACCTATTTATTAGTCCTACATCTGTTTTAGCTTCCTCATATTTGATCCCCTAAGATTACCCTTCCATATTACATCCTCTATTTATATCAAGACCTATAATTTCCTACTATATCTACTTATTTGATGTAGTCTTATATGTCATTCGTCCCTTCCCAACTACATCAAACATATCGATGCAGTTTTGAATGTTCTAGTGAAAGATTCATAACTAGGTCAACCTAGATGACGTAGTTCAAGGTTAGTTAGCTCATTTAAGATTAAATCAAGATGGAAAATATCATTAACTTAATATTTAGGAGGGAATTAAATCATTCACCACTATAAATACAAGTCACCATTTCATTCCAAGGGTGAGGAACATTCATTTTCACATTGTTATTTCTTGCACTTCTGCCCTAAGTCTACATTTGGAGAAGTTATTGCTTAAATCTTATCTTGAAGGAAAACTTATCTTGTGGAGTCTTGAATGCAATAGGATGAGTCCTTTTAGCCTAGAACTTGATTCAACTTTTAAGATCCTTATAACCACAACAATCTCTTACAAAGCACCATTGGCCAAAGGGGAGATTGAGCCTCGATAGGTCTTGTTCAAAGTATATTTTAACCTGATCTATTTCTTTTGTTAGATGGAAGTTGAATAATTGCTTGGTTAATGAATTCATGTGTCTTTTTTAAAACTTTCTCTACACTTATACTTGTGTGGTTATAGGATTGCTTGAACATGCCATTTATCCACCTTAAGTATCCTAGGCCCCAATTTTCCTACCATGGCCATTAGGAACATGGTGAAACTTCAATCCCTACTACAAATACTGAGTTCAAGTATGGAATCAAGCTTCTCAAAAGTCTAAAAGAAATGACATACGGTATTGAACATAATAATTGTCTTAGTCAAGCTTAGCACGATCCCCTGACAAGCATCATAAATATTATGATCAATCAAAACAATGAAATTAGGGAGAATCAAAAGGAAACATTTGGCTATATTACTAGAACGTGGAACGCTTTTATTGCACATTACAATCTTCTAGATATTGTGAATGACAATATCAACTACATTCAAAATCACAATGAGAACAATTTAAAAGAAACTAAACTCCACACTCAAATTTGATTGCAGTTTATCTCAACACAAACAAAATTGATACTATAAACAATACCATTATCGTCATGGTTGAGGATTCAACAATTATCAAACTTTGTATCTAACAATAGCTTTGTATTCAAAATGAAACTCCAAATCTATTCAACTGTCTTAATTAAGTGAATGAAGAAAAAGATGAACACTAATCAATTTCGATTGTATTTATCTCTTATCAAAACTCTCACCCAAATTACTAATAAGTTCAAGTCATTATATTTTTATTATATACCCAAATTACTAATAAATTTAAGTCGATATTTTCTTTAATCTCTAATTCTTACACATTCTATACCCTTTATACCTCACTTTTCAAATTTTCAATAAACTTTTTATTTATTTTATCTAGAAAAAATAATTTTAAAAATAAAAATGACTATTGTCACTAAAAGTATCCTCCAAACTTTTAAACCTCTAACCTCTATGCAGACTTAAAAATTAACCTTACTAAAATGGAGACACACGTTTCAAATCAAGATTCCATGTTTTGGAGTTCATCGAAAATATGGACCACCCCTTAATTATAGAGTAGGACCCCACCATAGCCTAAAAATATAAAAACGTGACTATAAAAACCTTTAAAGATAAAAAGATAAGGATCTCGATATAAAACATCTTCAATACTTTTCTTGGACTTTTTTCCCGCAATAAAAATAAATTTAACAATAAAACCCAATTCATATTATTTATAAGAATTTTGCTTAAAATAAATATATTTAATTCACAAAGAATAAATAGTAAATCAACATATTTTATGGAGATGATGGTGTAGTAATAATTAGGTGTTTATGGTAACAAGAGATTTAGATTTAGATTTTATTTCGGGATGATATAATTTATTGTTAATGAACAATTCATTAATAAGTTGTATAATAAAATAATTTAAAAAAATTATAATTTTTAATATAAAAAATTAATTAGTTGATGAGATGTAGGTGAATTATTTTAAAGGTTTAGTTGTGCCCAGTATTATCTAAGATTAAATTTTGATGAATTGGTAGGTTAGTTGTAATAGTTGATGATATTAGTATGACTGATAATAATTATATATTATTTATTAGGAGATTTGGGTCTCTCTTTTATATCTCAAATTGGTTTGTCGCTGCCTTTTTTAGTTTATAATTTTGGATGTTTTAAAAACGTTTTTCTTTATTTCATAGTTTTGAACACTGTAAAAAACATTCAAATCCAACTCTATAAAATATATATCTCTATTTCATAGTTTTGAACACTGTAAAAAACATTAAAATCCAATTCTATAAAATATATATTTGATCTTCTATTTCTAATTGGTTAAATGTTTTTTGATAGAATAAGAAAGAATATATCATCATCTACAAAACTAGAAAAATAAAAGTCATAATAGAAAGCACTCTGTTCTAATTGGTGAAGATGATGGTTATTTATATCCATCCATCAAGGTAAAAATCCCTCTATATATTTATATAAAGAATCAAACAAATTAAGGTTAGAATTGTACGCCTGATAAATTTGACGGTATTTTCAGAAATATGACACAGAAAAAGTCACCAATATAAGATCCACAGATGCGTAATAGGAATCAATTAAATAGAAGTGAATTCCTCAAAATAATAATAAAATTGTGTAAGAATTTTTCAATCTCTGGTTAGGTTCACACTCCAGGAACCATCATCAGGGTTTCTCTCTTCCTAAAATGATTGTAATCATCTCTGCAATAATTTAGACTGCCAAAATATTTAAGACTTTCTCAACAGAGAAGGATAGAAGGATTGTTATTGGAAACAAGCCACAAATAAGAATGTATCAGAACACTAAATGTATTTGTGATACACAGCTTAATCATTGTAAAATCTTTGTTATAACTATACAAGTAGTACAGGCAGATTAGTTTTGGGCCAGGCATCTCTGCAGTTTCAGCAAGGGAAAGACCAGACAACCGTACCTGGATTCCAGGATGGTTAAAAATAGAGAATAACTATTAACTATATATGGTAAGAAAATCCTTTACAACACCACATGCTGTAAAACCCCCACCTTGTTTACAAAAAATAAAAGAAAAACGAAAAAAAAAATCTGATATTATAATTGCTTGGTGTTTTTGCAGGGTGAATCCAATTTCTCCATGGATTTTGAGCTTTTGTAATATTTTTTCACATAGAAATTCACAAACAGCATCACCAGCGCAGCATTCAGAAAGGCATTAAAAAGCCAGGCGCCCATTCCATTACACCCTTCTTCCCTCCTGAAATGCAACCCTAAAAGCCCAATATATGCCATCACAGTAAACCCTAAGTGCGCCATCTGCAACCTGGCCGCCACAACCTTAGACTTATACGGCAGCCCCATGTTCCTCCACAGAAAATACGAATACATTACGGCGTAGACTAGCGTATTCGCCAGTATCCCCACGATCTGCATCGATTGCGAAAATTCCAGCCACACGAAACACATACACACCACCATCACATGATGAAACACATGCAGAAATGTCAGCGGCTTCTTCCGCAGGATCCATATGACCGTCTCGAAGAGCTGGTGATACTTCGTCAGGTAAAAAATATAAGACCAGAAGAATACGCGTCCGGAGGAGCGCGTGCCCAGCGGGAAACACATTATCCACTCCGCCGCGGTCTTCTTCGATCTCTGCCAAATCCACCGCGTTTCCCTAATTTCCACCGCCGTCGCCTCCAGACATCCGACGAAAATAGCCAGGGACACCAAAACGACACAGAGATTGTGTATTGCAGGAATCGGCCCCAAAGGTAGCGGTCTTTTTCTGTGCAGAAGGAGAAGCTTCAGTAACAGAATCAGAAGCAGATAGGAAACGATGGCCACCACTAAAAATAGCCAGGTTGAGCCCCAGGCGTGATGATCCCACCGGAAATGAGCCACCATCGGCTGCTCCGCCAGCCAATACCTCAAACTGCCCCTGAAATCCATCATTTCATCCCTCGCCTCAGAAGTCTCAGGATCGAAACCGACAGAGCAGCACAATTACCGCAAGAAGCCCGTTACAGTTCATACCGCCATGTCTGCGAGAATATTGTGCAGGATTTCTTTGTTCAGGCCTTCTGATCCGTCGGCAGTTGCGCGATGATTGGTGGCAGGGGTTAGAATAAGATATCCTCCCGGCCGGACAATATTTTTCCCGTGGGTCCGATAGACTTGACCGGGCACTCGGCGCCTTCCGTTGGTTCGGTCGTTTGAATTTGTTCGTGGACGTCGGCTCCGTGGATTGCTGCTAGGGTTTCGTCGTTTACCGGAGAGTTACTTCCGTTCACCGTGATTGACTGTTCGCTGGGGTTTTTATTAATGGCGAAATGGCTTTTATATATTTCGTCCAGGGTGGTGAGTCAGTCGTGGTCGGCAGATATTTTCAAAGCTCAATGCGGGTGGTCGGAATTTGAAACGACCGGCCGGCGGTCATCTTTGCGATTTGATTGGGAGACTTTTTGGAAAGTTTAAAAAAAAAAAAATTCTTTTCTATGGGTTTGTTTTTTAATGTTATTTTCGGTTGATAAGTGAGCTGTTTTCTACTTATTTTTATATTTTTTTAATTAGAAAGTAGTTATCATATTTATTAATAAAAACTTGTAAAGATTAGTACACAAGGTTGTTTACAATAAAAAGATGGTTGGTGGCTCGACAAATAAGAATATTGTTTAAGTTGTTTTAAATGTGTAAGTTATATTGAAAGGGATCTAATTTATTTTGTAAAGTAGTGTTTTTTAAATCGAAAGAGTGTAAATCTCCTCACTCAAAATAACGAGTGTTAATCTCTGTGACTTTTTATGCACAAAGTATAAAGCAACAATATTCAAATATTTATGGTCAAGTCAACAATATAAAATGAGGTGGTTTGTTCTTTTAGATGGCGTGAAAATGTGTTGTGCGAGGAGGATACATTTCATTTCATGGTGAGCTTGAGCAATGGCGAAGTGGTGGGGAAGGGCAAGGCCACACAGAACATGAAAGCGGTGAAAGATTTCAAGTTGAGTTGGGTGTTAATGGTGAGGGGCAATGATAAGGTATTTGAAGAAGTTCAGGTATATACAAGTGCAAAGTTTAGTGACATGTCACGTTTGTCAATGCAATTTATAGATTCCTCCGACCTATTTTAGTGACCCAATACATGATTGAAACACATGTCATATGAATGAAATCAGATGCCAAGAATTGAATGGGCCTTCTAAATATTTACAGAATGCACCACATGTCAATTTATATGAGTCTAAAACTAATTAGATAAAAAATATGATTATTTTAACTATATAAAGCCAACTTAAACGACTCTAAAACCGATTAGACGAAAAATGGAAAGGCTTCATCAATAAAAGGTGCCTCCTATATAATCTATTCTACCAATGTAACATGCCATATGAAAATAGATATTGATACAAATATTTCTAAGTGTTTTATATGTTCATTTTCAGTAACACTGACAACATCCATTGCATTCATAATAGAAGTGCTCATTTGTATGTATTCAGTGAATGGAGGGAAGGCAAAATTGTTACCAAGACCACAAGTGCTGCGAATTTTGGGTAGTTTGTTCGCCTTGAGTTCAAATCCCCACCAATCTTTGCATAATCTCTCCAAGCGCAATGGCAATCTGATGTATTTCAAAATAGGCACTGACCTAACTTTTATAGCTTCCCTTGCGGAGGATGTAACTGTCATATTGAAGACTTCAGATTCCAATATATGTAACATAATGTTGAATGGTAGAGTTGTGGTAGATGTATTCTTATACAATATAAATGATATTACATGGTCCTCCAAATAGACAATGTTGTGACAATAATGCATAGGATACTATTAATGACAATAATGCATAGGATACTATTAATGACAATAATGCATAAGATACTATTAATGGTTTTAAGTACTAATGTCCAACAATGCCAACATAAAATCTAACAACTACAAATGTTTTGTGTAGAAAGGATTATAAAAAAAGTTAGTCAAACATTAATCAATAAATCATGAAAAATGCACTAAAGACATAACAAAACTTAGCCTATCTATTCATGTGGGAATTACAAAGGATAGCAAGAAACAAATCAAAGAAAGCAACATCATATTACCTTTCCAAATGGATTCACCATACCAATGCGGCTCAAAAGCATGTTCTCCCTTGATCAAGAGCTCTTGTCTTCAACAACAATGGTGGCCACCTCCTCCATTATCTCAATAACTCCAGAAAACCTAGGCTCATGATTTAGAATTACTAAACTAGCCTATCAATGAAGCTTGTAACTAAAATTAATGGTCAAATGCAAAGGATTGTGAAGACAATTCAGCATAATAACTTTGCACAAATCAAGCTTAAAAATGATGTCCATGGCCTCTCTATTATAGATTTTTGAGATTGGTCAGGATCAACCATGACCGTCCATCTCAAGATTGAGATGTATGGTCATGGATTAACTGAATTATGTAATTAAAATCCATAATTATCCTTATCGTGACCTTGGAAGATAGGGCATTGAAGAGGCATGAGAGGCATTAACTAGGCATGGGTGCTCCATAATACTGATATTTGTGGCATTTATGGCCTATGGATGTCTTCCCAAGAAATGATGTCACTTGATGATGCAATTAATATAAATCAATTTCCAAAAATAAATATTCAACAACTCTCATAAAAAATCCACTTAAGCTCTTGATTTGGATTAATTAGCCTTAAACAAGGCTAATCAACATTTGTGCAATTATTTGGAAATTGGCCCTCAATTAATCAAAATGGTCAGAAAGTCATATTAATGAGTTGTAATTTGACTCGAGAAGAATTAGAAGGTGATGTTAAATGCACTGAAACCATATTTCTATTTAGGATGTTTTCAACATAAAATAGCAAAGGTATGTGACGTGTACTAATGAGTTAGAATAAAAGAGTGATCTAGAGCACAAAAAGGTGAAATCATTATTTTGACTCGAAATAAATTGATCAAAGTTAGCTGGCCCATAAATTGCATTGCCCCATTTAGGGATAATTTGACCTAAATTGGCACTTGTAAATGACAAGTTCAAACTATTTAGGGTGTTTTATAGATTTTGGCTTAAAATGTGCATTTGAGTGCAATTTGAGTAAGATTGACAATTTCAACACAAATAGTGTTAGGAATTGGATGTCTACATTTTACCCTTATTTGAGAAGGCATAGTGAGACATTCAGGCGAAACAACATCTTTTCAAAGAAAAGAGTTGTCAAGAAGAAATTGAAACAGACCCATGATGCCCCCTCGAGAGGACATACTAGGATGAAAGAGAAGGATGGACTCTCGAAAAGAAAGAGAAAGTGAGAGGTTAACCCATGGAATAGATCATATCCAAATGAGTTAATGCTTGCACAGATGATTACCATCAATGATCAAAATATAATTAGAAGTATAATAGGCTCCAATAGATAAGGGGAATGGGAAAGATACAATTCATAAATGTAAGGGACACACTTTAAATGTACCCAATTTGAGAGTACAAGTTGCACGTTTATGACATTGATTAATCCTGAGACAAGTTGCACACTAAAATATTGCCATCATGGGCTTTAATGTGGAGAGCTTAGAATTAAAGGAAAAGAGAGAACATTCTACTTCAGGAAGGGAAGCACCACTAAAATGGGGTCTCCAAAGAGAAGATAATAAGAAGTGCCCCAATAGAGTAGATGTGATCGTGATAAAATAGTTTTACCCTAGTAGAGTTAATTTTGATCATTGATAAACAATAAATAATGGTTTACCCCTATAGAGATAATTTGATTTTGACGTTGTTTAGATGATGTGCCCTAGCATGGGTAATTAACAAGCAAAATAACTCAAGGATATAACCCAAAATATCGGTTAAAGTGAGCATGTGCAAATGTACATGCGATGGTGTAGTAGCTTAGAAAGATGTATAAAACCAAGCATATGAGAAAGCACAAAGTGATGAGAGAAATCAAAATAAGAATGGAGATGGTTGAGCTGACCTCAATAGAAATTAAGTGCTACCTACATAGTTCCATGGACTCATGTTCCAACATGAACTTCAGGCCACTGTAGTTCACCCATGTTTGGGAGAGAATGGAATGAGGAATGATGAAAACTAACCAAGAATTGATTAGAATCACAATGTATGCAAAGAGATGCACGTCTAAGCATAGAGTTGAGTGTTAAAATACATGTTACCTAGATGCTTAATTCCATATCATGAGCCTAGGTTTTGCAAAGTGTTTTTTGAAAATCGTTCATCAGAGCTGATGTTGATGTTAAAACTTTGAGACCTAGGCACAACGTGCTTGCTATAGAAAAATAAATTAGGCATCATAAGTATAAATGACTTAGAATGACATAATATTCCAATTGCACTAAGCCGATTTAAATGCGAATTCTTATAACTAAGGATAATGGTAAAATAATGATCAAAACTAGTTACAACTATTTATATTTAAACAAAAAAACAAAGACAAAAAAAGATAAATATAAATGAACCTAACTGGAAATCAATATATGAACAATCAAGACTTAAGAAGGAACAAAAATGTTTAAAAACAAATAGTAAGAACATCTAAACAACATGAGACCAAAATATGAATAATCAAGATCCATGTGGACCGTCAAGGCATTCTTAATCACAAAAGAGAAAAGGAAAATCAAATAGAAAAATAAGACACCAACAACAATCAAATAAATAAAATGATCCAAGAACAACGTAATAACATATGATCAAGATATAACAATCAAGATCCATGTGAATCATCAAGATGTTTTGAAACACAAAAGAGATAAGCAAAAACGTAAAGAGAAACACAAGACTAAAATGAGACAAGAAGTAATAAAAAGAGAAAAGGAGAATAAATAAAAGGAGAGGTATGAAAGCACAACAAAACACAATAAAACACTAATAAAACTCAAATGAACACACACAAACAAAAATAAAGTTAGTACGGTTTAAAGACAAATATTTATGCATGTGTTGTAGAGGAGTTATTTTCCACCACAACATAACAAAGAACAATGACACAAATATTATTCCCTAATTAAAGAGGAACAATGACAAAAGAAATGAGGGAAGAGAAAAAAAAGGAAGGGGTTGGCTGAGCTGACTCTAGATGTACAAGACAAGTGGACGTTACCTACATAGTTCTATGGATGTATGTTCCAACATGAACTTCAGTCCAAATGTAGTTCTCTCAAGAAATGGGATAGAAAAAAAATGATGATTAGACCAGTATGATTAATGTTATAGAAGAAAGGAAGATATGACAAATAAATGAGAATGATATGGCAAATAAGCTGATGAGATGAGAAAGAATGATCTTGCAAAATGGAAAGTGTGTGGAACAAGATGAATTGGTGTTTCTATGCTTACAAAATGATAAGAATGTAGCATGGTGGAATGGGAATGTACAAATGTACATAAGCATGAGACAATTTTTTGGTTCTTTTATGGATCATGTTCTGATGTTTTTGGTATTTTTAAAATATTTTAAATGTTTCTAGTGTTTTTGGGATAAAATATGTACAAGGTGGGACCACCTAGTCAAAGAGATGCACATATGAGAGTAGAGGTTCCAATAAAACAACTATGCCAGCTACAATGATCCATGCTCGTAAATCAATGAGAGTGAGAATCTTGATATGTCAATTAAAAATAACAAATGTGATATAAAATAATGTGCAGTATGAAGTAACTTGAAACAAGTATCTACATTTACCTATCTATAACAGTGTATCAAAGGTCTAGAACTGAGAAGATGTTTTTGTTCAATTGTCTGAAACTGCATAATACTATCCTGGCTAAACTGCTGCTGAGGATGTTCATAATGTTTACGAGACATAATCAAGATCATAATTGGTCAAGGGATAAAAAGTGTTCAAACTTACAACATGCCCTAGATATAACAAAGAATATGCTTCTCAAAGAGAATAGTGTAGAGTGGGATGAAGAATGTGTTCAGAGTGCCAATGATTCAAAGGCTTCACTATTTGGAATCATGAAGAGTGGACCAGGGTAATATAAATTATGTTCAGGGTAGGATAAAATTACTTCTACACAAGTTGCCCCTAAGTTAGGGGTCATATAGATAATGGTTCAAAGTTGTTCATGCGTAGACCCTCTTAAGGTGTACGATGTTCATTGGCTCTGAAATTTATTCACCATTAGGTCTAGCCAGTCGATATGATCTTGAGCCATAGTTTTCCATGATAATATATGGTCCCAACCAATTAGGTTGAAACTTGCCTTTCTTTTTTGCATTCAACATTCATGTTCTTTTGGTTCTCTTTCAAAACCAAGACGCCAATCTCAAACTCTCAAGGGAGAATGCACTTGTTTTAGATTATTTTCAATCTATTTTGATAGGCCTACAAGTTTTCTAGGGAACAAAATGCTTACCATCAAGAATTCTAGTTCTTGCAGCCGTGAGGCTCTATAGTCTTCATCATCTTCAATGTGCTCCAGTGATATTCTTAATGATGGTATCTCAATCTCGATTGGGATGATAACTTTAGTGCCATAAACAAGGGAGTATGGAGTGGCTCTAGTTAGGGTGTGGTGATTGGTTCTATAATCCCAAAGGGTAGGAATGATCTGGGCAACAATTCAGGTGATGGGTCCACCCTAATTGATGACGAAACTTCTGGGAGCCATAACTTTTCAACTGTAGCTCCAATTAACTCGCCATTTGAACCGTTGGAAAGATAAGAATGATGAGAATGTGATGAGATAGAATTTATATTTTCTCAATGAAGTTTGACCCTTGAAAACCTAATGGAAGTTCCTAAAATTTCAATTTCAGTAATGCAATCTAAAAATAGTAAGTTTCTAAAAATAGTAATTCCTCAAATTCTGTATTTTTGTAAATCGTGAAAGTCAAAGCACTTAATACACCTCAATATTGGTGACCTTCCATATCCTCATCATACCTTCAAAGCATGTATAAATGAAGATGTAACCTGAAATGGAAATCAAACATCTCTTCTCAAAGATAGGCATATGTTTGGGTCTACAAATTTGATCAATAAAACATCTCTTCTTAGAGATAACATTATTTGAATTGTGTTGTTCTTGTTTCTTAAATTATCTTTCAACCAAAGCTTTTGAGTTTTGGATCAGTGGTATTAAAGCAGTTTGTCTTTAGAGTGTATGATCCCAAGGATGAGGACAAATTACAAGAAGCTTGGATAGAAAATAGAACCAACAAACTATCCACCTATTCGCTCCAAATGACTTCAAATGGTGGACAACATTGAGACATCTGATCCTTTCAAGAAAATGGTGAATGAAGCTCTCCAATATTAGTAAGCACAGATGCTACAACAATTCACTCAAATTCTCCAACAAATCTCGATGGAAAATTTTGGCTCCTCATTTGGACCCCCACATCCTTGTAGTGCCTTAACACCCTTCAAGGTTCAGGGGAATTTTGATATCCCTACATTTGAAGGCAAAATCAATGCTGATGCAGTAGAAAATTGGTTGGATCAATTGTCATCTTATTTTTTTGTAAATAAATTCACTGATAAAAAGAATATCACCTTTGCTCTTTTGAAAGAATCATTACCTGTCAAAAATTAGTGGGAAGTGTAGAAAAAGAGATTCAATGTAGATGATATTGGCCTTGAGGTGGAACCTACCTAGAATGATTTCATAGAAGCTATAAAAGAAGAATATTACCCCATTGGAACATATGATGATCTGTATATAGAGTGGCAACAACTTTGACAAGGTAAAGAATAGTCTATTCAAGATTACACTAACATTTTTCATTCTCTATCTGTGAGATTGGGCATCCAAGAAAGTGAGAAACACAAGGTTCTCAAATATCATGGTGGAATACAATGGTACATCTGGGAGAAATGGAAATCTTCAATTTAGAAACCATCGGTGAGGCGTACAAGTTCACAATGAAGATTGAGCAGAAGCATGGAAGAATGAATACAAAGAATCAGCCTTCAAAATGGAAGTGATAAAGAAGGTCAAACACGAGGCCAAAATTAGAAGTAAAAGGAAGGAAAGATTGGGAAGTGGTGTGATTATCACAAATCTGGAACTCACTCCAAAAAAGAATATTAATCCATCAAGTCCTTGCTTTCTGAATCACAATCCTTAACATCTACTGCTCTACCTCATACAGACCCTACAATTAAAGAGGTTGAAGAAGAAATTGTAGATGCTGAGCTCAAAGCCATTGTTGCTTCATCATAGACCCATGAGGAGAGGCTAGATGACAATGAAAGGTTGTTTCACTCTATGTTATGGGTGAAAGGTAAGCCTCTGTATTTCATTCTTGATAGTGGAATTCAAAAGAATTTAATCTCTAATAATATTGTGAAAAGCCTAAATATATCTATGAAGCCTCACCCAAAGCCATACAATATTGGATGTTTGATTCTAGGGAGAAACCTTCGTGTCACCCACCAATGTCTTCTCTCTTATGCAATAAAACCTTTCCAAGATGAGGTCTTATGTGATGTGGTCAATCTATATTTTTGTGATGTACTCTTTGGTCAACCATTCATGTATGATCAAAATGGAATCTATGAATCAAGAACTCAAAGGATCACTCTCACTCTTAGAACACAATGCTACAGGGTACTAGAGGTACCACCTTCTACATCTGTCTCTCTGATTAGTGCTAAGAAATTTGTTCTCATGGTGGTCAAGCCACAAGAATCCAAAAGGGATGATGTTTCAGCCCTGACTACATAAACAACACAACAATAAAAACAAATAGATACCAAGATGAAAAAGTTCATGGCCTTCCATCCATAGATTGATGGTCAGATAGAAATGGTGAACAATCGAGCCCTACAGAGTTTCATAAATCACAGTCCATTCCAAGTATGCATCAAAAATAAAATCAAAGTACAACTACCACACTTGATGACAAATATTGATGTAATTGGGACCATTGATTCTCGAGGAGGGAGGAATGATCCGGGCAACAATTCAGGCGACAATTCAGGTGATGGGTCCACCCCAATTGATGACAGAACTTTTGGGAGCCATAACTTTTGCACCATAGCTCCAATTGACTCACCGTTTGAGCCGTTGGAAAGATAAGAATGAGGAGAACCTGGTGAGATGGAATTGAGATTAGATCAATGAAGTTTGACCCCTAAAAACCCAATGGAAGTGCCCCAAATTTCAATTTTAGTAGTGCAGTCTAAAAATAGTAAGTTTCTAAAAATAGTACTTCCTCAAATTATGTATTGTTATAAATCATAGAAGTTGAACCACTTAATCTCCCTCAAGATTGGTGACCTTCCACATCCTCCTCATACCTTCAAAACTTGTATAAATGAAGATGTAACCCAAAATAGAAATCAAACATCTCTTCTCAGAGATAGGCATATGTTTAGGTTTGCAAATTTGATCAATAAAACATCTCTTCTCAGAGATAACATTATTTGAATTGTGTTGTTCTTGTTTCTTGAATTATCTTTCAACCAAAGCTTTTGAGTTTTGGATAATAGGAAAGAGTTTTAAGTGCCAATTACGTCCAACATCATTGACAATCTTCTTTAAGATGGCTATAATAGTTTTGTTTGATGCCTCAACTTGTCTGTTACCTTGTGTGTTATATGGAGTTGATTTTTTATGCTTGATCTTGAATTTTGCATAAAGATATTTCACATCTTGGTTCACAAAGGATCCACCATTATCAGATATAATACGGGCTAGGATGCCATATCGATATATGATATGGTAATGAATGAATTTGGCTATCTATTTCTTGATAACATAAGTGAGAGGAATGGCCTCAATCCACTTTATAAAATACTCAGTTGCAGTCAAAATGTGCTTATGGCCATCTGAAGATGTCAGGTTAATTTTTTTGATGAGATCGAGACTCCACATTGAGAATGACTAAGGTGTTGTGATCGACTGTAGTGGTAAATAAGGTGCATGTATCAAGTTGTCATGTTGTTGATAAGGAACACACTTCTTTACATAATTATAAGCATCTATCTTCATTTTAGGCCAATAATAGCCTATTTTGAGGAGTTTCTTTGCTAGGACTACACCATTGGTATGGGCCCCACACATTCCTTCATGAACCTCTTTTAGTGCCATCTTGGATTCTCCTAAAGATAAATAATGAAGAAGCGTTTCATCATAGCCTTTATGATAAAGTGTATTTCCAAGGAGAGTATAACATGTTAAATGACGAAGGAATAATTTTTGTTGGTTTTTTGAAATGTTGGCAGGGAATACATGACTATGGAAATAGTTATAAAAATCTTGGTACCATGGTAGCTCAAGTGAGGGATTAGGACCAACAATGGTGCATACCCTCTCTAAATCTATTATAATATGCACTGGCTAAAGAAGATTTTCAATCAGGAAGTGATACTCTTTAGCACTATCATGCATTTGAATCATGGAACCAATTATTGCCATTACGTCGATGGATCTATTATTGACTCTCAAAACTTATTCAAACTATAGAGATTTGAAATGTGTTTTGAGGTTATCAATAATTTGATTGTAAGGAATGAGCTTATCATCTCTTATTTGATATTGGTCAGTGGTCTGATTTATGATTAATTATGAATCTCCATAGACCTTTAATCTTTGAATATCCCACTGTATAGAAAACTAGAACCCTACAACCAATGCCTCATATTTGGCCATATTATTTGTACAATAAAATTATATATGGAATGTTTTGGGGATCAGATCCCCCTGTGGTGTGACCAATAGTATGCCAGCTCTAAATACTCAGGATGTGAAGGATCTATCAAAATAGAGCATTCATTGTTCAAGTTCTTGTGATGCTTGTTCTATCATCATGATAAAATCATCTGGAAAGTCAAACTTTAGAGGTTGAGTGGCCTTAATAGAAGCTTCTACAAGTTGGTCAACAAGTACTTGCCCTTTGATTGCCTTTTGATTCTGGTGCTCAATATCAAACTCACTAAGGATCATAACCCATTTAGCCATGCATGCTTGAAGAGCTACTCTAGATAAGAGGAACTTGAGAGGATCCACCTTGGTGATGATAATAGTTTTGTTATTTAGCATATAATGTCATAATTTTTGAGTGGAAAACACCATAGCTAAACATGCCTTCTTAATAGGTCTATAATTATGTTCATAAGCCACCATTGTGAGGCTTAAATAATAAACAACATGTTCCTTACTATGATCATCATGTTGGGCCAAAAGTACCCCCAGTGCATGTTCTGTGGCTGATATATAAAGAAGTAGTGGCTTTCCCTGTGTTGGTGGTCTTAAGACTGGTGGATTGGCCAAGTATGTTTTAAGCTTTGCAGATTCTATTTGATAATCTTCATCCCATTGAAATATTACCCCTTTCTTTAAGATTTGGGTAAATGGGTGGCACTTATCTACCAAATGAGAATGAACATGTGTATAGATTAAATCTTTCCTTATAGACCTCATAGTTGTTTAAGATTGGTTGGTGGAGGCATTTCCATAATAGCATTGACCTTTGCAGGGTCTACTTTGATCCCTCATTGTGATACAATAAACCCTAGCAATTTCCCTAATGTGACTATGAAGACACATTTCTTAGGATTCAAGCAGACCTTATATTTATGAAGCCTCTCAAATATTCTTCATAGAACATCAAGATGCTCGACTCTTGTTCTTGATTTTGCTAGTATATCATCAACATAATCCTCAACAATGTCATGCATCATGTCATGAAAAATTAAAGTCATTGCACACTGATATGTGGCTCTAACATTCTTCAAACTAAATGGTATGACTTGGTAATAGAATGTCCCCAATAAAATGGTGAACATAGTCTTATGTTGATCTTTAGGGGCTATCTAGATATGATTATAACCAAAAAATCCATCCATTATGGATAACATCTTGTACCCAATAGTTGAGTTGATGATCATGTCAATGTTGGGCAGAGGAAAATCATCTTTGGGGCATGCTTCATTGATATCTTGAAAATCAATACAAATACATATACTCAGGGTCTTTTTTCTCACTGAGACTATGTTGGAAACCCATTCAAAGTAATCCAGTGGTCTAATAAAATTAGCTCCTAACAGCTTTTTTATTTAGGCCTTAACCAAAAGGATGATGAGTGGATGCATCTTTATCAATTTTTGCTTGACTAGTTAAGCATCATGATGAATAACAAGATGATACACAACTAAATCTGGGTCTAATCCTGACATGTCAAAGTATGCCCATGCAAAGATATCTATATAATTCTTAAGAATGGATATAATATGTTCTCATTTTGCTTCAGTAAGGGAAGCTCCAAGATAAATAATTTTTGGATCCTCACAGGTTCCTAAGTTCACTTTTGTTGTGCTCTCGACAAGGAGTATGGATCCATCTTCTAGAATTATAGGAAATGTATCATCATGATCATCTTCCCCTATTATATCTTCTTGTTTTTCCTCCTAAATATTTGGATAGTATGAAGAATCAAAATCTACCTTCTCAGGTAAAGGCCAAGTAGCAAAAGCCTCTAAAAACTAAAGAGTAAGACACTCAAATATTTGATGTTGTTCTGAAGAGATGCTTGTACTAGCTATAGAACTTGGGCTAGATGGACCTTCTGTGTCTTGAGGGGATGGGTGAACTTTCCCACCTAGGAGTGCCAAAAACAAGTTTTCACTCAAAATCTTATATTTTTCTTTACTTATTCCATGATCGACAAGTGCCTCAAAGAGGTTTTCACTCGAAGATACTGATGTTTGTTCTTTATTATGACCAAGAAAGTTTTCCTATTCTCCAAAGTAGGTAGAAGGATCCAATGAAAAATCAAAGCCCTATTTGTGATCACCAATTGGCAATCCATCTCATAGGGCCATGTATTTTGTAATCGATTCATCATTTTGAAAGTCATCTAGGCATATGATTGAATTTTTATAGTCCCAATCTATGAGTTTAGGATGGCAAAGGCATAGGACACAATGAGGCTTTGCTTTAGGATATGAAGCTCCAATGGTAAAGATATAATGTCATTCTTCAAAAAGGGAAGAGCCATTAGGATGGGTTCTTAATTTAGAATGGGAAGATCTAATAGGTGTTCTGGTCAATATGGAATTTGAATCAAATAAATCTGGGTCATCAAGCTCATAGAAAAGGCTATAATGGGACATTGTGTCACTTCTAGGAGTCTTGTCACTAGTCACTATCAAAATTCATGAGGTCATCCTTTGGTGGTTTAAATCTGAGACCATGATTATAATTGACAACTCTAGTTGATAAGGGTTCTAAAATTCCTTGCCCTTGTGGGCCAAGGCCTTTCTCTGTATAGTCAAGATGATCCATTATCCTCTTAAGGATAGGATACTTTGGATTATGAAAATAATCAGCAAGGCCTTTAGAATATAACCAATCTCCCTTGATAAAATCCTCTCAATCTTTCTTTGGTTGATTGCAGGTACAAAACCATAAGAGGTTTTGGTTGTTTCTTCTTTGGATACCAAATCTGACTGGGTCTATTAGGAATCTAGGAAGTTTTATGCTTACCAAATGATTTAGGGGATTTAGGCAATTTTACAATATGGAGGATGCCCTTCAAATGTTATGTGGAAATACCTACATCTTTAATAATAACTTGCTTGGCCAGAGCTTGAAGAAATAGATCAGTTGAAGTGGAGGCTAGATCACCAAGGTTGATATAATTAGATGGATATAGATGAGAAATGATTTCTTTGTTCTTCTTTGTAATGAATTCAAAACTTGGACAATAGTTATAACTATGAAACTCAACTTTAAGATGTTTATAATATCGATAAGGCTATTGATCATGGGAATAATAGCCTTGATCCCATCATTAGGAACTTAAGGCACTACTAAAGAGTGGATAGAACTACCTGTACTTCATGAATCCAAGGATGACCAAGAAGTATGTTATAAGGAAGCTCAATATCCATAATATGGAATAATGTGTGATGAGAAATAGACCTAACCATGACTAGTAACCAAATTATACCAGATGAATCCCTTTTGACATTGTCATAAGCCTTGATTGCAATAATTTCTAGCTAAATGTCTTTATCCATGTAGCCCAATCATTGTACCAATTTAAGAGATATGATGTTCAGCCCTGAACCATAATTAATAAGAACCCTCTTGATCTTATGATTCATAATAATTATTTCAATGTATAGTGGGTTATTATGGTTTGGGCCAAGAATGGACATGTCTTTTTGATCAAATGTAATTTTTTGAAATTAAGACAAATGTCCATCTAGGTTATAAAATTGACTAGGGTTCATATAAGGCATAATATATTCTTTCTAATGGTTGTTCATGATAGTTATATGGACATCATATGTCTGCAAGGGTTCTAATATGGAAATCTGTGCAGGGATTTTATTTAATTATATTGCTACACTATAAGGCTTTTCAATTATGGATTGACCTAATTTAGTCTTTGTTAGCATTGCATTTTACTTTAAAACCATTAGCACAATGTTATCATTGGATTTTATGGAAGAAGTAGGCAAAGGGCCCTGGATGGTAACTCACGAGCATCTAGTTGTGATTACACAACCTAAAAGTGGCAAGGAGATATTATAATTAGAAGAGGAAGGAAAAGGGCCCTAGATGGTGACTCATAGGCATCAAACTATATTGCTACAACCTTGAGTCGATGAGGAGCCTTTAGAAGAAGGGTGATATTATTTAGAACTAGTAACTCGTACAAATGGAGTCGTAACATGATTATGTGAACTCGATGTGGTATTACTAGGGGGAAAGGGTACTACCCCTATAATAATGGGTCCTGTGTTGTGAGGAACATGAGATTATCCATGTGGTTTCATAGTAATAGTGGTAATGTGGGTAGTGGAAATGCACCTCACAATATTATTATAGTCATAAGGCATGTTGTTATAAGCCACATTGTTAGTATGGGCATTATGATCCTGATTATGCTCATTATGATTCTGACCCTATTGTTGGTTTTGATTTTGCCTCTGTCCTTGATTCTGACCATTTTGATGATTTATTGGTAGTGTTAGATCATGTCAAGGAAAGGGGTCTTTGTAGATTCCTATATCTTGATTTATGTCTTGATTAGGGGCCAACTTAATTTCTAATTCACCACTTTCATTAAAGTTCTCAATAATATGTCACAATTAGATGCAATGATATACACTGTGACCAACAACACGATGGAAGTTACACCATTCATTCTCTTCATACCAATCTAGTTTTGGTTGATCTTGAGGAAATGGCCTGATATTGGCCATACAATTAAATTCGTTGCAATGAGCTTTTGTAACACTATTTCAACCAATTCTCCTAACTTGCTAAATACTCTAAAATTGTTATGAAATGTTCTTTATGGAGGTTGTCTCTACAAATTAGGTGGTGGATTTGGGAGATTTAATTATACAATTGGGGGAGGCATAGCCTACACCATTTGTACATGTCTTGTTTTAGTCACCCCATTTCCAACCATGTTCTTATTTTTACTAAAGCCCTTAAGCTTATCTTGCATAATTGTTTAAACTAGTGATTTTGTCTAATTAGATGCTTGACCTTGTGTGAAAATCTTAAAAATACCCTTAGCAATAAAAGCCTTCTCAATCTGCACTCCTTTGTCAATAATTTCTTCAAATGAATTAGCATAAGCTAACCATAGATTATGTGCACCTTCAAGATGCAAGTTTTATACAAAGATATCAACCAACTATTTCTTTGACAAGTTATATTGAAAGTGGCCTGCCAATGCTCTCCATCTTTGTAGATATGTGGAAAAAATTTCACCATCATGCTTCTTGGCTTTGCATAAGTCAACAATGGTTAATTTATGTTCTATGTTATATAAGAAATGGTTAACAATTTTTTTGGACAAGTCATTCCAATCTATAACTGATCCCTTGGGTAGTTTAATTAGCCAATAAAGAGCTTGTTTGACTGAACTTTATGGAAATAGTCATAGTAAGTACTTGCTACTATAAGAAACCTCTTGAAATAAGACAAAGAATGCCTATATGTGCTCATGTGGATCTCCCTTTCCTTTGTATTTGTCAAATTTGGGTGCCTCAAAATGAGGTGGAAAGGGGCTTTGGAGAATAGATAAATAAAATGGATATGGACATATCTCATCGAGTTTGTAATTTTTGACTGTATTATTCATCTCCAATCTTTGAATAATTTCCTTCATAGAATTCCACTCTTACATGTTTAGTGCATTTGTGGATTGAATAAGATGTTATTGGGGTGGAATGTGCCCCTAATTTTGTTGTGTGGGTCTATAGGGAATATATACCTTTTGGTCCATGCTTTGGTTTTGATTTACTCCTTGGGTTGAGAAAATAGGCTGTTGATTCTTGGATTGTAAAACATTCCCTGAATTCAAATGTTTAGTAGCTTGTTGATTTGGGATAGTTTTGTGTTTGTTTACCAATTGATGCGTTGGTTGGAATGAACTAGCCCAATTATCTTGAGGGATTTCTTAAATTCAAACGAAATGTTTGTCTTTTTGATTTTGAAACGTAACAAGAGGTTATTGATGGTTAAATAATGTATGTTCTATGTAAAATGGAACTTTCTGTAATATCTCTTATGACTTTAACTGTTCATTTAGGTTAACTTGATCCACTATGGTTATATTTTCATCAAATGTTTCTTGCATACCTTCAGCCACATTTCCCTATTCTTTTGAATCATCATTGTGAATTAAAGTGGCAACTAATGAGTCAGTTAAGTTAGTAGCAAGTTGATCTGCATATCATTGACTTATTATTTTGATCTTGGCTAGAAGATCTGAATTTGTGGGTTTTGACTCTATTTTTATTTATTTTCCTTTGTTAGAAGAAGGTATGTCTATTATTTAAAAATCTTGTTCTTTCCATCGTTGTTCTCCTTCTCTAACTAAGGTATGAAATTGCTCTATAAGAAAGTTTGAAGGTAGTCTAGCACTTGATTCTATCAACCTGAGAAGTGCTTCATCTTGATCTCCCTGGGGTTGATATTCATTTTAATCATCTTCAGATCTTACTGTTGTGGGGATGCCATAAAAAACAATTGGGTTATCTTAACCATCATAAAATTGCCATCCTCATAGCTAAGGCCATAAGAGGCCCCACTATGAGTGGACCTTTGAGTCAAGTCTAAAAAGAGTTGTTCTCTACGCTTGACTAGATTTAGATCAATGTTTTGCAAACATTTAAATGAGGTATGTGTTGGTTCTTTTAGACAAATAACTAAGGTACCAAAGAGAATATAAAGGAGGCTGGCTTGGAACCATGCACAATTAGAATATTTGGTTCATGAGTTTACTCAACCTTTGGTAAAGTTGGAATAGTATAGATTGGAAGAGGGTAAGGTAACTCAAAGACCTAAGGTGAAAACTAGTACACCAAAGCCTAAATCTTTGTGATACACTTATATTGTAAAAGCTAATTTTAACTTTGACAAGTTAACCCCAAAAAATCAAAGGAAATCTCTTCAGATTATGAAGAAGACAAAATGAACTAAGCAACTCAAGATGTAAAAACATGCATGAATCAATTAATATAAAGCTAGGACCAAATAGGTAGCACAACGTTGCCACATGGTTCTAGTAGGATAAAATATATTCTAAGACTCAAAGAGTGAATGATATGGAAGATGACTTGAGTCCATCAAGATGATAATGTGATTTTGAGTCTAATAAATGGCCCTCAATCCAAATGGAAAATTGAACCCAAGTTAGAACAAGTTTAGTGTGCAAATGGCGAACCCAATTTAACACACCAACCCTTAAACTTAGAAAGGTTAAATTTTGAATGTGGATTATAAATGAGGGACTTAAAAAAATTGGGTAAGTCTAGACTCAATTGGGCAGCATAACTACACCAAAGTTGATGACATGACATAAAGTTTTTGATAATAATTTGAATAAGGAAAAGATGAATTTTCCAATTGGATAGTGTAACACCTCCCTTGCTCAAAAAAATTGAGGACAATAAGTTTTGGTTAAGTTCATTGAGTTAAAAAGTGGTTTTAGACACAAATCAATACCAAGTAAGATAATTACAAAAAACAAACATCTTAAGTCTAAATTACCAAGGTATGGTAAAGTGGGGTCGACTAAACTAGAAAGTTTTCGATCGTTCTAGGGGAATCAATTACACAATGACTTTTATGTCAAACAATGCAAAATAAAAGCATGGAAATTAGGTGTCTATGGCACTTGGCTTGTTGCAAAAATGTCTAGTCCCTTTTTCAACCACTACATCCTACTATTTGTTTAGTGTAGTACGATGTCCAAATGCAAATACGTCTTATGTGCAACTCAGAAGGAGTGGGTGAAGTCAGTGCTGAGAGATGAAACCCCAAGTTAAAGATTCCCTAAAAAACTCATGGAAAGTAATGATGTCCCACTCTAAATCCAAGATATTTAAAAAATAAATGACAATTAGAAACACTTTAGGGTCATTTTTAAGGTCACCTAAACTATGATGAGTTTTTGGGGAACACTTTAGACGACATTCTTTCTAAGCCTTAGACTAGGATTTTTGTAATAGGAATGGTGATTTTGATTCCAAGGGTTCCATAAAGGGGACAAATGGAATAGCATACATGTGGCATCCCTCTCTTTTCCAAACAAGTTCTAACTAAATAATGAAAACAAAAATGACAAGTGTTTTCAATTTTAAGTCCAAATGAAAGATTTGGTGGTGTTCTTTTGACCCCTTGGTCTTAAGTTGTAACTTTGAAAGTCTAACTAACAAAAATTTATTTTAAGCACCTAAATTTTCCATTAATCACTAAAAAAAGTTCTTAGCTCATTTTCAAAGCATGCAAAAGATGGTCTAAAACATGTTTTAAATTTTTTGAAGTCTGTCAGTTACCTGTCTACCCTTAAGGCATCACCCCAAAAGTAAATGTGTTAGATTAGAAACATTCAAAGAGATTTTCAAAATTTTGTGAAAAATATATAAAACTTTAAGCTAAACTAATTTAAAATTCTAAAAATTTGGAATAAATCACATGGTTTTAAAAAATAATAATGAAAAACAGAGTCCAAATGACCCCAAACCAAGCATTTTAAAATAGCCTATTAACTCTCGGGTCTATGTTTTGACAGTGATCACCAATGGTTATACCTAACCATCAACGATTATACTTGACCATCTATGGTTTAAAATGACCATCTATGATTTACTTAACCATAGGTGGTTCCTCTGATCATCGACAGCTACCTGTGTAAACCCATGAAGATAAAATACGACCAAATGAAGTTAGAAAAACATGTAAGAAGAGTTTTAAGCATCCAAATTGAAAAATTTAAGTTGATACTTTCTCTCCTTGATACATGGGATGTGTTTTTCCCACTGTGTGTGCAAAAATGTATAAAATATTACTAATATATTTAGTCAAACATTAGTTAAGAAATCATGAAAAATGCAATAAAGACATAACAAAACTTAGCCTATCGATTCATGTGGGCATTAAAAAAGATAAAAGTTAAAAAATGAAAGAAATAAACATCATATTACATTCACAAATGGATTCACCATACCAATGGGGCTCAAAAGCATGTTCTCTCTTGATCAAGAGCTCTTGTCTTCAACAACAATGGTGGCCACCTCCTCCAATGTCTCAATAACTCTCCACAAAATCTAGGCTCATGATTTGGAATCACTAAAATAGCCTATCAATGAAGCTTGTAACTAAAATTAATGGTCAAATGCAAAGGATTGTGAAGACAATTAAACATAATAACATTGCACAAATCAAGCTTAAACATGATGTCCATGGCTTATCTATTTATAAATTTTTAATATTGGTCAGGATCAACCATGACCATCCATCTCAAGATTGAGATGTGTGGTCATGGATTAATTTAATTATGTAATTAAAATACATAATTATCCTCATCATGAACTTGGAAGAAGGGGAATTAAAGAGATATGAGGGGCATTAACTAGGCATGGGTGACCCATAATCTTGATATTTATGGCATTTATATCCTAGGGATGTCTTCCCAAGAAATGATGTCATCTGATGATGTAGTTAATAAAAATAAATTTACAAAAAGAAATATTCAACAAATCTCATAGAAAATCCACTTAATCTCTTGATTTAGATTAATTATCCTTAAATAATGTTAACCAACATTTGTGTAATTATTTGGAAATTGGCCCTCAATTAATCAAAATGGTTAGAAAGTCATATTACTGAGTTGTAATTTGACTCGAGAAGAATTAGAAGGTGTCGTTAGATGTGATGGAACCACATTTACATTTAGTATGTTTCCAACACAAAATAACTAATGTACATGGTGTTTACTAATGAATTATAATAAAAGAGTGATCTAGAGCACAAAAAGGCGAAATCATCATTTTGACTCGAAATGAATTGATCAAATTTAGCTGGCCCATAAATTGCATTTCTCCATTTAGGAATACTTTGACCTAATTTGGCACTTGTAAATGACAAGTTCAAACCATTTAGGGTGTTTTATGGGTTTTAGCCTAAAATGTGCATTTGAGTGCAATTCAAGTAAGATCGACAATTTCAACACAAATAGTGTTAGGAATTGGTTGTCTACATTTTATACACTTGATAAACATCCAAGGAACAAGCAAAATGTAAAACTAGGCATTGGATTATTTAGAGATGAATAAGAATAAAATTACTTTAAAAACTTATTAGATGGTGGATTAGATGAAAAATAAAAAGACTTCCTCAATGAAAGACGCCTATGCACATTCTAGCATGATAAAATATACATATTTTTGTAATTCAAATTGTTGTGTATGTTTATATAGTTTTTCTTTTTCCAAGATGCACATAAATAAGTAATTCACAAAAACTTTTTGGTGTATTCAATCTCACATGTTAATATTTTATTAATTATAGCTATATGAATGATTAATGAAACATAAGAATTCTTGGGGAGTGTAATTCTTTCCCCTCTTCTATACTCTATCATATTTATATGCCATGAAATATTTGATGTTTCTTTTGATTCAGATGATTGACATTCTATATGAATGGTAGAGAAAATAAATGTTAGGTTTGTCACACAATTTGAAACACAAAGTTATCAAAGATTATATCTTGGGGAGAGTATATACACTTTTCTTTTTTGTATAATTTTGGAAATAAAAATAAAAGGATATGTAAGGGACTTGAAATGTAGTTCAAACCTTAGTAATCAATGTTGACAATGTTGATTTTTGCATTTTAGAAGGGGTTACTATGTGATTTGTGTATTGGTAAATCCAATTTCTTTTCAAGGTGTTTTTTTTTTCAACTGCTACAATTGAAGGTTAGAATTAGTATTTAAAATGGAAAAAATTAGAGGCAAGAAGATGTAATGGTTTGTCATCCTCTAAAAATATCTCAAATCTTGTTAAGATAATTTTAAAGATATAATTTAAAATAATTGAAATAATAGCATGTAAAACAGTAAGTCAAAGATGAATGCATAAAAATAGATGTATATTTTTTGTTTTGATAAGTGCCACCTTTATCATGTAAATAATAATTCTAAGCACTAACCAACATCCATCAATAACTACTTCAAAATGGTTAATTCATCTTCGTATTCAATGATAGGATGATAAATTTAATAACTAATATGATAAAAGATATAATGATAAGTTGAATGAGGTATAATGAATGTTGTTTATAAGATTGGAATCAAGATCTTGGAAATGACACTCTTTTAACACTTCAAATATGGGTTAAATTTGACGGTTAACCTTGCCTATCGTATTTTTTATATGACATCCATCCATTTAACCTATCCATTCAAAATATAGGATGATTCATCTTTAAATGAGGAAACATAAAATACAAAATATATATTTACTATAAACTAAACATATATGTTAATCTAACAAAGATGTCACACACTAGATGATTCACATGGCCTCACACCAATCACCCATTTCTTCACCACTTTAAGTATCATAAGTGTTTCATGATAATAATAAAGGGAAATGTACCACAAAGGACCCTCTTTTTTTGATATTCTTCATGGTATCTTCTTCTGTTAAACTTTGGCTTTCCATTTATTCATTTTATATTTAGTTTCTCTTTTGTATTATTTTGGGTGTGCCATTGCACTCTCCCTATCATATTTACATTGTATACTTTTTAGTTCCATAATACAATCTTAATCTTTGCTAGACATTAATTTATAAATTAAAATAAATATACACCTATAATATTTATTTTATTTAAACTAACTGAAAAAACCCTTATCCTTTTCATTTATAATTAATATATATGTTTGAACAAATTAATCCTTACACACTTCTTGCTTTAATCAACATATGGTGCTCATTTCATTGATTTATTCTTATAAAAATAAAAATACTTTATAAATCATTTTAGTTTTATAAATAAATTAAAAATTGATTGCATAATTTAATAAAAAATTGATTTATTTTTTGTTGCATTATATTGAAATACAATGGGCAAGTAAGTTTTAAGAAAGATCATTTCATTGTAATATTTTTATCCTTTTAAAATTAATATTGTTTTCATGAAACTTGATGGAGATTATACTTGTAAGGTAGTATTAATATAGGTCATGAAGTCACACATGTTTCATATTATAGCGTTATGTATACTATTGAAGTAATATTTTAATTTAAAAAATCTTGAAGTCTTATTTTCCAAGGTTATTTTTACAATGACACAATACATGTGTAGTTGTGCACATGGATATTGAGTGCTTATTCTATTATATTATGAGGACATTCAGTGAGGATAAGGTGGTCTTTATAATCCATCTATTTTTTATGCAAAGAGATGATTTTTTGTAGCTTTTCCCCCTCCATCTCTGAAAGGTTATAGCCTGAACTCTTTTGCATTAATGTTCCAATATTTTGGATCTCTGTATAGTAATAAAATGTCCACCACCACATCCAAACCCTTGGGAATAAGCAGCTGGTCTATATTTTGTTGACACCATTCAATTTTATTTTTTTAGGTAAGCCACCATGAATTTGCTCAAGTATTTTTTGTGTTTATCCCATCTCCCCTATTTTTGAAAATTTATAGGGATACATTTTGAAACTTTCTTTTTCATTTAAAATTACAAATTTATGATAATTTATTGTCATTATATTTGAAGAAAATGTCAAGTCATGTGGTAATGTGTTTTGGATTATTGAACTTGTAGCTTTTTATTGAATTTTTAATTTGGTTTGAAATAATTTATAATATTTTGTTTTCCTATCCTTACATCCACATAGGATTCCATGCCAAACTTACAGCACTAATAAATTAATGAATTCAAGATTCAATTCCTTTCATTGAATCCATTAGCCATGTCATCAAAATAAAGAGGCAGAGACAAAGGTAATTTTATTATAATTATTGTCATCAAAATGGTTTTAGATGGTTGAAGGGGAAGGTGGGCATAACTATAAGAATTTTAGGCTTAAAGTTAGGCCACTTACTTCTATAATGTTTTTGTTTCATAGACTAAGAATCCAAATCAAAGGCATTTAAAATAAGGTCCTATGAACATCTAAAATAAAGTATACAGTCAGAGTACTCTAAATACCATCTACAAGATGTATAAGAGCATAGGCAAACCTTAATCTTGAAGAGAGAGAGGAGGTGATATGGAAGAATGGAGGTTTTCACCTCATATATAATAAACGTATCATAAGCTCATGTTGAAACCAAGGGTAAGGTCTTAAATCTATTTTCACTTCCCTACACTTAGTTAGGTATATGCTTCAAGTCTGCTTGCTTTAGGAATGTTTTACTTATTTTGAAGAAAGCTGAGGACTTTAGAGGGTATAATAATATTAAAGATATTCAATGAGTGTAATAATATTGTTGTAAACACCTCAATGTGACCACTCAAGTTTTATAACAAGGTGAGAGGGTTAAAACTCAATCAGGCCTAAAACCCTACAATCACACGCAGACTACAGTCCAAGTCATGAAGGAAATTATTGATTTGAGGCATATAAAGGCATGATTGGATATGAAAATTGGTATATAGTGTGGACATGATTTAAAAAATAGGTTAAAAAAATTATAAGGTCATACCAGTAGTGGACATATCCACTATTTTGTTTCAGAACTTGTTCACTCTTTTGGTAAGGGCAACCATGAGACTAAGAGGCAAATGTGAACTCTAAACATGAGACAAGCATATAAAAACTCATGAAGGGTATTTATGGTAGTCAGTAATTAAAATGGTTCCAATACACTTCCAAGTGGCAAAACATATCAGGTTTCAATCTAAGAGCCATTGAGGGCTAGTAAGGAGAGACAAGCTCAAAACTCAAAACACACAGACCAGTGTACCCTAATCATAATAAAGGGTAATGAAGACTTATAAATAATGTAGAATCATGGAGATTATTTTTTGAGAGATGTATGGTCTATTCACATAAGTGGGAATGGCTTATAAGAGCTGAAACTCAAACTTAACCTCAAGTGCTCATGCCATTGCATACACCTTGCATGGGAGTATAATAATTTTAGGATAACTAATGGGGTATATAAATAATTTTTTCCAAGTGGAATCTAGTTAGTTGGATGTCCCATTTTTATGAACAATCGTTAAGACCCCAAATAGGTCTTAAACCCTCTTAAAAACCCAGTTATGACTAGTTTGCAGAGATAGACCTCAAAAGCACATAAAATTCCAAAAATTTGACCCAAAACATACTAGAAGTTGTTTTATACTCTCTAAGGATCTTTCAAATGCAATTTAGATATACCTTCACTTGTACAGATATGTACAAAACTATACTTTTCAAGGTTTTTGGCCTAAAATAGTGTTTTGGAGAGCATGAGTTGATGAAAATCAATGGGAGAGGTGGTTAAAGACTAATTTTACCTACCAAAGCTTAAAAATATAGAAAAAACTACTCAAAAGTGCCCAAACCATTCAAATATTTCAAGCCAGTCTGAAAATGCTTTAAAAGGGCAAGCTTGTTTATGGCCATTTCAAGGTTTTCATACTTCCACAGAGTTACAGATCACCAGATTTGACATGGAACATGGTGATATAATAGTTAAAGTTAATAAATTATTTTTTGGTATTTTCACATGTGCAGGATCTCCCAATAATAATATTTCTCTTAGGCCTAAGAGGGCTAATTAAGCCTAATTTGGGAGAGAAAATGAGCTAGAAAGTACATCTACACTCAAGATGTGATCACAAAAAAATGTGTGAAGATATAAGGGGATAGGATATATATAAAACTACTCTCTTTTTTCCCTAGTCTCTTTTAGTTTCTTCTCAGTAAGGAGCTTTAGCTATTTAAGGGCTACAAGGAATTGTGAAGGAATACAAGGTTTGTGAACATAATCAAGTCTTTTTGATTGCTTTATGGCTTCAATGACCTTGTTCTAGGTATAAGATGTTTTTGATAAACCATCCATGAATAAAATTTTCAATCTTGGAAGAAAATCCTAACTTTTATCTTCTATGCCTTAGTGAAAGAGGAAGATTTCAAGGAGTGAAAAGACTAAATCAATGCATAATGGTTCTAAATAAGCCTTGGAAATATAATAATACATATTCTATGCCATATTAGAGGTTAGAATAAGTCAATATTTAATTTCAAGGAGGTGAGCAAGGTTGAAAAGGTCTCCACTCTCTAATAAGACTCTTTCATCCTTCTTACACCAAGCTTCAAGAATGAGTCAAACTTACCTTTGGAAGTCTTCTAAGAGCCTATCAAGATGGAATATTAAGTTACAAAAGTCTAGGAGTTTAATATGAATTTTTATGTGCATTAAATAACTAATTTCAAGGGGGGCGACTTATTCATCAAGAATATAAAACTTTGGCCCAAGGATTTAGGCACCTATGTGGGTCAAACACCACTAATGAAGGAGAAAGACTTCGTCATGCTTTTCAAACTAATGAAGCATGAAGTGCTACACCATTTTCCCAAGGAGAGGAAAAAGAATAACCTAGATTACTATGTATAATTTTTATAAGGACTAAATTAATGTCACATTTACTTGTTTTTGGGGCCGTTGTTTCTCTCTCTCTCTCTCTCTCCATTCCCATTCTATATATTCAGGCTAAAAGACCTTAATTTGTATTCCCTCTTATAGGTATGAGGAAACTATACCTTTTTGGTACTTGATGAACCTATTGGACTAAGAAATAAACTATTGAAACTCTTTCATGATGATATCTAGTGTGTTTTTACTTGTTTAGATTTGAAAATGTGATGGATTTCCCTCCCTTGTAGGTCCTTGTTCACCTAGATGTTAAGAAGGTGAATTATGTAGGTTATATGGTGTGTATAAGTGTTGGTATAGAGTTTAAAATGTGATATGATTAATAAGAGTTTCATATCATACCATATTGCCATGACCTTGTGCTCTAGTTACCTATTACAACCTTCACATGAAACATTTTTGCATAGGAACTCATGAAGATGTTTGTTTAGTTGCTTGTTCGTTCACTAGTGTTGTTAAGAGTCCAAAGTTGAGTGGATGAAGCATTTCATTGGTGAATCACCATCCATTAGATTATATTTTTTTCTATCCCTTTTCACCCCAATATTAGTATGTTTTAGTAATTGAGCCACAAGTGATGTAGCATGGGAGCTTACCCCATAATCTAGAGGTTTGGTGTAGTTATAAGGTCACCCACAACCTTTAGACCATTCCAATGTTAGTCAAATTTGAAGTAGGTCTAAAAAACCTCATTCAAAGGGTGCAACTTGAGTTACTAATAGGATGGTTAATCCTTTGTAATTGATATTTTTAGCAAGTTTATATGCCTTTGAAGAAATAATGGAGCTAATTTTGCCTTCTCATGGCTTGAATTAGGTGTGATTTATGAGTTGTTAATATTTCCTTATGGTGAAGTTAATTTACCCTTTGATTGTTGTCTAATTTATTCACCTCTATTCAAGTGAACTCTCATTTTAGGTCATAATTTGTGTAGTCTTATGTTTTATATAGGGTTAGTTATGGTGATGAATGATTCTCCTTCTAATGTTACCATAGATCTCTATAACTCTCTAAGAAACACTTATGCTAGGTAGTTCAAGAGTGAGTTGTGTATGTTTTAGTTCCATTTAGGTTTCATTGTGAAGGTTTCAAGCAAGCCAAGGATTAGATTTTTGGTGCACCACCTCTTCCTTTTTTAGTGTAGTTTCATTCTATCCCTTTTCTTCCTTTATCCATTTTCCTTTTAGTAGTAGAGTTAGTGTTAGATTAGGTGTAGCATCAAGGGAACCAACCTTATTTAGAGGATCACTTCACACATAAGGTCACCCACATCCTGGAAGTGATCCCATTGTGATATTCAAAGTGAGTAGGCTTGAACCACCTGCTCAAAGGGTACAACTTTAAGTGACAATAATTACTTAAGCTCCATAATTTTATTTACCTTATTGGTGGATGTTTGATGGTTAGACCACCCCTACAGTTAGATTAAACACCTAGGTTTCATGGTCAAATAGAAGTTGAGTAGCATGTGAAATAGTTTGAATTTTTTTATGTGTTTGAATATGAATGGATGTGCTTGCTTATTCATGTTTGTTAAGGGATAGTTGTTTGATGGTGGGAACTCACTGTCATAATTTTCTCACCTGGGACAAGTGCACACTACCATGCACTATTATTTCCATCATGATAATCACATTCATGCCACTCTAAGTTATGATGGTGTTGATGACCTTAAAACCCATCTCGAGGCCTATGAAAACCTTTGAAATATGGATGAGACATCTTTGATTGAATATTTGTGGGTTCATGCATTTTATGGTACTCTATGAACATGGGCTTGAGAATGGTATATTCATCGAGAATGATGCATAGACATGGATTATTGGAGTAACATAAGAATTAATATGATTTTAGCATTATATTACTTATTTACTCACATGGATATATGGTTATCCCTGTAAGTGATCCATCACGATATTGTAGGCAATCTAACACCAATTGAAGACTACACAAAATATACATGGTGTGCTTGAGGATAACTTGTCCATATTTCAAGAGTCTGATACTCTTGACTCATCTTATTTAAATATTGACTCTTAATAGGACCATGCATTGAGGGAAAATATATGGAAGGGTAAATGAAAGGTTGTGTACCAAGTTGAGGAAGGTAACAACTCTAAATTGCAAGATCTATCCATTGACCAATTAGATTTACATACTGAGTATGGAAAGCATAATATTTGAGACACCATAAAAATTGACCAATAACTATATTCTAAGACATTCCAAATGGTTTAACTTAATATTGGAATGGAGGATGCACCTATGATGGCCATTGTGGGGAATTATTGGTTTGATGCTGAGGTCACCATGATTTTTAAACTTTTGTATGAATATTAAGATGTTTTACCACACAATTACATAGAGATTGAAGAAGTACATCCTTCATTGGGTAAGATGCACATCAAGTTATTTTAAGGTGCTCAAATAGTTAAAAAGAAACCTTATAGAATGAATCCCAATCTACGTGCTCAGGTTAAAAAAGAGATTGATAGTATGTTATGTGCTGGAGTTATCACTCTTATTGATGAATTTGAATGGGGAATTCCCATGGTGATTAGTAATAAGAAGGATGACCACATTTGACCATTTATATATTATAGGGTACTCAATGTTGATTACATAATTAACCCTTTTCCAATGCCTTTTAGAGAGGATATTTTAGAAGGAGTTGCTATGTGTGATATTTATACCTTCACCAATGGTTTTTTTGGTTATCATTAGGACCAGATTATAGAAGAAGATAAACCAAAGACCACCTTTACAATTGGATGGGGTTCATTCACCTACAATGTGATACTTTTTAGTTTGAAGAATGCTCTAGCCATGTTCTCATATATTTCAATATAGACTTTTAAGGATTTTATTCATAAGTTCCTTCAAGTATACTTTGATGACTATAATATCTATGGTTTAGTGCATGATCATTGTGTTAATATTTGCCTCATGCTTGAGCACTGCCATTAACTTCAAATTTATTTGAAACTAAAAATGTGTGTCTTTATTACTCCTTTTTAAATTTTGTTGGGTCACATTATTTATCACGATGGACTCCTAGTGAATTTGAATAAGATTACAGTCATTTTTTTCTTTCCAATTCCAACTACCTAATGCAAGGTTTGTGCCTTCTTAGGACATATGGGTTACTATCAAAATCCATTCAGGGATATGCTAAGATTATATCACTTTTAGAGGAACTGTTTAAATAAAATTGTCAATTATTATGGACAAATGTTCACCAGGAGGCATTCGTATCACTCAAGGACAAGATAATCACTACCCTCATTCTCCACTTTCTGGACTAGAAAATCCCTTTCATGTACATGTTGACACTTCAGGTATGGAAGTGGGTGATATCCATGCATAATTTGGTGAGGGTAATCTTGATCATCCCATCTATTTTTCTAGTCAAAATCTCACTCTAGTTGAATTAAATTAATCAACTATAGAATATGAGGCCTTATCCATGGTATACACACTTTAGAAGTTATACTAGTAGTTTCTGGGAACCCTATTCACTTTATTTATATATCATGAAGCACTTAAATACCTTGTGAATAAGCTAATGTTGTATGGACATATTTGTCGATGGATTTTTCTCTTTTAGGAATTTGAATTTTCTATGATGGTAAAAATGGGTAAGACTAATTATAGACCAGATCACTTATCATGCATTAAATTTGGTGAACCAATGCATGCCATCAAGGATGACCTACTTGATGTACATATTTTTCAAGTCACACATGTACCTGGGGAATTGGAAGATATCACAACTTTTCTTAACATAGGTTCAACACCATCCCACCTTAGCACTCAAGAGAAAAAGTAATTATTTCTTCATGCAACTCCATTCTAGCTAATTGAAGGTGACCTTTATAAACTTAGATGAGATGAATTATCATGACATTGCATGATGCAACATGATCATGTTGAAGTTATTTAGGAGGTTCATGAAGGCATAATTAGAGGACATTATGTTGGTGATGCTACTGCGTGGAAGGTTTTATTAGTAGGGTTATTGTGGTCCACTTTATTCAAGGATGCTAAAGCTTATGTGTGCCAATGAAATATCTATCAGTGTGTGGGTAAATCAAATCAAAGGGATGTTATTCCCTTCATCTAATACTTGCTCATGAACCCTTTGAGAAATGGGTTGTTGATTTTTTTGGGCCCATTACTCCTATGATGAGGTTTAATAGTGCATGTTATATCATTACCACCACTGACTACCTCACTCATTGGGATGAAGCAGTGTCAACCTGAGATTGTACTACTACAAATACCACCATATTTATTTGTGATAATATTATCACAAGGTATGGATTTAATTTAAGAAGATAATTATTATGTTTCTATGGTATTATGAGCCTATCAAACCATGTATAAATGGGTTAAATAAAGGTACTCCTTTTAACCTTGTCTTTGGTGCCAAATCTATTCTCCCAATTGAGTTAATTGTACCTTATTTATGTATTACATGAGTTGGTCAATTAAATGAGAATAAATATTTGAAAGCATGCCTAAATGTTTTACTGTAGTTGGATGAAACACATGTTATCATACATTAGAGTTAAGGAGTGGAGAAATAGAAATAGAAGGCCTACCATGATAAACATCTCAATAATAGGATTTTTTTATCCTAGTATGCATATGTTGGTCTATGAATCCAAGTTTACATGCCATTCAAGAAAAATTTTCATCCATTGGGATGGTCTGTTCATCATTCATATCATTCATCCCACAAGAATGTTCAAGTTGAAAAGGTTAGATGACTAGTTCCTTCTAGGCCATTACAATTGTAGTCGGCTTTGACCCTACCATTTTGAATGATACTTCCATTTTGTTAATTAGGCATATGCTAGAAGATTATTTTAGGATTTTGGTGTGTTTTTCAATACAACATGACATTATTTTCATGCTTTTACTTAGGTTTATATCAACACTTGGTTCTCTTTTATTTTATTTTTCATGTCATGGAGGACTAAAAACATCTTTTAGTGTGGGTTAAGTGTGAATGAAGTAAAGATAGAGAGTGCAAAGAAAATGGTGGAAGGAAATGCACATGGAAAAGGGGTGCATAAGTGAAATCATATGAGGACAAGAAGATACACAAGATGTGGCATGTAACCACTATAAAATGACCACGATGGAGAACATAAGTTCTCACCTTCAAAACATAAATTTTTAAAAATATTTTATAGATGTCATGCACTATGAGAAAAACATGAAATCAAACAGATGCATTAAATGTGATAAAAGTAATGTGTAATGGCAAGTGTGACAAATTAACATCATGGAAATACCATTAGAGGCATTAATGAATGAAATGATGGATGAGGTCATGGGAAGGTAAATGTGGATTACCCCTTGAAACTATAAAAGGTTAACCACTCTTCATTTTAACCCTTTACTATTATAAATTCATGAATTTATAGAGCCAAGTGAAGCATTTTAAAGCTATTAGAATGAGTTTTTATCTAATTTTAGTAACCAATTCACAATTGTGAAGTAAGGTGATCACTATGAATAGTGAGACTGGTGGAGTAGTGATTAGAGAAGTCTAGTTGAAGGAGTTACAGATTGTAGGTGTCATCCTCCACCATTAGAGGATGCTGAAGCAAGAGAGTTGAGGGAGTTGGAATAATAACCACATATTATTTTGGAGTTTCAGATGATGGCACCTCAACCTTTAGGATCCTTGGAGGGTGATGTGGCCAAATAATAAGGTGAAGAGAAGTAATTCCTTACCTATGCTCCATGAAGAAAAAGATTTTGAGGGTGCAGAAGGATAATGAGTTTTTATAAGAAATGAAGTACTTGGTGAATCTGGTGCACAAAAGGAAAAATTAGCATAAAAAACAAAGGGCACAAACATTAAATAATCCAAGATGGAACATGAGAAAAAGAATAAAACAACATCACTACCCTTACCCATTGTATTAATCAAAGAAATTTAATACCCTAAATTAGTGATATGTGTAGAGAAATGGGAATCCAATGTGTCAACCTGTCAAGTATTTGATTATAATCACTGTCAACCTGGGAATGGAGTAGAGTTACAACATGATTATAGGGTTGAGTAGAAAAACACTAAAAATGAGCTCATTTAAGATTTTACCATTTCTAATCATCTCAATGATGTTTGAGTGTTTTATCTATTCAATTTACCCTATTATGGTAAGCCTGTGTAGGTCATGAGGTTTATTATCTCGCACATTCATGAAGATTACTTATACTTCACAAGGCACATAATGAGGATCACTACCCAAAGAATTAGTAAAGTCATAAGTCTACAATTCTTATTTGATAACCTCAATGGATATTTGGATGACCAAGAAGAAATTGAAAAAATGGTGGTGGTGCTTGAGTATAATAAGCAAGGCCATGTAATGTACATATGTATTCTTCAAGATCCTACCTTTTGGGTAGATGCACGCTTGGATATGACCAAACTTGGATGAGTGGATAGGTAGAAAGAAGTTGATATGGTGTTCTTATAAAAAGTTAATATGGTGGACTTATATGTATCCATTTAGATGGTGTAAGGGAAAATGTATAATTATTCCAAGTATTTTACTGAGTGGATTTTTGCATATATAGAGAAGGTCCACTGCCTAACTAATCAAAAGTTTGCCTGGGGCACAATTATTTTGTTATTTGTAATTGATGAGATTAGTGTACTAAATTACATAGCTGGTGAGTTGAAGTGGGCCTACCCAACTGAAAATAAGTCTTTGACTGAGTGGTTCAAACCATTTACATGCCCTAGTTTCATTACCTCCTCTCACAAGTTGAGAATGAAGGGTTGGTTTGATGGAATGAAAGAAAATTTTGGGAACAAGTGGTACATTCCCAAGGAATTGGCTATGCAAATGGGGGACCAAACCTAGTTTATGATGAATCAACACTTTTTATTAACACACATTCAAATGATCTTTGTATGTGATTTGTCCAGATGGATTAAGATAATGTATGCTTTTACAACTAGTTATTTTATGAACTCTATAAATAAAATATATGATGCACATTCGATAAATATTAACATTAAAAATATTGACATTGATACTCACACTCTTCACTAATTGTATGTATACCTGGGGAAGAAGGATTATAGAGATAAACAAGAATTGGATAATACCAATATCAAATCCCATTAAATCTTGGTTGGGGATAAGATTCATTTGTTGTATTATATATTGAAGCTGAAGAAGAAGACATCGGGGAGTATTTAGGTTAGGAAACAAACCATTTCACCCCCAATAGAAATTGGAAGACATTTAAAGGATAAGATGTTGGGGCATGATACCAAAGTGGTAAAAGACAACCCCTTTGTGACTAAGAGATATAATTCCTACAGGTCAACCATAAGGCCCTAATTTCACCATACAGATATCTATTCTTATTGAACATGATATTTAAGCACCTAAAGATGGGGATTTAAGCAAAGAGTGGTGACTCCAAAAGTAACATTAGAGAGAGGGCCTTCCTCTAAGTAAAAAATAGAAAAGGAGGCCACATCAGAGCCAGAAAAGGAACCCTCTCTAGTGAATCATAAAGAATATATCCTTGATGACACACAAGTGGATGTTGGGAGTCTCATTGATGAAGAGGGGGATGGAATAGACACAAATTTGGGTATTAATGGCCTTGATGCCAGTAAAAGGCACTAAAATGATGACCTAGATTTTGAAATACTTCAGTGTGATCCCACTAGAGGGAAGGAACCCATTGATGAATCTACACAACAAAGGCCACTAGTTATACTGCAACCCCTTTTGTTCATATCCACTACCAACAAAATGTCCTAGATAATGACTTATATATGTGGGAGTGCTTTACAAAGGAGGACTCGATCAATCAAAATATATGATATCCTTATTTTTAAATGGATATATATAATGAGGATCACCGTTGTGAATTATTGTTGGATATTATTATTTAGGAAGTGCACACCATCTCATGTAAGTGAGACACTTATTAAGTTTACTCATGAAGTGATAAGACAAAATGCCTTACAAGATTTTGATGTGAAATAGATTAAGAGGAAGCATCAAGAGGTTTTTTCTTTATATTGCAACAAGTGTACAAAAGGATAAAGATTGAAGAGGAGTTAGAAGAGCTCAAGCACCAACTAGAAATATCAAAGGTGTCAAAGGTAAAGACTCTAACACTTTGAAAGTTAATTTTTCAACAAGATCCAACCCTTGTGGGTGGAGTTCCTCTTGACGGTGAGGCTATTGATAAATTAAGGACCCTAGTGGAACTATTATTGAAAAATGTAAAGATTAGGTAAATCTTTAGTGTGAGCAAACTTGGATAATGGAGAATGCCATTAAAGTTTGTAAGATATTTTATACTAGAGTTGGTGATATAGTTCCAATTGCTGATGAGTTTTTTTTCAAGTTAGTGTAGCTTGCTAAAATTTTAGAAGTAAGGCTTCAAGCAAATGAACTTTAATGACAACATCTGGTTGAGAATGCACTTAAAATAAAGGATAGAGCCAAGCATGCCAAAGCATTTCAAGACATAGAGGCCTTAAAAATAAAATAATAAGTCATTTTCAAGAGTTGATTAATAGTTTTATAATGCTATAAGGATAGATTTTGATAAAGGTTACTTCACTTGAGGAAGTTCATAAGGATGCTTCTGCATTGCTTGAGTGTTTGACCACTCAATTGGGTGAATTTATAGAATAACCCAAGGAGACTAAACAACTCAAAGTATAAGTAAAATAAGTCAATTCCAAGATCTAGATTATGATGAATCATTAGGAGGAAGTGAAGCATTAGATTGATCATATGAGACCTGAGTTTTTGACATCAGAGGGACCTGAGGATAATGCATAGTCCATTATGAACTATTGGCTTAGTGTGGGGTGATGTTGGGTCCTTACTTTTGTATCTATTTTTCCTAATTAATTTTTTAGGATAACATTGAAAAAGGAAGCATAGGTGCAGAAAAGATATAGTACATGAGACTGTGGATCAAAAGAGGCAAGTCACATGGAACAAGGAAACATGAAACATGGAGGAACCGAGAATGTAGGAATCAAACAATAGTAAAAGACTTAGTAAGTTTCAAGGAAAGTGGAGATGGTTGGAGAATAGTTTACTTGAACATCAGAGTAGAATAGTCAAGCAAAAATATAACACCAGTCCATAAGAATATAGGTGCATGCCGATGAAGATCTAGCATAGAGAGATCATACAGGGATAGTTAGGCCAGAGTCCTTAGGAATTTAATGTAAATAGATCCCCACAACTCATTATTGTTAATGATCATTAGCGAGTCATCTTTATGTAATTATTTATATGACTGAATAGTCAAGGAAGAACCATGTATAGATACCCCCTTCTTTAAATTATTGTTTGTTGATAATTGTAATCTTAGAGCCGTCATAATCTTGGATATGACACATGTATACAATGAGAGGAAGCTTATGTGTTGATGAAATAATTATGTAATATATTCATGAATATAATGGAATTATTACTATCTTGTTCTTAGTTTACACCCAAATTATTTTTCTTTGATTAGTTAAGGAATGAATAGTTAAGACTTAGACATGGAACTAAGTGTGAATTTAGAACTAAGTGCTTGTTTGAACAACCTAGCTTAATAAACTATATGAATACATCATCACACAATAAAACCAATGGGAACTAGTCTTAGGCTATGTGCTTTGAGTGAGTGCATGAGAACCTTTTTATCACATGATATGTCAATGTGATAGCTTGTTAAAACTCTTGATCTATTAGGTACACAACTAGGGAAATACATGATAGACTAATGAAAAGAGCCCAACAGATATAGGTCCAAAACTTTTATCGGATGATAATAAGCATGTTTAAATCATTTTATATAGTATATAAGGCTTGGTCATTATTATAACACATTATTGGACTAAGATATAAGAAATAAGTATAAGAGATAATAGATATGAGCCTTTCAGTAGTAGGAAGATCTTAGGAATTGAAGGGTAAAACCATGAAAAGTACTTACCAATTATATAAGACCAAAGTGATATATAATTTAGATTTAGTGTCTAAATTTTCCACCCATTTAATCTAGTAATGAAATTGATAGTTTAAAAGAAAAGGGATGCATACCTAGATGTGTATAACACATCTTGTCTTTAAATTAGTCCCAATTGAGTGATTTATTGGTGACTAACCTAAAACCAAAAGCATGTTATAGTACAAATCATTGCATATAATCTGGAATTGAAAGAATTTGAATTTTTTGAAAGGAAAGAGAGGAAAATTATGAGTACACTTGGGTATCAATGTAACCATCTTTCCTTTTGAAAATTTGTTTTCAAGAGATGCTTTATTGTGTAGCTTTGGATATGAGATTAGGATAATAGTAAAATATGTAAGTGTAAACATATATAAATATTAGAGGAAAACTTATCCCTAACCTTGGATAAAAGGTGAGTTTCCACCCAATAGTTGAGATTAGCTCAACCGTGTAACCCAATCATACTTTTAAATAGTGAGCATGAGTGATTCAAGTCAACTCACACTATAAATATGGTGTGGGTGGATGATTTGATCACTCCATCATATAAAATTGGTAATATTGAGTGATGTAATCACCTCAAACTTACCAAAAGTGAAATAACTACTGTAGTATATGGGCTCAACAACAATCCATAAAATTCCATGCTATTGTAGAATAAATTCTGTAAAAGTATTTAAAATCTAAAAGTTGATTTGATTTTGTAATTTAAGGTGCTCTTTTACATGGCATATGCACCTCATATATGTCTCAACATGAAACCTAGGTATATAAATGGTACCAATGTATAAAATACTACCACAAGTGTGTATATAAATCATATAACTATGTAATTTGGCCAATTTTGAAATTTTACAAGTGTGGAAGACATGTTCCCATGACATGCCTCCACTATAATCTAAAAATGTTGAATACTAAATAAGTGTGAAAATCATGCCTTTTTTACATGCCCCCACTGAAATTTGAAATTGTGAATGTGTGAAAGCCATGCCTCTATGACATGCCCCTAGTAATATGCCCCCCTTTTGAGCTAAGGGTAAATAGAAATTGGTAGTCACCTTACCTCAAAAATAAAAGATAATTGTATAATCTATGAATATAATATGTAGCATATAGGAGTAACATGTCTAGGTAGATATAACAATGAGGTACATAGTAGATGACCACATTAAAGCTATAAGATGCATTTTGTGAATCATGGAAATGTTTAAATAATAATGGTACAAGCTCAATAAGCAATGAAGCACACACATAATAACACTCTAAAATAAATCAAAATACAATGGTCTAATGAGACCTCAAGCAAGGGGCATGTTCAAATGTTATACAATCAAAGGGACATGACTTAGTCAAATGTACAAAAATCAAGGAATGACATATTTAAATGTCAACATAAAACAAACTATGACATATTCAAATGTTTGAAAAAGAAACATAATTCAAGATAAGACACTCAAAGAAGTGCATAAATGAAAAAACATGAAACATAAGCAACCGACATCAACATATCATACTAGTCTTTAGATATATACATTAGAACAAAGGTTAAGTACATAGCATATCAAGTACACTACAAAAGATATAAGTATAGATAAAGGTATATGTAAGTATATAATCTCAAACATGCTAATGGAAAAATGACCATAGAAATATATAACTAGTTTGTATTGTGATCAAGGAAGCATATTCCCATAATGTCCAAATAACATGAGTAGAAAGAAGGCCCAACATTCAAAAGTGAATATATCATGTGCTTAGGTTTGCCTGTATCACACTCAAAAGATATGGAAAACACATGTATATAGAAATAGATTATATGCTATATACCAACATTGAACTAATGACACATATACTAAAGATCTAATATAACATGTAAAAGCTAAAAATACTCTTGGATTTTTATTTTTTTGGGTATTTTTGGGATATTTGAAAGGGCTAATTGAATAAGTCTTCATCATCAAAAGATGTAGGATCACTTGAGACATTTTTCAACCTTTTTTTATAGTGACACATGGTCTCTTCCTCAATGTTTTTGTGTAATGGTTTTCTGAAAGCCATTGGTGGGGATGGGTGGACATATCCATCATGGTGTAGACAAATCTCCCTATCCCTAATAGTAAAGGTGATACACACATCTGTAATATTTAATGTTACATTCTAATTAGCGAATAAATGTTGTCTCACTTTTAATGTCAAATGTGGGTTTTAATAAAATATCCATATGATCATGGGGCCCAAATGTGGTCCACATGATTTTTATAGGTGGATGTACCCATGATATTTTAGAATCAATTAGGAGTATGTTAATTCATTTCTATTATGTCCAATTGTTGAAAAAATGTGGTGATATAAATTATATCCCAATTGTTCCTATCAAACTTGAGATGTTGAAAATAAACCCCATCAACATTAGTAATAATAGTTAGATATTCATGCATTTGTCACTTTGAAGAATGATTTTCTTGTGAACCTTTTGAATTATTATGTATTTTCTACTTATCGAGCATAATTTGTATGTGACCCTCACTCTTTTATTTCTGAATTTGGTTTTGCAATCCTCACATTGATTTATATGATGAACAATGATCCAATGAAAGTTACAATATGGTAATCCTTATTTATGAAAAAGTATACTATTTGATTTATGCCTTTTAGGTGGTAAAGATATCATTATATGTTCAAATAACATATAAATTATTGTATCCATAATATCTTAATTTATTATGATATATAGAGTCTATTATGGAGACTTATAAGAGACCTCCACATTATTTACATGATGTATTTACACTTGACCCTTGTGAGGTTGACTTAATGTGTGTAACCAAGAGGTATTTATGGAATAATAAACATTTACATGTTCATATACTATTTTTTCTTTTCCTTTATCTTGATTTGCTTCTAGATCCTTTATAGGTGAATTTAGCTTATATGTACCAGGACTTGTAGGTGTGAATAGGTTATGAAAAATATAGTAAAGTGGATCAAAATTAAGTTTTCTCAATGTCTATGTTTAACCCTAAAATTAATTTTGTTTTTTTACTTTAATATTAGGATTAATAATATAGAATGAAATGGCACAAGGGTGATAACCAGATCAATAGTAGGATAATTAAATGCTAATCTTAAAAATAAGCATTCAATGAATTTATTATGCTGAGATAGTATAAAATATGGAAAGTGCAACTAGGCTAGATATAGAAATTATAAAGAAGAGAATTAGCTAGCTTGTTTTGATTCTAATGTAGTTTTGGATCTAGAATAGGCTAAAATAAAGTGGGAAGAAAAATCTGAAATAGTTTTTAGATTCTAGATCTAGGACATTTGGCTATCTAGGTAGTTACATTAACCCTGGATGGTTACATCGACTATCTAAGTTTGACAATAGTCTACTATAGATAATATTTATTAAAACATGATATGACCACCTAAATGCTTCTGGGTTTGGTTTTACCTTCCTTTTGGTGCATTCAGATCTAGGTCATGGACATCCACTTCTTATGAAATGGAAAAACCTTGGCTTTTCATATTCAATGTGACCTTGGGTAAAAATGGATAATGGGCACATAATTTCAAGCTAAAACTAATGACCCCACTATCAAAGGGTACTATCTACATAGCTAATACTCCAGAAGAGGGCCTTAGACTCATGTAGTTGTCCCCTACATGTTGTCTTGTGTGTGAATCACGAAATGTGTTAAAGCAAGTACAATAGTAACCTAACTTATAACTTGGAAAATCAATCTCTTGGGATATTCCTTTAGTACTTTAGACTTGTAGATGTGTTTTTCCTATTACTAGTATGGAAACATGGCAATTTTGATCAATTGAATGCTTGATATATTATTTTTTGATAAGTACATTATTTTTGGATAGATCTATGCCAATACTCAAGGTGGTTAATGAATTTGTGCTACAAATGTTCAAGCTTGATCCATTATCAATAGACACCCATTTGATTCATTTTTTATGCACAATCAATTATACGAACAAAGGAAAATATTTCTCAATAATATCTTTGGATGGCAAATCTATTGGTTCAAAGGTAATGAAATTTGCATTGTTTTTTAGGTCTAGCATGATATTTACAAAGTAATCTAGTTTAATATCACTTGAAACTTAGGTATCACACAATGATTCATAGTTGACATCTTTATAGATAGTGGATTATTTTATAATTTTTAGGATTGAGATCTTGGTATGTGTGTTGCTTAGTTGGTCAACAAGGTCATATCCCTTAGATTTGGTTACTAGTTTTAGTTTAGGAGGCACATATTTTATATTAATAGGTAGAGAATTAGTGTGGACACCTTTAAATTTTTGAGTAGTGACAACATGGACTGTATAATACAATATAAGCCATGGATCAATAATGGGTGTAGGATGGTGATTATCACTCAAATAAAATCTAGGTGGAGTAAATGGTTGAGAGCATGCATGCTGACATCTAGATATTAGATCTATAGTAATACAAAAGGAATTATGAAAAGAGATTAAGGGTTTATTTACTTTCAAAACCCTCTCATTATATTGATGAATTTTCCTATTTCATTGAATGATAGGTTTATTAAGCAATTATAATAAAAAATTGTAGCTATAATCACAAATTGGAGCCCAAAATGAGATATAGATGCATCCATGTTACACATATTTGTAACAAAATGAAATCTGATTTTTAACTTGTAAAATCATGAATAAAACATTAGAAATAAAGAATTAGAAAACCCTAAATCAAAATATAGGGTTTTTGGGACCAAAGGCGAGATTAACCAAATGTTCAACCCTAAATTGAGATGGGTCAATATAGTATAGGGTTTATAATATATAAATGAATAAGCACATGGTGATAAACAAATCTATAGTAGATGTAGGCACTATTTATAAATTATATAACACCTAAGTCTTATACACATGGCAAATACATATCATGGATGTACCTTAAACTTATTGATCTTACTGTTATTGAAGGCTAGCATACACTATTTCTATGTGCATATTACTTATCTCTTAGTCTAATCAATGTTATTTTGATGACTTATACCTTCTATCATACTCAAAATGCTATAAACCTACTTATCTTCTATCTCTACAAGTTCTAGACTTGTACTTATTTTCCAACTGCCTGAACACTTGCATCCTAATCATATGCCTACATCAACACAAGTGTCCTATTACAAAACAAGTGTCTAATGCCATAAAGTCATGAAAACTTCAAATGAAACATATCCCTATGGTTAGACTAAGTTATTTTATGTGATATATTCTATGAATGGATTGATATATATGAATGATCAATATTCACTCATTCCTCACTTAGCACAAACCTAACAACTTCTTACCTCTCATAAGGTAAAGTACCAAAGTCATTCAATCAAGAATTCAAATGAGAAAATATTTCCTATTTTATCCTATTTACATATAATTAATAAGGAAAACACATCTACAAGTATAAATTAATAAAGGAGCATGCCATAATCCATATTTTTTAATTTACAAGCTAGGTCATTATTGTACTTGATTTCCACATATTGCACCCTTGTGCACACACAAGCCAACAAATTAGGGGAGAAATACATTAATTTGAGGTCCTATTTATATTAGTCACTATGTAGGTATAACCCACTGATAAAGGGATGTTTGGGGTTAGCTCGACACCATACACCTACTAACCCATTTCCATAAGGTCACTATGAGGATAAAAAACTAGGGTTTTGTGATTTGACAAAGAGTAAAAATCCATGATCCAGATCCAAGCACACCCAAGTGAAGGTGACACAATACCCATAATATCCCAGGTGGTTACATCTATATCTATAAAGCATTATATATAAACCACCTACATCTAGGTTAGATATAAGCATCAGTGCAACTTTTTGAGGTCGAGGTAAGTGTCCAAAGTCATAGATGTTATATTTTCATAATCTAACGACCAATCTAGAATCTAGATCTAGTTTATTTCCATCATGTTGTACATTAGATCCACATACACACAAAAATACATCTAAGTAATCTTGGTTTAATTTTTTTTATATCAATCAATATTTATACTTACTTTTTTTAGCATATCTCAATATATAAATTCATAATGTTGTTTATTCGAGTTTGAAAATTAATTGGCCTACTATAAAGATATATTACCACCCTTGTGACATAGTCTATATCTAGACCTTTAAACTTAGATCCATTAATCTATATTTTACGGTTAAACATTTGGTGAACATGTGGAGAAGGAAGGGACACACATTTAATAAAGCTTACTAAAAAATTCACATAATAGATATGAGTACCAAAATTGACATGTACAGATACATATCATATAGGTACATGTTATATTTATACCAATTCATGGGATATTCATACACATACATTAGCTATAGTGTAGAAGAAAAACTAGAAGTTCCATTACCAAATGATCTTTATAGTCGAGATTTATTATTTCCACCCACATTTCATGACTTATGGTGATTGGTTCATTGTATTAATGACACACAATGGATTCCTTGGAAGTTGCATCCATACCTATACAACATATTTAGATATTTAGAGAACCTAAACATGTTCCTATCATTGTGCTTCCAAAGAAACCACATAACACTGAATTATGGGTTCCATGAAACCCATCCCTTATATTGTTTCTTCACGACCATATAGTCCTCCTACTATACACACATAGAGAATTATAGATACTATAATACCATATATTATGCATGCTCCTTAGTAGTACCACTAGTTTATTGCACCAAGTTCTGAGTGGGGAGATACCTATGAAAATACATTGGATGAGATCATATGATAGTTATTTCTTTACAAAATATTCCAAAAACACCCAAAAAAAATCCAAACATCCAAAAATATTTTAAACATTTAATGTTCTATTAGCTCCTTGTCATATATGTTGTTGGTTCCATGTTGGCAAATAACATATCATTTATTTCTATATAAATGTGTTTCATGCATATTTTGAGTGTGATAAAAGCATACACATATACATTATCTATGCACTTTTAGACGTTGGGCTTTCCTTCTACTCATGTCGTGTGGACATTAGGGTCATCCACTTATTTAATCATGATACACCTAGGTTATATCATTTTATGATCACTTTATATTATCATGTTTGAGCTTATGTACTTACACATGCCTTTATCCATTCTTCTATATTTCACAATGTAATTCCTTTATCCATTCTTATATCATGTTTGAGCTTATGTACTTACACATGCCTTTATCCATTCTTATATCTTTCACAATGTTTATGTTGGTTACCTATGCTTTCATTTATGTACTTATTTGAGTTGCCTTGCTATTGTATTGCTTTTTTAAGAATTTTAATATGCTCAATTTTTTTCATCCTTGGTACTTTTATTTTACTCTTTGACATTTGAATATGTCAATGCTTTTTTTATGGACATTTAAATATGTCATGCATGATTTTGTGGACATTTGACTAAGTTATGTCCCTTTAATTTTTGTGACATTTGAACATGAACCTTATTTATGGTCTCCTTGGACTATTATCTTTTGATTTTATATTGTATGATATTGAGAGTGTGATTGATTTATTTTTGATCTTGTATTATTACTCTCTAGACATTTCATTGATCTATATCATGCATCTCAGGCCTTGATGTGATCAATTTTTTATGATTCAATTATATATACCTAGACATTTTTATCCTATATAATACATGATACATTCATAATGTACATGGTTATATTATCCTTTTGAGGTAAGGTAACTACTAGTTTCTACTTCTCCTCACCTCAAAATGGGCAGGGAATATTAGTTAGGGCATGGCATAAAGGTATGGCTTCCACATTCTTCATAGATTAAAATTATAGTGGGGGCATGCTTAGGAAACATGTTCTCCACACTTAAACCAATTTTTAGTTTCATATTATAGTGGAGAAATTTTATGGAAACATGTTCTCCATACTTACAAAGTTGTAAATTGGCCAAAATTCATAGTTATATGATTCAGATACATAGTTGTGATAGAGTTCTATATATTGGTATAATTGTTATACCTAGGTTTCAATATCATACATACATAAGGTGTATATGCTATGTAAATCACCTAAATTACAAAATTAAATTAGATTTTAGATTTCAAACACTTCTACAGACTTTTGCTCACCAAGTTGGACTGTTATGGACTATATTGAGCCAATTTACTACAATAATTGGTTTGATTTTTAGTATGGTTGAGGTGATTAAATCACTCAATATTTAAAAATTTATACATTGGAATTGATTATATCATCTAACCTCACTATATTTATAGGGTGAGTTGACTTGGTTCACTCACACTCACTAGGTTATAAGTTATAAGTATGATTAGGTTGCATCATTGAACTAATCTCAATTGTTAGGTAACAACTAACATTTTTATCCAAGGTTAGGGGCATGTGTCTTCCAATAATTATATATTTATGCACTTTATATATTTATATTTTTCTTGATCTCAACTCTAATGGTTCATAATGATACGTATTTTAAAATCAAATTGCTAAAAGGCAAGGTGGTTGCATTGATACATAAGTGTACTACTAAACCTTGATTTTTCAATTTCAATCATTTAAATGATTTTGATTTTAAATTATTTATATTGACATATAATGTAACATGCTATTGGTTGTAGGTTACTCACCATAAAATCACTCAATTTGGGCTCACATAAAGGCAAAGTGTGTTATATGCATCTAGGTACACATTTATTTTCTTTTAAACTTGAAATTTCATTACTAGATTAAAGGGGAGGAAATGTAGACATTATTTATAAATTATATATCACCTCAATCTTGTATAGTTAACAAATACATATCATGGATATACCTTCAACTTCTAGACCTTCCCACTATCAAAAGGCTTGCATACGCTATCTATCTATGCCTACTACTTATCTTTTAGTCTAAGCAATGTTATTCTGATGGCTCAGACCTTATATCATACTCAAAATACTATAAAAATTATTATCTTATATTTCCATAAGTTTTGGACTTATAATTGTTTTCCAACTGCCTAAATACTTTCATCCTAGTCAGATGCCTATGTCGATAAAAGTGTCCTATTCTAATATAAGTGTTTAATGCCCTAAAATAATGAAATTTACAAATGAAATGTATCCCTATGGTTGGCTTAAGTGATTTTATGTGGTATATTATTCAAATGGATTTGTATATATGCATGATCAATCCTCACTCATTCCTCACCTAACATAAACCTAGAAACTTCTTACATCTCACAAGGCAAAGTACTCAAAGCATTCAATCAGGCATTTAAGTGAATAAAACTTCTGTATTTTCTTTTATTTCTATATCAGTCATAGGGATACAAAATCTATAGTTCTAAAGAACTAAAGGAGCATGCCATGGACATATTTGATAAGTTATAGGCTAGGTCATTGCTATACTTGATTTTCACATATTATAACCTTGTGCATACACAAGATAACATATTAAGGGAGAACTACATCAGTATAAGACCCTTTTGTAGTGGCTATGTTGATAAAAACCACTAAAAAGGGGTCTTTTGGGTTAGCTCAACACTGTGAGCCCACTAACCCATTTTTATCAAGGTCATTATGAAGATAAAGAGAAAGGGTTTTATTATTTGATAGGGAGTGATAACATAGGATCCAAATCTGAGCACATCAAAGTGAAGGAAACACATAACCCAAAATATGATACGTGGTTACATCTAAATCCAATAGGTATTCCTTACATGACACCTATGTCTTGGTTAGATAAAAGTATCGACATGAGTGTCTGAGGTCGATGTAAGTGTTTGAGGTCATAAATGTAAAATTTTTAGAATCTGGTGACTAATCTAGAATCTAGATCCAGTCTATTTCCAACTTATTCTAGACTAGATCCACATACACATATTAATCCAACTAAGTAATCTTGTTTTCAATTCATTGTTATATCAATCACTAGTTGTACTTACTATTTTTAGCATATCTCAATATATAAATTTAGAATATTATTTAAGTTTAAAAATTAATTGGCCTACTATAGAGAGAGTTTATCATCCTTGTGCCCTAGGTTATTTCTATCCATTCAACCCTAGATCCATTAATCTAGATTTTAGAGTTGAACAATGTGTTAATTAATTACAAACTTAGATAAATAATATTCTAAATTTAATTACTCATAGTTCATAAAAATATAAAGTATAACTTTTGATTGATATTATAATAAATTAGAAATAAGATTACTTAAATAATTTATTATGCACATGCAGATCTGGGTTGAAAAACATTAAAAGTGGATTAGATCAAGATCCTAGAATAATCATCATATTTTTTAAATTTGCACCCTATAGCTTCAAAGGATTGTGTTAGTTTTGGATGGTTGCATCGATGCTACTATTCGACTTAGATGCAGGTGTCTAGTATGGAATATCAAGTATATCTAGGTGTGACCACATATAAACTTATTAGTTTTTTTTGCCTTTACTCTAGTGTGTTTAGATATTGCACACAAGTTGTCACTCTTTTTCAAATGATCAAACCCTACTTTCCTCACCCTTAGAGTGACTATGGAAAAAATAGGTTAATAGGCATATGATGTTGAGTTATTCCATGGACCCTATATCAATGGAAATTGATTACATATCCAATACTCTGAAGAGGGCCTCTAACTTATATAGTTCTCCCATACATGTTGGATTATGTGTGTATTGAGATTCAATATGTGATAAGTACATAGAATGACATAGCTTGTAACTTGGTAAATATGGCTCATGGAATTATCCTTTAGTACATTAGACCTATAGATGCACTATCCATATGACCTATATTTAAAAAAGAAAGAATAGGTAAGATTTGATCACTTGAATGCTATAAGAAGTTGCCTTGTGAATTACTTGTTTTGTGTTAGGTGATGAATGGATGAGGGTTGTTTATATATATATATATATATATCAATCCCTTTTAAAAACATATTACATTAAAACACTTAGTTTGACCTTTAAGATATGTTTTATTTGTAAATTTGATGAATTTAGGGAACTTAAAACTAACATCAATGTAAGCATCTAGATGGGATGCAAGTGTCCAAGAGGATGGAAAATAAATATAGGTCCAAAAATTTTAGAGTCTAATAATAAGCATGTTTAAAGAATTTTACATAATATATAATGTCTAGTCATTAGAATAACATATGGTCAAATTAAGAGATAATCAATATGCACAAGAGATAGTGGGTACAAGTCTTTTAGTAGCAGGAAGGTCTCAGGAACCAAAGGGTAAAACCATGATAAGTACTTGCCAAGTATACAAGACTGAGGTGATATATAATTCAAATTTAGTGTCTACACTGGATAAGTATATTTGGGCATGTGTCTAATTTTTAAATACTTGAAAAAACTTTAGAAAAATAGTGATATCTGTAGAAACCCTACATGTGGTAGACATCTAAAGGGGATGTTATATGAATCTTTGGTATGAGATGGATATTTGGTATGAGCTTGGAAATGATAATTCCTTTGGAATAAAATAGATAAATTCAAGGCAATAAAATAATAATATTAAAAATTAAATGTCAATTCCAATAAAAAAATAACAATGTAAAGTTTAAGTAACATCTCCAAAGAGTGTTCAAAGCATAGGGTTCCACTTAAAGGGATCTAGGGCCTCCCACCCATCCAATCCATGTTGGAGATTAATATTTATTTAGGTTAATTTATTTTGATCCTAATTTGATTTTAGTTTTGCTTTTATTATTATAAGAAATCCACTTATTTATATTTATGAGGTGTCACACATATTTTATCTTTTTTTAGGGAATCTTGGAGTTAAATTCACATGTAAATCCCTCCACTCTTGTCACACACATTCCCCTCACTTTATTGGGATTAAGTAAATTCAACACACACAAGAAGCTTGTATAAGTAACTCATCTTTCCTTCTAGCTCTATTTATTGAGCTCTCTCCTATCTCATTCTACACTAGAGCTCACTAGTTTATATTGAAATTTATCACATATGGATTGAGGCCCATCTCTATTCTCTATTATTTTTTAGTCCATTGAGGTTTTACTTAGAGAATTTCACTTTCCAAGACTTATTTATAAATCTTAGGTCTTCTTCCATTTAATGGTTTCCCCACTTGATAATTCTTGTCTCTTATGTTCTCTTCTGGCTTGCTACTAGGAAGATATTATTTCATTTACATATTCATTATTTCATGTTTTCAATGTTAATTTATCGATCTTGGCATACTTTCTAACAATCCATTTTATTTATTTATAGAACCAAAAATTCCCATCTAGGTGGAGGAATATATGGACATCGAAGAAGCCTACCAAGAGGGTGAAATATGAGTTGAATATTTACCATAAGGAATAGGTAGATTATAAACACCTTGTAGAGGAGGGATGAGGGTAAAATACATAAAGACATAGGTAACTATGAGAGTGACATCACTATCATCGATGCACTAGAGAAGGAGAACCCTATAATGAGACATTAGATGTAACCTAAGTCATTGTGCATAACACACTCACCTAATGGTTGATAAGATCCTATAAGTGTTTAAGTCAAGGGAAAATTTATTATCTTGAGCTTGGATCTGAAGAGACACAGAGGTGACAACATGTAATTTTTCATTAAGGGATAATAGTTGAGATAAAATCCCATTGTTAAATATCACATAATTTCTATATTTCCACAACTAAAATAAGAATATCAATCTTGAAGAAATGATAAGTTATAAATGCAATATATTTGGTCCATTACTTGTAATCCCCCAAAAGAGTAATGATATAGGTGATGTGTTATGCATGAAAGTAAGAAAAGAGATTATGTATCCATTTATAATCCTTTTAGGTGAGAGGGCATGCCCATAATAAATGATTAAGGGTTTTGGTACTATCCCATGCATGACATCAATGGTAAGAAATTCCCAATGAATGAAGTTTTTATCCCAAAGAAATACCATGGTAAATTAAACACCATAGAAAATGTCCAAACTTAGACTAAAAAATGTGGTTGATGAAAAAATGACAAGTTATAGGCCAAGTATTTAAACCTTGCTATCTATTAAGCTTGTCAAGAGGCCAAAAAAACTTGGAGAAAATAATTATATACAATAAGCGAAGATAATACTTACTAAAATTGTATCAACATTCATCCACTAGAACTTCCATCATGCAAGAACATTCAAGTTCACTTATGATCCTAAATCAATTGGGTATAAAATAAACATGTTTATAGTTGTGCTCAAGTCTTGTTACAAACAAACACTATTTGTGTTGTTTGTAAAACACTATAGGTGTTCTTTTGTTGTTTGTATTTTTATACACAAGTTTTTTACCATGCGTAGTTTCTATCTGATCTTGTTGTCAATTGTGAAACATTTCACAAGTATTTTTTTAGTTTCATGAAAATTAGAAGACTTGGAGTCTTGTGATACTAAAGAGTTAAATTACATATATTTTATTGAAAATCTTGTGATATCTTGTGTAGGATGTTGGTGTGCAGTAGTATAAATATGTGGATCATTATGTAAGAAATATTTGATGCACATATTTTGGTTATAAAGTGTTATGAATTTAGAGTTGTGAGGTTGCAATCTCCACGTAACTTGTCTTGTACACAATTGTTCATGCAATTTATTTTTGGCATAACATGTTATGGTGCCTCAACATTTTATTGTACATTTAATATTTTTGGAGCATGGTGATGTATTACAAGTAATTAATTATTATAGTGGGTTTTTTAGAGTATTAATGTAATTAGGTGGGTCTTATGCCTATATAAACATGCCCCTACACTTGAGTCATCTAGTTAGTGATTTTGAAGATCATATGTTATATTTGAGAGATAACTATATACATAATATTTTAAAACTTTATCAATTACTGATGCTTTCTCTCTTAATGAAACCCATCAAATCTTAATGTCTTTGAGTTCATGCCTTAAAGGGTGCACCAAGAAAGGTGTGGGTATACCAATGGTTCTTTGCAATATTTTTTCCCCCTATACCACCACTTTTTATCTACATAACCATCTCTTATACACTTCCCTAAGTTGTGCATCCTCCATTGCACAATTCAAGCAATTCATCACCTTACTTAACCCCTACCTAAGCCTAAAAGCCTTTTTAATGTTTAAAATAATGTCATCTTGGGCCGACCTTGTATTCAAATTGATATTTACACATTATGACTCTAGGTCGGCCTTGGCCAACCTATATTGAGACCTAAACTTCTTTTATCAATTAGCAATATAGAGTCAAATTGGGGTGACCCTATTAGCTAAACTTTTGGAAAGGTTTAGAGTTGATTTATTTATATATTCACATCCAATTACATAATTTATTAGGAAGATAAAAAGAAGAATAATATATTGTGAATTTTCATATCCACCATTCTACTTAAGGAGCATTTCTTAGGGTTTTAATACTTTATTTAAAGATACATATCTTATCTTGTGGAGAAGTCTTTTGAATGCATAGAGAAGTTGTGTAGCCTATAGTTGACTTATCTTTGTTATCTTTACACACCAAAAAACCTATTATGAAGCACCTAGGTCAAGGGAGAGATTGAGGCTTGAAAGGTTCGTATTCAAAGGTAAGTATTCCTAACTTTGTTCATCCTTTGTTAAATTAAATAGTTTAACATTTGTACTTCTCTCCCATGCATTAGGATTTCCTATACATTAAATTGAGTATGGATCTTATATGCATGTTTAATTTTTATGTTTATTACCCCCACTTTGTGCCACAAGATTTGGTGAGCACTAGATTATATTTTACATTACTTTGCATACACTTAGTGAATAAGAAAACATAGGACCTAGTAAGGGTTATTACATAGTGTCACTTGACTAGAGCATTTGGAACCCTCTCTAGTGATGTTACTATGGTAAGAGACCCCTAAATTATGTCTAGAAAATCTATATTGGTCATGATCTCAAATATCTAATGTATCAACACATGGAAATGTAAGTAGGATTTATCTTCTTTGAGCTAGGATTGATTAATAGGTCAGTTGCATTTTCATTTGTATACATTCTAGTAAACCCAACTTGAATCAAAACCTTTTATTTTTTCTTTCATGCATTCATTTTATCATCATATTATATATTTTTATATTTTAAAGTAATATGTCAGACCTATTGATATAGTTCTAATAGTCTATGCACATGTTTAACACATAGTCACTCCAAAATAACTCTATTTTTTTGTGTAGGTCTTCTCCAAATACAGGTGACTGGATCAATTATCTTGATATAGTCTTCTTAAGTTATTTGATTACATACATATTCAATCCAATCAACTCTACTCATAGTTATTCTTTTTTAGCATATAGGTTTTCAGACATAGTCCATCCAATCGAATCTATTCACATATTCTTTTTCAGCACACAAGTTTTGTAGACTACATTGATCCAGTCAATTCTATTTACATAATATTTAAATAAGAACTTGAGAAACACAACATAACATTTTAAAACTAAGCATCATAAAAACCACCAAGGTTCATTCTTACCTTATATGTCATTTCAATTTTTCATTTACAATATAATTTTTCACAAGTTTGCAGTCTGTAAAATTGTAGCCTTACAATAAACTAGGTATACTAGCTTGACATATTTTTATACCCTGTCTTCTCTCTTAAAGACATAATAAACTTATTTGACTATGTTATTTTAGATCTCACTTCTTTAGAACAATAAAAACCATGTTGACTCTATTATGTATTATTTATATACAATGTTTCTTGAACTAACTCTATACTCTTCACAGTCAACAAAATTAACCTATTTTACTAGTAATTAGTTTACTATTCATTTCAATTACTTTCATGCTTATAATAACACACATATACTAAATTTAGTTTTTCAATTTACCAATTTATTCACACTATTTTTATCTTTTTACACACACTTCCAAATCACTTTACATAAAAAAAATTAAACATTCTTATTCCCAAGATCTACCTACTTGGATTTCATCACCAAGGGGGAAGCTAACTTAGTTTATTGTCCAAGTATAGATATGTGATTGATGGTATATATTGGTAAAACACCTGACACCATTATCACTATGAGATTGTGAAGTGAGGGGGTAGGCCCCAATACCAAACTAGTACCATGGCCAATACAGATCTCTTTCAACCTAACCTACTTGAAACTATCCATATATTTCTTTATAGTTCCTTCTTACAACCAAATTCCCATCACATTACTTTCAAAATTTATTATAACTTAAAAAAATTTAGGAATGACCAATTAGTTAGCATTTACATTCAAGTTTTTTGGTTGCTCTTTGATCATTATATTTTGTATTGTAAAAATTGCATTAGCTAGTGTTAGTGCAAGGTTTGTGTTGTGTGTTCTAATTAGATCAACCACATTGATCTAATTTCTTGTGTGATTCATTTTATTTTCTTAGATATTATCTTGTAAAATATTTCCCTATTTTTAGAACACTATCATCCTTGTCGACACAGTCTTTTATAGACTATTAATTTTTCTTACCTTCAGTATATAGTTGCCTTGTGTAACTATGTATCTTTTTTGACTATTTAGTTTCCCCTTTTGAATTACATAATTGACCTATTTGACTATGTATCTTTTTCATTTACTCACTTTCTCCATCTACAGTACATAATCAACCCATATGACTATATATCTTTCTATTCTATTTCATTTTTATATTTTATAAAACACAGTCAACTAGTTCAACTATGCATATTCCATCCTACTATGTGGAAATTTTACATAGTCTCTGTTGACCCATTCAAATCTGTACCCATTGGCCAACACTATTATGTGTTTGGCTGAATTTGTCTTTATTTTTCCTCTTGCTTCATAATTTTAGATTCTATCTTTAAGCATCATGAAATCCCCTATCAAAATATTTTTGGATAACCTGAATCCATTTATATGCTATATGGGATGTTATTTTCTTCCTACTTTCGCTACCCAAGATGATCCTCACTCTTAGAGAACTTTTTTTTATCCCTCATCTTTTATTTGAAATATGGTTCAAATCACTCCGATAGATGAGATTGTGGATCAGACCCTTTTCATACTTATCAAGATAATTTTTAACTTCATATATCTTACCATTTTGTGGGGGAAATTGATACAATCCAAATAAATAACCCGATAGGAAACCTTCTTAATACCAATAACCCACCTCCTAGAAATCCACCACCTAGTAACCCTTTCCCTAATACTAATTTGGGGTATCCTCCTACTAACACCAACCTACCAAATGATACAACTCAAATTCTTACATAGATAGTGTAAAAAATGAACATCATGTAAACATCTAACACCTCTCAAATGATGCAAATACAACATCATTTGATGAACATGACTAGTTAACCTCCCACTCTTCTTCCCCAAAATAATCAAAATTTTATCCCTCCACCTCTTAAAGATGTCATGGTAAATGTTATTCCCCAACCTATCTTACACAGTAAGATGATTTAACACATTCAAAACAATCCTTTATCCACTTTCATTATATTTATTGATATTGGTAATATATCTTCAACTATTGAATATGATAGGACTAGAGACCCTACATCTTTTATCAAGGCATTTGGTAATCTTTATAAAGAGTAGATCTAAACTAATACTTTCACCACTACTAAACTTTTATTTAAAACCTTCAATGACAATGTATTAGAATGGTATAACCAACTTCACCAACATTTTATATGGAAACTTTAGGATTTAGTCAATCCTTTAGTTAAAGAATTCCAACATAATGATCTTCCTAAAAATTATCTTAATAATTTCATCAATTCTAAGCAATCCCATACTAAATAAAATCATGATTTTATCAAACTATGTAAATATTTGGCTCATAAATCCAATCATAACATGACTGATGATAACTTGTTTAAACTTTTCATAACAACCTTAACACCTTCCCTCCAAGACAAGGTTCAAAATTTTTCTCCCCAAACTTTAAATGATGCTCTTGACCAAGCTAAGCATTGATATTTTTTAATGAAATAGTTTGAATCTAAAACTAAAACCATCAAGGTATCTTTTCAAAATCCAACCAATGGAATAATCGATTATCTTCCTCAACCAAAACTAGGAGTAGCTCAAGCCAAAAATCCCCAACCTTCCCATATGCCATTAACTTTGAAAAAAATGAAATAAAATTTAGTACCTTCTAAACCATTCATGTATCCTAATGATCCACCTAAATTTTATGATCCTAACCATTTTTTTTGGTTTCATGCTGATATAGGTCATTCTCACAAAACATGTGGGCTTACAAAATTTATCATTTTTTTTATGCTAGGCGATTCCTTCAATCATGATGCCATGATTAAAATCCATCATCATGATTATGTTAATGCTTCTAAAAATAAATAATATTCTAAATCTTATTCCTATAACAACCCAAAAATTTTATCTAAATCTAACCCTCAAAAATTAAATAAGGATATTTGTGTGATTGATACCAATTATGATCAATACCATACCAATTCCCAATATGTGAATGTGGATAAGGTCAATTATAGATGCAAATCAACCTAAAATTATCCCATCACAAAACCAAATAAACCATATTTATAAGAACAAATTTTCAAATACACTATGAAAACTAACTTACCCTCAAAAACCAATGAGGACCGAATTCCTCAATCTGAACCTCCAACTACTGCTCTTCCCACCAAACATATTTTAGCTTTCAAACCTTGTACTGGTTATTCCTCTACCAAAAATAATTATAATTTCTTAGAGGAAATTAACTCTATGCCTTGAAAAATTTCTCTCATGGAGTTAGTTTTCACTTCTCCCTATCATCATAAATTCTTAAAGCAACAAATCCAAGAAATTGAAGAACCATATTCCTTAGAAGAGGAAAAACCTTCTTATGAGCCTCAACCAACATAATTTCATACCATTAAAACTATTTATCCTTAGTCAAAGCCTTCTATAGAGTTCCTTGAAGAGGACGTGATCAATGATGAAATTTTATTTTGAGTTGATGATGCACCTCTCTTTATCAAAATAGCCATTGATACCATCCTTATTCATAAAGAATTAGTAGATGAAGGGTTAGGAATTAATGTGACATCTCTTTGGCTCATTCAAAAACTTAGGTATAATAAAGATCATCTCAAGAAAACTCATCTAACATGTTGTGGATTCAACAAGACTAATCAAAATTCATTTGGTTCTATTTAGCTCCCTCTTACTATTGGACCCAAAAATATATGTACTAAACTTATGGTTATCAACTTACCCTTATCCTATAACATACTTCTTGGACACCCATGGAATCATCTCATGAGGGCTATTGCGTTTTCTTCAACACACCTGAGTCTATTCAGAGAAGGATAGCTGCCATTCTGAGGTTTCAGATTCAAACACTTCCTGTGATTTATTTAGGTATTTGCATAGTGGTGGGACGACAGCCTAGGCTATTTTGATAGAATGTTTTAGACAAGCTAAGGTGGAAAATTAGTCATTGGACTCATAGATGGCTATGTACTGCTGGTAGAGTGATTCTTCTACAATCAGTTATTCAAGCATTGCCCATATAGCGTTGCATGGTTCAAACAGCTCCAGTGTATTTCCTAAAGGAATATGATGCCCTTTCTAGGAAGTTTTTTTGGAGCAAGAATCTCCAAAATACTAAATGGAGCCTACTCAATTGGGCTACTGTGTGTATACCAAAGCAGGAAGGTGGCCTTGGATTGTGCTCGGCTATTTTGGCCAACCAAGCTTTGGCTACCAAGTTATATTGGAGATGGTGCTCTAATCAATCTTCCCTGTGGGCCCGAATTCTAACAGCTAAGTACTTTCCAGGTATTGATTCCCATGATATTTCTAGACTCCCTCTTGAGGGACGAGGATCGATGGTGTGGGGTACTCTTAAGCTTGGAGCGCAGCTTGTGAAACATAACCTCTTTTGGGTGTGCAATAGTGGGAATGAGGCCTTATTCTGGGAGGACTCGTGGGATGGTACGCCACCCCTATTATTTTCACACCCTCATTTATAGTCTTTGGCTAATTCGCTTCACTTTGTTGGTTGGAACACTGTGATGTATTACAAAGAACCTATTAGCATGGGCATTACCATTGGATACAGGTGGAAAAATTCCTTCGATTGGCTGTTGGGGGGTTCAGAAATGGATAGAAGAGAATTAACCCAAATCCTTGAATCTAGAGGATGTAATTCACTACAAGGGTGAGATGTTCTTGCCCGGGGTGGAGATGATACAAGACAGTATTCAGTGTCTTCAGGATATATAACTTTGGCCAAGCAATTCTTCAATGGAGATCAGTTCTTATGGGGGCAAAAAGTTTGGAACCAGATTTCATGGCCCAAATGTAATTTTTTTCTTTGGCTTCTTACACACAACAAATGCCTCACCTGGGATAACCTTTACAAGTGAGGTTTTTAGGGGCCATCTATTTGTGTTTTCTGCCATAGCAGTGAAGAGACAGGATCACATTTATTCTTTTAATGCTCCTTTGCTAAACAAGTCTGGCACCTGTGGTGGAGTGCCTGGGGTGCCCCTTTTTGGCATGTCTCCTCTTTGATAAAATTATGGAATAGACTTGGTCAGGCTCCAGCAAAGAGTTCCCTATTGCAAATTGCTTGGGCAGTCAGGCCCTCATTCATTCTATGGAATCTTTGGCTTGAAAGAAATAGAAGAGTCTTCAGGGGTGTGCATCTTGACCTGAGATCTTTGTGGACTAAAATTCTTAACTCACTGCAAGAGACTTTACAAGTGAAATGCATGAATGACAGTGACTTAGACTCAGAAGCGGCTGGGTTATGTAAGCGCTTGGGGATGGCCCTGTCCAAGAGTAGTGAGTTTGTGATGCACAGAGGGTCTGTGACTGGGAGAAATTAGAAGGCGCGACCTGTCAATAAAACTAGTCACTGGACTCCTCCTGGGGATGGAGTTCTTAAAATAAATACTGATGGCTCCTCACGAGGGAACCCAGGTGAGGATGGCATTAGTGGTATTGGTCGGGATAACTCTGGGAGCATCCAATTTCTCTTTTCAATCTATAAAGGCTGTCATATAAATAATCTTATGGAAGCAATGGCGATCCTGGAGGCAGTTAAATCCTACTGTTAATGCGGGTGCTATAATGTTATCTATGAATCAAACTCACAAGTGGTGATTAACTTGTTGAATAATTGTAACTTAGGTAAAGTGGATTGGCATTTAAATGTTATTGTTCAATAGATTAGGCATCTTAGTACTTCTTTGAATTCAATTTCTTTCAAACACATTCCCCGTGAGTGGAATGGTGTTGCTGACTGCCTCGCTAAATGGGCCTCAGAGAATGGTCCATCTTGGAGTATTACTGATCAGGGAATGCTCCCTATGAGTTTGTATCAGGAATTGGTTCATTTGGTGGACCATGAGAAAGACTTGTAACTATTGTTTTATTTTCGTGCTTAATAAATATTTACCCCCTTTTAGTTAAAAAAAACTTTGGAAGTTCCTTCAGAGACAAGAACTTGTACTATCTCTCCCACCTATGATGATAACTACATTATGGCCTAATCTCAATCAAGAGACTTGGATTTTCAACACTATTATCAAACCTTAGCTAAAATACATGCTTTTAACTGTGATATTCATATTATTTCTATGGATATTGAGTTAGACCCTGAAGGTCATGTACCTCTAGTTAATTCTCCACTTCTTACTCATTAGGTGGTTGAACAAATATTACCTCTCACAACTTTAGAACAAATGAAACCTTATATACCTCCTACCACACTAGTTATTATACCATATCCTCTCCCCATCAACAATTGTAAATATATTCCTATTATCAAACGAACCGAATCCAATCAACCTTCCTCCATAATTCTACCTACTCTCAAGATCACTCTTGATGCCAAGGCCACATATGTACACCAAATACATTTTGAATATGATTTCCATGGTAATAAAATCATTGATCTTGAAGTAGATGTGAAATATTATTGACCTCTACCTACATTACCTAGTGATGAAGCCATAGTTTAATTTTTCAATGTTTGAGAACCTTAACTTCCTCGATAACATCAAAAACTTAGGAATTTAAAGTGAACAACCCCTCATTTTAACATCTTTTAATTGTTAACATCGATCTTAAAACTAATCTCATTTCATCTCTTCCCAATATGTCATATCATATTCAAGACAAAAATGCTATTCTTATTGAATAAAACGTGAGAATATAATATGGTACACCCTCATGTCCTCAAACTATAACTATTTAATGAGAACTCATCCTAAATGAACATGATAATTTTAGTCTATTTTTTGATAAATATTTTGAGACTTTTGAGTGGTCATATGAGGACATGCCTAACATTGATCCTAGTATTATGGTGAAAAACATAATCATATAACCCGATGCCAAATTCATTAGACAAAAATAAAGTAAATTTCCCCTTAAAGTTTCCACCCTATGTCATAAAGAAATTATCAAACTATTAGATGCCAAGTTTATTAAACCTATGGACTATTCTGAATGGGTGTCAAACATTTTTCCCATTCATAAAAAAGTTATCATGGTTATTTGTATCTACATCAACTTCCATAAGCTCAACCTCTCTTGTCCTAAGGAAAATTTTCCATTACCTTCAATAGATGCCATCATAGGTTCCATAGTTGGATACAAAATGTTAGCCCTCATGGATGGTTTTTTAGGATAAAATCAAATTCACATCACCCTTTAATACCAACACAAGTCAACATTCACTATAGAATGTGGCACTTATTTCTATGTTCAGATATCTTTCAGCCTTAAAAATGTTGGAGTTACTTATCAACAGGATATGACCCACAATTTTCATGATATTATATATAATATTGTGGAAACCTATGTGGATGATCTGATTTCCATATCCAAAAGTCACAAAACCCATATTTATGATCTAGCCATCATCTTTGATTGAGTCATCAAGTACAAAGTTAGAATCAATCCCTATAAATGTGTTTTTGGTATTACACCTAGTAAATTTATAGGGTTCTTAGTCTCTCTTTGTGGTATTAATGTTGAGCTTTCTAAAATCAATGTTATAGTTAACATGCCTATTCTTCATACCATTCTAGGCATTCATACTTACCTTGGCAAGCTTGGGGAAATCCGATTATTTGTCCCTAAAATCGCTTATTACATTTACTCTATTAATTCCCTTCTTAAGGAAGGTAATGATTTAGAATGGACTGATATTTGTCAAAAGACATTTAAACACATGAAATAATCATTGACATATTTGCCTAACCTTCATACACCTTCTAATGATCATCCTTTGATTTTGTACACTTCTTTTACACCCATATCAATTGGGGCAATTCTTTCCTAACAAGATGATACTAAAAAATAATATGCTATTTACTATATTAGTCAAGTCTTCATCAATTAAAAAAAAACATTACACTAAATTAAAATGTGATTGCCTTGCTATCTACTTCACAACTGAAATGCTTCACTACTACATGTTCCATCAAATAAATTATGTCATCATTCATTTTGACCCACGTCATCAATTTTTATCTAAAACATTCTTACCTAGATCAAATTGGCAAGTGGATGCTCCTCTTAATGGAATTTGACCTTTACATCATAATGCAAAAATTTATCAAAAGATAAGCCATTATCGAATAACTTGTAGTGGCACTATAGCCGCTACCAATCATCTTCAAGATAGTCTCCCTAATGACAACATTCTCTATATTTAAGGTCTCAATTAGGATATCTCTCTTAAAGATTACTTCCATAACTTCACTACTTATTTAGAAGCAAATAATCAATAAGATACCTATGTAATTCCTAATACTACTAAATCCAAATTAATTATCAAAGAACTTCTTAAAATCAACATTGATTTGCATGCAAACACCTAAACCCTACACTTTGATGTCACCAAATGTCTCCAAGGAGTTGGGACATATTATATTCTAACTAGTCCTCATGGTAAAATAATCCCTTTGGCATTTTGACTCACCTTTGATGTCATGAATAACATGATAGAATATGAAGCATTAATCTTAAGCATGAGAATGACACTTGACTTAGATATTTCATATATGCACACTTTGGGTGACTTCTAACTCATCTATTATTAGGTTAATGATGATTACCAATGTAAAAGTGAAAATATTATCACTTATCATCAAATAGATACTACCCTTGCCAAAGAGTTCACCTCTTTTACCATTCAACCCATCCTAAGATATCAAAACTCTATTACTGACTCTCTAGCTTCTTCAACATCCTTATTTCATCTGCATCAAGTTCTTAGTGCTTCCCAATTTCTTAATCAAATAAGAAAGTCCCCGTCTTCCATTCAACCACAAAATTTGCTTATCTATCACATTGAGGCTATCACAATTCAACAAAGCCCATGGTATAAAGACATTATCCAATTCATCAAACATCAAACTTATCCTCTGGGAATGAACTCTTGTGAAAAGACTATAATTCAGAAATAAGCTTTTAAATATGTGTTTAGTTACAACACCCTTTATTATTGTAATATATATGGTACCCTGATCCATTGTGTAATGAAATAAGAGGTCCTTATTCTCCTTTAACAAACACATGGGGGAATTTATAGTGGTCATTGTAGTAGACATACTACAACATGTAAATATGTATGTATGGGATACTTTTGGCCTACTATTGAAAATGATGCTTTCAATTTTGATAAAAAATGTAGTCCTTACCAACTCCATGATGATATAATCGATTTACCACCAGTTGAGTTCTAAATTATGAAATCTCTTTGGCCATTTTCCATGTGGGGATTATATCTCATAGGCAAACTACCTTGGTCATAATATGGACATGTTTTTATCATCATGGATAGTAAATATTTTACCAAATGGGTGTAAACCATGCCTCTCATTCACATCACAAGAACTAATATTAAAAAATTAATACTTAAACAAATCATTTATCATTTTGGAGTTTGTCATACTATCATTTTTGATAATAATGGTAATTTTAATAACAAAGATATGAAGCAATTATTTACTAAATTAAAAATATCCCACAAATTTTCCATACCCTATCATCCACAATACAATGGCCAAGTTGAGGTTATAAAAAAAATTCTCAATAAAATACTTCAAAAGACCATTCATGAAACTTGTATGGATTGACATCTCCATTTATATCCCATACTTTAGGCCTATCATACAAGTATTTGTATTGCCACTAGGGTAACATTGTTCTCACTAGTCTATGGTTTTGAGTACGTCTTACCTTTATAAGTTGATCTTCCCTCCTTATGTATATCTTTATACAATATTATTCTTGATGAATAAATACATGAAGCTTGCCTTCATGCTCTTAATCTTATCGATGAACATTATTTAGCCACTCTAAAACATAATCACCAATACAAGGTTGTATTGTCAAGGAACATAACAAAAAGGTTATAGTTTGAACTTTTAATGTTAGTGATCTAGTCCTTAAATTAGACTATACGCATGATAAAGTTAGAACATATTCTAAAAAATGGTGGGGCCATTATTTAGTGAAATATATTCTTGGTCCTAGCACCTATCACCTCTAAATTAATGAAGGCCATGTTTTCAGAGAGCCCACCAATTCACAATTCTTGAAGAAATACTATTCTTAGATATTTCCCTTCTTATCATAATTTTATATAATATCATACTAACCCTTTTTTTTAGATTTATACATGGGTCTTACCCTCTATAGTAGTTTATATTTTCATAAACTATAGTTCCTTCTCGTGGTCATTTGGTTTCCTTTTATCATGAGTTGCATTGTAATACCATGGATAGGCCCTAGTCTTGCTCATAAAATCCTTTTGATTTTTATTGATTTTTTATTGAATTATGGTTTTTCATCCCCTTGGTTTTTTATTTTGTGAGTTTAAGTGTAAGACCATGGATAGGACTAGGCCCTCCTCACAAATACCATTTCTACCATTTTATTTTTGTATGTTTTTTTAACTCTTCTGAATTTCTCTTTTGTGAGTTTTAGTGTGAGACCATGGATATGACTGGCCCTTATCATAAATACCATTTTTTCCTTTATTTTCACCTTCTTGGGTTTATATTTTGTGAGTTTTAGTGTAAGACCATGGATAGGACCAAGCCTTCCTCACAAATACCATTTTTTCCTTTATTACACCCTCTTGGGTTTTCTCTTTTATAAGTTACACTGTAAGACCATGGATAAGACTAGGCTCTCCTCATAAAATCACTATTTTATTTAAAAATGATTTTTGTTCTACCAAGTATTCTATTGATGGTGAAAAATGTCATATCAATGAATCAACCCATTCGGCTATCACAAAGGTCAAGATGGAATTGCACTAGTTTAATCATAAAGGACCTATGACTAAAAATCAGTTCTAAGACATGAAAAAAGGGTCTATTAAATTTCTATAGATTTAATATATTCAATAATAAATCTGAATCAAGTGTACAAACATTCACTGAATCAATCAAACACAACATAAAAATCAACTATGTCAAGAAGATTACTCATAAACAATGATTTGATCTAAGAAGCTAATCATTCTTTTGATATTACATGATTCAATCTCAAATATATTATAAACTATCATCTAACATATTTGATAGAATAAATGTCAAAATTGAGAATAATTCTCATTCATCTTGAATCTCTCTTACATACCATTACCACAAAAAACTATCACAGACATTATGCACACAAATAAATTTAGACAATAATTATGTTCAGTAATCTACCTTTCGTTATTTCCTCAAAGAATAAAACAACCCACAAGTTTCTCTCTCTACACATGAATAGACTAAGCAATAGGAGTGACCATTAAATAGACATAATAGTTTATTTCACACAACAAATAATTTGTTATGTGAAACCAATTTTAATTATTATGGAATGTTTGTATGTATAAAATAGGTGTGAAAATATTCAACACATAAAAATTAATTAAACAACTCCCAATAAATCTTAATACATGAGCAAGTGTGAATGTTCACTCCAATACCCTCCCTTATACTCAAAATATGGATTAAGAAAAGAGAAAACAAAGAGACTGATGGGTCTTGGTAACTAGGTCTAATTAGGTACCCATGTACAAATCATAGTGAAATATAAAGTGTCCCTATGGTAACCAATCCATCTTAATAGACTACATGGATGATGAAACACTATAACCACTGAGTCAAATAGGAGTTGGTACTCTGTATGAGGCTAACTCTATAAAAAAACACTGATATAAAAAAAACACTAGGAAAAAGAGTCACCAAGGATGAAATGTATCAATGCACGGTGCCAAAAAACTAGTAAACAATAGCTAAAGTTGAGAGAGCAAAAAAACATATGCAGTAAGGTGCCCCATAAAATCAAATGGCTTAATAATTAAACATAAAGCTGAAGAGGTGCATTGGATGGAATCAAGGCCATCAAATACAAATGCACTCAATCAAATACCTCCAAAATAAAATGTGGTGTACTAACAATGAGCACAACACTTGAAACAATATGTCCACATACCCCCCCCATAATGCTAAAATGGGTGTAGTGACTCAAAAAACTATCTGAATGATTGGGCTAATCCCACTATGCAAACACCAAAATGCTAACACTGGGATACACTAGACTAGCTACACTCCATAAGGAGAACAAGCTCCACCAAAAACTGAAGGAGACAATCAACAATCAAATATAGATATGAAATGTCTCAAGAATGATGTCCCTAGTGATGATGGGATAGTCATGCAACTAGACAAGAAAGTGCTCAATCATGGAACACACACATGAAGAAAAAATCTCTATGAATCTTAGTGTGACTACAAACAAAAGTCCCATCCTACAACAATATCACCAAGTGATACAAGAAAATCCACAATGTAATCAAACTATGGAATACATCATCTATGCAATGAGAGATGTAAGCTCACAAAGAAAAAGTTTTCCTAAACAAGGAACATCAATAGGAAAGAGGAGTAATGTGTGGTCAAAGAAGATGAATAGTGGAGGAATGATGTCTTTCTTAGTGGTGTTTTATACCATGAAAAACCATCAAGGCTGACATCATTAATTAGACCTTATGGCTGAGAGATGTGGAGATCGATGAGGGATTTGGCTATGAACTAGAGAAGAACAATCAACAACCCTATGATGGATTAGGTCAATTGCTTGTAGTGATCCCTGTGCTTAGCAATAAGATCTGGTTGATGATAGTAAGGTTTACATGCTAGTTGGACAATGTGGTTCTAGTAGGGTGATGCCAATTAGGCAAGTGAAAGTCTGAAAGATGATAATGACAAAGGTTAATGCTCTATTTATCACTAAAATAAATGATGGTAGGAATCTCCCACTTAGATTCATTATTCAACATGACATTAATACCATGCTTCTTGGTCACAACCACAATGCAATTCTCATTGCCAACATCGAACCCTGTTAGAGACCATTTGGGATCTTATCCACTGTAGTCATTGAGGAGGATGGAGGGAAAATTATTCCTTTGAATGCCGAGAAGAAAAATCATGGAAGGTAGGATTACAATGTATAAGAAAATAAAGACAAGTAGCTCTTGTTTAAGGTTTGATGTCATCGAGTGAGCTAATGAAGAATGGGCTGAATAATATCAAAGGTGCATAAAAATAGCAGATCACCAATGAATCAAGGAGATATATGTGAGACTTTTCCAAGATGAATGTGAATCTTAATACAAAACTTGATCAAACCATGAATCAACACTTAAATAATAATGGAGTTTAGTGATGGGCTCACTAAGGACTAGCAAAGATGTAGGAGATCATTTGATCTAGATGAGAACAACTCATCTTCAATGCCTCCAAAATTAATTTTGCATCTTCAATATACGAGATGCAAATATTGAAAGCATGTAATGCATGTTATGCCAAATCACACACCTATAAGTTATAGCTATATGATTATGCCACATATAATAAAATTCCAATCCAAATAATGCAAATTGATGCTTTTTCAGAGAAGGTTTTGGACTACAGAGAGGAAATGAACAACTGAGCACTAAAAAGGTATGGCCCAACAAAAAATTGATCTCCAATAGGATGTATGGCATGTGTGGCTGAGGTAGAAAACACAAAGGAGTTTTATTGAGAAATGGCTACCAAGCCCTGCTTTGATACCATGCCAAAAATGAGAATGATTCTCATTCATTCTAAATCTCTCCTACATGCCATTACCATAGAAAAACTATCACAAACATTATGCAAAAAAATAAATTTAGACAATAATTATGTACAATAATATGTCTCTCATTATTTTATCAAAGAATAATACAACCCACAAGTTTCTCTCTCTCCACATGAATAGGCTAAGCAATAGGAGTGCCTATTAAAGAGGCATAATAGTTTGTTTCACATAATAAATAATTTGTTGTATGAAACTAATTTTAATTGTTATGGAATGTTTGCATGCATAAAATAGGTGTGCAAATATTTGACACATAATAACTAATTAACCAACTCCCAATAAAACTTAACACATGAACAAGTGTGAATGCTCAGTCCAATAATAAAGTTTATGAATTAGACAATCTTTTGAAGGGTAGAAAATTTAGATTTTTAAAAAGATGTATGTTATGTTCATGTTCACAATACAAAGATGAAAGTAATTGATGATAAGAACAGAGACAAACTCTAAACAACTAACAAATACTTAATAATAAAGAACTAAATCTAAAGAGACAAAGTAAACATGAATAACTAAGTTTAAACTAAAATAGAAAGGAAACTATAAATCTGAAAATAAAATTTATTTTAAAAACTAATCTTAAGACTAGGACTAACAACTAACAATAAATCTAATAAAGACTTTAAATCTAAAATAGGAAAATAAAATAAACTAATACTATCTAAACTAAGAAAATAGACTAACACTAACATTAACATAAAGAAAGAAATAGAAACTATCAAAGAAAGTAGAATTAAAGTTAACAAAAATAAATTAGAAATCAAATTCAAATAAATAAAATACATATTATGTGATGAACCTTCTACAACAGATTACCTCTTACAATAGATTTAATCAAAATATGCAAAAATAAAATAACTCTTACCAATAACAAAAACACAAAAAGCTTATATTGATTGCAGGCCTCTTCGAGGGGGCAACCTCCTTTGAGCAAGCTCAATACAATGAATTTGTGGATGCCTTCATTGGGCCTCAACACTTACTTATATACTAACTCTATTCTAACAACTACTACTTCCCTTGTATGTGGGATAATTCAAATAAGCTCTAAGGGACGACTTACAAAGCATATGCGTCCATAAAAAATATTACACTAATACACGTAAGGCATGGGTTCCTAACATCCCCTCCCTCTTAAAAAAAAGATTTTCCCTCAAAGCTTCAAATCTGGAAATTGTTATTGAATCTGGGAGAGTGGTTCCCATGTTGCATCTTCTGGTTGCACGCCGTGCCATTGAATTAAGACCTCTGTGATGGAGTGGGATCGAAGTTGGTAGGTGCGCCTATCCAAGATTATTTCTAGCTTGAGAAGGATGGAGCCTTCATTATCAAGTGCTAGTAAAACCATCTACACTTTGATGTTGGATCCAAGAACTTGTTTCAAATAGAAGACATGAAAGACGGGATGAACTTGGGAGGAAGGTGGAAGCTCTAGCTTGTAAGCAACTGACCCAATCTTTTGGAGAACCTTATATGGCCCATTAAACTTTAGAACAAGCTTTTGGTGCCCTTTTAGTTTTAGTGATGATTGCTTGTATGGATGCAAATGAAGAAAGACCATATCACCAAGTTGAAAGGTACACTTAGAGCAGTGCTGATCAGTTTGCTGCTTCATTTGATTCTGTGCCATGTGGAGATTGTCTCACAAGGTGCGGAGAATTTGATCCTAGTTTCAGAGAGTAGTGTCAACTTCCTAAATTGGTGAGCTCCTAGGATGATATGGACGAAGTGGTGGTGGTGCTTGACCATAAACTGCTTCATATGGAGTCATTTTGGTGGAAGTGTGGTATGAAGTATTGTACCACCATTCAGCTAGGGGAAGCCACTTGGCCCATTGATGTTGTTGTTCTAAAGCAAAGCAATGAAGGAAGGTCTCTAAGCATTTGTTGACTATTTCTATCTGGCCATCTGTTTGTGGGTGGTACCCAGAGCTCATTCTCAATTGTGTGCCTATGTGATGAAATAGTTCTATCCAAAAATGGCTAGTGAAAGTGGCATCACGATCTGAGACAATTGAAGAAGGAATGCCATGAAGATGGAAGATCTGATCCAAGAAAACCTATGCAATTGTGGAGGCTGTGTATGGGTGGCTGAGTGCACAAAAATGACTATATTTGGAGAGGCGATTGACTATAACTAGGATCATTGTCTTTCCCCCATATTTAGGGAGGCCCTTAATGAAATCCATGGAAATATCTATCTAGATCCTAGTAGGAATGGTCAAGGGTGCGAGCAAATTAGGAGTCAATGTGGTTTCACGTTTGTGTCATTGGCGAGTATCACATTCGGCCACCATCTATTTAATTTTGGCTTTCATGCCTTTCCAAAAGAAGTGTCAATGTGCTCACTCATAGGTTTTGAGAAACCTTGAGTGCCCTGCTGAGGGGGAAGCATGGATTTCATAGAAGACAGCCGGATGCAGGTCTGGAATTTGGGGAAGCACCAAATGACCCTTGTATCATAGAGAAGCACCATCCCATGAATAATGTAGTACTGCAGAGGGGTTAGTGGCCAATTGATGAATGAGGTGGCATAAGGAGGGATCATTTGCATACCCTTGTTGGATAGATTCCAACCATTTAGGAATGGGCATGGAGATGGTAGAGAGGGAAGGCTGGTCCTTAAAGGTTTTGGAGAGAGCATCAGCCACAACATTGTCTTTTCCCTTCTTATAGGTGATCTCATAATCATAACCCATGAGTTTGCTGACCCATTTCTACTGAGCTGGGGATGAGACCCATTATTCCAAAAAATATTTCAAACTCTGATGATCAGTTTTGATGCAAAAATGGTTTCCTAGTAAGTAGGGTCTCCATTTTTGTACTGCATGTAAAATTGACATCATTTCCTTTTCATATGTAGACAAAGCTAAATTGTGGCCAAAAAGGGATTTGCTAGTGAAGGCAATTGGTCAGCCCTCTTGGAGAAGAATAGCACCCAAGCTGATGCCACTGACATCACTTTCGATGGTGAAAGTTTTGGTGAAGTTTGGCAGTGCCAAAACTGGTGTACTACACATAGCCTATTTGAGTTGGAGGAATGCCTGATTAGCTGTTGCACCCCAGGTGAAAGCATCCTTATTCAATAAGGAAGTCAAAGGAGCTGTGATCTTTCCATAATCTTTGATGAACTTGTGATAGTATCTTGTCAGGCCTAAGAAACCATGAAGACTCTTGAGGGTGGTTGGTTGAGGCCAATTTTGCATAGCACTAATTTTTTTTGGGTTCACGCAAACCCTATTGGCTGAAACAATGTACCCCAGATAGTTGATTTCCTCTTGACCAAATGAACACTTGGATTGCTTGGCACATAATTTATTGTATACTAATAATTGTAATGCCCTATCAATATGTTGGAGATGCTCGGCCCATGTATGGCTATAGATCAAAATGTCATCAAAGAAAACTAAAATAAATTGACAGAGAAAAGGCTGAAAGATTTTATTCATGAGTGCTTGAAAAGTGGAAGGGGCATTTGTAAGGCCAAATGGCATGACAAGGAACTCATAGTGACCCTCATGTGTATGAAAGGCTATCTTAGGAATGTCATCAGGATGTACTCAAATTTGATGATAGCCAAAATGCAGATCTAACTTGGAGAAGAATTTGGCCCCATGGAGCTCATCAAGAAGCTCATCAATGACAGGAATTGGGAATTCATCTTTGATACTGAGGTGGTTAAGGGCTCAAAAGTCAATGCAAAGGCACCATGACCCATATTTTTTGTGGACAAGAAGCACTGGGGAGGAATATGGGCTGGTGCTGGGGTGAATAACTCTGGACTTGAGGAGTTCCCAAACTAAGTTCTCAATTTTAGTCTTTTGCAGATGGGGGTAACGGTATGGCCGGATGTTGGGTGGGATGCTTTCTAGAAGGAGAGGAATGCGGTGATCTTCAGGGTGGGAAGGGGGCAAACCTACTAGTTCTAAAAAAATGGTTGCATGCTTGACGAGTATGGCTTGTAAGTCTGTAGGGTGGTTAGTAGTAGCAGGGGGTTGGAGTTGAATGGAATGCAGCTGTGCAATGACCCCATGTGAGCCTTTCTTCAAAAGTTTTTCCATGCGATGAGAACTGATGATGCTATTAGATCTTGGTAATAACCCTTTTAAGGTGTGCTTCTGACCATTATCTATGAATTGCATCCAAAGCTCAGATAAGTCCCATAAAATAGGTCCTAATGTGCGAAGCCACTGTGCCCCTAAAACCACATCACACCCTCCTAAGGGTAGGGAAAACATATCAGAGTGACAATTATAATCGCCGATTGCAATATGCACATTTCAACACTTCCTTTTACATGGCAATGTGCCCCCATTAGCAATCATGACTTCAAAGCTAGAACAAGGGTATATAAAACAGTCTGCCGCCTTAGCAATGTGAGGATTGATGAAATTGTGAGTACTGCCTGAGTCAATGAGGATTGTGAGAGGGATCTTTTTGAAGCACCCTTTAACCTTCATGGTTTGGGGAGTGGTGACACCTACTAGTGCATGCACTGAGATCTTAAGTTGAGTCTCCTAAACCACTGGGTCCTCTTCAGTGCCAGGTTCTTCTTGAGCATCTTGAAATTCTAGAATATCAGGCTCGCTGTCCTGCTCTGGTGGTGACTCCACATCTAGCAAGTAAATTTTTTATTGGATGCACTTGTGACCCTTAACCCATTTTTCATCACTGTTGTAACATAATCCTTTCTCTTTGTGAGCCCACATCTCTACCTCAGTCAGGCATTTGATTGGTGTGGTTATGGTTGTCCGTTGATTCACTATGTTCTTTGCTGGGAAAAAGGTGGGAGGTCGACGCTGTGTGGAGAGTTTATCTTCTGCTAACTTAGCCAAACCCAAGGTGTCCATCATATTTTCAAGTTGAAACATTTTTACCTCCAAGTAGATCGGCTCTCTGAGGCCACTAACAAAGTAACTTTTGAAGAAGTCATCTGACAACCCTTCAGTGTGATTAGTGAGTTTTTCAAATTCAATTTGATATTCACGAATAGTACCTATTTGACAGAGTTTGGTGAGAGCTCCTATGAAATCCTTGAATGCTGAGGGACCAAACCTACCCAGAATTAAGGATGCAAAATTTGACCAATCAGGTTCATCATTTGTCTTGAGATACCAATGGTACCACTGAAGTGCTTCTTATTCTAGATGAAAGGAAGTAATTGGGACTTTGTTTGTAGAATAAGTATTGTGGAGGTTGAAAAATTGTTCAGCTCGATATATCCATCCTATAGGATCTATACCATTGAACCGTGGAAAGTCTAGCTTAGGTCCACAGGAGAAGTTGGAGGCAAAGGAGTGATGCTCTGAAGAAGACTCCTCCTTCTGCACTCTAATGAGCAAGATGTTATTTTGTTGATTCAAGCCACGCATCATATCAGTTAACTCTTTAACCTAAGATTTCAATGCAGTGATTTGTTCCTCCATGATTTTTGTGCCTACACGAGTGGTGACCATAACTAGTTAATAGTCAGGGATCCTTCACGTTCAAAATTTTTTTTTGGACTTTTACGGCTATTTTTTTTGTGGCTATTTTTTTTACTGCTGCTTCTGAAATGGATTATCTATAACTATGTGGTTGGAAATATCCTCAACTGTGGATATGTTGTTGTTTGCTCTCTAAACTTGATAAGTTGGATATGGACCCTAGGTTTGTTTGGCTGCCTAAAGGATTTTTAAATTCTCTCTAGCCACCAAAGCTGTCTGATCGAGTACCTCTCTCCAAAAATTTTTGGCTACGGGTTTACCCCTTAATGATAGCTTTTGGTTTACCTCATGGGTGGGAACTAGTCAATTAGGATGGGGTCGTTGCCCTTTTCGCTGGCAGGTCCTCTCAATGGGCCAGCTACTTCGGGGTTCCTGTGGTACTCCTCATAATGAGTTTTAGGGCTTATGCCCAAGCACTTCCCATAGTTAAGCGGATAGGTATTTACCCAATCCGAAATGATGGAACCTGTAATGAAAAATTTCTTGCTAGAAAATGGCGCAGCTCTTGGAAAGCCCTTCTTGAATTTTTTTTTGCTCCAAATCTACCCACAAAGCCAAGAAATTGCTTTGATACCAGATGTGATAAACCTCCTACATCAGATTACCTCTTACAATAGATTTAATCAAAATATGCAAAAATAAAATAACTCTTACCAATAACAAAAACACAGAAAGCTTATATTAATCGCAAGCCTCTTCGAGGGGGCAACCTCCTTTGAGCAAGCTCAATACAATGAATTCGTGGATGCCTTCATTGGGCCTCAACACTTACTTATATACTAACTCTATTCTAACAACTACTACTTCCCTTGTATGTGGGACAATTCAAATAAGCTCTAAGGGATGACTTACAAAGCATATGCGTCCATAACAAATATTACACTAATACGGGTAAGGCACGGGTTCCTAACATATTAGGACAAAAAAATTGTGAGTCTTAATAAGTAAGAGTCATTTTAGCAAATTAGATCAATTTTATTTGAGAAATCAACATTCTTCATACAAAATATCTTCAAAAGATAACTTTTACAATAATTAGATCAACAATATATCATAAAAGTGATGTTTTCATCATTATTCAGGATGAATATTTGGATTCTACACATAAGACTGCAAGCTGCAATCTTCAAAAGATATTAAACTTGATAATCTTTAGATAATCAATTATGAATGACAATATAAAATAGATATACATATGTTGTCTAAGCAGTATACTCAACCATCGGAGAAAGTACTATTAGTCTATCTACAAAAGTCATGTAATCTCAAAGAAATTGCATAGAAAGGAGAGAGATAAATGAATGAATTTACAAGTGTATAAGTCTTCTGTACCTGTGTTGTCCTCCCTATAAATAAATCTTTGATCTCCTTTTAAACCTCTAAAATTGGTTGAAAAAGAAGTTATAACTAACTTTAGTTAGTTATTTATCAACTTTATTAATTAATTTTAAAAGTTAATTAATTTTGATGGTTAAAAATTAAAATTATTTAAGACTTTTAAAAAGTCTTAAGAGATCAAATATTTGAATTTAGACCAGGTATTTCTAATGGGTGGGGACCCTTTTAGTCAACTACAAATATCTTAGAATATCAATTAATCAATAAAAAATCAAGTAAGATATCATATTAAATGAAATTGAATTTTACATTAATTCTATTTTGCATTTTAATTTACTCAATAACATATATATGTATATATATATATATATATATATATATATGTATATATATATATATATATATATATGTATATATATATATATATATATATGTATATATATATGTATATATATGTATATATATGTATATATATGTATGTATATATATAATCAATCCACTGCAAAACAATATACCAAATCTCTCAAAAACTTACTTCAATGCTCTTTATTCCATGTGCAAGACTATGCTTCCGAAAATAATTATTTTTGTGAAATATCTTGATATTAAACATATTTCGACTATATCACATGAAAGATAAACCAAATATCTCCATAAAAAAACCTTCACTTTTCTAAAAATAGCAATTTTACTATGTTTTCTATCCAGCTTAAATTTGACATTCAAATGAATGTCAAACTACATAATTTCTGGTTTGTGGTGACGGTCATTTGGTCATCAAATTTAACATCACAAAAATTTATGTAAGATATCATTTTGTAAATTTTGTACAACAAAAATAATTTCAATCAATTTTTAAAATCAAATGAAAACCCATTATTTATCTCCCACTTATTATCATGATTCAACATCATGAATAAACCAAAAAAAATATATCCTTCTTATTTTTGTCTTCAAATTCTTGTGCCTGTACCATTTTATTTTGTTTCACTGTGAATATAATCTCAAATATATTTTTTTGTCACACCAAACTTGTATAAATTCTAGAATAATTTAGTCATGTCTAAAATAATAATTCTTATTTATGACATATATTTCTCAATCCATATAACTTATCTAGAATCAAACAAGGGACCAAATCTTCAAAATATGAATCTCTTAAAGAAAGCTTGTTTTTTCTGAGTCAAAATCATAGTTTTATGGCAACTATAAACATCTCTTATTGTTATATATATATATATATATATATATATATATATATATATATATATATATATATATATATTCACAAAAGACTACTAACTTAAACAAATATTTAAGCTATTTTACCTAACATCTCATTTCCAAATGTTTTAGCATATATTCATAACTTTCTATTCTCATTGTATATCATCAAAACTGCACAAATTTTCAAAATGAAACTTTTAAAATCAACTTGAATAAGAAATACTTTCCCTAGGTCATAAAATCAACCTTAATATAACTTGCTGAAATATGAAAATTATACTGCCCCAAAATTTTACATGAAACCCAAATCAAATATACTCTATCAAGATGTTTTATCACTGTTTCACTTTTTGAACATCTTGAACTTATACAACCATATTAATTATTTCCTGCATTATTTCAAAAGAAATTTCTACATAAACCCTTCAATAGAGATCTTTGACATTCCTTTAAATTTATTATGTATCAGATATTTCAACATCTTCTCATCTAACAAAAAACCCATAACTTTTAAATAAAATGTTTCCACACATTTTACCCTTATAAATATTTAAAAAGAAAACTCATTTTATAACACCTCAAGATTATATGAAACTTTACGGCTTCAGAAAATTAAATACCCAACACTACTTTCAGATTATAACTATATGTTCAAAGCACCATTTTAAACTATTAATGAAAAGAATAACATAATCAATGCATGCATTTAAGTGTACAAATCTCTATTATTATTTTTAAATAAAACCATATTTCAGCCAAATTGATAGAAATATATCCCTTATCACATCATTCATCAGGATAAATAGTTATATATCAAAATTAAATTTATTTTTCCTCAATATCCATGCAAGGAAGTGATATTATAAACTCTAGCATCATTCAACTTTCCAAAACATTCATGCATAGATGAAATTTATCCCATGTAAATCAGAGTTCATTTCTTTCCATGCAACTGTGAATTCATTTCTTTTCTATGAAACTAAAAATATGTTCTAAATCACCATAAATACTTCTCAAAACTCATTCATAGCATACCTAGATGTGTTTTTTGTAAGTTTTCCATTCAAAATCTTGTCTGCAACTCCCAAAAACCAAAATGATAGTGACTTTTTTTACAAACAAGCTTTACAAAATGACCAAAATAATGAAAAACAAGTTATTTGTAATTGCCATCCCCATCATAACTACCTTAGATGATGTGTTCACCTTTCATTAGTTCATCTAAATCAAGGATGCAGTTAACAATTTTGCCAATTAATTTAACAAAACAATTAGAGTTAGTAATTACCAAAACCTTCACTAAACTTCTAACCAATCTCCATGAATTGAGTTCATAAATTTTCTCTTATTGCCAAAATCTCCATTGAGATCTCAAAGCCTCAGATATGCTTCACATTAAATTTACTTGCCAATAGGTGCCAACTCACCATGCTAATGTCTTGAAACATGAGTTCATATTACCATCTAAACTTGCCCTTTGAAAACACCATATACTTTAAGACTTGGGTTTAGGTATTCCAAACGAAGCTTATATTTTGAAATCCCATTTTAGACTTAAGTTAAAACATTTGAAATTACCATGACCCAAAAGCTATTATCAATATCATTTCAGTAACTTAGGATAAAAGACTTTAGGTTAGAACCTTTGAAATAACAAGTCTTGGGAACATTAGGCTTTCGAAAAAAATACATTCATATTTCTTGAGAACTTAGGTTAGATAATATTTGAATTAGAATCTTAGAAAATAAGGACATAAAGCACTTAGAATTTAGGATCCCTTTATATAATGAAGCATTTAGGATTAAATTTAGAACGCCTTAGGTTATAAATAATTCTTATAATCTCAACCTTAATTTTATCACAAGCTCACATATGGTACATAATAATGCGATCAAATTACCATGAAACCTTTAAAATCACTAATGTAATCAAAACTTTGCATTTGGATTATTCAACATTTGATCCATTTGAATATTTCAAACAACTTGAAAATCATCATTATGATAATCAATACTCTGTGTATTTTCAAACTGAAAAGTTAACTTGTGACATGTTAAAATATGACTGTTGATTCATCTGCAATTGGAACTATAAAATTGAATATGCCAATTTTATTCATTAATCTAGAAATGATTTTAGAAACCACTATAATGCAAACATGAATTCATAAATATGATAATTACCAAATCATTAAATTGAATCATGAATATTCATAAATATTACTAATTGACTTAGAGCCCCCAATTGCAGTTTTAAATTTATGACTGAGTCATTACTATAGTAGAGTATGAATAATGGCATATTATTTTAGAAAAATTGTGGGGTGTGAAAATTAGGCATAACATATTCTTTTTCTAGAATTTTGAAAAATGGTTACAAGTTTATGATCCCATATTCTCAGCCTCATTTTTTTTTGTGGTAAAAACTTGCACAACAAATTATGTTAGCATGTTTCCCTACACTTCCATACATTCTTATGATAAGGAATCATACTTATCTATCATTTTATCCCTTTTTCACCTTTGTCACTTTTTTTATGATTTGAATTAATTCAAATTATTTCATGTTCATTCCCATTAATTTCCTTTATTTTCATTCTAATTTGGATAAAACAAAGTCAAAGTCAAAATAACAATTTTATTTCACATGAATTAACAAGAATCTTAGACACTATGCTCTCTAAGTTTCTTTTTCTTAGCAACTAAGTCCCAAGTTTTCAAATGATAGTCATTTTTATAACCCATGTTTGGTAATTTAAATCCATATGGTGGAGGAATAGAAAAATCCATCAAAATTTAAAATTCAAATCATTTAAAATAAAAGACAATAATTAAAAGGTAACATGCAAATTCAAAAGTCAAAGTCATACCAAAAGACATGATTCATAACACATCTCCTATTCCCAATCGAATCTCAAAATTCACAGTTGGCCTCATGATAGAGTTGAGGTACATTAGGGTATGATAGGCCAGTAGATTAGGATAGGAGAATTCAATGTAATCTATGGTACTACCTACTTTCTCACACAAGTACCTAATATTTGTAGTAGACCAATGACTCTATAATCTGACCCAAGGAATACATTGTGGGAAAGTAGGTCCATTTTAATTTTCATGCATATGGCCTTCATGAGATGATATTCATACTTCATTTGGTGACCCAAGATTTGTGTGTCTAGAAAAAGTTATTCAGAGTCCTTAATGTCAAAAGTCTTCTTGTTTTGACACACCTAATCTAAGTTTCTTGACTTCAAAAAAGAGTTTCTCGACCTTGATTTATCCTTCATTTTTCCCACCACCCATTTCATTACCCCTTGATAAGTGCATTTGATTCTAAATTTGTTTTCCCACTTCTATATTCTCTCTTCTTCATATCTTGAAAACATGCTAGCACTATTTTGTTTCAATTTTATCTATCCTTAGAACAAAACAATATGCTTGAGAGACTGGATTATTTTATTTACACTATTGCTTTTAAATTTATAGAATTGCTTTGGTTTATGTAAAAAATTTCCATTATTATACCTCCTTTTTTTGGACAACTGTGTCAGTTTTTATTTTTTTATTGTACTTATTTTTTTAAACAACTACATTTATCTCTATTTTTAATACTTTTTTCGTTGTTTAGTGAGGTTGGCTTATTACTTCTCACTCACCAATATTGTTTTTCCTTTCACTCACTTTTTCCATTGATGATTGCGTAAGGATTGTTACTACTCACTCATCCATGTTGTATTATCATTTATTTCCCATATTTTTTTTAAGGATTGTTACTAATTTTACATCGATGTTTAATTACCATTTTTACTTTTTGTAGACACTTAAAACTGGCCATCGATAACCTCCAATCAAGCTTCTGGCTAGTTTCCATCTAAAATGCATAATTTGGCCTAAAAATGCTAAAATACATAAAATGATGTGAAAATGATATATTCAAGTGCCAATTTTTTCTAGGGTATCCCTAAATGGAGTAATGAAATTTATGGGCCAACTGACTTTGATCAGTCCATTTTGAGTCAAAATGCCAAAATTGCACCTATGTGCTCTGGACTACTCTTTCCTATAAAATATTTTGCACAAGACTTGTGCCTTTATTATTTGTTATTAGAAACATTATAAATGGGAATATGATTATAACTCATCTGATAGTGACTTCTAATTCTAATCCAGTCAAATTTAGGACCAATAACAAGGCATTCTGATCAAATTGAGTAATTTGTGCATAAAGTGCTTAATCATGTTTAAGAGCTAATTAACCCAAATCAAAGCCTAATTAATAATTTCATGAAAACTTGTTGAATACTTTATTTTAGAAATGAATATTGAATATCTACATCATCAAGTGACCTCATTTTTTGGGAAGACATCCCTAGCCCATAAATGCCATAAATATCAGGATTCATGCCTCCCATGCCTCATCAATGCCTTCCATGATGCCCTCCATGCCTCTTAATTGACCTTTATTCCAATGCCATGATGAGGATAATTACAAACTTAATTCCAAAAATTGAATTAATCCTCAAAAAAAAATCTCAATCTTAAGATGGATGGTTGAGGTTGATTATGATCAAATCCAAAAATCTATAAATAGGAGGCCTCACAACATCATTTCTAAGCTTAATTTATGCAAAGTTATAATACAGGATTGGTTCTAAAAGCTTCATAAAGCTAGTGTTATAATGCCAAATTGATTCTAATCCAAACCAAGCCATAAGACAAGGTGCCAAGAGAGATGAAGGTAGCTACACTTCATTGAAAAAGACCTCTTGATGCACTAGCAGAGCAAACCACCATTACAAAGGCATTTAGAGCATCTAAAGAAAGTGAAAGGAAAATTTGTGTTCTCATTCCTTACTTTTTAGTTGTGCTTATCATTTGTGTTTGTTAACTAAGCTCTCCCTAGTGTCTAGGCTTAGAGATGTTATGTTATTAGTGTGTTTATTTCACTTTATTTTCATTTTGGAACTAACACCATACTAAAAATCATCTCTTGAGTCAAATTCCTAGATCACATAATGGCATGCCTGGTAGGACTAGACGCATCCTACACCTGAAGGAGATCCTTTTGCAACTTTAAAAAAATTCATTCAATCCTTTAAAACTCTTGCATATTTATTTTCTAACTTTATTTTTCCATTTTTGGTTACCATGGTTTTTACATAGTAACCGATGTCAGCAGAAATACTGACATTCGTCAGCATAACCGACATTAGTTAGATCTTGATTGTTCATAATTGACATCAGTGGTATTGAATGACATCGATCACTATGTTTTTCTAAAAACACAGACCTAAGAGCTATGTTTTCAAATCTTGTTGTTACAAACTTAAAAGAGCTTCAAAACTAAAAGACATGCTAACAATTTTGTTGCAAGACTAAGGATATTTTCTCAAAACATATTTAAATCACTTTTGCATGCTTAAAATTTGATTAGGAACTTTGTTTTGGTGTTTAATAAAGAATTTTAGGTGTTTTTGGTGAATGTTTTTAATGTTTGCAACTAAAACCATGGGGTCAAATGAACACCACCAAACATTTCATCTGGGTTTTAAAATTCAACACACTTGTCAATTTTTGTTTGCAATATTTGATTAGATTAATTTTTTTGGCAAAGAGAGGAATGTTGCATGTATACTCTTCCATTTTTCCCCTATAGATAACCCTTGAAATCAAAAGTGCTATTCCTATTACAAGTAGCCTAGTCTAAGGCTTAGAAATAAATTCATCTAAAGCACTCAAAGCACTCTCCCAAAACTTGTCAAAGTTTAAGTGGCCTTGAAAATGACCATAAAGTCTTTCTATTTTCATGATTTATTTATTTATGCATCTTGGCTTGCGAGGGGGACTTCATCACCTCCTATAAGTTCTTTAGGGAAGCTTTAACTAGGGGTTTCATCTCCCAACATTGAATTTATTTGAATCTTTTAGAGTTACACATGAGATGTAGTGGCACTTTGGACATCGTACTACACTGAGTGAACAAGTCGAGTGATATGGACCCAAAATTTGTGCTTTTATTTTGCATTGTTTAGCATGAAAGTGATTGTGTAATTGGTTCCCCTAGATCATTTAGAAACTTATTAGAATTTATACAAATCTCCACTTGTCATGGAAGTATTGTTGGTGCAAGGTGCACCTCAAGGTCCATGTCATAGTACTATCTTTTGAGAGAAGGGGGGTATAAAAACCCTACTATATAATGTGTATTTACTTTTAGATGAACACTTAAAATCCTCTCAAATGACGTATTCCAATGATACCAAACAACCTTGTTAGTTTAGGATCTAAGGGTGATTAATTGGTTGGTCTTATCCTAGATTAAATTCTTGTTTGAAGTCAAAAATTGGTGTAAACAAACAATCCAAACCAAACACATAGTCCAAATTTTCATTTGAAAAAAGAGGTGTTATACTGCTCACATGAGATCATCCATTTGCCTTGTTTAAAGTTCATCAAAAGCTTGAGAGTCATATCATCCACTTTGGCACAATTATGTTACCCAATTGAGTCGAGACCTTTACCAAAGTTATTTAAGTTTTTCAATTATAATTTAAATTCAAAATTAGACCTTTACAAGTTCATAGGGTTGATATGTTAAGTGGGTTTGCCATTCACACTAAACTTGACGGAACTTAGGTTTAATTTCCAATTTAGGTTGAAGGCCATTTAAGACTCATAATCATTATCCTCACTTGATAGACTTAAGCCATTTTATGCTAAATACTTGCACTTTAAGTCTATACATCACAACATTTTGAGTCAAGAAAGGTATTGTTATGCTATCAAAATTGTGGAAAAATGTCTTTGCCCCTTAGAGAGTATTTGAAACAAACTTTTTTATCATACCTTTTGGGTAGTATAGCATCATTACAATGCCTAAATCATTTCAAACTTTTTTTTCATGGCCCCTTTTGCATAAAATTTCAAATCTATTTCTACATGTTCAAATCGATCCAAGTGTACTTTTGATACTTTGTCTAAAGCACAGTTATACTGTTTACCTTTATCTAGCTTTTTATCAAAGGAACCAAGTTTTATACCATTTTTTTTGAGAATGCAAACTATTGTTAAAGTGCCTTTTGTTTCATACCTTATACCTAGTTGACAACCAAGAATCGAATGCCTAGTGTTTGTTGTAAGTGTTTAAAATCTATTAGTTGAGACTTTCATCTATTTTCAAATTTTAGATTTTGATGCCATTTGGCCAAGAGTCCTAACACATGCCTTGTTTGAGCCTAGCTTTTGATGCCGCATTTGGCCAAAAGACCTAGCAACTTTTAAATTCCTAGATTAGATTGATTTGAAACACTTTGACCTTAGAGTTTAGCATTTTGATTTTTGATCCATTTAATTACTTACCTTTATGTGAATAGTGGAATGTTAGATATTTTACTCTAGCTTGTTTCCTCGCAAATCTTTGCATAAACATTTTGATCCTTTTTGACAAATCTAAACCAAGTTGAAGGCATAATTTGTTTTAGATTCTATCCTTTTTAGAGTTTGTATAACCCTTTGACCTTTTATCATAAAGCATTGACTATGGATCCAAACATATACTCTTACACTTGTAGTGGACTCATGTATAATTTGGGGATTAGTCATGTAATTGTGCAGGAAGAAATGGTGCAAGACCCATATGCGGATTACATTTCTTATGAGATTTATTCTTATCCCTCTTATAATACTCAGTTAGGGGCACAAATCCAAGATCCATTGGCTAACTATTTGGTTAACACACCACCTTACATAGAATAGGACCAAAAACAAACCATGCAATAATTAGCTACACTACCCACGGTGGATGTGCCAGTTCTTCAACAGTCATACTCTACCAATATAGCTTCCACATATGATCCATTTTTGTTTGAGTGAAATTTATAAGAGAACAAAGATGATATTTTGGTTAGGGCCATAGAGGTAGGGGCTAAGTTTCTAGTAGACTTTCCCCATGAAAATTTACCAAGTCTGGTAAGAGTGCCCCACAATATCATTTATGATCAACAAGATTCTTCTATTAATCCTATGGATCTATTCCAAAAAATGTACCAAGACCCCAATATATCCAATCGAGGCAAAAACATCATGGAAGATCACTTTAACCAAATACAAACAACATACCAAACCTACCTAAATTCAGTACATGATTTCAATCAAATGAACATGGTAAGTAAGCCCGTCATTGACCTAGTACCTTCAAAATGAGTGTTGATGGAATTAATTGGACAAGAAAATCCATGTTCTGACCAATTTATACAAACCACTTCGATAGATAACTTGATACATATGCCAGTTATTGAAGAAGTGTCTTCAGCTTCTACACTGAATAATGAGCCAAACGTAGTAGAAAATATACAAACAACATCCAACCTTGATCAAAGTGGTATTAACATATAAACAACTAGCCAACAACATGTGCCTATAGGTAATCCCATGAGTAGATAATCATACCAAAGAATAAGAGTTTATGCACCCCAACCTCAACTAGTCACTTCCATAGGTGTACAACCTACAAGATTAGATAATCAAACAATGGCTAATGTTATGCCTCAATGATAGAATGTGATGAATCCTACTCCCCCTCAATAGGTAATGAGTAGTATTCCAAAAAAATAAATAGAGTATAGTGTATCAACACAACAAAGGATGAATACATTGTCACCTCAATCAGGGGTAATTAATATTCCACCTCACTAGATAATGATAAACATACCTCTTTAGTCATAGACTAATATTCCAGTCCAAAACCTAGTAATGACTAATGAACATGTGAATATTGGCTAATTATAGATGTTGAATTTGTAACCTAATTTCACTTTTTCATAGATATCCATGCAACAAAGGGGTCCCCATGTTTCTCAGGTACCTACTAGACAATCATTGGTTAAAATGTGCCACAAATCTAGAGATAGGGTCTTGGTCCACAAGTTCCCACTCAAAAACAAGGTAACATGTCCCTTTTCAACCACATTAGGCAAAATATAATTACATCCCTCCATCCCATCCACAAAATCTACCAGGTCAGACCTTTATCACCAACCCAAACTAGAATATCGTGTAGCCAAATGTGGAATTTCAAGTACATCCCAATCCATGTATGCATATTCCTGGTCCATTCCCCAACCAATCCAATCTACCCCAACAGGTGTCTCCATCATACCCTAGTCAAAGTGTCCCACTTTTGACCTCCTAGCCATTTAACCAAACCAATATTCTCCCTTAAACCAATACCCCTTCTAGTTTCCTATCCCAAGAATTGTAATAGATGAAGGATGTGATTGCTGTCATTCAAGTGGGGAAGTAGACTAAGAAATTCAAATTGGATGACATATATTCCTATCCATTCAATATGGAGTATTTGTAGATACCATTTCCTCCAGGATATGAACCACCCAAATTTGAGAAGTACAAAGGAAAAGGTGACCTTAAGGCCCATTTGACTGAATTCTTTGTTGCATGTCAACCAGTGACATATAGCAACATATACCTTTTATTATTGTTTCCAAGGATCTTGGCTAGACAAGACTTGGAGTGGTTTTTGAAGTTGCCCAAAAATTTAGTAATAGACTTTGATGACCTTTCTGATAAATTTGTGTAGTACTTTTCCTATAATCTCAAGCATGAGATTTCATTAGTGGACCTGACACAAGCAAAGAAAAAAGATGGGGAGAGTTTTTCAAGTTATTTATAGTGATGGAGAGCCCTTGCAAGCCATTTCACCCATAGTTTATTAGATAAATAATTAGCTACTATGTTTATTAAAAATTTGCATAGTGAGATAGCCTATCATCTGGAACTGCAATGTGCACATACATTCAAAGAGATCATTGATAAAGGTTTGTTAATCGAGAGGGTACTCATCAATAAAGAGGTCATAAAGCTAATTAAACTAATCAAAATCAAGGTACCAATCATAAAAATGACCAACATCCCAATCAAATGCAAGCATCACAACCAACATAGACCAATAATCAAGAAAGACGGAAGCAATTTAACCACAATAGGAATTTTATGGGAAATGGAGTAACCAAATCTCATCATGTCCAAACTATGCAGACATCATCTACACCACCTTTTCATCTTACTCCTACCCAAAAACCTCTCCAACCAATACTAAAAGTATAAAAACAAAGACCTACACAACAAATATAGTAGTCTTTACCATTGTAAACCCCTCCTCTTAAAAGAATTGTCCCTGCACATCATGTATTTAGTGACCTAGGAGAACTTATTGAGTCTATATTTCACAAGCTTTCTACCACTGATATGATTAGTTGTTCTATACCAAAACATTATTTGCAAGGTATTCCTTATTCTGATTGGTATTGTGAAAATGAATTTCATGACTATCACTGAGTTAATGAAGATGTGTCCATATCAAGCATTTAATTAAAAATATGTTGGAGAATGGGGAGATAAAACTATGAATATGTGTCCAAATCAAGCATTTAATTAAAAATATGTTGGAGAATGGGGAGATAAAACTAGATAATGGTGCTTCCACTTCTAATCAAACTCTTAGGATCTATCAAAACCCATTTTCCCAACATAACAATCAATAACAAAAGAACAATCAATAACAACAATAATGGCCAGTGTAGCAGCAAAATCAATAGTATCAGAATCAAAGGCTGAACTATCAGAACTAACAAAATCAACAATAGAATCCACAATGATGAAACAATGAACAAAACCAAGGTTAGAATGGTAACAATCAACAAACTTACCATGTAGTTACACATGAATACAATAGGGTTGTAAGTCATATTATAGGGGGTAGTGTTAATACCATCTCCATTAATCCCAGACCAAACACTAATCAGCCTAGACCATTGCTAAACAATAGTATCTAGCCAAATTACATGGATAATCCTTCTTTGACCTGGGAGTACATATAGGCAAACCAACAAACTAATAATTCCACTTTTAGATCTTATAACAATAACTCATTCTTGCCATGTGACCAAAAACAAGTGTATCGACAACTGAGACTTATCTGGTCCCACACCATTTCCACCATTAGTTAGCAATAATGGTCCAATATTTAATCTTGATTGTGTAGTTACAACTCAAAGGTCAAAGATTACTATTCCAGGCCCATAACCATCTACCACTTTGCCTATCATCCAAACAACCATTCAGCCTTCAAATAAACCATTCACTACTAATAAGGACAAGAAGTTTGATATTGTGAAAAAATTGTAAAAGACACTAGAACAAATATTTATTTTAGATTTCCTACAAATGTCAATGATCCACAAGATCATCTTGAGTGATTTTTTAACCCAATCCACTATTTCTAGTGACATATCCCCTGATAAATTTCAAGCTTTGGTTGGACACCTATCTCTAGCCCAATACGTCACATTCAACCAAAGTGATATGTCTTCCCTTGGCCCACTCCATAATAACCTATTGTACATAAAAGTTTGTATCAGACAATATAAAGTGAAACATGTCCTTATGGACAATGGACTAGCCTCAACATAGTGTCTCTCAAGCTCATCAAGATTTTTGGGTACACATTAATGGATCTCCAACTAGAAATAATAACTATTAAATCCTATGAGAATTAGGAAAGAGAATCATAGGGCACCATTAGTTTTCTAGTTATCATTGGGCCTTTGACCCATAATAAACTTTATCATGTGTTGGATCTTGAGTTATCATACAACATGATTCTAGGCAGGCCTTGGTTACATGAGATTCATGTAGTCCCATCAAAATTGCAACAATGTATCAAGTTTTCCCACTTAGGGATGGAGGTGAGTATTCCAGGAGATTTACACCTATATGAACACTGCAAGCATCTTGAGGCTGAGTTTCAAAGATATAATTATTAGTACAACATGAATCCAAGTTCTAATTAGGATAAAGGAAAGGCTATACTTATTGATCCTTCACCAGATAATTACATAGATCCTAATACCTTAGATTCCTTTTCCCACATGCCACCTCCTAAAGCTTCCAATCATTTCACCATTTTAGATAATAGATCAGGAGAATATGTGACCCATGATACATTTTATATCACCAATATTCCTTAGAATCTGAAAACCTTTGGGTGACCTAAAGTCATTCCACATATGCATTGGCAATAAAAGAACAAAGACAAGGGACCTCCCACATTTGTATCAGCATCTACCCTAGGACCTGACCCTCTTGAAGGGGATGAACCATGGTTATACAATGACAACCAAGCTGACTATTATAAAAGTGTTAAGTATCCTATTCCTAATAGGATCATGGAATGTCACAGTTAATAAGGAAGAGGCCTCAGACTGAATCAATAAGGAACCATCAAGCCAATTTCTATGACTATGTATGAATGACCTTATGAACTTGGATTTAAACTATTTGGAGGTGACCCCACATATTTTATTAAAACTCCATCACTAGTGACTAGTTATGATGATGTCAACAATGAAGCAAAGTTTGATCATAGGCTTACCTTTGATAACCTATTTGAAACCAAACTATTTGATAACAATGCCATTTGTACCCTTACCCAAGTCATTCATCACAATCCATTTCCATTATATTATCCCCAACTAATAGATTGGTACCAACAAGAATACAATCTACCAATTGATGCATTCTAGAATGATGAGGCATTCTATGATTTCTTAGCTTTAGAGACAATGTTTTGTTGGGAGATCATAAATCAAAATTATCAATCACATTTAATCTTGTAGCCTATTTTGGAGAGCGAGTGAACACCCTTAGCCAAAAATAAATAAGTAAAACATTGAGGTCCCAAAGTGAAAACCTCTTTGAGGTGCTTTCTAACCAGGGAAAAAGTAAAGATAAAGGCCAATTTAGTGGTGAAAACCTGTTTTAGGTGCCATTAGATGAGGGTGTTCATTTTTTTTTCAAATTTAGACCAAGAGACCACTAATGATGAACTTACCTATAGATGTGAGTTTAGTTTTGAGAAACAAGTATTTGATCAAATTCTTCAAGAATTTTTGACTGTTTTTGTTACATGGCCAAATCTCCTATTAGGAGACTCAGATTCATCATGCCTAGGAGAAGTTGAAGTGAAAGTCCTAATAGAGGACCCTAACATAGTTCAAGTAACTGCCTACTATCCTGGTAGATAGTTTGACCCTCCTAGTCAAAGACACAATAGAGGTAAACATCAAGAATCTATCAGACCTAAAATGGATAAAATTAGGTGCATCCCTCACTAAGGAGGAATGTGATTGTTTTACATCTCTATTGAGAGAGGTTATGGATATATTTGCATGGGCCTATTTTGACATGCCATGATTTGATCTCACCTTGATTCTACACCACCTTGTGGTTAATCCTAATGCCAAATTGGTAAAACAAAAGTTACATAAGATGCATCCTCACATTGATATATTAGTAAAGAAAGAGTTGGATAAACTCTTAGAAGCAGGATGTATCTGATCAATTGACTACTCAGAATGGATCTCTAATGTAGTACCTATTAGCAAAAAGCCTAAAGGAATCAGAATTTATACTAATTTTTGAGACATCAACAAAGCTTATCCTAAAGATGATTTTCCATTTCCTAATATCGACATGATTGTCTATTCCATAGTAGGTTATGAATTTCTTTCACTCATTGATGGCTTTTTAGGATACAATCAGATCAAAATAGTGCTAGAAGATCAATATAAAACAACATTCACCACTCCATGGGGAACATTTTGATATTAGGTGATGCCATTTGGCCTTAATAATGTAATAACTACATATCAAAGAGCCATGACTATCATATTCCATGATATAATGCATGATATTGTTGAAGACTATGTTGATGACATATTAGGAAAATCCAAGACCAGGGCCAAGCATCTAGCAGTGCTAAATAAGATATTTGAAAGACAATGAGAGTCAAAAGTTAGACTCAATCCAAAGAAATGTGTGTTTGGTGTGACTTCGGGAAAATTACTTGGCTTCATCATGTCTTGTAGAGGTATTGAAGTTGATCTTGCTAAAGTCCATGCTATAACCGAGATGCCACCACTAACTAATTCAAAGTAACTTCATAGTTTGCAAGGTAAGATCCAGTCCATCCAATGCTTCATCTATTAGTTAATAGATAAGTGCCATCCATTTACACATATTTTAAATAAATGAGTTGAATTTCATTGGGATGATCACTGCCAAATAGCTTTTCAACAACTCAAATATTATCTTGTCAATCCACCTATTTTATTACCTCCTATGCCAGGAAAGCCATTCTTATTATACCTATTAGCTACTGATCATGCCCTAGGGGCAATATTGGCTCAACATGATGACAATGGAAAGGAACATGCTATTTAATACCTAAGCCATACCTTGGTTACATATGAACATAACTATGCACCTACTGAAAAAGCTTGTCTAGCCATGGTTTTCATAGCTCAGAAACAACATCATTATATGTTGAATAATAAAACCATGGTCATTTAAAAAGTAGATCCACTCAAGTATCTACTATCTAAAATATATTTACAAGGTATAATGGCTAAATAGATCATGTTTATTAGTGATTTTGACACAGAGTATGTCAATCAGAAGGGAATCAAAGGATAAGTTCTTATAGATCAACTTGCTGAAGCACCTCTCATAGACACCCAACCACTCATGTTTCATTTTCTTGCTGAATCCATCATGAAAATCATAGACACACCCCTTGAGGATAAGCCTTGGAAGCTATAATTTTATGGTTCATTTACTGCACATGGATCAGGGGTAGTCCTATTATTTATTACACCACAAAAGGATCTAATCCCTAAATCATTTAGAATCAACTTTCCTTGTACAAACAACATGGCTGAGTATGAAGCACTTGTTGCAAGACCTTGAAAAGTAGTAAAGTGGCATATATCTCATCTCCAAGTTTATGGTGATTTTTATTTAATCATCAATCAAGTTACAAATCATTTTTAGACCAAAGATGACAAGTTGGTTCTATATAAAGACATGGTTGACGCTCTTAAAAAGCAAATTTCCAAAATTTAGCTTGAGCATATACTGAGGACTAGTAACATAACTATAGATGCCATGGGTACTATTGGATCTCTAATTTGAAAAATAGATAAATCTAGAGAGTATCAGTTCCTCATCAAGAATTTGTTAGCACCAACTCATTAACCTTCAATTGTTACCATGATTTGTGATGTTATTGGTCCTAATTATATCTACTAATCAGACCTTTACAACTACCTTCATGACCAATTTTTACCACCTAACTTATCTCAAAAACATATAAAATCCTTCATTCATCATTCCACTCATTATACTTTACTTGGATCCACTCTTTACCATCATAATTTTGATGGAACTCTGCTTCGTTGTTTAACTTCGGCAGAGTCTACATTAACGTTAAGAGAAGTTCATGAAGGAGTATGTGGAGCCCATTCTAGTGGGGTAGTCATATCTAAAAAGCTCTTATGTACTGGTTATTATTGGCCCATAATGGACGTAGATGCCATTGTATATATAAATAAATATGAAAAATGTCAATGGCATGCTAATTTGATTCATGCCCTAACAAAAACTCTGAAACTGATGTTGACACCATGGTCATTTTATACATGGGGACTTGACCTCATTTGGAAGATTAACCCCACTTCATCTAATGGCCATAAACATATCCTTACCACCATTGAATATTTCACTAAGTGGGTTGAAGCTAAACCCTCACATGAATGAAAATAAAATTTCCAAATTCATCTTCAACCATCTCATCTGCTGCTATGGTATCCCCTCTGACATTATATTCAATATTGAAGGATCATTCAAGAACAAAGATGTAAACCAGTTATGTACTGAATAAAACATCACACAACACTTTTCTATAACATATTACCCTCAAGGTAATGGCCAAGCTGAGGCATCCAATAAAACCATTATCAACATTCTAAAAAAGATTGTTAATGATACTAGTTGTGATTGGCACCTCTAGATATTCCCTATCCTTTGGGCATACCATACTAATCATTGTACCCCCACATGAGCCATTACATACTAACTTGTTTATGGTACTAAAGCCATCCTTCTCATTGGGGTTGAATTGCATTCATTATGCATCTCTTTCAAGCATGTCCTAGATCATCATGATTATCGAGTAGCTCACCTACAAGAGCTGGATCTACTTAATGAAAAATGCATAGCTACACTCAATAATATTCAAGCATACTAAAATCAACTCAAAGGCCACTATAATCAACTTGTGAAGTATCAAAAATTTGAACTTGGTGATCTTGTTCTCAAAGAAAACCAAAATAATAGCATGATCGAGAAGAAACAAAAAGGGAAATTCAAACCAAACTGGATAGGGCCTTTCGTCATCACTGTAGATTATGGATTAGAAGCATACTAGCTTGCCACACTAGACAATGATGAAATTCTAGAGCTAATTAATATTATTCATCTCAAGCAGTACTATGTTTGAATGCTAAGGTGTATTGTCTTTAAGGACCATTTCAGTTATGCCTTTTTATCACTATTATTCAATGTACACATACCATTCTTATCCATCCTCTTTGCCGTATCCAATTTCTATTTTTGACCTATCAACCTAGCATGTTATAAAACCTAGCCCATTTGACCTTGGTTTTTATTATTCATTACTTAGTTTTAGCATCAAGGTATTTAATCAGTTCATCAGTTTGTTCAATAACGTTAGATAGAGATCATATTTTGGGACAGTGTGATAGAAGTTTTGGTAGTTACATAGTTTTTAATTCTTTCTTACCACCAGTCTTATTGCTAATTATAACCATCTTTGGGAAAATTAGTACATTTAATCTATGTAATTGTGTCCTAGTTATAACTTCCTATGGGAAAAATAAGGGTAATACTAAGCTTTGACATACCAACTTGCCACTTCCTTTGCCATACTATGTCTTTTTACCAACTATGCCTATTTTGTTTGAATTGGCTGTTGCACTAGTTGAATTCCTCTACTGTGAGGGTGGAACTACAGTGAATTGAGGTCCTAATATAAGAATATTTAGGAAATGCTCAATACTTGTTGAGGTTAGCTCAGTCACCCTTTTCCCCATGCTCTCACCATTTTACAAGCAACTTAAGCCACACTCTCACCATTTTGTGAGCACCCTTTTCCCACTGCTCTTACCATTTTGTGAGCACCCTTTTCCCCAAGATCTCAACATTTTATGAGAAAATTTAGGACCTAGCTAGGGTTATTACATAGTGTTGATTAACTAGAGGCTTTGGAACCCTCTCTAGTTATGTTATTATGCTAAGAGACCTCTTGGTTAGGTCTAGTGGATCCATCTTGGTCATAACATTGAATATCTAATGTATCAACCAATGGAAGTACAAGGAGGATTTATCTTCTCCAAGTTATGACTGATTAATAGGTCAGTTGCATTTTCCTTGGTATAAAATAACTATACTTGCAAAGACCACGAGTTAGTGTCACAAACCCCAAAACCAAATTACATTTTCTTGAGTTTATAGGGTTTTAAATTTCAAATTCTAATAATCAATTCCTTGTGCCAAAGGCTTTACCAAAAATTTCATGTACTAGGCACTTGGTTGATGAAACGTGGCAATGTGATATTCAAGTAGAATTAACTAGACTCACCATGTCTGGTAGTCAACATGTACTTACTCGCATATACGCATAAACATTATCATGATTCTTTAAAACCATAATAATAACACACTTACTCTTATTTCTAAAAAATTATACCATTATTAACACTTTTGTCTATGCCATTATATATTTTGCACAAAGTTGATTGAAAACATAAAGGTAATTTCAAAACTAGTATGTTACCATGAAATAACATTTAAATCAAATATAAATATTTAATTCTCTTCATAAATTAAAGTAATAAAAGCATAATCAAATTTAAAATGTGTATTATTAACCCTAAGTTTATAAAAATGAGTTACTAAAGACCAACCAAAACTCATGAGGGTTCATGCCTCAACTAGAAGGCAACCTCTTGTTATAAAATCTAGTTGTCTTGTTTGTTAATTTTTAACAAACATTAGGATTACATAATTTACCACATGTTTTATGAAAAATGTTAATTGATTTACTAAGTGTGTTATCCATAAGGAAAGTCAAGAAGATTAATACATAAAATTATTGTAAACCATTTATATTCTTGTTGATTATGAATGGGGTTATTAATCTCTTATAAAATTTAATGCAATCACATTTAAACCTTGGTAAGCAATCCCATCCCTTAAAGGCGTTTAAGTATTTTATAATGAAACTAAGGCCCATAATAACAATAATTAAACCAATCAAAGTCTTTTTGAAAAGTTAATTAGTTGAATATATTTTGATCCAAACCTCTCACTAATCATTGACTACCTTATCACATTTGTCTTCTTATACTTAAAATAGTAATTAGTTCACCAAAATTGGAAAATCACTACTAAATCCACATCTTTAATTCTAATTCTAAAATGAGACTCTATTAAATTGATTATAATTCTAATTTAATCAATTGAATAATTAGAATTCACCCATCCACTATTTTAACATGAGCCATTAGCCCAAATTTCTAACTTACCACCATTTGTAGGATTCTCATAAAAAATAAGGTAAAGTGGTTTTGGATTCAAATTTTCACTAATTACAAACTAATCATAAACCAAGTTTCTAATTGAAATTAATGATATTCAATTTAACATGCATTGACAATAAGGCACTAAGGCATCATAAAATTCACTTGTTAATACTAATCATAACTACCATTAGTGCTTAAGATAAAATTATAATTTCTAAATGCATGCTATAAGTACATACCAACACTTAACAATAAATTGAATATATAATAACAACTTTAAGAAAATGTGCATACGGATTCATTTGAGCTATCAATCAATGATGAGATCAAAAATAAACCCAAATCAAATCACTATTGACTAGACATATAATCAACCCAAGCCATTCAAAGCACTATTAAATTCCATCCATTAAAATAAAAGAGACCTTGTTTGTGGCTTGGATTGTTTGTCCCTTCATGTTTTTTCAAAAATAAATCAATTGACTCCAATAAAACACCATCACTTAACCCATAGTTAAATAAGTAATGCAACTTTATTATCATGTATAGTCATATAATAAGTATATGCATATATTACAACTATGTTTTTTAATGAAACAAGATCGTGTCAAAAGCATTAAAACAATTCAAAATATGAATAACATATTGAATAAGAAACAAACTGTAGCATAACCATTAATTTTAATGATTTAATAAATATTAACCATTTAGGATAAATATTATAATTGAATCCAATAGTATATAAAAATTAGTTCACATCCATACATTACAACTGATAACGTTATGCAATCAATAGAATCATTGATACAAGAATTTTTGGTAGTTCTAGCCATACAACTTATTATTCTATTTGCCTCACCAATCATTGACATGAATCAATGAAACTAACTACTATCATAATCATAAATTTATCTCTTATTTCCTTTGGAATTAAGATCAATGAAGCAATCAAATGATACAAATGATACCATCCATGAGGTAGGACACATCCCTCCCCACCCAAACAATCAATTTGGGGCTGCAATGAAACATTTTAAAGCCAACCAAAAAACATAAAATAAAATGAAACAAGAAGGGAAAGAGTGAGATAAATTACACCAAAAGAGGCTCACACACAATTATAAAACTAACCAAAACCCTGAAAAGAATGTATAAACACTATTCCATAAAAAACCAATTGCATTTGTGACCGAGATCATTAGCTATCTATATGCCATCTATAGGCAAGATAAGCTCATGATCATTCCAAAATAATGAAAAAAAATTCCACACTCCATTATTAAACATTTGAATAGTAAAACAACCTTTTAACTCTACCAAAGGAAACTTACAATCCAATGTTAGGGTTTCACCATTTGCACAAAAAGAATGGCACAAGGCCCTTTGTTCATACAAAATTTTGAAACCACAACACATTCTAAGGTCATTTTCTCAATAACTTGTATGGAAATGGAAAAGATAAAGCTTAATTACTGTAACATTAAAAATAAGAGAGTAAGATTAAAAAAGGTTCAAAACTTACTTTCCAACACAAAAACCTTACAAGTTTCTTTCCACCAACCTTTGTTTTTCTCTATGTCTTGTTCCCTTTCCAACAATAGTCTCATCTTTTCCGTTTCCATTTTGATTTTCCTTTTTATATTTTCCACTCCATATTTCTACCATATTAAATAACTTCCATAATAGTTCCCAAAAATAACCAATCTATTCAATGCAATGGTGACCTAAGCATGGCGTGCCATAGAACCCTAGGTTGTCCTCAAAATTTTAGTAGTTAACCAAAATGAAAAATGATGGACCAACTCGAATACCATAAATTTTAAAAGCCATGGTTCTAAAAAGCTAATCATTAAAATATGATTAAACATGATCCATACAAGTTGAAATGTATGGTAATAACTTACCACGACCCCCTTATGGGTCTTAACATATGTTATCTTTCAAACCTTTAGAGACCAAAAATAGTACCCTCTATAGCCCACTTTGGTAGTTTAATTAAATTTTCAATTGCACATGTTTGCTATCCAAAGAGGCTTCAAAAACCATGTTATAATTGATTTTTAATTTAGTGATAGATCCCAAGGTCTCTCAACTTAACATCATTACCACTTTACATTAGCATAATTAACCATGTGCCAATGATGGATGCTTACAAAACATAGAAACTACTCATGCAATAATAAAAATAGTACAATAATGTCACAATATTGAAAACATAAGTACTTGGTGGGTATAAATTGTCTTAACAAACTAATTTTCATTTTCATTTACATGTATGAGATGGGTATGACATTTGGGTGGTCCATCTAGGCACAAACCTAGCTCATCCATTGGTCATTACCTGACATATATAAATAATCATGAAATGATACTAAAATAATATAACCAACTAATGAAATAAAACCATAGTTGAATTACTAAACATTAATTATATAAATTAGATGCATTTTAACCATGTTATAGCTCATAAATAGTAATTATAGCACACAAAATAGTGAAATAACCAATGAGATCATAATATTCATAGAATGAATGTGACATATAACCCTAAGGGACCTACAAAAATAGGTGAAGGTAATGCTATTTGAAAATAATTTATTCTTCCCAGGTTGTACTGCTCTCACTCAGCTGATCCAATTGGATCAAAACTTGCTAAATTTTCATTTTTCATAGATCAACGTTGTGATGGGCCACGATCTTGATGGGATCCAACTAGGTCATCTCTTCTTATATGCCTAGAGATTATTCCACTATATAACATGATAAGAATTAGAAACATGTTTGTAAAATAATGCCACATGAAACACATAATGTATTTTTAAGAGAGAGAGAGGAAGAGTTAGATAGTAGGCAACATGACTGATCTTCCCCATTATGTTAATTGGAATGACATATCATGAAGCTAGTTTGGATGCCTTACCATACTTTATCAAGATATTTTGAGGTATAAATTATAGGAATACTTTATCCTGTAACTCAATTCTCTTGGTGATGTTTTCAGATCAACATGGATATTTTTCCTATTAGAGGTAGCCTTGATCCTTTGCTCAATAAGATCCATTTTTTCATCATACTCATGAAGAGTTTCTAGTCTAGTAATGACCCAATTTTATAAACCATCCCAACCAAGGGGAGTCTTAGACCATCACCCATACAAAGCTTTAAAAGGTGTCTTTTTTATAACAGAATGGTAGGTGGTTTTATATGAAAATTAAACTAAATGGAGGTAGTCTTCCCATTTAAATTGCTAATCCATTACACACATTCTCAACATGGCTTCAACTATCTGATTTAGCCTTTTCATTTGACCATCTATTTTAGGATGGTACGGTGAACTAAAATTCATTTTTGTCTCAAAAGTAGACATCAAGGTTTGAAAAAACCTAGAAATAAATAATTTGTCCATGTCCAATATAATGACTTTAAGAACACCATGAATGAAAACAACATCCTTCAAAAACTTCTTAAAAAGTGTAAGGGCATAAATGATAATATTTCCAATAATTAAGTGGGTAGCTTTAGTGAATTTATCAATCACTACCATAATTGCATTATGCTTGCCTTAGGATTTGGGTAGTCACGAGATGAAATCCATGGAGAATACAACCCATTTCCCTTCTCAAACATTATGGGGATATAATAGGCCTCATGGATCATGAAAGTGTTCAAATTTAACACACTGGCACTCTATACATTTCACCAAAAAAAACATCTTTATTCAAACCAAGCTAAAAATAAAATCTTTTCAGTTCATGTGTCATCTTGATGACACTTGGGTGAGTAAAATGAGGTGTTAAATGCACTTCATTCAATATTTACTCCCTTATTTTTGTATAATTTGTAATAAATATTCTACCTTGATACCTCATAATTCCATTTGATTCCAAGGAATAACTTGCTACAACCTTTACCACAATTTCATTGGATAGCTTAACAATAATTTTATTACATTCAAGGTCTGTTTACTGTTATTTAGAATAACACTATCAAAATTTGAACTCAATAATAATATTTTAGCCAAATATAACCTTCATTTGAGTACATTGACCACTTTATTTTCCTTGCCTTTGACATATGCAATGTTCGTATCTATTAGAATAATTATCTAAGTTTTATTAAAAGCTTAATATCTACCATATCTTTTTGTTATGGTTTATTTAACCATATGTTGTTAATTTGTTAAGTTGTTTCAAAGGTAAGTATATTATTAATTCTCATTGTGTGTTTATTTCATTTGATTCCTATGTTATAGGAGTTTGTTAATTGCCTATATATTAGGATATCCTTTTAGTTAATAACATCACGTATTTCGGCTTCATTCTTATGTTATTATAATTTGATATGGTAACAAGAACTAATGGTTAGTAAGTTTGAGAGGAGGAGAAAATATTTGTAATGACATATTATTAGGGAGTTAGAAACCCAATGAAGATTTTTGAGAATCTACCTAATCTTGCCAAGCACATGGTGGAGGCCAAAGGACATAGAAAGAGAATAAAAGTCTATTTTATTGTTGATGAGGCATTTTTATAAGTGAAGGACATTTTTTTAGTGTATGAGGCATTTCAAGGACAAGTTTTTGTAACTAATTGCCCTGTGTGAGGGCATTTTTGTGAAAGAAAGGTTTTTTTAGCTACAACAAGGCATTCCAAGGAGGGAGGCATTCCAAGAAGGAGGGAGGTGCTTAAAAAATAGAGGAAATTTGTATTTTATTTTTTGTTTAAAAACCATAAACATATCAACATTGGTTTTATCCATTTTGAATTAGTTTTAGTTTATAAAGGAGCATTATAATTGCAAAAATATAACTAAAAAGAGTTTTGGGTGCTATAAAGGAAGGAGGGCCCTTTATGTGGCACCATTTCTATAGTTTTGACCATTCTAATTTCCATTATTTCTAAAAAAAGAGGAAATCATTGCCAGTGCTAGAGAAAGAAGACTCTTAGAGTTTTAGATCATTTTAGGCCAAGTTAAAACCAAGAGGACACAAAGAGTTATAGACCTACACCATTATTCAAAGCAAGCTACATGTGTCATTTTATTGGATTTTATTTTATGAAAATTTTTAGCCAAAATTTAATTCAGCCAATCAAATTAATCTAAATTTTGATTTTTCAAAAAGTGAGAAAATAAAAAAAATTAAAAATATTTATAAAAATTTGATTTTTCCTAATAAAACATGGTTAATTTCATTGGGATCAAACCGTAGATCATAAAATCAAGAAAATTTTCCAAAATTAAAAAATTTCTATCCTCTTTTGTACAGAAAAATAATTTTTGAAAAGAGAATTGTAAAAATTAAGATTTAATTATTTTTTTCATTTTATAACAATTTTTTAAAAGATGAAAACTTAAAAATTTCATAAATTGTAAAACATTTTATACTAAAAATTGGAATATTTGTCCAATTTTAGGTTAAATTTAGTATCCAAAAAGAATTTTCATAAAAGTCATTATATTTTTTTCAATTTAATTATTTTTGTGAAAAACTAGGTAAAAATAGATAGTTTACAACATATGTTATTGTCAGATTATTATAAACTGAATGACAAAAAAATTAGCTTGTGGAGTCATATGATACTTATGATAAGTGAGTATTAGGAACATTGACTAGATTTTCCTTGGTAAAGAATCTAGACCAGTTGATCAACTAGATGACTATGATAAACATCATTGTTGGGCTCTCATGTTATTAAAATTATGTGTAGTAGACATTTTAATTTTAGAAGTTAGAAATGATGATAATGCACTAGATTTTTGGAAACACCTTAAGATAAAAGATCAGACATATGAAGTTGGTAGAATTTTGTACTTGAAAAATCTTTTATTTTCCACTAGGATACAAGATGATTTTTTTTTTGAATCTTTATTACAATTAAAGGACATTTGTGATCAGTCAACGGTAATGGGAAAACCTGTAGATGAGTAAGAACTCATTATGTAAGTTATGCATAATTTACCATCTTATTATGACCTTTTTTAATAATAATTACACATGATTAATGAAGCTTAGAAATTAGACTTTGAGCAATTATCCATTCTTCTCATACAAAAGGACCGACGGTAAGAATAGTCCATAGCTTCAACCTCTACATCTACAAAAAGTGATTTTGTATCAAAGACAAAAGGCAAGGGTCAATGGTTGGAAAATAAATATTCTTCAAAGAATAATGTAAGTGATTCTAAGAAAACTAAGATGAAATGCTTTTATTATAAGAAACCAAGTCATTGTAATAAAGAGTGTAAAAAGAGAAACTATGATATGACTAATTCAAACTAGAAATCTAGACATGCTACTATTGCATAAGAAGTAGAAGAAGAGGCATTTGTTGAATTTTATTTTGAAATAACACAAGGCAAATCAAGTGAGTCACAAAACTTGTATTTTGACTCTGGAGCTTCCTGACACTACACGTGTCACCATGATTGGTATTTACAGTTTATTGAGGATAATAGTGGTAATGAAATTACTTCTTTGGGTGATGAATAGACACATGACATTAATGGTCATGGGGATGTATAAATCATTTTGAATAATGAGTAAAAATATACATTTATTAATGTCATATATGTACCAGATATGAATAAAAACCTTTTATCCATTAATGGAATTACCAAAAATAAAAAATTAGTATTTAAGTTTAAGGGAAACAAATTTAATGTCACTACACTCAATGTTATGCTTTTTGTTGGTATAATGGAAAGGGGTATGTATAAAATTATAGATCCTAAATCAATATAACAATTTGCTTTAGTAATAATTGAGCAGTTTAACACTTTTTGGCATGAGAGGTATGGTCATTTGAGATATTAATATTTAAAATTTTTGAGTAAAGATAACATGGTGTATGGATTCCCATCTATTTAGGAAAATTACAATGTTTGTGAAGGTTATCAGTTGAGTAAACAAGTCAGGCAACCATTTTCTACTGATAAAGCATGGAGGGTAAAATGTGTGATAGATTCGGTACATGCAGATATTCATGGTCCTATGAAAACTAACACATTATCTAGTGCTCTTTATTTCTTATTGATAGTTGATGATTTATCTTGAAAAATGTGGGTGTACTTTATTAATAAGATTAACGAGTGTTTTGTTAATTTAGTGGCATGAAAAACACTGGTTGAGAATAATATAGGTACAAAGGTCAAGACCTTCAGGTCAGACAATGGTGGAGAATTTGTCTTAAAGTAGTTCAATGCATACTACATAAAGGAAGGTATACATAGGCAATATATTACTCCTTACACTCAACAAAAAAATGGAGTAGTGGAAAGGAGGAACAAGACTATTATGGAGATGGAAAGGTGTATGGTGAAAAACATGAATGTACCTTTTTAGTACTGGGTAGAAGCTATCAAAACTATAGTGTTTATCTTGAATAGGAGTCCTTCTAAAGTTGTGCAGGATTTTACTCTAGAAGAAACATGGTTAGGAAGAAAACTTGATGTAAGTAATTTCTACATTTTTGGTTGTACTAATTTTTCATTAATCCCTAAAGTGAAAATAAGTGGTTTAATGCAAAAAGTAAAAGGTACATGTTTATTGGCTAAAATGAGATTTCCAAAGCATACATGTTACCAAATATCTCTTCAAATCAATTAATTTTGCATAGAAATGTCAAAATAGATGAGAAAATTCCCTATTTATCTAAATATGGTAAACCTATAGATACTAGTAATCTTTGGATTCTTACTAATGAATGTGAATCAAGTTTTAGTACTAAAATGGAGTAGGACTCCAAATGGCAAAACCAGAATATTCTATCTCTATGGCAAGTCCTAATGGCACAACAAGTGATTTCACAAGTCAACACAAATGACCAAAATGGTACTATAACACAATCCAAGATATTTGATAGGGGTATTCTAATCTATTTAGAAGTTAGATCTACAAGTTCAGGGAAACAAGTGGTACAAAATTTTAAGCAAGTAAATTTTTCTCTCAATACCAATATTTCACAATTTTTTGAGCCTAATACTTATACAAATGCTAAATGGAAGTTATAATGGGCATCCACCATGAAAGTGGAGTATGATGCACTCATAAATAATGATACTTGGGTTTTGTCTAAGCTACCCCAAGGTAAGAAATTCATTGGTTATAAATGGATTTATAAGGTATAATGTAAATTAGATGGTTCTTTAGACAAATATAAATCTCATATTATTAAAAAAGGGTATGCATAAGAAGAAGTATATTATGAATAAATATTCACTCCTACATCTAAAATGATAAAATTTATAATGATTAATGTTTTAACCTTTTAGGACATAACAAATGTAAATCCTATGTTTGTTAAAGATCCAAGTAAACTAAATTAGGGAAATAATATGTAATAAATATAGCCAATAATTAGTTACAAAATTGACTAGCTTTGAATTTTCTAAAAATAACAATAAATAGTGCAAATAATAACTCAGAAAATAATTGATAAAAATGATTTAGAGTGGAATCTGATCTGAGTGTCATAAACTAGATACTAGTATAAGAAATCCTTCTAGATAGTAGTGCCATAATTGGATAGTAGTTCTATAATTGGAAATGTGGTGATAATGTCCTTTATGCAGGACTTTTTTGAACTTCTAGGTGCACCTATGTCTAGATCTTGAGGTCTGTTATACATTCATGAGTAAAAAAACCCTATATTTTTCTCATAATGTTTGATTGAGTGAGAAAACTCTAATCCTCTTTGTAGCTAGGGCATTTGATTGGCATGAGCTAAAAATTTTGTTTTTAGTAAGGTAGGTTATACATCCTTAACACCCCACTATGATGAGAGTTGCCTACATACCAATACTCCAAGGAGGGATTAAACTAGGTGTATTTCTCCCTACCTAAGTGTTGGTGTAAGTGCAAGTGATGTTAGTATGATAGTGGACTTGAGTACCTTGAATGCAATTGAGACTAGAAATCTAGGCAATCTGAGCTTAAGATAACTATAGATGGTAGTATGTCTAAGTAGGGTAGAATAGGGATTGATAACCTAAATTATGCTTCGCTTGTTATGAGTTTTAATGTGTATTTTGCATCTAATTTACATCTAGTGGTTAGAGATATAAAATTCATGTATATATACCATTTTGATGCTTGTGTAGGTGATAAAAGAGGTCTAGGACAACCCTAGGAAGTTTTAGTTTTTAAAATAGATCTATTTGGGAAAAGAGAGGAAAAAGACATTCACACCATTTTGGTGACACTAGTACCATGTGGTGCTAGTGTCTTTATTATGGTACTAATGCCTAGCTGGTAGAACACTAGGCATGAAGGGCCAAGATCAATAAATGAGGATCTAGGAATACTTTAGGGTTGACTAGAGATGCTTGTGGGCCATATGAAGGGTGGATAAGTGTGAAAATAGGACCTAGGATAGGTCTAGGTCTAAGCTAGTGATGTAGAGCTTAGTCTAACCTCTACCTTCTTCATGAGAATTTTAACCCAACTCTGAATACCTTATTCTTATACCTTAACCAATATTGTCTTTAAGCCTATTTATAGATTACTTTTTCTCTCAACCTGTAAATATCTATAACGTCTTAATTTACAAGTCTTGTTTGATTTCTAATCTTACTTGATAACTTCACAACTTAAATCAACTTCTTCTCTTAGCATATTAATTATTTGTCTTCATATAGACTATGAGTCTATTAACTCCACTTGGCTTCATAACTCCAAATCTTTTTTAAAACTCTATGAATGCATCCATGTATTAGATATGATATTTCATGGTCATAAAAAAACTTGTATCTACTCAACTTAAAGCTTTAATCACTCTTCAACCCCTTATATACACCACTTCTTTCATTCAATGCTACTTTATCCTTTTATCCCTCAAAACACAAGCCTCCTTGTAGAGGATGATACAAAGGGATTTTGTTGAAACAAAGACCATTTTTAGATACCCATTACATTTATTCAACTTCATAAAAAGTTTCAAAACCAAATTTCAAAGGAAAATCCTCTGATCCAATATCTTATTCTCAATTAGACCTATATCTAGTATCCCTTCAAATGGATAAATCCAGTTGGTTGGGGAGATACATAGAGTTTCAAGATAAACAAAGGACCTTTTAAGATACCCATTAAGGGCTTACAACTTTATATCAAGCTTTAGGTTCTAATTCCCAAGGTAGAAGCATTAACTCCATCTATCCTTTTGAAAATTAGGCTTATAATTAGGTTTCTAAGCTTCCAAATTGAGTTTTAGATCATAAAATATCCACACATGTCAAATGATAAAATAAATGTATGATTCAGCTTTTTTGCACAAAACCCAACTCCTATGCTAAATTTGAAAGTCTGGCTCAATATCCAACTACCCAAACTATGAAATGGCTAAAACCCTTTTTATTTATTTTTTGCACAAGTTGAGAAGCTAAAAAAAGATGCAATTCAATTTATATTTTAATTCAAACTCTTATAATGGATGTGTTGAGTCTACCCCAATTTCCTATATCTTGACCAATTCCCATAAACACTTCAACTTGAAGAACTACTAATTCAGGAACATTCTTTCTTGACTGTGTAAACAACATTGACTATGTGTAAAGACTTATTTTTAATATTTCACTTCCAAATGATTCGTAGAGTCCATCAAATATATTTTTAAACCTAAATAAATGTGTTTCACTTTTTAAGACACAATCACTTATCCAACTCTTTGACACTTGATTTAACCTATTCATGAACTAAATAAATTCATAATTTGTTCCCAACTATGACTATGTATTGAGAAATGGAGGTTAGAATGAAATATTACCTCCTAAATGGATTTATTAACTTCTCAATATATTCCTCTCTTAAAACATAGTCTTCTTACCATCCTCACAATGTTCCATTCATTATGCATGTTCTCAAAACTCTCTTGTTATCTCTAGACTATGTCAAAAATAGAGTTATCCCACAACTTGAATATACTATCTTAGAAATGGAATCCCTAAAAAAGACTAATAAAATTGAATAAAATGAATACAAACAAATAATAATAGAAAATGAATAGAGATATCCTCAAAAAATTTGTTTCTTCATTGATTCAAAGCATTCAATACATGAAACTTGCCTCATAGGTAGAGTGTTCTTCAATTTTTGACATATATTTTATCTTTATTAAATTACCACCTCTATTCCTTGAGGTTATTATCCTTACCAACCTCTTACTACTCCTAAAACACCAATTCTCTCCTTATTACTAACATTTCCAACCCTAAAGAATGCTAAACATGCAAACTACTTACTATTTTTGGGCCACTCCACATTTTGAGGATAGTTACACCATAATCTTGTTTGCCTTCTAAAGGCTTACATTCACGGTGGGAAACAACTACCCATACTCTTAGGACACTCTATGACCTATATCAAACATTATCCATTATTTACATTTCAATCTTAGACTTTCATAACCACTATAGGTCCTCTTTAATAGTTCAAAAATTTAATTTTATTCTTTTGGTAGAAAAATGCCAAGGAACTATAAAATCACTTTTGAATAAAAATTTAAATCAACTAAAACATCCTATGGGTTATTTAAATTTTATCTTAGTGTAATTGATTTTATCATATATATTTGCTTGATTTTATCATATATAGTGAAGCAAATATATATGATAAAATCAATTACACTAAGATATCTAACATATATAGTGTCTTGTAAATACAAGAAATATAAACATAGAAATGCATATAATTTGTAATTTTATGTTTCATGAGTAAATATTTGAATGATTTTATTGTTTGACATATTTTAGTGTTTTTAATTTTTTTAAGATATAAGACATGCACAAGTCACATGGAAATGAACTATGTACAAGGATTAAAATAGAGGGGAAGTATGTACAATAAGGGAGAAATAATACTAACTGATGAGTCTCATGGGAGATTCACTATCACTATGGCCTGTGTCAAATAAAAGAACTATGATCATGTGTGCTATGTGAAAGGGAAAATGTGGTCCCATAACCTATTATATTGAGTGATATATATTTGGATCTACCTATGTAGTGATGCTAAGAATCTATGAAATTTACCATGGTGACCTATGAACTATAGGGGTCTTAATAACCCATATTTTAGAATAAGATGTAGATGTCCTAGGTACCCCATGTTGAGAACCCTGAAAAATCAATAATACCGATCTCAACATAAGGTGAGTAGAGGGAGACCCTCTAGAATTTGTAACATATCTCTAATGTAGGGGTATTTATAATAATTTGGGGAAACATTGTAGGAGTAGACCTCACCTACATTGGTGGTTCCATTGAACTCTATGGTGTACTAATAAGAATTGTGCTTAGAGTTGTAACTAGTAACTATGCTATAACTAGTAATTGGGTAGGAATAGGTAGTGGGGTAGGTAGAGGATAGTCATATAAAAGGCCCTCAGCTATGATTACCTAATTTGCATGTAATATATTTTAGGAAACTATGCATTGTCGATGGGATGGCTTGTAGTTGTTGTATCCATGGCCTACCCAATAATATGTCAAATATGCCTGTACTAGGCACTAATAAGAACCCAGTGGCCACATGTGCTAGTCCCACCTATAGTGGAAGTATAATCTCTCTAATGGATCTCTAAACATGGATACTAAAACCACTGATAACTATATCTATAAGGGATATATCCTGATTTGAATACCCCAAATGTTGTAAAATGGTGATGGTACACATGTTAATACTTGACTCATTGTCAACCATAACACTTTGAATAGGATGGTGATCTATGTAGTCACATACAAAGAATGCATATAAATATGTATCATCATCAATAATTTATTGATTTGAAAAGGTGACGAGTGGCCTAACAAGAACTATAGTATGCTACACACCAATGATATTGTGTAGTGGGTGTGTTTCCTTTGTAAAACTATGATATGAATTTGGTGGTGGATGTGCCTAATATGTGTAGTGAAACCTGAAGTTCTCCCTGCCTCATTTTATATATGATTTAAAAATGGGTCTAAGAATATTTTTAATGCCTTAACTTCTATTTGTTGTACTTTTGGTGCCTTTATCGGTGTTCTCACATCAATAATGTTAGCCTCAATCAAATCTTGTATCTTATGTTTCAGGGTAATGCATCTATTTATTGTATGTCTTGGTGTCCTATGATACTCACATAATGCATTAGAATCATAGTTCCTTGGAAGATGACATGTCATGTCAACCTCTTTAATGGGATGGAAAGATAGGAAATTACATTCCGAGAACTATTGTAAAACACATGCAGGTGATTATGGAAGGTTGGAAAAAACTTTGTGTGGAGGATCCAATAAAACCAACAAGGAGATGGATCTGAAGCTATGTTAATTATGGAATTTTGATCACTCTTTTTTTCAATGGCCCTTATCTTGTATGGAAGATTAATTTAACTCTTAGTAATTGATTTTAATATAATTGTATATTTTAGTTTGCCCATTGATAGAAGATTGACTTCTCTTTCTTTTACTATGTGGCATAAATCTATGAATGTTAGAAACTTCTTAAACAAGATAAATTCATGTAATGATGGTAGAAGACTCTATTTGAAGATGTCCTAGATCTCTTTATCTACCATTATGATAGTCAACTTGGCCAATATAGTCTTATATTGTAAGACATATTCTGAAATAGGCTCATTTGATTTTTGTTTCAATTTTACAACTTGAGCATATGATATCTTGTCACTGATGTTTATGGAGAAGTGTACTAAAAACATGTTTTCTAGAGGATTGAATGCTATGATAGATTGGTTGGGTAAGTCATAAAACCATTATAAGGTAGAATCATTTAAATGAGATGGAAATAACTTGGTTAGAAGCCAATCATTAGACACATGGTCCAAACATTCTATGTGAAAGCTTAGAGATGGTCATCTAGGTCACTCTTACCATCATACATTGTAAGCTTAGATGCCACAAATCCAAATGGTAAAGGAGTTGATGCTATGTGTTGTGCTAAATGTGTATTTAAGAGAACATGAGAATATAAGGCATGTGATGGCCTAGTGGCTCCCCGATCAATATGTAACACCTTAGCCTACAAAGAATGAATATAATACACAAGGTATTATAAATTTGGAGAGGAGGAACTAACCATAGGGGGTGTAATTGTCACTGAAGGTTACTAAGTTAACACTGGTTGTTATACATTCTGAGTTGCCCCCAAAGTAGGTATAATAATGTTGTTATTTGGGGGAGTATATTATTACTTATTATTTGATTTATTCTTTATTTATGTTATGAATGTCAAAATCTATGCATGATCAAGGGGATATTCCTGAAGGCTCTCTATAAAACTTTGTAGAACCTCATCTTTATTGATAATTAGGTTTTCATTGTTAAGTGGAGAAAGAGTGTCCCAATGCCCACCTTGTGCATCATCTTTTGATCTTGATTATATTTTTCATGTTTAGATGTATTATCATAAAATTCAACATAATCAGGGTGTGAAACATAAAAAATGGAGTTACAACTAGTCCCTTATCCATGGTATAAGCTTGAATAGAAGGAATCTAAATATGCTCAATAGGGTTACCACTAACCCTGACACTTCTTAATGAAAGATAGATAGATTTTTTAGATGGAACATATTAAATAAATTTAAATAGAACTACTAAAAAAAGTATATGAAATCTAAAAAACATAAAGTAGTAATTGAAAATAGGAAAAAGAAGGATACATACCCTAGGAACATCTAGGGTTAGGTTTTGAGCAATGTTTGAAGTAATTCAAGTTCACCAAATGTTTTAACATTTTAGGACTTAGTGAATGTAAATATTATGTTTATTAAAGAGATGAGTAGACTAAATCAATTAAATAATATGCAATAAATATAACCACTAATTTGTTATAGAATTGACTAGTTTTGACTTTTCTAAAAATAGTAATAAATAATGCAAATAATAAATTAGATAGAAAATAATTGATATAAATGATCTAGGTGTTAAAAACTAACATGGAAGCTAGTCTGAGTATCAAAAACTAGATATTAATGTCATAAAAGCTCTTAGATAGTAGTGCTATAATTGAACAATATTGCTATTATTGGAAATATGGAGGTAATGTCCTAATATTGGTAGTAATGTCCTCGATGTAGGACTATCTCAAGATTTTAGGTGTACCTATGTCTAGATATCTACAATCTATTCCTACATGCACAAGTCCTAAAACCCTATTTTTTCTTATAATGACTAGTTTAATGAGCAAACCCTAATCCTCTTTGTAACTAGGACATCTAGTTGGCATGAACTAAAAAGTGTGTTTATTAGTAAGGTAGACTAGACATACTCAACACCCCACTATGATGAGAGTTACCTACATATCAATACTCTAAGGAAGGATCAATCTTAATGTATTTGTCCCCATGGTATAAGTGTAAGTTATTCTAGTATGATAGTGGACTTGAGTGCCTTGAATGTACTTGGAACTAGAAATCTGGTAAATTTGAGCTTAGGATAGATATAAATGGTAGTATACAAAAGTAAGGTAGAATAAGGATTGATAACCTTGACTGCATTTAAATTATTCTAAGTTCAAATGTGTATTTTGCATCTAATTTCCATTTAGTGGTTAGAGGGATAAAATTCATGTATATATACTATTCTGATGCTTGTTTAGGTGATAAAAGATGTCTAGGCTGACCCTAAAAAATTTTAGTTTTGAAAAGATATCCATTTTGGAAATGATAGGGAAAAGGAGATTAACACCATTTTTGGGACACTAGATCCATGTGGTGCTACTATCCTTATTATGGTGCTAATGTCTAGCTAGCATAACACTAGGCATGATGGGTCAAGATCAGGAAATGAGGGTCTAAGACTGCTTTGGGGCTAATCAGGAATGCATATGACCTACACAAAGGTTGGATAAGTGTAAAAATAGGCCATAGTATAGGTCTAGGGATAAGCTAGGGATATTTAGTCTCAATTAGCACTCTTAGCACTTAAATAACCCTTTTGGGTGATTACAATTATATCAAGTGCTACTTAATTTGGTTAGTATATCTTTTAGATAGATGCAAGTAGTGATTTTTTGAATGGAGATGTAGAGAAGGAAGAGTATATAAAACAACCATAGGGATTTCATATTCCTGGTAAAGAACATATATTTTTTAGGTTATTGAAGTCTTTCTATGGACTTAAGTAGGCTCCTTGAGCCTGGTGCTTTAAAATTAACAAATATCCTAGAGATTGTTTTAAAAGATGTGATGTAGAATATAATCTTTATGTTAAGACAATTGGTGATGACATACTAATAATAGTTTTATATGTTGATGATCTTTCCATCACTAGAAGTGTTTATGATTTGATTAAATAGGTGAAAGCTATAATTTGTTCTATGTTTAAATTCACTGATCTAGGCATGCTTCTATATTATCTAGGTGTGGAGTTTTTGTAGTATTAAAATTATGGGAACATTATTTTAACATCTCAAATAAAATATGCCAAATATTTTTTAAATTAATTAAGAGTGAATGATTATAATCCAATAGATACACCTATGGAAGTTGGAACAAAACTCTCAACTAACACTAATTCACCACTGGTCAATGAGGGTCTAAGACTACTTTGGGGCAGATAGTTTGATTTATCTTACTACTACTAGACCAAATTTATGTTTTGTAGTAAGTTATCTCTTGAACTTCATGGATAAATAACGTGAATAACATTGGAAAGATGCAAATCATGTTCTTAGATATGTCAAAGGTATTTTTGACTTTGGATTTACGTACAAGTAATTTGTTAACTTTACTCTAACAAGATATATTAATTTAGATTGGGTAGGATCGATGGATTCTAGAAAGTATACAATAAGTTATATATTCACTCTTGTTTTGAGAGAATTTTCATGGTAAAGTAAGCTTTATAATATAGTAGCATTATAATCCACTGAAGTACAATATAGATTATTTTTTAGTGAAGGTAGAGAGTTGATGTGGATTCAATCAGTATTAGAAGATATTCTAAAGATGGTGAAAAATCTAGTATTTCATACCAGGACACAACACATTGAAGTTCACCATCCCAACATCTGATAGTTGGTTTTTAATGAAGACATATGTATTTATTATTATCCTACCTTTGAATAAATAGCTGATATAATGACTAAACCTTTGTATAAATAAAAAATTGTAAAATTTTGAGATAAGTTTGGAGTTGTTTTAGGTTCAATCATTTAGGGAGGGTATTAGAATAATTATTCAAGCTTTGTTAAAAGATTAATGACTAACATATCTTATTGTTATGGTTTATTTAACCATATGTTGTTAATTTGTTAAGTTGTTTCATGAGTAAGTCTATTATTACTTCCCATTGTGTTTTTATTTCAGATGCCTCCTATTTTATAGGAGTTGCTGATTGCCTATATATTGGGCTATCCTTTCGGTTAATAAAATCACACATTTTGGATTCATTCTTGTGTTATTATAGTTTGATAGTATCATATTTGTAGATAAATTTTAGCCATATTTGTTGCTTAACATTTAACTCTTTTGGGAAAATAGATGCATAATACTACCATGATCAAATTTCACCTTAAAGTGCTTCTCAAGTAGGAAGTGCTTCCATTGATTGAGATAAGGCACCAAAATAACCAATTCCAAGTCATGAGTTGGATATTTATACTCATGAAACTTAAACTTACATGAGTCATAGGCAACACATTTTCCATCTTCGGTCAAAATAGATCCACTACCCACTCTACAAGAATCAACCTAGATCTTAAAATTCCCATTGGGATCTAGTATAACAAGGATTAGAGCCAAAGTTAACAACTCTTTCAAATTCAAAAAGGCTTCCTCACATTGAGGAAACCCCACAAACCTTTTCCCTTTCTATTTTAATGAAATGATAGGGTTATAAATTCTACAAAATTATTCAATAAAACTTCTATAATAGCCCATTAGACCCATGAAACTATGAAATTCATGCACATTCTTAGGAGTTGGCAACTATCTAATGGTTTTAGTTTTTGTAGGGTCCATTTAAAGACTTTCCCTTGAGATGATGTGTCCCAAGTAATGAATCTTACCCTTAAAAAATGAGCTCTTGGAAAGTTTCCCAAATAATTTATTCTACCTTAGCCTTTGAAATACTAAGCATAGGTAGTGTTCATGGTCCTTCTCATTCCTATAATAAACCATAATGTCATCAATAAACACTAGTAAAAAGTGATCTATAAAATCCTTGAACACACTATTCATCAAATTCATAAAAACAACATTAGAATTAGCTAAACCAAATGACATAACTGTGAAATCATAATGACTATACCTTATTCTAAAGGTTGTATTATGAAAATCCTCATACTTGATGTGGAGTTGGTCATACCTGATCAAAGATCAATCTTGGATAATACTGTATCCATTTTAATTTGATCAAATAAATCATCAAATCTAGCAATGGCGTACCTATTATTGATAGTGACCTTGTTGAACATTCGATAATTAATACAAAGCCTCAAGGTTCCATCTTTATTTTTAATTAAGATAATAAGGGATCCCTAAGGTGAGAGACTTGGCCTAATTATCCCTTTTTCTAGTAAATCTTGTATCTAAATTTTTAGTTACCTTAAATTAACCACATTCATCCTATATGGAGCTTTGGATGCCAGTGTTGATTTGGGTACTTTATCAATAAAAAAATTGAACTCCCTCTAAAGAGGCAAGCCTAGAAGCTCTTTCAAAATATCAAAACTATTTTCATGTAGTTGTGTGGGAAAATGTCTACATACTCGTGAAAAATTTCAAATAACTTTTTTTTATGTCAACATCAAACTAATAATTCCTAACCATGTCTAGTTTAGGCACTTTGCCTATTCTAATGTTTTACTAAACATTTGGAGTGGCAAAAAATAATATTTTTACTTAGACTACATTATATCTCTGACCTCACATGTGCCATACTCTATATTTTTATTTAAATGGTTAAATGATGACTATGGTTGATCAGAACTAGTACCCTCATCAACTTGGTTCACAACCTTTTACTTGCCCTTTCATATCCATTCTTGATGGTTATATATAGAATAGAAGTTTGGTTCCAACCAAACCATGGTAGTAGTATCAAATTCTGAGAAGAAGGCCAAATTATCCTTAATTATTCCATGCATGTGCCATATCTGATATTTTATTAGTGTCTTATTTCCCATAATGACTTGATGGATCACTTGTAAAGATAGATTCAAATCCATTCTTGGTGATGAAAATGTAAAGGTGGCAAGTAGACCATTTTTGATGCACTGCTAGGTATCCATATCTTGTCACGTTTCTTAGTGAATATACCACACCCTAGTCCAAACATGTGAGGTCATGTACCCATAATAATTATGGTAAAAATATTTTATTAGCACTCTAAAGGATTTCACATTATGTTAAATGTTTTTCTAATGAAGTAATACCACTATAAATTAGGGTGGCATGAAAATGGTTGTCATGGTGGAAATGGTTATGCATGGATGCATGTACTTATTCCTATGTATCTAATTAATACTGATAAATAGAACACCATCAATCATTTATCCCTTGAAATATAAATGTGATCATGCTGAACCTTTCATCCTCATCAACATAGTAAGCCTCCAAATACTATAAGTATTCTTAGAGCTCCATATGTTCATGAAACCTAAATGCCTGGTCCAACTATAAGGGTGGTCTAGCCATCATGCATCCACCAATTAGGCAAACACTTTTGTGGCACTAAAAAATATTTGAAGGGTAGCTTAGGCAGATTTATAAAACACCACAGATGTGCCTTAATAGATCATATTTGCCTTGAGCCCATTGGTCGTAAGAGATATTGGTAGTGTTAAAAATAGATCGAGCATTTTACAATTACAAGATGCCATTAGGATTAGGATCCACATTTTTATATCCTTGAGCAATAATGTTATAGATCATATTAACATCCTCATAAACATAAATGGGTTCCACAAAAGAAGGTCCTTGGTCATTATTTAGAAGTATGAATAATCATTGAGTGTCATTATCAAAGATGATATACCTTTTCTTGAATTCAATTCATCAATATTTGCATAGCACCAAGGTTGACCCAAAATAATAGGGAAGTCATTAGGTTCAACAAGTTTGATAACCTTAAAATCACCCTTAAATGTGATTCCCAATATGTTGATGATGGTATCCTTAAAAAAACCTATCGATAATGTACAAGTCTTCTGGCCATGAATAAAAAATGTGAAGAGGGTTGTAAAATGGGGCTCCCCATATTTTTCTAGGCATATTTGGTTAGAACATTAACTTCTATGCCAGTGTCTACTAAGATCTCACATATCATCCAACCATTAATGGACACATTGTTAAGGACCTCTTTGTCACATTTGGGGTTTGGTCAAATATGGTTCTCTTATCATCATGAATGGTTCAAATGATGATACTACAAAGGATTTATCATTTATTTTCATATCAAATTATTGAGGAGAGGAATGGCGTCTTAATTAAAGAAGAGTTTTCACAACTCCTAGAACTCACCAAGTCTCAAGTATATGGGTATTGTATCTTATTGCATCTTAGCCCATATTTTAGCATACTTTTCCTTTAAGAACTCAATTTTGCCTTGCAATTCCTAAACTAAAGACATTATCTCAAGAAACACTTATTTTTTTCATTGAGCATCAAGATGGTGTTGTGAATGAGGATTTTCATGTTGAACCTTTTCAATATGTGAATTTAAAACTAGTTGGGAATGAACGCCACTCCATGTAGCGATATTAACCTTGGGTCCAGATGGTGGAGTGGTAGGGCATGGTCTCCATTAAGTATTATGAGTTTTGATAGCACATATAATCTTAGTACCCTTCTCATTTTGTTCTTTATTAATGGAAACATAAAAGTCAAGACACTCTTCTAGGTGATGTTTATTTTTACAAAAGGTGTAAGTTGGATAAACCATGTAGTCATACTAGTAGTTATCCTAAGAACCACACTTGTAACATTTCCTAGGTGAAAAATGACCACCTCCACATCCATTTCTATGGATCGACCTCTAAGAGATCAACCTATACTAGCCTCTTGGTTGTTAGCTATGTAAGTTTGGCATGCACCTTACATGCACTCTTTATGAATCTCATTAATGACTTGAAAATAATTGGTATTATGTATATATGCATCACATATTTTATATTATAACAAAAATTTAGATTAGGTGGTATGTTGAAGCAAGGGATAACTCCTTACATCATGATATTCATTACATATCTCACATGATTATTTTAATATAGAAAAAATATTATTGTGCCTCATGCAGTAATAGGTACACCAAAGATTATGGGCATTAGGGGAGGTTGATTAGTTATTTTTTGTCTTTTAATTTTCCTAATAGTTATATTTAGTCAATTGGGCATTCCAAGGTGAGCCATAAGTTACTCTTATAATATAAAGGTAGAACCTAATGATAGATTATTATCTTGATCTTGCAGTTCTAGAGACTCTTCTATGGTTTTAGTTTCAGATTCAACTTTAGATTCCTTATTGTCAGTATCCCAATTTCTAACAAGAATTATATCAAACTAAAATGCATGAACATGAACTATGGTGGGGGAATTAGGTCTATTTGTATTGGGTTCCACTATCAATGTTTGTCCTACTTCTTATGTGCATACTTATGCTAATTAAGGGCATGAATCTATGGTTAGGGAGTAATCACTATGAATTTATGCATGCCTATAGACTCTTTTGGCACTTTCAATATCCTCTTGTCTACTTTTGGGATCACTACCTCTAATATCCTTATGCTTACCTTCATCATACTTATGCTTCTGCAATTCTCACTGTCTAACTTCCATTATGGACTACCAATCCTATACTGATGTATACCCTTCCATTTCACCACCAATCACACTATTCATACATGATAGAGTTTAGTTCATCCATGGGTAAGTTATCAAGACTAGAATCAACCATAATCTTCTTAATCTCTAAATAATACTGCTTGAGATACCTCCCATGCAATTCCCTTATAAAGTTGAAATATGCTTCCTATAAAAAATAATATGAAGAGATCACGCATTTTAAAATTATCACTTGGCCTAATTATCCCATTTTTAGTATTTATTATATCTAAATTTTGAGTTCCCTCAAATTAGCCACATTCATCCTATATGGATCATTGGATGCTAGTGTGATTTGGGTACTATATCAATAAAAAAATTGAACTCCCTTCAATGAGGAAAGACTAGAAGATCTTTAGGAAATACATCCTTGAACTCCCTTATTATAGGGTAATCTCATAATATTGGATATTTCTCATTAAATATCTTCTTTAATTACATCATGTACAATTTTTAGCCTTTTCTAACATCTTTTTTTAGCTACAATGCTGATAGAGTTTTTCTAGCCACAAGCTTCATTATGCCTTGGAGTTTCATTGGGTTAACCAATTCATCAAGGCATTGCACCTTATTATCAAAAAAATCAAGCTTTGCTTGATGTTTTTAAACCAATCCATGCCAAAAATTAGGTTGTATTACCTAAGAATCACAAAAAATAGATTTTTCCAAGTCTTAAAGACTCCCAAATATAATTTAGCTTGTTTCAAACATTTTAGAACAATCACCTTCTTTCTATATCCAAAATCTATATTTGTTCCTTCCCTCAAATCATAAATTTATGTTATACATTTAAAAAAAAACTAAAATGGAGATTAAATTATTATTATCTTTAGAATCAATGAGGATATATAATGAAAAACCATAAATTATACCTTTGGATTCAATAGGTGTTGCCTAGAAATCAATATTCCTATTGTCCAAAATAACATAAAGTCAATGATTTATAGGATGATTACCCTTTAATTGGGGGAATTTTTTTTGTAGTGATTTTCACCAAATTCCTAACATTCCATATCTATTCATGGAGGTAATGGAACAGATTTTAGTCCAGTGGCAGGACCATAACAATTTATTTGCTACTGATTTTGATTTCCATCAAGCTGCCTTGCTAAATTTTGAGGCTTAGAACCTTTGATAGAGTTATAGAATTTTATAGAATTGATATTGTACCTATAAACACAATTTTTAGGGTCATATTTCTTAAAATTATTAATATTTAGAGGATCAAAATCCTTGCACTTAGGTTTTATCTCATTGTTTTGATATTCTTGTCTTACCTTCAAGTGAGACTTTTCATTATCCTCTGCACAATGTGTAGATTCAATGATAATAGCCAAAGTGAAATGATTTATCATGTTAACATCATGTATTAACACCTTGTGCAAGACTACCTTGAACTTTTTTACCTTGGTTTCTTCATCATGCATGAAGTTCACATAATGTAAGAGACGAAAGAACTTGTTCTCATATTTCAAAATAATCTTTGTTCCTTATTTCAGTAGCTAAAATTTATTAATATTCTACTCCTTATAGTTTCCATTCAGGTACCTCTTCATTAATTAACTCTAAAAATTATCCCAGGATAGATTTATGCTATCATAAACCTTGATAGCACATAAGTGATTCCACCACAAGGCTACATTGCCTACCAATTGGTAAGATCCTATATGGGCCTTAATGTTAGAACCCATATTATGCAAGGTGAAATATTTTTATAAATTCGCTAGACATGCTTCCATAACATCACCTTGTTCTCCACAAGAATATAGATGTGTAAGGATTTTATTAATATCTTTAATTATGGGATTGACCACGTCATGCTACCTAAGATTCATTTCCATCATCACCCCTTCTTGCTCATTTATTTCTTATACATTTTCTAGGTTTGCCAATCTTTGGCCATATGATTACATTTTCACCTAGATGTTATGAAGCACACATAAAATATCATTCATAATAAAAATTATCCCTAACATTACCTTTTACATTATTATTAATTTTGACATTGTCATCTTCAACATGCATATAGCCATTATTACCTCCATTGTCATTGTTGCCAACATTCATAGTGACATTGTGATTAACAATAAACATTTATATAATCCACATTTATTATTTTATTAATAATTTATTAACTATTCTCGAAATTAACTCTATTTATTCATGTCCTCACCATCCTAAGAAATACCAAAAAATTCTTAGCCACATGCTTCCCAAATATCCATAGTGTAAGCACTAGGCTCTAATACCACTATCATGAACCCCAAAATCCAACTAATTTTTTGTAATTTTCTTTGAATGTGAGTTTAAAATTAAAATAATAAATTCCTTATCTCATAAAATTTACCAACAATTTCATTACTAGGTGCTTGGTTGATGAACCATGTCAATGCATTATTCAAGTAGAATCAACTAGACTCATTGTGTCTAGTAGTCAAAATTTACTTACTAGCATATAAGCATAAACATCATCATGATTATTTAGAGCCATAAAAATAGCACACTTTATCTTATTACCAACATATAATACCATTTTTAATAATTTTTTTGATGCCACTGTAGACTTTACACAAAGTTGATTGAACACATAAAGGTAATTACAAAATTAGTATGTTACCATGAAAGAAAATATAAATCAAATATAAATATTTAATTCTCTTGATAAATTAAAGTAATAAAAACATAATCAAATAGAAACACATATTCACAATGTGTATTATTAACCCAAAGTTTATAAAAATTAGTTACTAAAGACCAACCATAACTCATGAAGGTTCATGCCTAAACTAGAAGGTAACCTCTCATTATAAAATACAATTTTTATGTTTGTCCCTTTTTTATAAACATTAGGATTATATAAATTACCACATGTTTTTTAAAAAAATATTAATTGATTTAATGAGTGTGTTAACCATAAATAAAGTCAAAAATATCAATACACAACATTAATGGAAACTATTAATATTATTACCAATAAGGAAAGGGGTTACTATTCTCTTCTTATCAAGTTTAATGTGATCGCATTTAAACCTTAGTAAATAATCTTATCCCTTAAAGGCACTTAAGGATTTCCTGATGAAAATAAGGAATGTAATAAAAATAATTAAACCACTTGTATTTTCATGGAAAATATATTTTGATCCTTTGACCACTTGTAGTAATGACAAGACTGTGTTAAAAGCATTCAAAATATCAATAACATATTGAATAAGAAGGAAACTGTAGCATAAACATTAATGTCAATTATTTAATCAATTTTAACCATTTAAGATAAATAATATTATTGAATCTAATAGTATACAAAAACCATTTCACATTCATACATTACAATTGATAATTTATACAGTCAACATAATCACTAATATAAGAATTTTGGTAGTTCTAGCCATAATAGTTATTTTACCATATGTCTCAATAGTCATTAGCATGAATCAATCAAAATTATTGATAACATATTAAAAAATTCATCTATTCTTTCATTTTTTTAATTGATATTAGTGAAACAATTGAATGATACAAATAAGCCCATCCATGCGGTAATGAAAATATCTACCCACCCTAACCATCAGTTTGGGGCTACAAGGAAATTATTGAAAGCCATCCAAAAAACATAAAAGAAAATGAAACAAGAAAGGAAAGAATGAAATTAATTCCACCAAAATAGGCTCACACATGGTTAAGAAACCAATCAAAACCCACAATAGAATGCATAGACATAGTTCCACCAAAAACCAATTGCATTTGTGGCCTAAATCATTAGCTATCTATACACCATCTATGTGATAAGATTTATATCATTCCATAGCAATGAAAACAAGTTCCACACTCTATTATTTAACATTTAGCTGATAACCCAACCTTTCAAATCTACCAAAGGACACTTATAGTCTTGTGTTAGGGTTTTACCCTTTGCATAAACAAAATGGCCAAAGGCCCTTTGTTCACACAAACTTTGAAAACCATAACACATTCCAGGGTAATTTTTATCAATAACTCAAATGTAAATGAAAAATATTAGGATTAATGAATCTAGCATTCAAAATGAGAGAGTAAGATAAAAAGGGGTCAAAAACTTACTTTCCATTACATAAACCTTATTAGTTTCTTCCCACCCTTTTTCTATTTTCCCTCTCCTTTCTTTTTCTCTATCTTGTGCCCTTTACATCTATACTCTTCTATTTTTTATTTCCATTTCCACTCTAATTTTTATGTTTTACACTCCATGTTTCCACCATATCCAATAACTTCCATTTGTAGACATGCTATTTCCTAACACCATTTATGTTGAAATTGTCAATCTTACTCGAATTACACTCAAATGCACATTTTAGGTCAAAATCTATAAAACATCCTAAATTGTTTGAAATTATCACTTACAAGTGCCAATTTATGTCAAAGTATCCCTAAATAGGGAAATGCATTTTATGGGTCAACTAACTTTGATAAGATCATTTCAAGTCAAAATGACCATTTCGCCATTTAGTGCTCTGGATCACTCTTTTCTTCTAGTTCATTGGTACACATCATGTATATTTGTTATTTGGTGTTGGAAACATCCTAAATGGGAATATGGTTCCAATGCATCTAACATCACCTTATAATTCCTCTCTAGTCAAATTACAACCCAGTAATATGACTTTTTGACCATTTTGATTAATTGAGGGCCAATTTTTAAATAATTGCACAAATGTTGATTAACCTTGTTTAAGGCTAATTAATCCAAATCAAGAGCTTAAGTGGATTTTCCATGAGAGTTGTTGAATATTTATTTTTGAAAATTGATTCTTATTATCTACATCACCTATTGACATCATCTATGGGGTGGCATCCATCAAGCCATAAGTGCATAAAATATCAGGATTATGGGTCACCCATGCCTAGTTAATGCCTCCCATGCCTCTTCAATGCCCCTTCTTCCAAGGTCATGATGAAGATAATTATGGATTTAAATTTTAAATATTAGGATTATCCTCAATCACACATCTTCATCCCAATATGGATGGTTTAGGTTGATCCTGACCTATCTCAAAAATCTATAACTAGAGAGGCCATGGACATCATTTCTAAGCTATTTTGGTGCAAATTTATTATGCTCAAATATCTTTAAAACTTGAATATTGAAAGTCATAATGCTAAATTATTTCCAAAAAGCTTCATTGATAGGCTAGTTTAGTGATTTATAATCAAGTGCCTATGTTTTATGGAGTTTTCTTAAGGCATTAGAGTAGCTTAACACTATTGTTGACAAAGACAAGGATTCTTGATCGAGGGAGAACATGTTTTTGAGCCACATGGGTATGGTGAATCCATTTGGGAAGGTAATATGGTGTTGCTTTCTTTTAGTTGTTTCTTGCTATCCTTTGTAATTCCCATAATAATAGATAGGCTTGGTTAGTTAGTTCTTTATGCATGTTTCATTATTTATGGACTAATGTTTGACTAACCTGATTTGTAATCCTCTCTACATCTTGGCACACTTGGTGGGAAAAGATGCACCTCACACCTAAGGAAGATCATTTTGCAACTCTAAAATATTTATTTGTGCCTTTAAAACTCTTAAAAATTGATTTTCTCATTTTATTTTGATATTTTTAGTTACCATAATTTTTACATAGTAATCGACATCGATAGAAATACTGACATCCATTATTGACTTAACCAACGCCAATCAATAGAACTGACATCATTCATATCTCAAATAGTTGTAATTGATGTCAGTGGTATTGAATGATGTCATTCATTATGTTTTTTTATAAAAACATAGACCCGAGACCTAATTTTACAAAGATTGTTGTTTCAAACTCAAAAGAACTTCAAAGCTAAAGGACATGCTAACAATTTTACTATAGGACCAAGTTTAAAATTTGCTCAAAACATGTTTAAATCACCTTTTCATGCTTAAAAATGAATTAAGAACTTTATTTTGGGTGTTTAGTAAAGAATTTAGATGTTTTGGTGAATGTTTTCAAAATTTTCAACTAAAACCAAGGGGTCAAATGAACACCACCAAACATTTCATTTGGGTTTAAAATTAAACACACTTGTCAATTCTTGTTTGCAATAGTTGATTAGATTAATTTTTTTTGGAAAAATGAGGAATGTTGCATGTATGCTCTTTGATTTGTCCCCTATAGGAAACCCTTGGAATCAAAAGTGCCATTACTATTGAAAATAGCCTAGTCCAAAGCTTAGAAAGAATGTCATCTAAAGCACTCCCCAAAAACTCATCAAATTTTGGGTGACCTTGAAAATAACCTTAAAGTATTTCTATTTTCATGCTTTCTTTGTTTTTATGCATCTTGGCTTATGAGGGGGACTTCATCACCTCTTACAAGTTCTTGAGGGAAGCTTTGACTTAGGGTTTCACCTCCTAGCATTGATTTCATTTGGCTGCTTTGGAGTTAGACATGGGACATAGTGGAACTTTGGACATTGCACTACACTGAGTGAACAATAAGATGTAGTGGTTGTAAAAAGGACTAGAACTTTTTACAACAAGTTGAGTGATACAGATCTGAAATCTATGCTTTTCTTTTGCATTATTTGGCATGAAAGTCATTGTGCAATTGATTCCCCTAGAACGATCAAAATCTTGCTAGTTTAATAGACCCCACTTTGCCATACCTTATCAGTTTATAATTAAGACATTTGGTTTTTGTCTTTAACTTACTTGGTCTTGATTTGTGTCTAAAATTGCTTATTGTCTCAATGAACTTAACCAAAGCACATTATCCTCAATTTTCTTGAGCAAGGGAGGTGTTATGCTGTCCAAATGGAAAATTCATCTTTTCCTTGTTCAATTTGTTATCAAAAGCTTTGTGTCATGACATCCACTTTGGTGCAATCACGCTACCCAATTGAGTCTATAAATTTTACCCAATTTTTTTAAATCCTTCATTTATAATCCACATTTAAAATTTGACCTTTTTGAGTTCTAAGGGTTGGTACATCAAAGTGGGTTCGCCATTTGTGCACTAAGCTTGTTTTAACTTGGGTTAAATTTTCTATTTGGATTGAAGGTCATTTATTAAGACTCAAAATCACATTATCATCTTGGTGGAATCAAGTCATCTTGTGTATCGGTCATGCTTTGGGTCCTAGAACATATTTTATCCTACTAGAATCATGTGGCGACGTTGTGCTACCTATTTGTTCTTAGATTTATTCTTAGTGATTCACGTATGTCTTTACATGTTGAGTTGTTTAGTTAATTTTATCTTCTTCTTAATCTGATGAGCTTTCCTCTAAACTTCTAGGGTCAACTTGTTGAAGTTGAGACTAGATTTTGTAGTGTGGGTGTATCACAAAGATCTAGGATTTTTTGTACTAGTTTTCACCTTCGGTCTTTGAGTTATTACTCTCTTCTGATCTATACTATTTCAACTTTACCAAAGGTCAAGTAATTTCAAGAACTAAATATTCTAAATTATGTGTGGTTTCAAACTACCCTCCATTGTAGTCTCATTGGTACCTTGGTTATTTGTTTAAAAAAGAGCCAAAGTAAAATTTTATTGGTTATCAAACATTGGTCCACAATTAGTCAAACACATAGAATAATTTTTTTAGACATGACTCAAAGTTTCACTCATAGTGGGGCCTCTTATGGCCTTAGTTATGAGGATGAGCAATTTAATGATGGTCAAGATAACCCCATTATTTTTAATGATATCCACACAAAAAAAATGTTTTGAAGATGATTACAATGAATATCAACTCCAATAAGATCATGATGAAACCCTTCTTAGATTGATAGAATTAGGTGCTAGACTACCTTTTGACTTTCCTATATAAAAATTACATACCTTGGTTAGAGAAGGAGAATAATGAAGATAAGAGAATTTTTTTGCACAAATAGATATACCTTCTTATAACAAAGGAAAGGAAATAGAAATAGAGCCAAAACCCACAAATCCAAATCTTCTAGCTAAGATCAAGATAATAAGTCAATGATATGTAGATCAAGTTGTCATAGACTTAACTAACTCCTTAGTTGCCACTTCAATTCACAATAATGCTTCGAAAAAATATGAAGATATGGTGGAATGTACACAACAAGTATTGGATGAGAAAATTACCATAGTGGATCAAGGTAATTTAAACAAATAGTTAAAGTCACAAGAGATCTTACAAGATGTTCCATTTGACACAGAACATACATTCTTCAATCATTAAGAATGTCTTGTTACTTTACAAACTCATAAACCCAAACATTCAATTAAAATTGAGGAAATCCCTCAAACAAACCAAAAAATGGTAAAAAATATAGAAATTTCCAAAATCAACAAAATGTGGAATACCCAAATTCACGGAATGTTTTACAATCCAAGAATCAACAACCTATGTTCTCAACTCAAGCAACAAATCAGAACTAAATCATGGATCAAAATGTATATGCTCCCTATAGATCCACATAAAACTAGGGGCACATTCCACCCCAACAACAACCAAATTAGGGGCACATTCCACCCCAACAACAATAAAACTAGGGCACATTCTACCCTAATATCAATAAAACTAGGGGCACATTCCACCCCAACAACATCTTATCCAATCCACAAATGCACCAAAGATTGGAGATGAATAATAGAGTCAAAAATTACAAATTTGATAAGATATGCCCATATCCATTTGACTTATCTATTCTCTAAAACCCCTTTACACCTCATTTTGAGGCACCCAAATTTGATAAATATAAAGGAAAAGGAGATCCATATGAACACATACAAGCATTCTTCATCTTATGTAAAGAGGTTGCTTATAATAGCGAGTAGTTACTATGACTATTCTTGCAAAGTTTAGTGGGACAAGCTCTTGATTGGTTACTTAAACTACCCAAGGGATCAGTTATGGATTGGAATGACTTATCAAGAAAGGTCGTTAACCATTTATCATATAACATAGAACAGGAATTAACCATTTTTGACTTATGCAAAGCCAAATAACATGATGGTGAAAGTTTTGCTGCATATCTGCAAAGGTGGAGAGCATTGGTAGGATGCTTTTAACATAATTTACCAGACAAACAATTGGTTGATATCTTTGCACAAAATTTACATATTAAATTTGAGCATAATCTATGATTATCTTATGCTAATTCATTTGAAGAAATTATTAACAAAGGAGTACGGGTTGAGAAGGCTCTTATTGCTAGGGGCCTTATTAAGATCTTTGCACAAGGTCAAACATCTAATTAGACTAAATCACCAACTTCTCAAATAATTATGCATGATAAGCCTACGGGCTTTAGCAAAAATAAGAACATGGTTGGAAATGGGGTGACAGAAACAAGACATGTACAAATGGTATAGGCTATGCCTCCTCTAAATGTATAATTAACTCCCTCAAATCCACTACCTACTTTTAAAAGAGAATCTCCACGAAGGACATTTCATAACAATTTTAAGTTCTTTAGCAAGTTAGGATAATCAGTTGAAATAGTTTTACAAAAGCTCATTGCAGCTAATTTAATTATATGACTAGTATCAAGGCCATTTCCTCAAGATCAACCAAAACTAGACTGGTACAAAGAGAATGAATGGTGTAAATTTCATCATGTTGCTGGTCACGGTGTATATCATTACATTCAATTATGACATATTATTGAGGAATTTATTGAAAATGGTGAGCTAGAAATTAAGTTAGCCCCTAATCAAGACACAAATCAAGATATGGGAATCTACAAAGACCCTTTTCCTCAACATGATCCACCACCACCAAGAAATAATAAAAATGATCATAATCAAGGATAGAGGCAAAATCAAAACAACAACAAGGTTAGAATCTTAATGAACATAATCAAGATCATGATCTTCACACTAATAATGTGGCTTATAACAATGTACCTTATGATTATAATAACACCGTGGGATGTATTTTTACAACCCACATTGCCACTATTACTATGATGTTATATGGCATATCTCATGTTCCTTACAACACGAGACCCATCATTATAGGGTTAGCACCCTCTCCCCTTAGTAATACCATGTCAATTTCACATCATCATGTTACTACTCGATTTATATGGGTTACTAATCTTGAATAATAGTAGCAGTCTTCTAAAGGCTCCTGGTTGACCCAAAATTATAGCAATACCATTAATCACCCATGAATCACCATCTAAGGCCCTTTGAATCACTATTATAATTATAATAACTCCTTAACACCTATAGGTTGTGCAGTCACAACTAAACACTCATGAGTTACCATTCATGGCCCTTCATCCACTTCTTTTCATAAACCTAATGAGAACATTGTGATAATGGTTCCAAAGCCAAATATTGTCCCAACAAAGACTAAACTAGTTCAATCCACAATTTAAAGGCCTTACAGTATAATGGATCAATTAGATAAAACCCTTATGTAAATTTACATATTATAACTCTTGTGGACATCTGATGTCCATAGAAACATCTTTAACAAGCTTTTACAAGAGTCTATTGTGCTTAATGATATAAACCTTGATCAATTCCAGAACCTAGTTGGACATTTTTCTTCATTTTGGCAAATCATATTTGATCAAAAGGACATGTCCACCCTTAGCCCAAACCATAATAACCCACTATATATTGATATAATAATTATGGATCATGAGATCAAGTGGGTTCTTATCTCTTAAATTGGTATGATGATTGGGTTACATGGATAAAGACATTTAGCTAGAGATTATTACAATCAAGGCTTATGACAACACCAAGAGGGAGTCATCTAGTATAATTTGGTTACCAATCATTATTAGGGATATTTATCATCACATGTTATTCCATATTGTGGATATTGAGCTTCATTATAACATACTTCTTGGTCATCCTTAGATCCATGAAGTACAGGTAGTTCCATCTACTCCTCACCAATACCTTAAGTTTCCCCATGATGGGATCAAGGTTACTATTCTTTCTGATTAGCAGCCATACTAATACTACAAACATCTTAAAGTAGATTTTTGTAATTATAACTATTGCCCAGGTTTTGAATTCATTACAAATAAGAACAAAGCCATCATTTCTCATCCATCTCCATCTAATTATATATACCCTAGTGATCTAGCCTCAACATCAATTGATCCATTTCCTGTAACTCTGTCTAATCAGGTGATTATTAAAGATGTAGGCATTTCCATGTACCATCAGAAGGATTTCCTCCATATTAAAAAATTACCAAAATATGCTAAAACATTTGGTAAGCTTAAAAATTTGTAGACTCCTAATAGACCCGATTAGATTTGGAAACTAAGGAAGAAGTAGCCAAAACCTCTTGTGGTTTTTGTACCTACAATTGCACCAAAGAAAGATTGAGAGGCTTTTACCGAGGGAGATTGGTTATATTCTGAGGGACTTACAGATTATTTTTAGAATATAAAGTATCCTATCCCTAATAGGATAATGGATCATATTAAATATACAGGGAAAGGCCTTGGTCCACATGCACAAGGAATTTTAGAGACTTTATCAACTGGAGTTATCAATGGGAATCATGGTCTTAGATTTAAACCACCAGAGGATAACCTCATAAAATTTGGTAGTGACTCTTCCAAAGTGATTGGTAATGAGACTCCTAACAACAAAGCAATGTCCCATTATAGCCTTTTCAATGAGCTTGTCGATTAAGGTTTGTTTAATTCAAATGCCATATCAACCATAACACCTATTGGAGCTTCCTATCTTGAAGTATATATCTATCTTATTAGAGCTTCCCATCTTGAAGCAAAAAACCATCCTAGTGGTACTTCCCTTCCTAAAGCAGGACATTATATTTTTACCATTGGTACTTCTTGTCCTGAAGCAAACCCTCAATGTAATTTATGCCTTTGCCATCCTAAAATCATAGATTGGGATCATTAAAATTTGGTCATATGCCTTTATGAGTTTTAAAATAAATACTCTATTGTGGAATACATGGGCCTATGAGATTCATTCCCCATTGGAGATCATAAGTAGGGTTTTGATTTTTCATTGAATTCTTCTACCTACTTTGGATAGTAGGCAAACTTTCTTGGTTATAATAAAGAAAAAACATCAAGATCTTTAGGCAAAAACCTCTTTGAGGCACTTGTTGATTAGGGAAAAAGTAAAGAAAAAGACAAGCCTCTGAGTGATTTTTTTTTTAGGTGCTCCCAGGTGTGAAAGTTTGCTCATCCCCTCAGGACGTAGAAAGTCAATCTAGCCCAAGTTCCATATCTAGTAAAAGCATCTATTCAAAATAACATCAAATATTTGTGCATCTTGCTCTTGAGTTTCTAGAGGTATTTTACAATTGTCCTTTACCTAAGAAGGTAGATTCTTATCCTTCATATTATCCAAATCCTTGGGAGGAAAAACAAGAAGATATAGCAGAAGAAGATGATTACAACCATACATTGCCTACAATTCTAGAGGTTGGATCCACACTCCTTATGGAGAGCAAAATAGAAGTGAATTTAAGAACCCATGAGGATCCCAAACATGTTTATCTTGGAGTTTCCCTTATTGAAGCAAAACATGAACATATTATATCCATTCTTAAGGATTATATATATATATCTTTGCATGGGCATATTCTGACATGCCAGGCCTGGATCCAAATTTAGTTGTGCATCATCTAGTTATTCACCCTGATGCTAAACCAGTCAAGTAAAAGTTGAGAAATATGCATCCATGCATCAACCTTTTAGTTAAGGCTGAGTTGGAAAAGTTGTTAGGAGATAATTTTATCAGACCACTGAACTACTCTAAATGGATTTCTAACATAGTACCAGTAAGTAAAAACACCCTAGGCATACGTGTTTGTACTAATTTTTGTGATATCAATAAGGCATGTCCCAAAGATGATTTTAATCGACCTAAAATCGACATGATTGTCAACTCAACTACTGGATGGATTTTGTAGTTACAATAAGATCAAGATAGACCCTAAAAATCAATATAAGACCACATTCACCACTATGTGAGGGACATTATATTACCAAGTCATGTCATTTAGTTTGAAGAATGCTAGAGCCACATATCAACATGTAATGACTATCATCTTCCATGACATGATGCATGACATTTTTGAGGACTATGTTGATGATATGCTAGTAAAATCAAGAACAAGAGCTGGACACCCTGACATTCTATGAAAAATATTTGAGAGGCTTCATACATATAAAGTCTACTTGAATCTTAAGAAATGTGTCTTTAGAGTTACATCAAGAAAATTACTAGGGTTCATTATATCAATGAGGGATTGAGGTTGACCCTATAAAGGTCACCACTATTATGGAAATGCCTCCACCAAACAATCTTAAACAATTGTAAGGTCTACAAGTTAAGAGCTAGTCTATATGTAGGTTCATTTCTTAAGTAGTAGATAAGTGCCACCCATTTACCCATCTCTTAAATAAAGGGATGAAATTTCAATGGGATGAAGATTTTTAGATAACATTTGTAAAGATTAAAACATACTTGGCCAATCCACCAATCTTGCAACCTCCAACATAAGGAAAGCCACTACTTATTTACATATCAGCCATAAAACATGCATTGGGGCACTTTTGGCTCAGCATGATGATCATGGTAAGGAACACGTGGTTTATTATTTAAGCCACACATTGGTAGCCTATGAACATAATTATATGCCTATTGAGAAGGCATGTTTAGCTATGGTGTTTTCCACTCATAAATTGTGACATTATATGCTAAATAAAAAAAACTATTATTACGTCAAGGTAGATCCTCTCAAGTTCCTCTTATCTTAAGTGGCTCCCCAAGGATGCATGGCTAAATGGATTATGCTCCTTAGTGAGTTTGATATTGAATACTAGAATCAGAAGGCAATCAAAAGCCAAGTCCTTGCTTACCAACTTTCAGAATCTCCTATTACAACCATTCAACCTCTCAACTTTGACCTTCCAGATGATTCTATCATGACGATAAAACAAGCATCACAAGAACCTAAACATTAGACACTCTATTTTGATGGATCCTTCACATCCTAAGGATCTAGAGCTGGAATATTATTGATCACACCACAGGGGGATTTGATCCCTAAAACCTTCCATATATAATTTTAGTGTACCAATAATTTGTCCAAGTATGTGGCATTGGTTGTAGGGCTCCATATTAACATACAATGGGATATTCAAAGCTTAAAGGTCTATGAAGATTCATAGCTAATCATAAATTAGACTAATGATTGGTATTAAATAAGAAATGATAAGCTTGTTCCTTACAAACAAATTGTTGATAACGTTAAAACATATTTTAAATCTTTGTAGTTTGAACAAGTTATATGAGTCAACAATAGATTTGTTGATGTCATGAAAAAAATTGGTTCCAGGATTCAAATGCATGACAGTGCTAAAGAGTATCAGTTCCTGATTTAAAATCTTTTTTAGCTGGTGCATATTTTATCAGATTTAGAGAGGATATGCACCATTATTGATCTTAATCCCTCACATGAGCTACCATGATACCAATATTTTTATAACTATTTCCATATTCATGTCTTTCCTACCAACCTTTCCAATAACCAACAAAAACGTTTCCTTCATCGCCAAACACATTATATCCTCCTTGGAAACACACTTTATCAAAAAGGTTATGATGGAACACTTCTTCATTATTTATCTTTGGGAGAATCTAAGCTGGCATTAAAGGAGGTTCATGAAGGAATGTGTGGGGCCTATACCAATGGTGTAGTCATAGCAAAGAAACTTCTCATAATAGGCTATTATTAGCCCAAAATGGAGAATGATTCTTGTAATTATGTAAAGAAGTGTGTTCCTTGTTAGTAGTATGGAAACTTAATACATGCACCTTCCTTACCATTACAACCAATTACAACACCATAACCATTCTCAAACTGGGGTCTTTATCTCATTAGGAAAATTAACCCAACATCTTCAAATGGCCATAAGCACATTTTGACTGTAACCAAGTATTTTACCAAGTGGATTGAGGCCATTCCTCTCACTTATGTTACTGGGAAAAAAATATCCAAATTCATTCATTACCATATTATCTATCGATATTACATCCCAACTTTTATTATATCTGATAATGGTGGATCCTTTGTAAACCAAGATGTGAAATCTCTTTGTGTAAAATTCAAGATAAAGTATAAAAAATACACTCCATATAACTCATAAGGCAATAGATGAGTTGAGGCATCAAATAAAACCATTCTAGCAATCTTAAAGAAGATTTTTAATGATGCTAGATGTAATTGGCACTTATAACTCTTTCCTACCCTCTAAGATTATAGAACCAATCATCGACCCCAACTAGAGCTACTCCATACTCCCTTGATTTTGGAAATGAAGATATCATCTTGGTCAAGATTTAGATCCCATCATTAATAATATCACTAAAGCACATTGAAGATGATGAGGACTATAAAGCCTCATGGCTGCAATAACTTGAGCTTCTTGATGGTAAGCATTTGGCTGCCCTAGAAAACTTATAGGCCCATCAAAATAGATTACAGAGAATATAAAACAAATGAATTTTACCTTAATAATTTTAGATTGGTGACTTTGTTTTGAAAGATAACTAAAAGAACATGAATTTTGAACCCAAAAATAAATGCAAATTTTAGCCTAATTGGTTAGGACTGTATATTGTCACAACAAACTATGAATCAGGATCATATCGACTGGCTAAACCTAATGGTGAAGAAATTTTAGATCCCATGAACATTATACACCTTAAGAGATTATATGCATGAACAAATTTGAACCATTGTCTATAAGACCCTTAACTTGGGGGTAACTTGTGCTATTGTAATTTTGACCCACCCTTTTATCTTACCTTGAATACATTTAATACTACCTTGGTCCACTTTTCATGAATCCTAATAGTAGAGTCTTTGAATTCTTGGCTATATGAACACATTCTTCATCCCATTTTATATTTCTCTCTTCGAGATGCATATTCTTTATTTTGTCTAAGACATGTTATAAGCTTGAACACTTTTTATCCCTTGACCAATTATGAACATCTTTAGTAGTGGTTATACAAAGCAGTTCAACTAGGACAATCTTGTGGAGCTTTTGATAGGTGAACAACCATATATTTTCCATACATGTATTCATTTCTCTTTCTTATTTTATCATGAACTTCACTCTCACTGATTTGTGAGCATGGGCTGTTGTAGCCAACTTAGCTATCTTATTGGAACCTCTACTCTTAGGACGTGCATCTCCTCAACTAGATGGTCCCACCTTGTGCATATTTTATCCCAAAAATATAAAAAACATTAGATATACTTTTAAAATACCAAAAACATCAGAACGTGATCCCAAAAAAGAATAAAAACATTATCTCATACTTCTATACAGTTTTATATTCGCATTCCACCATCCCATGTTCTCACTGTTTTATGAGCAATTGTTAAGTTTGAACAATCTCATTTTTTTATGAGAAATTTTTATGTTTGAATACTCTTGCCATTGTTCAAGCACAAAAACACCATTTCATTTCATCTTGTCCCACACACTTGCCATTTTTCAAGATCATTCTTTCTCATCTCATCAGCTTCTTATTTGCCAGACCATTCTTATCTGTTTGTCGTATCTTCCATTTCTTATATAACATTAATCAAGTTAGTTTGATATCATTTTCCTTTTATCCCATTTCTTGGGAGAACTACATTTGTCTTGAAGTTCATATTCAAACATGCAACTATAAAACTATATAGGCAATGTTCACTTGTTTTATACATATGAAGTCAGCTTAGCCAACCCCTTCCTTTTCTTCACTTCCCCCATTTCTTCTGTCATTGTTCCTCTTTAATTAGGGAACAATTGTCATGTCATTATTGTTTGTTATGATGTGGTAGAAAGTAACACCTCTACCACACATGCATGAACATTTGTCTTTAAATTGCACTTAACTTGGTTTTTACTTATGTGTGTTTATTTGAGTTTTCTTGATGTTTTGATTGTGTTTTCACATCTCTCCTTTTATTTATTCTCTTTTTATCTTTTTTATTACTTCTTGTTCCATTCTTGGTCTTGTTTTTTTTTGTTTTGTTTTTCTATTTGATTTTTCTTTTCTCTTTTATGTTCAAGAATGCCTTGATGATCCACATGGATCTTGATTATTCATATCTTGGTCTCATGTTGTTAAGATGTTCTTGCCTTTTGTTTTTAAAATTTTTTGTTCCTAATTCAGATCATATCTTGATTTCAAGCTAGGTTCATTTAGGTTTATCTTTTTCTTTGTTTTTGCTTTTTTGTTTAAATGTAAATCACTGTAACTTTAGTTTTGGTCATTGTTTTATCATTATCCTTAGTTATATATATTCACATTTGAATTGGCTCAGTGTAATTGACATCTTATGTCATTATAAGTTATTCATACTTATGATGCATAATTTCTTTTTCTATAGAAAGCACTTTGTGCTCAAGTATCAATGTCTTAACATCAACATCAGCTTCGATGAATGATTCTCAAGAACACTTTGCAAAACCTAGGCTCATGATATGGAATTAGGCTTCTAAGTAACATGTATTTTAGGATTCTTTTTCTATTCTTAGATGTGCATCTCTTCACATACATTGTTATTTTAATCAATTATTAGTCATTTTTCATCATTCCTCATCCCATTCTCTCCCAAAATTGGGTGAACTACATTGGCCTGAAGTTTATGTTGGAACATGAGTCCATGGAACTATGTAGGCAACACTCAATTTTTATTAAGGTCAGCTTGACTATCTCCATTCTTATTTTCATCTCTCTCATCACTTTTTGCATTCTCATATGATTGGTATTATATGGATTTTTTAGCCATTACACCATTGCATGTACATTTGTGCCCACTCACTTTAACCTATCTTTTGGGTTAAATCCTTAAGCTATTTTTCTTGCCAATTGCCCATGATAGGGCACAACATCTGAATCATGTCTGAATCAAATATCTCTATTAGGGTAAATCATTATTTATTCTTTATCAATGATCAAGATTTTCCCTATTGGGGCACAACTATTTTATCACAATCAAATCTACTCTACTGGAGTACTTATTATATTATCTTTAGAGATCCTATTATAGTCGTGTTGCTCTTCCTAAAATAAAAAAAATTCACTTTTCTTATAATTCCAATATCTCCACATTAAAGCCCATGATGGTAATATTTTAGTGTGTAACTTGTCTCGAGATTGATCAATGCCATAAGTGCACAGCTTGTACTCTCAAATTGGGTATATTTATAGTGTGTCCCTTACATTCATGGATTGTATATTTCCCATTCACCCTATCTCTAGGGCCTATTATAGCTCTCATTATATTTTTATCATTAATGCTAATCAGGTGTACAAGCGCTAGCTTGTTTGGATGTGATCTATTCCATTGGTTAATCTCTCACTTTCTCTCTCTTTTTGAGATTCCATCCTTCTCTTTCATGCTAGTATGTCCTCTTGAGGGGGAATAATGGGTCTATTCCAATTTATTCTTGACAACTCTTTTCTTTGAAAAGATGTTGCTTCACCTGAATGTCTTGCTATGCCTTCTCAAATAGGGGCAAAATGTAGACATCTAAGTCCTAACACCATTTATGTTGAAATTATCAATCTTACTCAAATTGCATTCAAATGCATATTTTAGGTCAAAATATATAAAAAATCCTAAATGGTTCAAACTTATAACTTACAAGTGCCAGTTTAGGTCAAAGTATCCATAAATAAGGCAATGCATTTTATGGGCCAACTAACTTTGATAAGATCATTTCAAGTCAAAATGACATTTCACCATTTAGTGCTCTAGATCACTCTTTTCTTCTAATTCATTGGTACACATCACATACCTTTGTTATTTGGTGTTGGCAACATCCTAAATGGGAATATAGTTCCAATGCATCTAACGTCACCTTCTAATTCCTCTCCAATTAAATTATGATGTAGTAATATGACTTTCTGACCATTTTGATTAATTAAGGGCCATTTTTCAAATAATTACACAAATGTTGATTAACCTTGTTTAAGGATAATTAATCCAAATCAAGAGCTTAAATGTATTTTTCATGAGAGTTGTTGAATATTTATTTTTGAAAATTGATTCTTATTATCTACATCACCTAGTGACATCATCTATAGGGTGGCATCCATCAAGCCATAAGTGCATAAAATATCAAGATTATGGGTCACCCATGCCTAGTTAATGCCTCCCATGCCTCTTCAATGACCCTTCTTCCAAGGTCATGATGAAGATAATTTTGGATTTAATTCTAAATATTAGGATTATCCCCAACCACACATCTTCATCTCAAGATAGACGGTTCAGGTTGATCCTAACCAATCTCAAAAATATATAAATAGAGAGGCCATGGACATCATTTTTAAGCTATTTTGGTGCAAAGTTATTATGCTCAAATATATTCAAATCTTAAATATTGCAAAGTTATAATTCTAAATTGTTTCCACAAAGCTTCATTGATAGGCTAGTTTAGTGATTTAGAATCAAGAGCCTACATTTTATGGAGTGTTCTTGAGGCATTAGAGGACCTTACCACCATTGTTGGCAAAGAAAAGGATGTTTGATCAAGGGAGAAAATGTTTTTGAGCCACATGGGTATGGTGAATCCATTTGGGAAGGTAATATGGTGTTGCTTTCTTTCATTTGTTTCTTTCTATCCTTTGTAATTCCCATAGGAATAGATAGGCTTGGTTAGTTAGTTCTTTATGCATGTTTAATTATTTATGGACTAATTCTTAATTAACTTGCTTTGTAATCCTCTATACACCATCATGGTTCCCAAAGATAACTAGGATATTAAATTCAAGGGTGACTTGAGCATGGTGTACCATGGAACCATAGGTTCCTCTCAAATTTTTAACAATTGACCCAAAAATTATGATTGCCTAATTCAAATACCATCTATTTGACAAGCTATTGTTAAAAAACCCTAATAATCAAAATATGATTAAACATGATCCATACAAGTCAAAATGCATGGTAATCACTTACCATGATCCCCTTGTGGGTATTAACATATGTTACGTTTCAAAACTTTAGAGACTAACAATAGTCCCATCTATGGTCCACTTTAGTGGTTTAAAAAAAGTTTCAATTGCACTTCCCTACCTTCCAAAGAGGATTTCAAAACCATGTTATAATTGGTCTACTTTAAAGTAATAGACCCCAAGTTATCTCAACTTAACCACATTATTAATGTACAATAGAAATAATGGCCATGTGCCAATGATGACTACTTATAAAACATATCATGCAATAACATACACAGTATGAGAATGTCACAATATTATTAACATGAAGACTTGGTGGATATAGATGATATTACATAATTACATTTTTATTTTAATTTATCTATATGATATGGGTATAATTTTTGGATGTCTCATCCAAGAACATACCTAACTCATCTATCAGTGATTACCTACAATCACAAAGTAACATCAATAATATTGACATATAGAAATAATCATGAAATCATATTGAAATAATATAACCAACTAATGAGAAAAACCAAAACTAAATTACTGAACATGAATTTAAAAAATTAGATGTAGTTAAACCATGTTCTAGCTCATAAAAAATAACCATAACACACAAAATAATGAAATAAACAATAAGATCATAGTTTGCCCAGGCCAGATGTGACAATTAACAAGTAGATATTTGAATATATAATGTTGTGCCACATCTCATTTGATATTAAAATTATGTATATAATGTTTCAGACACATAAATTTGGTATTAGACATTTAAAAATATCAGTTTTGACCAATCCTTAACATACATGACTTGTGCTTACTAAAATATCAAAGGATATTTGCTAAAACACATAAATTACTCCAAACACTCACAAAAACTCATAATATACTCAACAAACTCATAAAATCAAATCTGAAATTCTCTCCTAAAATCCACTCTTATATTGAAATCCACATACTCTTATTAACATTTAGAATAGTACATTAAACCTCATAAATAACTCCTTACATACATTGGGAGTTTACTACAATGATAATACAAGATAAAACAACTACTCTCAACAACTATTACAATATTAGATAACACAACTCATAGCCTAAATAACACTACTAACTGATAATCTATTTATTACATGAAATAATAACTTAGAAATGTATACATTAAATCTGCTACTTCAACTCTGAATACGAATATAATTGGCTAGGCTAGATTTCTCACTACTGAATCCAACAACTCTGATTGAAGCCCATGTGCAATCCCTAAATAGAATCACCAACACTAGCTAGGGAGGATCTTTCACCATGTAAACCATTTAAAATACTCCATGGAATTAATCTAAGATAAGGAGATATGAACATAAGTCCATAATATAAATGTATGAGCTAATTACAATAAACTAGCCTTGGGTGATTCATGCCTACAACCATTACCATCAAGGTACAATAATTAAGTAATTACAAATCATTATAATATTTAAATAAATAATATAATATAATGCAATGTACATATATAAGATACATGTCTCCTTGGAGCATAATTTTTAAATTATAGTATCTGTGGGAATCTTAAGTGTCATCTCCAAGTAAGTACTGCTATGGGGAGGCATAGCATCATTCGAGTGGTTTTCCAAACCAACCATGGACCAAAAATCCCCTACACTAATCCCATTAGGAAATGGCCTTCCATTCATAAATGAGTAGATAGTGATGGTGTAGGAATATAGAGAGACACGCTAGTACCAGTGTGTTATATGATTTTTAAAACTAAACATGCAGTGTATTTTAGAAAACCCAATCTATTACAATATATTGCACAAACATGTAAATCATACTCATGAAATGATAATGTCTCACTAAACATGATTTTGCCAAAATTTTCAAGAATAATAAATAATAATGATCTATAGATCAATCAAAATTTATACACACCACTTGATCAGATTGCCTTCATCTAGCATTGTGATGCTAGTGAGCCAGTGAAGTCTATCTCATCCCTTAATCAATATCAACAATGCAAGATTGGTTAACATAATATAAATAAAATATTCATACAATTTACATCCTAATAAAATTCATATCACTTAACATTCTAATCATATAAGTAGTAAAGAAAACATACATTTATTCCATCAAACACATGAATAAATCTCACATTATTATCTATCCCATACTAGAAATAATAATTGCAGTTTATACCACTTGGGTAAAATACATATTTAATTGTAGATTCTAACTACCACAATTAGTTTACAAACATACTACACTCTATGATAACCCATATTACCATAATCTAATATTTTAAACATAACTACTAAGTACCACAACCAGTTTAATAAAGTAGTCATAAATCCATGGAAACAACAAATCTTATATAAATAACTAGATATAACAAAACAAGTCTCAGTACACATGAAACATAGAACACTCCAATCTAGCATTTTTTATACTCTCAGGGTTTTGCATGCATGCTTTCATAAAATCTATTATACATAATTCTTTAATATAGTTTATAACCACCTGTGGAATTATAACTATAAGTACACATCCTGATGTACATGTATATGTTAATAGGCACATTTATAACTATATTTCACATTAATCATACCATTATTAATTCATAAATACGTAGCCTATTTTAATGTTACATTTACACCATGTGTTTTGATTCACAATCTATATATCATATGCAAACTCATGCATATAAAAATGAAGACAATGTTGAGATTTTTATCCTTCACATGCCTCACTAAAAAAATTGTAAGAATCTCAAAATACTCAACACATATATACAACTACAGTTACTAATATTCCCAAATACATTTATCATGAGGTTTTCCAAATAGTTATAATATCGAATAAACTTATTGTCAATTATAAGTCTAAACAATTATTCTTAGTTAATTTTGAGGTTTCTATATATATTTTCTCTATAAATCATTTTTAAATTATGATTACAAATTAGGTATATTTTCTTTAGTCTTGATACAAGCTCAATTCCATCTTGAATCTTATTATAAAACTTTATTCAAATTTATAAATACTTATATTAAAAGTTCATTCATATAGGCCCACACATATAAGAACTCATAGCTTATTGTTATTTACAAAATTGGCTATTATTTGGGTTCATATAAAAATGTTTAAGTAAATTGACCCATTTAATGTAAATAATCATGTTTTTAATCTTTTAAAAACTTTTTCCTAATTAGTATAATAAATTAATTACTCTACTCATATAATAATTTCATATATATAAATTAATCCCTTTTGTATAAGCTCATGGTACTAAGGCACTAAGGATTCAATATACTTTTTTTTAAAAGCCAAGAAGTCATTACTAAATTATTTCAATCATATACTTTTTTTTAAAAATAGAGACATATCCCTAAAGTGCATCGATTTAACTATAGGATGTATTAAATTGAGTAATCCATTGATTATGATTGTTATAAAACCATGTCCTCACAAGACCTTATGGAAATTTTTAAAAGTATAAAGCTTTTACCTTTGTAACCATATCCTACAACTATGTTTCATCTATGGCTCACTATTATATACAACGAACTATTGATTAAATAAGCCATATAATTAATCAACTCATTATACACACTAGGAATAGAAATAAAATGATTCTAATTAACTTAGTTTATATTAAAATTAACAACACTTCCACTAATTTCCCATATTTAGATCTCCTAATGGAATGTCTCATACAAGTAACCACTACTTTGTCTCAACATTACTGAATATAGCAATGGATGAACATGTCAATATGTTGGTGGAAGGAAAATAGATATACATGGTTATTAGGATAGGAAAAATTGGTCATGATGCCATGGTTTGTTGTAGAGGTCGATGCCATTGTAATGTATGATTACATAGTTTATTCAACTGGTTATTGTATTCAAATTTAAAGTATATAGATTGGGATTTATACCATTCACCTAAGAAGATAGGCCGATGCTATCCTTTACTGTTTTCTACTCTTCTCATGCATATGTTTTATGTTTTTGGGTGAACATAAATCCTGTATGAGTCAATTTATCCATACTAATTTTTATATACTAATATGTGTTTTTTTAATCTCGATATCAGGGTTAAATGGGCCCCCATCCCAAAAACATAGTATTTCAAAATTCAAAAGTAGCCTGTCTTAATAGACTATCCATCAAGGCATATAGCTAACCAAAGTAAAAAAGAGATAAATAGATAAAAGTATTAAAAATACTTTCAATTTCATATAAACAAAATTTAAAAAAATACAATCTCAAAATTACTACTACTTCACCTTCACTAATCAACCATTAGTACTCAATGACCTCAGAGGAGAATTACGAATGAGGTGACCTTTTTTATAATCTTGAAAACATTCCATTCTTCTTGATTACTTAATTTATCTAAGACCAAAATTACCAAACAACCCCATTTCTCAGGTTTACCTCTATTTAATTTATTCTTACTACTCAAATCTGCTTCTCTCTTACCATTAGATCCAATGATATCAACATTCATAGAAGAGAACACAAAGGTCTTTTTACTTGATTTAAATTCCTTTCCAAAAAAGGATCTAAAATATTTCTTGAAAGAAAAATAGGATTTCTAACCAAAATAACTATTAGGCTCCTATTTAGCCTCCTTTCCCCAAGAATAAACTATTTTTTGCTTGGATTTAAGATAAGAAATAGAAATATGACCAATTTAAAACAATTTTAACATCTAAAAGGAATCTCTTTGAAATCAATGGATTGAGACCAATACCTCTCTTTTAATTTTAATTCAATCCTATCAGGTAAATCCTGAGAGATCTAAACATACTAGCGTTCTAGAAAAAGTTGTATAGGAATAATTTAGCGAAGAAGCATCAATTTCTAATAACTCCCCCAGAAATCCTCTAATGATTGTAAGCCCATATTAATTTCAAAATTGGAGTTGAAGATACGACAACCTTATCTAGATGAGATAAAAAGAAAGTTTTTAATCAAAGGGTTAAAATCAGGAAACCAAGGTTTCAACATAAGAAGGTGATTATCAAAACTTCAAGATTTAGCTTGAAAAATATTATTATGATCAGCCAAATAATCAAAGTTCATAATAAAAAATCCTTTTGCACATCGATATATTTCCATATTGCCTTCCATCAAAGGCTGTCAAGAATGTGAAAGTCACTTATGTAGATTAGAAATGGAAGGCCAAAACTTATCAATGTAGTAGACCAGGTCCCTCTCCAAATATCAATCTTTGCCTTCCATAATCTCCTCTAAATCTTTAACTTCAAAATTGACCACTAATGGATTCTTTTCCACATTCAAAACCCTAAACTGATCACATTGGGAGAACTAAAAACCCAATGATGCCCTAGCCACTTGATTTTCCAACCTAGCTAGGGTTGATTGTACTAATATGTATTTTTATTCCTTTGTAATTCTATTAAAAATATCCAACTTGGGAGTAGCTCGATGCCTATATATGGCTGGAAAAATTTCTAGCATTTACTCTGATTAACTAGTATGCCCAGATCAATATTCTTTTCCAAGATTTAATTCCATAACAAATAGATTATTTCACACAAAAATTTAAAGGTTTTGGCACAAGCACAAGCACCTACCTAACAGTCTGAATAACTTCTCTTTATTTATTTGTCCTTGCTAACTCTCCTTCTCCTCCAAATGCCTCTTCCCTTCTTTGCTACACCTTTTTTCTGCTCCTTTGGAATATATCCTCTCATCTTCTTTTCCTAATCTATATTAGGATGAAAAAGGCATAGTCCTTTATTTTTTTTCCATATTTTCCCTCCTTTTTGATTTTTTTCTCATTATTTAATGTATTTATTTTTCTTATTTTTAGACCATTCTCTTTTATTTATTGTTTTTCTTAATTTTCTTATTGTTTTTCCATTTTTCCTCTCAAATAGAAATTTCTATTTTTTTAAAAATTAATTACAAAAACCCATAATTTTACCAATTTAATTAGCATCCTCCTAATGTCATAACAATTAAATGCTAAAATCATAAATTCATAATCTAGATTTAATATAAATATACAAATCACATTATACTAATATATAATGATCAACATGTTAATCACATAAAATAGGTTTCATTAAGCAATTTAAACTATACTAAGAAATCATGACAAATAACTATTTAATGCAAGCAAAAATAAACACAATGAGAAAACTATTTATTATGAATTCCGACATGTGCTAGTTATTGTGGTGTATGTAAGGTTATAGCCATTTTCTATATCATCCTCATACATCTCAATCTATATCACCCTCTCTGATGATGCTCTCCCTCTACCATGCTCTGAGGGATGAGTTTTTCTATGTCAACTTCACAACAAGAAGGTAGTTAGACCATATCAATATGATATATATACATCATAAAATATAATTGAAATAAAATATTAACATGTTTGTAATGTAAACACATACACTAAAACTAACTCATAGTAATGCAAACATGTAACCTAAGCGACATCCTAATGTCTCATATATATATATATATATATATATATATCAAAGATTAAAAAAAAATAACCAAATAAAATGTGTTAACTATAAATATCTATAGATAATTAAATAGTTTTCTTAGTGAGGAATCATGATTTAACATCCTTCCCCCAAAGATAGTCATCATCCTAGATGATTCTTATTCAAACATAAGTTATGAATTAAAAATATTATTCAACAGACCAATAACATAGTATAATAGTATCTAATCAAGAAAATACATGTATAAATATTATGTATAACTCATCATAGTTTCCCTAAGTAGAATTATACTTAGAGTATTGGTCCCACTAGACCTTGTACTATGACATATCTCTGTTATGTAAATAAATTTTTTGAGTGTCAATTACCTTGATTGGTTCTACTATGACCACCATGAGATCTAGAACTTGTAAAAAAATCCAATCCAACACATGCATAAGATTAGCTATATACTTTTCAAGATAAGAAACATGGAAGATATTATGTAATAGAGCTAGGTTTGGTGGAAATACAAGCCTATATGTTATAGGATTGACCACTTATAACACCTCTAAGGGTCCCACATATCTCGGTGATAATTTTTTTGACTTCCCAAATTTAATTGAGCTCTTCTGTAGCTTAACACATAAAAACACTTTATCACCTACTACAAAGTGATTTTTTATCCTCTTCAAATTGTCATAAATATTTTGCCTATCATTCGACTCAGCCAATATTTGCCTAATTAATCTAACTTTCTCTTCTATTTATATAATCATCTTAGGTCCAAAGACCACCTTTTCCTCTAACATATCCCAACTAATTAGTTTCCTACACCTTCCTCTGTATAGTGCTTCAAATGGTGCCATTTTAAAGCTGATTGGTATGAGTTATTGTATGAAAACTCAACCAATGGAAGATAATATTCCCAATTTTTTTGTTGATCCATGAAATATATATGAATAATATCCTCTAATACCCGATTAACTCTCTCAGTCTATCCATCAATATCTGGGTGATATGTTGGACTAAAATTTAGCTATGTACCCAAAGCTAAATTCAGAGTTACCCAAAATCTAGAAGTTATCTTCGAATCATGATTATTCTTTGGAAATCCATGCAACATATATACTTCCTTTACAAACCTCTTTTCAAGCATAGGTGCATCATTTATCAAATTTCCTAGTATAAAATGATCCACCTTGGTTAGTTTGTTAACAACTACCAAGATCATATCATGCATATTCTATGACATCGATAAAGCTTGGACAAAGTCCATACTAATCACTTGTCACTTCCATTCTAGTATATCATGTGAATATAATAATACATATATATGCACATGCTTAGCTTTCAATCATTGACATTCCAAACAATGTGAAACATAATTTGTTACATCTTTCTAGATTCCCTTCTAGAAATACAATGGTTTAAGCTATACCATGAGCATGGTTACTCTTGATGTCCTGAATATGGGGCATTTGTATTTACTTTTGAACTATAATCCATATTTTTTCTCAATATGGCACATACATCCTTCCATTAAAATACAAAATACCATCACTCTCTAATCTAAATCCTTTATACCAAGCATTTTGAGTAGTCTCAAATAATGTTTTCTTTCCCTCATTATATAATTCATCTCCTAGTGATAACTCAATAACCCGATCCCTGAGAGTACTCTTGATAGTAACTATGGCTACTATGTACCTTCTATGACTTAGGGTATTGGCTACTCTATTTTCCTTACCTTTGAAGTAGCTGATGTCAAAATTATAATCAAATGAACATCTTTGATGAGCATTAAAATTTGGTTGGGTCAAGATGTACTTGAGTCCTAAGTTATCTATCTTGAGCTTAAAAGGTTTTCTTAACAAGTAATGTTACCACACTTCAAAGCATGTACAATCATTATAAGTTCTTGATCATAAGGGACATAGTTCACCTCATTAGGATTTAGCTTTCTTGATTCATAAACCACCATTTCACCATCCTACATAAGGACTCCTCCTAGTCCATCCCTTGATACATTCATGATCACTAAAAATTGACCATTAGGGTTATGAAATCTTAACATTGGTGCTAACATAATCCTTCTTTTCAATTCTTGGAAATATACTTCATACTTCTTTGACCAAACAAAAACATGGTTCTTCTATTGCAAAGAAGTAATTGGGTTAGCTATCTTGGAAAAATTTAGAATAAACTTATAATAGCCTGCTAACCCCATGAAATGTATTACCTCATGCACATTATTCGGTGTTGACCATTCCATAATAGCTCTAATATTTCTTGGATCTACTAAGATATTATCTATAGAGATAATATGTCCCAAATATTGGACTCTTTCTTAGGAAAATGTGCACTTAGACAACTTTCCATATAACTTATGCTTCCACAACCATTGTAGAACCAATTTTAGATGATGAAAGTGCTCCTCTTCATTCATTAAGTATATAAGAATGTCATCTAAAAAACTAAAACAAAGTGATTAAGGTAATCTCTGAACATGCTATTCACGAGATTCATGAATGCTGCTAAAACTTTAGTCAAACTAAATGGTAACACTATGAACTCATAGTGCTTGTAATGAGTTCTGAATACTGTCTTTAGAATATCCTCATCCTAAATCCTCAATTGATGGTATCTCATTCTAAGATAAATTAAAAAAAAGACTTTTTCTCCTTATATTTGATAAAAAATATCATCTATACAAGGCATCAAATACCTATTTTTGATAGTTTCTTTATTCAACGTTCTGTAATCAACGTAAAGTTAAAGGGTAACATCTTTTTTCTTTACAAAGATAATTGGTGCACCCCATGGTGACACACTTGGCCTGATCAAACATTTTGACAACAATTTTTGAAGTTGATCCTTCAATTTAAAAAATTTGGTAGTTTTCATCCTATATGATGCCTTAGACTATGGTTTTGAACCAGGTATGATTTTGATAGAAAAATTAAACTTATGTCTAGGAGACAAAATTGATAACTCTTCAGGAAACACATCATGAAAATATCTAATAAATGGGTAATATTTGAAATATGGTTCCCTAAGTTCCTCCATTTCATTTATCTTGAAAATAAATTCTTGGCACCCTTTTCCTTGGGCTCTCTTGAGTTGTATTATAGAAATCTGCCTAAGCCTTAACTCTCTTTTCTCATCCTAGATTTTTGTCTAATTTCCAAAATCATCTAGACACTCAACCATCTTTAGGTAGTAGTCAACCTTGGATTTATTTTTTGCAAGCCAATTGAATCATAAGATCACATCATATAACCCTAGTGGTGCTACATACAAATCTACAACTATTATGAATTTGGGTAACCTAATATTTGCTTAAACTAAACACTTGTCAACCATGACTTTTGAGTCATTCCCATACTCTACTGACCATGCATTTACCATTACACCAGCTCTTCTATTTAACTTACTAGGCATATTAGGAGCTATAAAACACTATGTAGATTTTGTATCTATCAAAATGGAAATTGGATTATAAAAAAAAGTACCTGATAGCTCTATGATTAATGCTTAGAATTCAACTTGCCAATTATAAACTATTGTATAGATCTGATACTAAAAAATACCCCATTGAGGATTAGGAGATTTTACATTTAACTTATTCTAAGGAGAATCATGAGCATAATGGTCATCTTCACAAATGAAACAACCTCCATTTGGTACTTTCCTATCATTCTATTAGTTTCCCTTGAAACTACCTTTGGATCCATTACCTTGTTTTTTGTTGCCTAAACTATTGTTAAACTTGGCATTCTAAATTTTAAACTACTTCCTAGAGTCTCCACTCCTCTATTTCCAATTATTCTTCTTGAAGGTTGACTTAGAATTTCTAATTTTTTTCTTGAACTTGTCCTTGGCCTGAGAAAGAAACTTCAACTTTTGCTCTTGTTTGATTTCCTTCTTGAAGACTTAGTCTATGGTGGAAGGTCTATGAACATCCACCTCTCCACCTATCTAGGGCCTCAAACCTATGATAAATTTTATGATCTTGAACCTCTCATCTCCCTAATATTGATGTACATACTTTATAAGTTTGGTGAACTTCTCCCAGTACTTATTCACCAATAAGTCACCCTAGTTTAGATTTTATAAATCTATGAGATTCTAATCAAAATAAAGCTGTGAGAGCCATTGTCACCTAAATATTTCCATAAACTGATCCCAAGTAGTGGTAGTCAAGTTAAATTAATTTCCAACCTTTTATTGGTCCACCACGTAATTGCCTCAGCAACCAATTGGTATGCTCCTGAAACTACCTTAGTGACCTTGGAGTAGATTTGAATTTTGAAATACTTCTCCATCTTAGTCAACCATGCCTCAACTCCATCACCCAAAATAGTTCCATCAAACTTAGGTGGGTTCAATTTTTCATGTCTCTAGCCAATTGCACAACTACATGAGCTCTAGCATCCTAAATATTTTCCTACTCAGTGGGATGCCCTTCGAGTATGTGTTGCTATTTTTCCTCTTTATGGACATGAACCACCTACTCTAGAGTTGTAATATGATCCCTAGTCTCATTCATGACTATGATAATTTGATCCATCTTTGCTGATCTCTTAATGACAAATTGGCTAGGATCAAATGGAGGGTTGTTGTTATTAGTATTCAATAGACCCTCTCCAAAAACTCTAGCTTTCACCATCATTCTTTCTGTCAACATAAGGATATGAAAATTTTAGTGGACTTATTAGTTTATAGAGTTTAAACCTTAGCTCTGATACCACTTGTAGCATACCCACTGGGATCTACCTATAAATACATAATTTTTTTAATTTAAACACTATGCTATAAATAGACTACACTATGAGAATCTAACCAGTGATCATATAAAATACTCTAAGTGAAATAATTATAAATGAAGTATAACACATCATACATATCTGATCACTATCATAATAAACACAACATAATATAAATATAGAAGGTAATTACAATAAACTAGCCATTGGTGATTCATGGCTATAACCACTGCCATCAAGGTATAATAAATAAATAATTACAAGTATTCATGATAATATTTTAGTAAATAGTATAATACAATACAATGTACATATATAAGATACATGATTCCATAAATAATAGTTCTCAAACTCTAGTATTTGTGGCAATCTCAAGTGTCATCTCCAAGTAAGTAATGTTGTGGGGAGGGAGAGCATCATTTGAGCACTTTTCCACACTAACCATGGTCCAATGATCCACCCAACTTATTCTATCAGGGAATCACCCTTCCTTTACGAATGAGTTGATAGTGATGCTGTGAGAATCTAGAGAGATAAGACAATACCCATGTGATATATGATTTCTAAAACTAAACATGCAGTATATCATAGAAAATGTATTCTATTGCAAGATATCGAATAAACATGTAAATCATATTCATGAAATGATAATGTTTCAATAAACATACTTTGGAATTTTTTTTCAAGAATAATAAATAATAAAAATCTATAGATCAATCAAAATTCATACACACCACTTGATTGGATTGCCTTCATCTGACATTGTGATGCTAGTAAGCTAGTGGAGTCCATCTCACTTCTTACTCAGTATCAACAATGCAAGATTGGTTGACACAATATAACCAAAAGATTCATATAATTATATCCTACTAGCATTCATATCACATAACATGCTAAACATAGAAGTAGTAAAACAACATACATTTATTCCATCAGATGCATGAATGAATCTCACATTATTATCTATCCCATACTAGAAATAATGACTACAATTTATAGCACTCAGGTAAAATATAGATTTAACTACAAATTCTAACTACCATAATTAATTGCCAAACATACTACACCCTATGATAACCCATATTATCATAGTTTAGTATTTTAAACATAACTATTAAGTATCACAACCAGTCTAATAAAGTAATCATAAATCCATGGAAATAATAACTCTTATATAAACAACTAGATATAACAAAATAAGTCTCAATACACATGAAACATAGAAAAACACAATCTAAAATTTGTCATACTCTTAGGGTTTTATATGCACACATTCGTAAAGCTCTATTATACATAATTATTTAATATAGTTTATAACCACCCATGGAATTATAACCATAAGTACACATCCCTATGTACATGTATATACTAATAGGCACATTTATACCTATATTTCACATTAAACACATTTTTATTAATTCATATATACATAACTTATTTTAATGTTACATTTACACCATGTGTTTTGATTCAAAAGTTATATATCATAAGTAAACTCATGCATATCAAAATGAAGACTACATTGAGATTTTTATCCTTCACACACCTCACTAAAACAATTGTAGGAATATCGATATACTAACCACATATATACACTTATAGTTACTAATATTCCCAAATAAAGTTATCATGAGGTTTTCCAACCATTTATAATATCAAATAGACTTACTATCAATTATAAGTCTAAATAATTATTCAATAGTCAATTTTGAGGTTTCTATATATATTTTCTCTGTCAATCATTTTTTAATTATGACTACTAGTTAGGTATATTTTCTTTAGTCTTACTACAAGCTCAGTTCCATCTTGACTCTTATTACAAATATTTATTCAAATTTATAAATGCTTATGTTAAAATTTCATTCACATAGGCCCACATATATAAGAAATCATAGCTTATTGTTATTTACAAAATTGGTTATTGTTTGGGTTCATATAACAATGCTTGACTAAATTGACCCACTTAATGTAACACATTTTTAATATTTTAAAATCTTTTTCCTGAATAATATATTATACTAATTAATTTACTCATATAATCTTTTAATATATATAAATGAATCCCTTTTGTATAAGCTCATGGTACTAAGGTGCTAAGGATTCAATATGCTTTTTTTTAAAAGCCAAGAAGTCATTACTATATCATTTCAACCATATACATTTAAAAAAAGAGAGAGATATATCCCTAAAAGGTGTCGACTTAGCTATAAGCTATATTAAATTAAGTAATTAATTCATTATGATGCTTATAAAACCATGTCCTCATAAGACCTTGCAGAAAGTTTTAAAAGTATAAAGATTTTACCTTTGTAACCATATCCTACAGCTATGTTTCATCTACGACTCACTATTATATGTAGTGAACTATTTAATAAATAAGTTGTATAATTAATCAACTCATTATATAGGTTGGGAATAGATATACAACGATGCCAACTAACTCAATTGTTATTAAAATTAATAATACTTCCACTAATTTTCTAGATTTAGATCTCCTAATGGAATGCCTCATATAGGTAACCACTATTTTATCTCAACGTTACTGAATATAGTGATGGATGAATAGATTAATCTACTGGTGGAAGGAAAATATATATAAAGGATTATTCTAATAGACATAATTGGTCATGATGCCATGGTTTATTTTAGAGGTTGATGCCACTACAATATATGATTGCATAGTTTATTCAACTAATTATTGTATTCATATATAAAGTATATAGATTGGGATATCTACCATTCACCTAAGAAGATAGGTTGACACTATCTTATACATTTCACTACTCTTCTCATACACATGTCTTATGTTTTTAGGTGAAAATAAATCTCGTATGAGTCGATTTATCCTTAATTATTTTTATTTCTTTGTAGTTTTATTAAAAATAATCAACTTGGGAGTAGCTCAACGCCTATATATGGCTAGCAAAATTTCTAGCATTTACTCAAATTAACTAGGATGCCTAGATCAATACTCTTTGTTAAGATTTAATTCCATAACAAATAAATTATTTTACATAGAAATTTAAAGGTTTTGACACAAGAACAAGCACCTACCTGGTTATCTGAAACTCTCCTTCTTCTCCAAATTCCTCTTCCCTTATGTGCTACACATTTTTTCTGCTCCTTTGAAATATATCCAATCATCTTCTTTTCCTAATCTATATTAGGATGAAAAAGGCGTAGTCCTTTCTTTTTTTTTCCTAGATTTTTCCTCCTTTTTGATTTTATTTTTCTCATTATTTAATGTATTTATTTTTATTGGTTTTTTTATTATTTTTAGACCATTCTCTTTTATTTATTTATTATTTTCTTAAGTTTCTTATTCTTTTTCCATTTTTTCCTCTCAAATGAAAATTTACAATTTTTATTTTTAAAATTAATTACAATTTTTTTTTTTGATTTTACTAATTTAATTATCATCCTCTTAATGTCATAGAAATTAAATGCTAAAATCATAAATCCATAATCTAGATTTAAACTAAATATGTAAATCACATTCTACAAGCATTTAATGATCAACATGTTAATTAGGCAAAATAAGTTCCATTAAACTATTTAAACTATACTAAGAAACCATGACAAATAACTATTTAATACAAGTAGAAATAAAAGTACTGAGCAAACTATTTATTATGCAATCTAACATGTGCTAGCTACTGTGTCAACTATAAATATCCACAGATAATCAGATAGTTTGCTTAGCAAGGAATCATGATATAACACTTGATGATAAAACTCTTAAGGGAGTCATTGGTTAATATCCTTATTTATCTTTCTCAGCTTAATATTTCAAATATACAAAAATAGTAAAATATCATATAAAATACCAAAATAATGATTTATGCATGCTTATATGTACTTTGTCATACATCAATTTAGTTGTGCATAATATTTGATACTTATTTTAGCTAGTTTTATATTATGCATGATTCACCAATGTACATGAATGAATTTAGATTACATAGAACAATATTCCCAAACTTAGTGTTTGACACTTACACTATTAAACACTTAGAAATTACATTTAGGGAGGAGTGTTGTGGAGAACAAGAGCCCACTTCTCTAGTGTCCTTCACTCTACTATTGTCCTAGTGAGCTCAGATAGTCACTACTCAGTTTCAATCTTCAGACAAACTTCCTACATCATATACATTTACTAGCTAGATCACTAGGGGCATGGTATACATAGGTTTTATCCTTATTTTCATACATTATCTAACTCATAGGTCATATATTTACATAGCATTACATACTTTGATACTTCTCACTTAATAACATTGTGATATATTACTATTTATCTTAGTTATTGAATATATCCAAGTTACTAATTAACTCTTGTTGATTAAATTACATAATCATGCATGTTTTTATATTGATTTTTCTAGCTTCATTTATTATATGCATTCTTTATTTGTTTTGAGGAAATTTGAATATTTCATTTATCAAAGGCTTTAAGCCTCCATGTATTTGATTCTATGCATGTAAAGACATTTGAACATATATTTGTGTGTGTATTATCTATGTGTGGAAATTTGAACATGTCCTTATATGTGGCTCTAAGCCTCATTTGTTTGCTTCTATGTGTGTGAGGACATTTAAACATGTCTTTATATGTTCTTTCTATCTGAGTAAGTGGCATTTGAACATGTCCATTGTATGTGGACCCTCGCCATTATCTTGTGCTTTTATGTTGTGCATGTACTCTTTGATTGTGTGTGTCATGGACATACCACCTTGATTTATTATTTGATTTTGATGCCATGATAGACATCATGCATCCACATAGCCCTTCCATATCTATGATGGATATCATGCATTCTTACCTAAGTATTTCTATTCAATTTTATACATTTAGTTGATCATTACATGCATGCTTCATTTTCACATATATCTATACACACTTAATATGAATTTTTTTTTCCACATACATCTTACATTATTACTATGATCAGTTTACATATATGATGATGCCATATTTTTCCATGATGTCATTATTACTCAGATTTACATTTTTTACATCATAATAACATACGACATAAAATTTTATTTTGAGTTAATTTCTTGTGAAAACTCAACAAATGACCTCAAAAGAGGAAGCATTCATAGATATTTATCTTAGAGAATAGGTTTTATAGAACAATACACAAACTATATTTAACAATGGTTACTTAGTTGACATAGTTTTAGGTTCATAAAACACACAAAAATACACTTTGGATAGGATTACCACATTAGACAAGAGAAAATTGATCTAGTGTCATTCCTAACACTATTGTCCAAATTCCTAAAAAATAGGCATTTCTATAATTTTTGAATACCTCAATTACTCAGATCAATACTCAATAGTTTCATAATTTTAGTTTCTAAAATTACTTAGAATTACATGATTTTATCTCAAATTTGAGCATTTTGGGGGAATCATGCATGACATGTTTTTCTAGGTTTTCACTAAGATTTTATTGAAAATCATAGTTATTTTACTCAATCTCAAAATCCATATACACTAGATATCAGTTGGGAGCATGTGCACAACACATTACTTCCTCATTTCTCAATTTTATAGATGGAATGAAAATTCATGTATTTCTCCATGAGGTATATATTAGAACCAAATTACACTTAGTATTTTAACCATAATTTAACCTTATTCCATCTGTAATAATTGGTTTTCTATTTTCACTAATATCTACACAAGTATTTGCACCAATATCTATACAAGTTTTTTCACCAAAAATATGTATTGGGATTCATAAAAGGATTACAAATTAGTTAAATTATATAAGTAGGTAATTATGGAGTCAAAAACACATTATTTATCAACCAAAACCACTTTTTGATGAGGATTTTGGTATACAAAACCCAATCCAAGCTTTTCAACATTAACACACAATATGCCATAGTCATAAGTTTTACACCAAAAAAGCACAATGATTTTTGTACTAAATTAGATGTATTCATTACTTTTAAATCTTTAGTGTCTTTTATTTCATTTTTTAATTATTAATATTAATTAAAATTGATATTACATATGTTTCATTATAGGTTTGCATGGATCACAGTTCAGTGTTATGGAATATATCTAGGACTCCTTACCACAGGTAAATTTAAGTACACACTCTTTTTCCTTTTACTCTAGTACTTCCAATATGATTCATTAATATAATAAAAGGAGGAAAATTTAGATATGTAAAACTAAAATTTAGCTAAAATTAAGCACTTGTGACTAATAGTTTATACACTTAACTCTAGACTTATTTTAGGGCCCCTTTTGATCATTTTCAACCACCTTTCACACTATTCTAAGTTGATAGATGACCCTTGAATGTACTCATACCTATTATTATCAAATTTAAAAATCCTTTTAGGTCTTATCTAACTAAAAACATGATAAAAAAAACCATAATATAGGAGCACCCTAGGGGACAATAGCACACTACTCTAGTGTTCTTCCCCCCTTTCTTGTCTTCTTACCAAATAATGACTAATTTTCCAAATTCAAAGTTATATAATGGCTGGCCTATGTACCTAATGATACCCATTAAAATTATTTTCAATGATATGAATATATGAACACTTTTCTATCCATTTTATACAAAAGAGGACTCCACATTGAAAAACACCATAATCAAACTTGCACATTGAGAGAAAAATACTTATTTCTCCCAGTTCTAATTGCATATAACGCTAGTATCTTGGATCTCAAGTCTGAATACATTTTAAAATTAAAAAATCATGGTTAAGGCACTTAATCACATTATTATTACACTAACATCTAATATATTTCACCAATTATTCACACACCACCATATCATGGGAGAACTACATGAAGTTTTATCCCTATTCAGAGTATTGGTATGTAGACAATGATAAACACATGGGGTATTGAGGTCTCACTCAAATTTAACTATTGATCCATTTTTACCCATTTATTTACATTGGTATTCACATGTCAAGGGGCTAAGGTTTTGAAATAAAATTGGTTACATAGTGGGCTTTGCAAGTAATAGTGAGATCTCGCACTAGATACATGATTTATAGATGATGGTGCATAATCTAAAATAATTAATATTCTCACTAAAATTGGATATGATCACCCTAAGTTAGACAAGAATGATACCCATCTAGTTTTCTCTTCTTAATGTTATTTTCTAGGCCTAGATCCGGTTCTAGATTCCTGATTTCAGTCATTAGATCTCTATACACAATAAGTTTTAGACTTTGAATCCTCTTGGAGGTATAATTTATAGCTAAGCCTTTATTTTCTCCTTAAAATTTTATATTTTTAGTAAATTAATAAAATAAATAATTCTAAATTAGTGAATTTTATCATTTTTATATCATTCTCTTGATTTTGTACAATAGTGTTGTCATATAGGGTTTTGAATTTGAATCCCAAATTTGATCAAACACTTACACATTGACAAATTTTTTTTCACATCCTTGAGACACTAACCTAAAGAATTCAAATCTAAAAACATCTAAGAATAATAGTCACCAAGCCATGTTTAAAAACCTAAATCAAGGTCAAATTTGCATATTATCAAGTGTCAAAAGCAAAAAAAAATTCATATATTCTAGCAGATCACTATTGATTACACATACACATAGGTGGGAGAATTACATATGATTTGAGCCTTTTTTAGAGTATTATAATGTAGGCAATGGTAAAACACTCATTAGGGTGTGGTTGGGGCTATCCAAACCATATTTATAACCACTTTTTATAAGCCAAGCAAAGTGTAAAAAGTGGAATTAAGGTTTTAAGGGGAAAGAAGACAAATCTAAATTTACGTACAGGATCTAATATTTAAAATTACACACAAATCATCTTGATAGGCAAGCACATTAATATGTGGTGGAACATGTTTGAATTTTACACAATATTTCTGGTAGATAGTGGATAGATTTAACCACTAGAGGCATCCATGACTTACTGAAGGTGTTCTGATAAGTTTTGACACACTATTTACCAAGTCGAGCAATCACATAACCATTAAAGATAGTTTTTAAGGATTGTACATAAATTGAGACTAGAATAAAACAAAAACCATATAATCACCTTATCCTTATGTCATTTATATAAATAATTATCTCAATCCCAATGTGTTTTTTACATTTAGGTCTATGAAATTTAAGACATATCTTATAAAATTTGAATTATCAATAGTTTGGATTATTTAGATCACTTAATCTAAAATAAGTTAAAATTTTCTACTAAACCCAACCTTTTTCTTGACTATAACAAACCTTAGGTTTCCCTTAAGGTTTAATTATACCTTCTTAGGGTTTAATTTTTTTGCATTAGGGTCTTATATCTAATTTATAATCTCCTCCTTGTCGCATAATTATAATGGAAAATATAATTGATGTAGATGATAATAAATGAAATGATTATCTTTATTTTCATGACATATTCAATGATGTAGATCAATGAGAATTAGCTTAATATTGTAAAATAAATTCACACATGTTTTATGGATTATGTTTAAGTAGTTTTTCATTCATTCCTTTATAAAATAAACTACTAAAAACTCAAATTGAAATATAAGGTTTCAAGGCTTACCTATGATTTGGAAGATTGCACACTATTGATCTAATGAACATTGGAGCTCTTTTTTGGATAGGAAGGAATACCTACACACATGAGAACATTTGAAAAAGATTTGATTAATATGATATGTTAGTGGGTTGCCTGGTGTTAAACCAGTCCCAAGAAGTAAAAATTCCTAACAAGGATATCATCCCACTTTATGAAGCAATTAAGTGGATAAAAATAATAAAATAAATTACAAAATGCATACAATGATATATATATATATATATGAAATTGAAGTAATTTAAATTAATATTCAACCATTAAATTAATCTACACCCATTTCATATATATATATATATATATATAAAATAAATTACAAAATGCATACAATGATATATATATATAAATATATATAATTAAAGTAATTTAAATTAATTTAGTTATATATATATATATAATTAAATTAATTAAATTAATTTAAATTACTTTAATTTTATATATATATATATATATATATATATATATATATATATGAAATGGGTGTAGATTAGTTTAAATTACTTCAATTTCATATATATATATATATATATATATATATATAAATTAATTTAAATTACTTTAATTTCATATATATATATGAAATTGAAGTAATTTAAATTAATCTACACCCATTTCATTGAGATTTACAAAACAATCATGCCAATAGACTTCATTAGAATCTTCATCCTCTTGTATGATTTCTAACTGATAAAAAATGGCCTCTATGATAGGGTAAAATACAATTGCATAGAGTCCTTACTCAAAATCAATATCACTCTAATCGGTGAAGAAAGGAATGGTGATAATTTCATGTGAAACTCTAAGAAATGTCTTCTACAAGTGAAACACATGGTTTAGGAAACAAATAATCAGGATTAATTTAGAGGTATTAATAGATATAGGTTCAAATCTTGAACATAGAATATTTAAATAATGATCGATGTCAATAATGTGGGATAAATGTTGATTTTATGAATCAACATTGATTCTGATAGTATAGACAATACTTTAAAAATAAGAGGCTAAGGATTAGTTTGGTGAGATTTAGGATAGTTTAGGGATGATAAACAAGAACATGAAATAGAATAGAGAAAGATAAAATTGCTTAAAAACAAATAAATGTACTTACCCTAATAGGGATCCAAATTTTTGATAATTATGAGGTTGATAAGTTAATTGTGATTTTTGGATAGATGCTGAAGGGCTAATATGGCAATGTGGATTTCTAAAAAGTGAACAATTGTTTGGTAGTTATCTTAGAGAAATTCCTTCGGTATTCAAGAGAAAAATAATGGTCCTTTGCTTGAGGCAAGTCTTTGATTAAATTGATTTCGATTCTAATGAATGATGTCGATCGTAAGGATCAATACCGATTTTGGCCTATTTTTACCAAACTCAATTGCAATCATTACAACCATGGGCTAAACTAGGATCTTGAGCTATTATACAGATTTTGAACTACAATAGAGTTATTAGAGAGTTTAAACCATTTAATTTTATTATATTTTGGTAGATTTGGCTAGATCTCATTATTGGTAATTAGTTAAAGTTAATTACATGAGTAAAATAGTAATTAGTGAAACTAATTACATGGGGTGAGGGTAAAATGGTAATTGGTAAAACTAGTTATGAGGGGTGAAATGGGGATGGGATGAGAAAAGGGACTTAAAACCTACATTAACACAAATATTATTTTGCAAAATCTTAGTGCCTACATTTTCCCCCTTTTTTGATTGGTTTGGAATAACCTACCATGAAAAATAAACTAATATAATTCCAATGCGCCAGGTTTATGTGAGGAGGTATTCCCCGTCAAACTAGAAGTTGGAAAAAGATGATGAGTTGGTGATGGGTTTTAAATGAGGTGGTAATGTATAAGATAAAGATAAGATAGATATAAAATGAGAATCAAAGCTATAAGGGTAGAAATGGAGTACAATTTTAAACTAATAAGATGTGGTATATACCATCAAAAATGCCCTAATGAAAACAAGTAATGGAATGCCATAACTATGAGTAAGTGGGATCAATCAAAGGCAATCAAGAGCACAAATGATAGGATGAGCCAACCAAAGCATGTGGTGTGCTCAAAACATGTGCATTGCCTAGAGATAGTTATTCTCAAGATGATGTAAACTCTCAAGATCTATAGGGGATATGTTCCTGAGTGAGTTTATGCTTCTAAAAGGTTGTGGGACAAAAAATGGTCTATATCCACTAGCCAATAATGCAAGGCAATAATTAACATGATAGTTATAATGAAGATAACTTAGGTGGCCTTGGGTCAAGACTAGAGGTATGAATTTTTTTTATAAGTAGAACAAAAAATAAGCTAAATGGAGCCAATCAACACTAATTTATATAGATGAATGTCAATTATACATAATTGACATTGATCCTAAAAGAATTGATGTCAATTTACAAGGGTTATATAAGTAAGCCTAATATGTTAGGTGCTCATTCATGATCGATGACATGTGCACGAGAGTAAAAAATTTAACATTCATCTATTTGTATTTACTTTTTATGGATGATGGGAGCTAGCGAGAGAAGACAAATGAAAAAGTGAAGGTCGCACAACAAGGTAGTTTTTAATTTTCGTTGATTTTTTAAATTTGCTTGTATTTTTTTGTTTAATTTAGGATTCTAGCACTAATAAAAAACTAAATAGGGATCAACATCAATTTTTATCAAATTAACATTGAACTTGTATGATCAACATCATTCAACACACAATAGACTATGATCTTATGGATTTTCATTGATTCTTTATGATCATTGTCAATTTAATTTAGGGTAATAAAGAGTTAAGTAAGATTAAGAGTATAGGACAAATTATGAAGGTTGACCTATAATTATAGGCAAAAACTTGAATGATTATGTAGGACTAAGTACCACCCTTAATGGAGTGGTTATGAGACTAGATAAGCAATAAGGACTGGGATCACATGGATTCCATTAGGTTTGGAGGACTGTGCCACTATTATCGTACACACAAGGATGTGGGTTTGTTGGTAGCTTTTCTGGAGTAGTGGGATATGGTGACATAGACCTTATGGTTGCCTATAGAGGATATTAATATGACTATGGAGGATATATACCATATGCTTTAGATTCTAGTGTAGGTCATAATGATTGTGCCATTAGACGAGAGGGGATGTGAAACAACACTATCATGACTGTATAGGGAGGATATTATGGACATTGATTTTATATCTAAAGGTTTTATTTTTGAGGATTTATACTAGGAAGATGTAGAGGGGAGATCAATCATGACTATGATCATGCTTACCATCCCTTATTATACATTACCAAATTTAGGAAAAGCTTGATTTCCCTAGAGCTTGACATGTGTTATGGTAGACATGCTAGAGCATTGCATAATATTTATGTGGGTCCCAACCCTTTTATCATAGGTTTATATAGAGATGTGGGGGTGGAGGATGTAATGGAGATTTGGACTATATGTGATCTTTATCGTGTAGTTATGGGATTATGAGCATATTAGAGTAGTTTTCCCACTTGGCACTCCATGGGTGTGATGGCACCAGATAGATTTTAGTATGGGATTAATTTGGTGGAAGGAAGACATAGTGAGGCCATTTAATGATGGATTAGTATATGACCTGGATTATTATCGATGGGTGATAGAAGATCTATATGAGGGATATGTGATTTGGAGACCATATGTGAGGTTTTTGACATGGTTTAGGGTGGAGGGAGAGTTTTTGGGAGACACTAGGATAGGTGGTTATTAGGGAGGAGAGTAGAGCACCAAGAGTTATTCTAATTTGAGAGGGTAAGAAGATAGTTTGGGTTGGTATAGGTTATCTTAGATGCACCACAACTATACAATCAAGATGATACAAAGATTAGGTTGCTAGAGGCATGCTATGTTGATCCACAAGTGGGGCTAGAGTAGGAGCCAATGGTTATAAATGTGGACAATTTGGGACTCACCTTAGCATACTAATTGTGGTGGGGGGGACTAGCTAGGAGAGAGACAAAAGAAGGTAGTATATCTATGCTAGGAGGGAGGAGATGTGGAGATGGAGGAGTTAGAGGAGGAGGAGATACCTAATGTACATGTTATTATTGTAGAGCAAGATATAGTGAGTGTTTAGTATACCACTCTAATGGGATAGGTGACTACATTGTAGGGGACTTTGATAGAGATATAGGGTAGATATGATTCCTTATAGAAATTTCTAGAGATATTATAAGATAGCCATGATTAGGTAGTGCATGATCATGATAGGTATCATGCATAGATAGACAGACTATGAGGAAGTGGTATGGTGGTAATAAGGCAATTAGGTATAAGAGGGGAAGGGTTGAGCACATATTAGGGAAGGATGGTGATCCTAGATATATATTAGTATATTGTTGTATATTTATGTAGCTAAGTGGATTATAATAGAATGGCATATATAGGTACCCCAATATGACACTTATGTAGCTACATAGGCTAGATCATCATGATGGACTTAGGGTGGGTCAGCTAATATGGGGAGTGTAGCACATGGTAGATATGACAAAGATAAAGGGGGAGATAGAGGAGGGGATGGAGGCAGGGGTAGAGGCAGTGGGAGCATCCATTTTAGTTGTATTCATTTTAATGAGTAGTTATATTTTTCTCATTTTACTTGCTAGAGAGCCACTTTATATATTGTTGTATTATGAGACTTTAGATGATGTACATTCATGATATATATATATATATATATATCCATGATTTTTGATTATGAGTTAACATTGATATGCGATGTATTATATAAATTTTAATTTAGCTTGCTAGATTATGTGATGATGTTATGGATTTTAGATTATGTGATGTATTTTAATTTCTAACATGGTTTATATATTTATTATATGATTTATATAATGATAAAAAATGATGTATTTTACATTTTGATTTATGTTATTATGGATGATAATAATGTGATAAGTTATTAATGATTTAATACCTTTTGACTTTATGGGTTTTGTGGATATTATATGATGGATAATTTGATTTTTTTATTTAAAATTTATTAGTGATTATGATAAAAAAATAAAGGATGTTTTCATGTCCCCTTATTATATTGAACCCTAACTAGAAATAAACAACTTGTTGCATCTGTATGTGCATCCTTTATCTACTGTTAATAAATACTCTTAACAACCCTATGTGAACTAAGTTCATGAACCCTTAATTTAGGATGAGAATTAATAGGGATTTAATTTTCATTTTCACATGATGTGGGTTTAAGCTCACGTTTTTAGGAATCTAAGTCTCATCTTGCATTTTAGAGCTTTAAGGCTGACCTTAGGACTTCCATGTAGACTAATCAATGTAGAAAGTCTACAACTTTTGAGAAAGCTGATAAATGTGGGAAGCATTTTTGGGATACTTTGGATTTTCCTTTTAGGGATTTTTAGAGGCATACTTATAGAAAAATAATCAATATGGGAAGTTTTCTAGTGCATTTATTACTTAGATAGCCATTTTCCAAGGGAATGGTCTATAATTTAGGCTATATTCTTGTGTATTTGTCCTTTAAGGGAGTAATCTATGATTTTGTGCCTTTTTATGAACAACTATCCTTCAAGGGAATAATCTAAATTTTTTCCCTTTGCTTTATTTTTATCCCAGATTATTGATTTGGAGTAAGGAAACCTAGGCTAATTTGTTTGCACAAGATGATATTTCTATCCCTAAAATAATTTTTTTATATGAGAGAGTTTAAGAAATAATTATTTGGGGATCCTTCCTATTATAGGCAGAACTTGTCCATTCAGAACATGCTATGAACAGAGTCAGGGTGTTCATATTTAAGGTTAGGACAAGTATGCTACCACATATCCACATTATTATTTATCATTATAGGGTATTTTTCAAGTGATAGGAGGTTTGGTTTTAGTTTGTTTTTAAACCAAATGAGGAGAACCTATGTTGACTATAATTTATTTTAAGTTTATTAACAATAGAAAGGATGTAGATGCAAAGCATTAAGAGGCTCACGTTCTAGTTTTACTTCAAGAGAGGATAAATGATATGCCCCAAATCCATATTTATTAGTAATTATGTATTTTCCAAGCCAATTTGGATAAAATTTTGCTCATTTCTTCTTTCCATATTCATGACATGTTGATTTTTTTTAAGAATGAGGTTGTCAATATTAAAATCTCATTATTTTAAATGTTTATTATTTACACATTTTATCCTTTATTGATATACACATAGATGATCAAGGGTCGTAGATCAATGCTAATTTAATAGGTAAAGCTATGCCAATTGATTTTGATGATAATCCTCTTTAGAAACAATGTCTTTAAAAGAAATCCAAAGAGAAGGAATTTGTACTTCTAGAGGGAGGACAACTTATGTGCCATAAACCAAAGAGAAAGAGGTAGCACCCATAGGGGGTTCAAATGATAGTTCAATAAGACATAAGGTTAAGGGAATGTGAAGATGTCAATTCTTTCTAGCCTCATTGAATACCTCAGTTAGCATTTTGATAAAGGTTTTATTAGATGTTTTGATATGTCTGTTAGCTCATGGTTAATTAGGTGAAGAAAAACTTAGCTTAATGATAAAAGACTCACAGAGTTTTTGGACCTTCTTATTTTTAAAATATTTTCCATTATTTGTAATGATATAATGAGGAACACCAAAGTGAAAAATAATATGATGGTTAATAGAATCAAATATCTTGTTTACTTTGGTCAAAATAAGGGGGATACCCTCCACCCACTTAGTGAAATATTTGGTGGAGGTAATGATAAAACCATTTTGCTGGAAAGATTTAGGATTAATTTGCTCTATAAGGTCTATCCCCCACTAAGAAAATGGATGAAAGTCTCAAGATAATTATAATGAATAACTAGGGACATGCAATAGGTTAACATGTTGTTGACATTAAATTAATATCTTGACATATTCACAATAATCTTGATTCAGAGTGGGGCAATAATAACCTACTCATAGAATTTTCTTGACAAAATCCATGCCACTAAAGTGTCCACTAAACAACCCATCATGTGTTTATTTGATTCTAAGGGTAGCCTCAAAATTATAGAGGCATCTAAGGAAAATACCATCAAATCCTCACTTATAGAGAACATCCCCTATTATAACATAATGGGTGGTTTATTATTGAAAAACATGTTTACCATTTTTACATAGATCATGAGGGATAATGACTTTAGACAAATAATCAAATGTCTGCATGTACCATAAATCTGATTGATTTTCTTCCATATTATGGATAGAATGAATATAATTTATGGTATAATAGGGTTGGTTAATTTTGTGTATGAGGATAAAAGGTTTGGATTCCTAAGAGGAGGATGGGATAAAAGAAGCTAGTGAGGCCATGGTATTTACAAATTTACTCATTGACCAAGGAGTGGCTTAGATGGCATAGTGATCAAAGGTGGAAAATAGATGATCTACTAAAGTTCTGTATTTATGGAGGATATCATTCTTAAATTTATACATGCCATTGATCTGATTGACTACCGGAGGGGAATCCCCATAGATACTACGTGACCTAACACCTAGGGTTAAAGTAGTTTGAGGACCTATGGTTAAGGATTCATATTCTACCATATTATTAGTGAAGTAAAAATCAAGCTTAAAAGATAAAGGTATAGGAATTTCCTTTAAATGTATCAAAATTATTCCAACATCCACTTCATGCTCACATTTATATCATCAAAGAATAAAGTCATCTAATACTTAGGATCCACCTAAGATGTGGAAGTGATATATTCATCAATAAATTCAAAATTACATGGTTGAACACTGGTAAGAGGTTATTCAACTAACTGATGATATCCCTTTTAAATGAATTTTTATGGATAAACTCTAGGTAAAATTTGGCTAAAATCATGATCCATCTGTCCATACGTTGATTCTAGTAAGGCTTTGAATGTATAAAATTAAGGGGATCGATGTTCATGAATAAGTAGGTATTGTGATTAAGTAGATAATGGTGAAACTTAAAAGCCACAAAAACCAAATTTAGGCATAATTTTTCCATATGTGTATAATGTGTCTCATATTTAATGAGAGTAGGAATTATGTAATAAACTACCTATTCTTTGTGTTTCTCATCATGATGGGCAAACACAACCTCCAAGGCATGATCTGTGGCTGAAATATATAAGAAGAAAGGTCACCCCTCCTCAAGAGGAATAATAACTAGTGGGGAGAGGGCATACTTTTTGAAAAATTCAAAGGCATCTTGATAATTAGAGTCCAAAATGAACTAGGTATCCTTCCTTAAGAGGTGATGGAATGGTTGACATTTATCAGACAACTGAGAGATAAAATGATAAATGAACTATAGTTTTCCTTGCAGGCTATGAAGTTATTTAAGATTGGATGGGGGTGGCATATCTATAATAGACCTAATATTTTTGGGATCTACCTCCATTCCATGAATGGAGATGATAAAACCTAGGAGTTTATCAGTCAAAACTCTAAAAACACACTTTTTAGAGTTGAGATGGACACATAATTGGATTAAGTAGTCAAAAATTATTTTAAGAACAAAGAGATGGTATTTTTGGAGCTTTGACTTGTTGAGAAGTTCATCCACATAATATTTGACAGTTTTATGGATTATATCATGAAAAATATAAGTCATGGATCTTTGATAAGTGGATTTTACATCCTTTAGGTTGAAAGGCACAATCTTTTATCAAAAATTTCCCCAAGGGGTAATAAAGGAAGTCTTATGTTGGTCTTATGGGGAAATAAGGATTTTATTATATCTAGATAATTGATCCACAAGTGATAATATCTTATGGCTAGCTATCAGGTCCACTAGTTGATCAATATTAAGAAGAGGAAACTTATCTTTAGGACAAGTGAGGTTGAGGTCTCAAAAATAAATATAGAGGCAAAATCCCCCTAAAGGCTTTGTGATAGGCACAATGTTGGATACCCATTGAGGGTAATTGATTAGATGAATGAAATTAATAGATAAGAGATTCTTCAACTCAACATTAACTAAGATCATAATGTGAGGATGCATTTTTCATAGTTTTTGCTTCACTAGTTTGTCTTTAGGGATAGTGAAAATATTATGAATGATGATAGTAGGGTTGATACCTAACATGTAATTGTATTACTAGCCAAAATCCTCATTATGGTATGCTAGGAAAGTGGTGAAGTATTAATGTTCCCGAGGGTCTAAGGACCCTATGTTAATTCTATAGTGTCTTCATTCAAAAGAATAGATATTTTATCTAAAATAAAATTACGTAGGTGTGAGTTTTTTACACCTAAATAAGTGAAGATAGAATCATCATAATGACACTAAATAATGGGGATGGTATAAGAATATTATTCTATCATATTAGGGTAGATAAGGGGAATGGATTTAGTTTCTCCATCATTATGATATGTGAGAGGTCCTACATCGACAATATTTACTTAAAAAAAAGTTGAGGGGATGGAAACAACATCATCTGTCTCAGAGGGAATTTTAGATGATAACACCATGATATTTTATTTAGGATTAGATAAAGGGGTGAATTCAATAATGTCTTCAAGAGTTTTATTAAACTCAAAGGCATGTTTTTCTTGGGGTTTCCTAAAATCTCCTAACGTGACATCATGTGGTCCTTGCTCATAGAATCCCATACCAAAGCCTTTCTAGATGCATCATTATAAGTACATCTGAGAAAAATGTGGTTTATCCAAAAATTATAAATTCAAGGAGAGTGGTTTGGCATGAGATTAAATATAAAGACATGATGAGGATTGATCGATCCCCCCATAGACAAAATGAGTCTATAGGAAAGATGGACTGAAAGAAATAACATATCCAAGGTTAGGATGATAGGTAGATTGTTTATCCAAGCATACATAATCTTGAGGAGTAGCAAGAGTGTTTAGTGTTAATAAATGATACTCTCCTACTGAGAGTTGTTGGGATACAAAGTCAAGGGAATATTTATCAGGGATTTGAATCAAAGGGATTATTAAACTAGTCAATGCTTCATTGGATGATGGCAATGGGGTTATACTTTTAGAGGGAGTATAACATAATCAGGTCAAAATGTTAGGTTTTAGGTTTTGAATAGATGAGGATAATATGGGATAATATATACTTGGCCCTCATACTCATATTTGATGCATCGGTACAAGGTGAATGACACACAATGCATAACAAGGATCAAAGGATGTCTTAAGAGGATATTATATTAGAACTCATGTTATATAATGTAAAATAACTCATGACTAATAAAAGAACCTATTCAGATAGGGAGCATAATAGTTCTTAGAGTAGGATCCATTATATCATTGAAAGCTTGCAAGATGATAGGGGATTGGGCCACAACTATTTCTAGAAGTCGGAGTTGCTTAAACACATGTGAGGAAATAATGTCAATACTAGACCCATTATTAATCATAACTCTTTTGATCCAATTTTTATTAATTTGAGTATTGAAAAAAGGGGTGAATCTTGGTCTTAAAATGGTAATGGGACTTTTTTTGAATCATTAAAACTAATAGATAAAACCATCTACAAAGCCCCAATAAATTCTATGAGAGGTTGGGATTGATTAGGTTGTACTTGACTAGCCTAAAGTGCCTCTATCATGGCTTGATAATGTCATGGGGAGTTATCAATGATCTCATATAGAGACATCTTGACTAGGGTTTGATGGAGTTACTTTAGAACTAATATTTGTATAAGTTCTAAGGAATTATTCTTTTATGCTTTCCCTAGAACAAATATTTTCAATTTTGAAGTGGAGGGTCTGATAGTTTTTGTGGTTGAGATAGGTGCTTTGGTAATGTAAACTTTGGATTTATTTGGATTTTGGTTTTTGGGGGCCTAAATTTGAGAGCATGTGGCTATGTTTATCATATCAATTTGAAATAGTGGAGGACTTGTCAAAGTTCAAGAGTTATTCATGCTTGAAGGTCTTGAGGGGAAGTTGGAAATGGGTTGATCAGGGATGGAGTCGAGGCTATTAATCATGATTTTTGATGCTTGTTTTGATTTTAATTATAAAGGATTTAGGGTATTTACTATGTTAGTCTCATAGATGGTTGTGGTTTTAGAGTTTGGGTTGAAGAGGGGATCAAGACAAGGCTCTTTAATTAAGAGATCATCTTCATCCAAGAGATTCTAGATTATGACTTTAAGAGCATTGTAGTTCTTAGTATCATGTCCAAGTATCCTATGGTAAGCACTATCTTGTTTTCCCTATATCATGCTAGTTTTTGGATATGGGGATTAAATGGTTTGATAGGTGGCAATGTGATAAAGGAAGTTTGTAGAAGTTGATTGAGGATGGTGGAAAAGTATCCTCACAAAGGATCTTGGTGAGGTTTTGTCATTTTTTGGGGTATCAATTTTTGGATCGTGTTTACTTTTGCACTTTCATTTTTTGTGTTAGTTGTACATGTGGTTTTAATAGGTGGTAAATGTATTTTAGATAAGTTTTAGGGATAATAAAAGTTAGTAGGGTTAATATGAGGTATTGGTGTTAGTAGTATGGGTGGACATTTTTCATCTATCTTAGATCCCTTGAGAGATGATTTTTTAATATTGATCTTTAGTTTAGAAGAAGGATGGGATCCTAATATGGATGGCTTAGTTTGAACTTAGGGAATAGTTATTTTTCACTTTTGAGCATGGTTAAAAGTTGCAAGAGTAATTTTATGAGGGTCCTTATTTTTAGATGTTTGGGGGAGTTCAAGCCTTATAAGTGGGCATTATATATATTTACCCTTAGGCATACTAAGGTACTTGTCCCATGTGGATAGAGTAACCCTTTTACCTTCTAGTTTTCATGGGTGATTTTCAATGCATTTGAATGACTCTTCCTTTGGAGGATCCTATATAATGAGAATGGGGAGACTTGAGTGGATGGTAGAAATGGGTTTAACTAGTTTAGATGGTTCAAAAGTATCTCTTGTAAGGGGTCTTGGATTCTTGTTACTTTGAAAGATGATTCATGATTATTATCAACTTCCTTAGGTAAAATTTGATTGTGAATAGTGTTTATTACATGGGAAACTTGATTTGGGGTTTCTCTTGTATTTTTTTATACATAATTATATGAGGATGAATTATTTGGGAATGGATGCTTAAATATATTGAAGGATTGGTTTTGAGGAACATTTGGATTATCTAATTTCAATTCCCTTGATTGATGAGGTTTTGAACTAGGATTTTGAAATAGTGACATCTATTGATCTCATGACTAGGTACATGATGGTAGGTGTAAAAGTCACTCTCTTTATACCAATTAGGTTTGGGTTGAGATTCATCAATATTATTTATTAGAGCAATTTAAATAATTGACACTTTTAATAATTTGTCTAAGATGGTAGCGTAATATTCTCCCAAGGGTGTGTATTTCCTAGGTGGAAATCATGTTAAGTTTCTCTGTGGTTGTGTCTGGGAAGAACTTGGTTGGATTGTTGTTTATGGAGGACCCGAATTTAGGATAACAACATTAGCTATGCCATTTAGTTTATGATTGTTGGTCCATTTGGAAGGATCATGTTTTAATATCTTATTATGTAACTTAAGTTTTCCTTCTTCCAAAGCTTAGGTTTCTAGCTTATGGGCGATGGTAAAGGATTCATCAAATGTTTTAAATGATTGAACTTGGAGTGTGGATGAAATATTATTTTCACATGGCCTTGAAAATAACTCAATCAATTTAGGTTAAAGAAGGGAAAATATCAATTGATTTATAAGGCCTCACCACTTGGCAATGAAATCCATAATGGACTCATCTTCAAATTGTCTAATGGCATACAGGTTGGTGATGGTTACTTTCTTGCAACATTAATAAAAAAGTGTTCTAAGAAAATCTAGGATAATTGTCTGAAGGATAATAGGGAATGTTTAGCTATAGAGCTATACCAATCTAAATCTAGTCTAACTAGAAACATAGGGAAAATCGTTAAAAGTAGGGCATTATCATGGGCTATAAAGTAACATGCATACCTAAATGACCTAATATGGTTTTGTGGGTCCTCCTTGTTTTGAAACTTTGTAAACTTGGGAAGTTACCATTATGATGGATATGGACTGATTGAAATAATGGGGTTAATAGTTTCATTATAAAATTTTTCATATGTAAGCATGTTCTTTTTCTCAAAGGTAAAATCTTCTAAATTTTCCATCCTATCCATGAGGATGTGCATGAGGTCAGGCTGGGCATTATATTGAGGGATACCTCCTAAAACATCTGTTTGCAAATGTTGATAATAAGGAAGCAAATTTGGGAGTGGCTATGAAGGGGGATAACCAATATAAGTGGTAATGGTTGGTTGAAACATAAATACATACTACAAGAATAGTAGGGGTAGGATTTATTGTTAAGATGGGTTAAGATAGGTAGTCATGATGGGTTGTAATGGAATCTAGTATTGAGTGTTTAAATGGATTTATTGTTGGAGAGTTTAACTTAGGTGGATTTGTTGTGTATATGGTGGTGGTTGAGTGGTGTGTTAGGGATTCAAGGTTACATGTGTTTTGATCAAAGGTTTTGGAAATATTGTCATTGATGTCAAAGGTCTAGCATTATTGGTGATATAGGCCCCATTGTATTTAATGGTGTTTTTAATATTCATATCTTGGCTAATGTGTGTTAATATTTATTTAATATTAATGGATATATTTTTGGTTGCATATAAGTCAAAAGAGGGCCCATGGAGAAGTCAAAGAGTCATGGGGTAAAAGATGAAAGAGGAATGGGACACATTTTATCATGAAGTGTCACCTTGAGGAATTCCAGGAGTCACCATGTGAAGAAAAAAGAGGTATGGTGCATTTTTCCATGAATGGACACTTTAAGGAATATGAAAAGTCACCAAGATAAAAAAAAAAAGAGGAAAGGATGATTTTGCTTATGAAGGGTCACCATATGACTTTTCAAATGCAAGGATATGAAGGGTCATGCAAGTTTGGTGCCATTTTCCATGAGGATTGAAGGGTCACAAAGGGTAAATGTCAAAGGTCATTTGGAAAGATATAAATAAAGGCTTGAGAAGCCATTTTTTATATGCAAGATAGTGCATGGTTTATATTTTTTTTTGAAGAGATAAAAGCAAAAGATATTGTAAATTTATATCATTTGTTGAGTGAACAACATTGAAAGATAGTTTTGTTTTATACACAAGAGGGGTTGGTGCTCCTATGGGTTAGTGCTCACGAATATTTGTAAGGGGTTTGTGCTCTTATGGGTTGGTGCTCACAAATAGTTGCTGTGTTGGTGTTCGATAAAGGGGTTGGTGCTCCTCCAAGTTGGTGCTTATAAAATTTATATTTTGAGTTGGTGCTCATTCATATACTTGAGATTGTTCTCCATGGTTTTTCCCACTTTGGGTTTCCATGTAAAAATTTGGTATCTCTCTTTCTCTCTTGTGTGGTGTAATTTATTATTTTAGTTTTATTGCATATATTGCATGTATGATTGAGTGGTTAAAGAAAAGAAATCAGATTAAGTAAAAGATATATAATATACTGATTCACCCTCCCCCCTCTCAATATATTTCATGCTTAACAAAAGGGAGAGTCATAGGGATGGAGACTAGTACATTATGAAGCATGGGAGAGGAAGGTTGATCAGATGTAAGTTATGGTATAGTAATGTTTTGGGTTTAGATAATGGTTACATAGGGGATACTAGATGCTAATGGTGGTTAAGTATCTATAGGTTATGTTATGTTGGTAGTGGAACCTACCAGTGGTTATGGGTTGATGGAAGATGAAACCATGAGTATGGAGTATCTATATGATGTTTTTGGTGGAATCCCATAGAAAATTTTAGAGGATTGGGATTGGGGGGAAATAAGAATTCATATAGATCAACCAGTGAGGTAATGACTTAGGGTAGTTATATTGTGATCCAATATATTTACAAAATTAAGATCACCCTATGGGTAAAATTGAGGGAGACCATCCTCGATGGATTTAGGAGAGGTAGGGGAATCGATGAAGGTTCCATTGAGGAAGATGAAAGTGGTGACTCTATTTGTATCTATGACTATTATCATGTTACAAATATGTAGTACTAAAATAATAAAACAAAGAATAAATGTAAAAATACACAACTTATTTTGATTATCTCATTTTAGTGAGGATAAAGCACACACTCTATTTAAACATACTTAGTTATTTTTAGTTTTCTTAAGAAATACTTTAGAATGTGATGGGGCATTGTAAAAATAAAACTCCTTAGAAGAGGTAAGCTAAGTCTAGTTTTAGGTTCATTTAAATTTATAATCCTCGATATATGCAAAGATACAATGAGACCTAGATCTATGTTGGTGGTAGTATGTGGCTTGGTATTGGGGCCTACCCCCTCACTTCATGGCCATACAATAATAAGGATGTTACATGCTTATCCTTTATAATACCAACCAATTTTTTATACTCAACCAAAACACCAGGTTAGCTTTCCCCTTGGTGATGAAATCCAAGTGGGTCTACCTAGGTAGGATTTGTTTGATTGCTTATTATAATATTATTATGAATGTTTAGTGTGTGAAAAAGGAATACAACTAAAATGGTGAATTAATCCTCTTAATTACACTAGGTACACTACTTAAATAGATAAACTAAAAAAACCATTTCTTTCAAAAAAAGGATTTTATAAAATTTTTATTGCTTTAATGAGACCGAATAAAACATTTTTACTAAACATAAATAAACAAAGAATTAGAATGATAAATCAAGAAAAATTAGGCCCTAAAAGGGTCCCACCTAGCATGCCAAAATGTTTAAGTAGTTTTTTGTTCATTCTTTTATAAAATAGACTACTAAAAACTCAAATTGAAATACATGGTTTCAAGGCTTACCTATGATTTGGAAGATTATGCACCATTGATATAGCAAATGTGGGAATTTTGGCTAGGAAGGATTACCTACACACATGAGAAAACTCAAAAATATTTGATTAAAAGGATATGTTAATGGGTTGCTTGGTGCTAGAACAGTCACAATAAGTAATAAACTTCCTAACAAGGATGCCAACCCACTTTATGAAACAATTAAGTAGATAAAAATAATAAAATAAATTACAAAATGTGTATAATGATATACATATGAAATTGAAGTAATTTAAATAATCTACATCCATTTCATTGAGATTAGTAAAATGATCACACTAATAGGCTTCAACAGAGTCTTTGTCCTCTTGTATGATTTCTAACTGATAAAAAATGGCCTTTACAATAGAGGTAAATATAATTGTACAGAGTCCTAACTCAAAATCAATATCACTCTAGTCTATAAAGAAAGGCTACTAGATAATTGGTAAATCACAAATGGTGATAAGTTCATGTGAAACTCTGGGTAATATCATCTATAGGTAAAACTCATGGTTTATAAAATAGATGATTGGGATTAATTTAGGGTACTAACAAAAATAGGTTTAGATCCCAAAAAGATAAGATTTAAATAAGGATCAATGTTAATCCTACAAGATCGATGTTGATTCTACATGATCGATGTCGATATTATGAATCGATGTTGATTTTGAAAATATAAACAATACTTTGAAAATAGGAAGCTAAGGATTGGTTTAGTGAGATCTAGGATAGTCTAGGGATGATAAGGATAATAAACAAGAACATGAAACAAAATAGAGAAAGAAAAAATTACTTAAAAATAAATAAATGTACTTACCTTAACAAGGATCCAAATCTATGATAATTGTGAGGTTGATAAGCTAATTTATGATCTTTGGATGGATACTGAAAGGATAATGTGGCAATGTGGGTTTCCAACATGTGAGAAATTGTCTGTTAGTCATCTTAGATAAATTATTTTGGTGTTCAAGAGTAAAATCATGGTCCTTTACTCGAGGCAAGTATATGATTAAATCAACATTGATTCTAATGAATTGACATCAATTGTAGGGATAGATACTAATTATAGCATATTTTTACCAAAAATATGTTATAATTATTTCAACCATGGGTTAAATTGGGCTCTTAAGCTATTATATGGATTTTGAACAATGAGGGAGTTGTCAGGTAGTTTAAACCATTTACTTTTATTGTATTTTGGTAGTTTTGGCTAGATTTAATTGTTGGTAATTAGATAAATCTAATTACATGAGTAAAATAGTAATTAGTGAAACTAATTATGTAGGGCAAGGGTAAAATGGTAATTGGTAAAATTAATTACATGGGGTGAAATGGGGATGGGATGATAAAAAGGGCCTAAGACCTACACTAGCATAAATATTATTGTATGAAATCCTAGTACCTACACATTTATACATGTAACTAGAGATGAAATGAAAAATAATGCCAAAGTTTTCATATCTAAAGAAAATATGAGCCCTTCAATGATAATAACTAATATTTTATAGGCATAAATTATATAATACATGTTAAAACTACTATTCAGTTACGAATATCCCTATGTCTACACCTATGGTTACACATGTGATGCCCACTCATAGCGTGAGGGAAACTCAATGTTTCCCTCCACTTTTTATGGCTATCCATACAAAGCACACTTTTTTGCCTCCTAGGATGCCTACTCATGTGACACCATCCATTGATACAAAATATTATATGTCTACTACTTAGGCCTTTATGAAAATTATGTTTGATCTTCATGCTAAGGTCTTATAACTAGAACAAGGTTCTATTAGAGTAGGTTATTTGACTAATTGAAAAACATTGTTACATAATCCATTAGCCCTAAATATTTCATCTTATCCCTTACCTAAGAGAATTATGGCACATAAGCTTACACTATATGATTTTAAAGGTGATAAAAAACAACACCTTAGATGGTTTCGTATAACATGCATCAAATTTCATGTTTTTGACCAAGTTTTTTCCAATAAATATTATGGAATATACCATGTGATGGTTTTATGACCTCTATTTCAATCAACACATTTATTCAATCCTTTGGTTAATGATTTATTATCACACTTTTCATTCAACATCAATGATAAGTTATCCTATACTAAAATTGCAAAAAATATGTAATGACCTGCTTAACTCATCAATGATTCTATGCTTCATTACAAAACCATCCTCTATAAGATAACAAATGTTGGAGATTAATCTTTATTTTTGGTATTTTAAGTATCCTAAGCTGTTATAATTATTCTCAATTGAATCTTTTAATTCACATATTTTGGATTATATGAGGTAAAATATAGCCTTCACGTCTTTTCTCTCTTTAGAGATATTCCTCATTATGAGAAATATTGGAGTTACATTTTCAATGTAACTCCTTTGCCACTTTGTACCCATTTCCCCTAACTTTGTGGGAATATTAAAATAAGGCATATAGTTGTAAGGTTGGATACATTAATGATTGGAGTTAATCTATATCTCCTTTTTTATTCTTCACTCTATTTATAGAGTATAAAGGTATCTTCTTCTACACACTTCTTTATATATTTTTATAAACTTATTTAGAGATTAGCTCACACATATCTTAGTTTTTTTATTAGGATTCTTCTATTTTATACATATTTTACTCTCTCTCTCTCTTCTTTCTTGGAATACATATTCATACACTTTGTGCTATCTTGTAATAACTTTGGGCCATATTTCAATAACACATGGGTTATTTTTATGTACCAATTTTCCCACTTGACAAATCTTGTGTGTCAACTCTTGTATGGTATGGCTTATATTTATATTAATTTCCTTGAAAAATCTTTACTTATGATTTATTTTTGTATTAGTTTGGATTTCAATTTTCACATTAATCCAAAATAAGGTAAAACACATTGGTGAATATGTATCTTATCTAGAAAATAACAAAACCCTAGGTCTTTAGTTAAGGTTTCATATTTATTTTTAGGGTTTCATATTTATGTCTCAGGGTTTTACATCCAATTTATGATTTCCCTATAAATTAAGGTAATTTTTTAAATTGGTCTTAACCTTCTCCATAATTTCATTCTTTGCCATCTAAGAAGGCTAATATCCTCTTCCCTCTAAGATGAAGTGCTATATTAAGTGGTGTTGATATTGAGCATAATTAAATTAATCCAATCCCATCTAAAATGGATATAATAAATGAGATGACTATTCATTATTCTTTCTCTTATTTTGATGAAAATATTTTTAATAAATACATACAAGCATAATATCACTTTGTTAATAATAAAATGATTGATGTAGAGACTGTTAATCAAGCTAATAAAAAATAAAAAGATAGAATCCATCCTAATGATCTTAATGGAATAGATCATGTATAAGTTAAATCATTATCTAATTTTTGAAAATTAATTTGTCAACAACCTCATGACTTGGCTAAGGTCTAAAATTTAATCCTAACAGATAAAAATGCACATAAATCTAAGGTTGTCACATTTGAGGAATAAAAATGTGAGCCCTTAATTAATGTTAATAAGACATATGGAGGTCATGATTCCACCATAGGTGTTTAGAATAATAATAATTATACTATTCCTATGTATACACTTTTAGATACACATGTGATGCCCACCCATGATGTGGGGGAACACAAGGTTTCCTGAAGATTACTACATCTATTATAGTAGAATGATCTATGTAAATCCTATGATGGATACACTTGTGACATCATAATACATAATTAATGAAAAATAAATCATGTATAATGATATATATGTATAGGATAAGGTGTTGAATTTAAATCATGGTTCTTTTATATTAATTTATTCTATAAATTATCATGCTTTATTTCATAATCCACTAGCTCAAGATATTTCAACTTAACCCTTATAGTTTTTTATCTCCTAAGATTATATTATATGATGGTAAAGGTTTTCCATAACAACATATAATATAATTTCACATAACATGTTTATAATATGACTCCAATGAAAAGTTTTTAACTAGGTTATTTTTGATGTAAGTGGAGTTTTCATAAGGTCTCTTCAACTAGGTTTGTCTTGTCTCTTTTTAAAAGCTTGTAGTCTTCTTTAATTAGATTGGATTCTATTAAAAAATTAGATAAATTATTAAGGATTATCATATATATTAAAATTTATTCCAACTCAAAACTTAGGTCTTTACCTTCATTCATATTCACTTTTGAACAATTTACTCAAGCAAAGTTATTAAACAATTAGATCTACATTATTTTCATTGTCATATTCTTAACTATACATATATTGCTCAAAATTAATAGTATTTAGGATTTTCCTAGATTATTTAGGTTCCTTAGATATTTTATAAATAAATACACATATTACTTGTCCTAATATTTTATTTTTTCAAGAAGATTGAACTAGGTCTTCTAAACAACAATATTTAGTCTTGTAGGTTTGAACTGTTTACTGATCATGGATCAAAATCAAAATTTTATGATCTCCAAATGACCTTAAGAATTAATTCACATATTATAATTTAAATGTATAAGGTTATATACTCTTATTCAACCCTTATTATAAATTATATTTGAAACTCTTACCCTTTTAGCCTTATTTTAGGTCTATTACAGGTCTACTTACACATAGTGTTGGGTTTTTTTATTAGCTTCACATATCTAAGTATTAGTTCACACAAAATAAAAATAAAATTCCAAATATATTGAACACAAACATATCACATGAGGATTAATCTTGAGTGTTCACCTGAGGCATGTATCCTAGACTAACCCTATCAATTATACCATGTGATGGTGGTTAGACAACTCTATCTTAGGTACTTGAGTTACTAAATTTACTCCTTTTTATTAAAAACATTAGTCTAGATTCAGTCAATTGATGAATTCATATAATGCATATAAATAATATTATAAAATAAAAAGTAACATTATAGAATTAAACACATCATGATTTGTAATCAAAGGATTCCATTGCTTTCATTGAATAAGATTACAAGGTACTTCCTTAATTACACTCTCTATTTAGTTCTCTATTGATAACCATTTAAAAATTAAATTTAATATTATCAAAACCATATCTATCAAATCCAACCATAAAAACAACACTTTATAAATAAGGCTAAGGGGTATTTATATGTGAGTAAACCCCTCACCTTTAATTACATTAATAATATGAAAGTGATGACTAACCAATGACCATTAAAAACAATGAGTCATGGAGAGCCATTACAATTAATTTATATTGACTCAAGCCTAACCACCACTATATACCCTCTTCATGCTATATCTTTGTATTTATGTTCCTCTTGTTTCATGAATTGATGCTAGATTTGCATTCTAATTAATCTCCACTACTTCTTATAACTACTTTGTAACCACATCTACTCCCTGTGATTTTGTCCTCATATTTCACTTATTTGAGTCCTCCATCTTTTGCTCATTGTTTTATTCCTTTTATTTTGTGATTCACCCTTCCATGATAAGGTCTTCCACACTGTTTCCTTTTGTTTCTCTCTTTTGTGCCATAGTTCCATGCACCTACTCTTGTGACCTTATTATTTCATGCTTATGGATCTAAAATATCTAGAATATATTATTAAAAATTTTGAGGTCCAACATTACCCCATATTAAATCAATAATTCATCCTAGACTAGGCAATAGTTTCTTCAATTGAAAAAAATTGAGTCTACCTCTTGTACCTTATATTTAAGCTCCTCCCACTAGTTGAGGGATGTATGAAGATTGGAAGTAATAACTTACACTTCAACCTTCAATCTCTTAAACCCATCAACCGACTCCAAAAATTTATTAACTTAAGTTGTCAAAGTATTAAAATGAGTACACATAATATTATGAGCATCTTCAATGGATCCAACCTCTATCAAAACTTGTCCTTGGAGTGATTAAAAACTAACATTTAGATGTTACCAATGGCTGCTTATTTGTGTTTCCAATTTTTCAATGTCTTAGAATTTTTTTGTGTTGGGCCCTGTCCTTGATGCTCAACATGTTCTCAGTTAATCATTGGCACTATTATTCCTTAGGTAGTAGCCATGCTTTCAAAAAAATTCTAGGCCATTTTGAGTTCACAAAAATCCCATCCACGATGGGAATGGTAGTGCTTAGTTTATTCAAGAATGAGTGGTAGACCTCTATGGCCTCAGAAAACTACTCTATTACCCAAATTTTCTCTTTTCTAAGATGTAATTAGTTTTTACATTTATTGAGAAAAATGTCCACAATCATATCTAATTTATTTATTATCTCACCAGTAATGAGAACTCCATCTACAAGTGTTGGTTTGATTCTCAAAATTATTTGACAAAGGCCCAAAGTACTAAGTCGAGCTACTTCTACCACATTTATTTGGCACTTGAGTTATTCAATTTCTTCTTCAAGTTTTTGATATATTTCATGATCTTATTTGTATATTCACATGATGTCCTTATGTTTGGTGAAAATTTGGCCCACATCATGGTTATTAATAATGTTTTGTTTAGAAACTTCTAGGGAAAACTTGGTAAGTGTCATACCCAATTGCATTGGAGAGAAAATTGTAGGATTTATCCAAAGCGTATCTATAACACCTACCACTTTTAGGATTATGTTAGTACTATACCTTGGAATCTCAAATCATTATTCATCATGATATAATTCCATATCAAGGAAATATCACATCAAGTTTGTTATATGGACTTATGTTTAGGGAAAAAGCTCTACAAATATAATCACTTGTGTAGTGTGTCCTATTAGAACACTATGTGAATGGAATGTTCTCAATTTGACTATTATTGTTGCTTCACCTCTTACATTAGTTCCTTGCCATTTTAGGGGTCATGATACAATTATATAATCTTAGGTATCTTTTCTTGTTCACTATTATTGGTGATAAAGTCCTCTTCATTGGGGGCTTGTCCCCTATTTGCTTCTTCTATTGTTGGAATTTTAATGTCCACTTTTTACTTGACCATAGGTTGTTCCTCACTTGGAATAGTAGTATATTATTCACTTGGCTAAGGAGTGGCCTCATTTTTAGGTTGGGATTTTGGATATGCATCAACTATGTTTGGAATCACCACTCAGGGTGCTTCATATTCAACTTTTACTTGGGTAGTAGGGTGTTAAATGTCATATTTTTATTCTATAATAAACTTTGGGTCTTTTTATCAAATGGGTTCACCTTTATTGTTTGGGAATTGCTTGAGGAGATGACCAAAATGAAGTGATGTTCTCTTGCCTTAAAATCAACCCCTAAGACAATGATTGAACTTGTACATGATCTATGCCATTAATATCTTAATGGAATGACCCTAGGCTAGTCCTACATCTTGCTAGAACTAGAGGCCTCAAGTCTTATCCTTTTATATTTTACCCATGCTCTTACCTATGTGTGTGTCTTTGGTTGGGATGTCGTCAATGCAACCTTTCATCTTGGATTTGTAGAAGGGTGTGATGGCAGTGGGGCAAGTGAATTGATTTAACCATTTGGTGAAGAAATTATGTTTTGATGGGTAAACCCACTATAATTATTTTCCTAATTACTATGGAATGCCAATCTCATAAAAACTAGTAGTAAAATTATGCCCTAATAAAACTAGTGGTTTGGAAAATGATGTGCCTTCTATTCATCCTGCATAATCTTCTTGAAAAAGTACAAGGTGTAATTTTACTTTGCTCCCTTGGATATTTTATTAGTGGCATAGAGGTGGGCTCTATCCACCTCCTTCCATCTATATATGCTCTCTATTTTGGTCATGGGTAAGCATGCAACTACTTAAATTATGAGATCCTCTAGGCTCATAATATACATAGCGTGGCCTTCTTTCTTATAATTTAATGACACAACCATCTTATTAATTTATACCTAATATTCAAGGTTTGTACTGAGATTATTCAAAAAATAAAATAACCTAGTTATTTTATTGATCTGATAATGGGTGATCCTCATTCTAACCCCAATAAAGTAGATGTAGTCTTTGTGAATGCATGAGATTAAGAACTAAACTACCTCATATGGTTTCAAAAAATATAGTATCTTGAAGAGTTAGAGAACACCACATATTCAAGTAGGTTTTAGACCATAAGATCATAAGTGATCTAATTTTTGGTGTTTTATCACTCTATCTAGTAGTTGAACTATAAGTTAGCTTCATTGCCAATTTGATGGTGATTGCAGTCTAGGACCTGATAGGTGAAAACCTTAGACTCCCAATCATCTATGTAAAACACAATCTCTAGGTATTGAGTATCTTCAATTATAACAAGAGGGGGAGATGGTATTGTAACAACCCTTCTCCCCATGTGCACCATTTATGGTGTTTGTTTAATAAGGTTTGCTTCTCTCAACCCTTCTAAGTCCTCACCTTTCCCACTTATTTCACTATAACCTTGTTACCAAATGAACATGGGACTTCCTTCTTCCACACACTCAAACTCTTCAACTTCAAGAATAAGTGGAAGTGGATCTCTTTTCTTGCCTTTCTACTTTGGCTACATCACTAGCCAGGGTCCTTCAAGGTTAACATGTTGTTGACCAATTCTACTGAATGAATACATCTTGAATTCTCTTCCTTAGACCCAGAATTATTTGGCTCCCTACTTCAACCTCCTCTAATGGAATACTTATCACCTACAACATATAACTTACCTTATCTACTTGTGTGGACATGTTTATACTTTTATTTTATTGAATAATCATTGATTTAATATCTTTATCATTTTTTATAAATGGAAACACTACAAGAGGTGCTTATTTATACATCAATAAGTGATATTAAATCTCCTAATATATAGGTGATTAAGAATCATAATGTAACTAATAAAAAATAAGAAATAACACACTTAACAAACCTATGCTACATGCCAATAAAAGGTGTAACCACACCATGTGACATTTATTACATAGAGGATAGGATAAATTAGTTTTTCTAACATCTCCCCCCCTTAATTGATCATAGCCTAAAGAGAAGAAGAGAGATAATTTCTGAATGCCTCAAATTTATCATGTGTAAGTGACTTCATGAAGACATCTACGAACTGATCATGAGTGGGGAAATACTAGAGCTCTATGTTGTGTTGTTGAACATGTTCATGTATGAAATGAATCTAAACCTCTATATGTTTGGTTCTTCATGAAACACTAGATTTTGAACAAGATGTAGAATACCTTTATTATTATAATACAAAATTATAGGTTGAGTCTATGGAAATTTAAGTCTTGAAATAATGTGATGTATTGATATCACTTTGTAGATAGCTCCTACTATAGCATGATATTATACCTATGTGGAAGATCTAGAAACATAATTCTAATTATTAATTCCTCATGAAATTGGACCATATCCTATAAAGAATACAAATCTAGAATTTGATTTCCTATCATCAATAAAAGCTACATGATATGCATCTATGTATCCTATCAAGAAGAACTTATCATTCTTGTTGTACTCTAAGCCATACTCAACTATACCTATGATGTATCTCAATACCCACTTTGTTGTTTTCCAATGTGTCACCTTTGTTTCCTAGATAAAATAAGAAAGATAACTGATAACATAGCTAATATCTAGCCTAGTATATTTCAAGTAAATGAGACTCCCAATCAACTTTCGATAGAGAGTTGTATTTAATTCTAGTGATGGATTTATATGAGATAAATAAAGTCTTATCTCCATAGGTATTGTAATAGGCTTGTAGCTCATCATCTTGAATTTATTGAGTAATGTCTTAGTATCCTTCATCTATGAAATAAAAATGTGATCTTCCTTCTACCATACCTCCAAAATAAGATAATAGTGTAGCAAACTGAGATCTATCATGTTGAATGATTGCTTGAGATCATTCATAGTTACATCAACCATATTCACTGTACTACCAATTATGACTAGATCATTGACATAAACAATCATTATAACAACCTCTACCCTATATTGTTTGAAGTAGAGGTTAGGATCATATGGACTCCTTTTGAATCCATGTTGTATTATATGCTCATAAATATTGATGTACCAATCTTGAGGAACCTATTTTAGCCCATAGAGAGACTTGATAAGCCTACGCACCTATTTTTGATTAGGTACCAAAAATCCTTTAGATTGAGTTAAGCAAACCTAGTCTTGTAAATGTCCATTAAGAAAGGCACTTTTTATGTCTCTTTGATGGAATTCTCATCCAAATTATGCATCCATAGAAAAAAAACATTCTAATAGTATTTATCGTAGCCATGAGATCAAAATTCTCCTCATAGTCATTGCCTTCTTTTTGAGCATACCCTTTTGTAAAAAGCCTTGACTTATACTTATCAATACTACCATCTACTTTGTACTTGGTCTTAAAGACCCATTTTCACCTAATAGGCTTCTTCCTTGGTGGAAGATCAACAAGCTACCAAGTGTTATCTTCATTAGTGACTAATATTCTACATCTATGACATCTTTCCAAGGTTTTGACTATAGGGATTTTATTATTATTATTGAGGGCTCATAAGTTTATTGAACAATACTCATAAGGGTCATATTAAACTATTCTTAAACTAGGTTTTGAGTCCTTGATCTTGAAGTATATGTATTTGTTACTCTATTCAATTTAACATATTGTATAGTACTTGTATACCACTTGGGCATATGCTGAGCTATAGATGGTGGTGTTGGAGGTCTTGTTTGACTATCTTCCTTTTCATCTTCACTATCACTATCTAAGAAGATTATAGGTATTTTTATTGTATCATTTGTCTATGTAGAAGGTGGATTGATTCCACTCTTTTCATCAACTCTACATCTGTACTGATTAATACCTTATTTATTTTTGGATCAAGAAGCCTGTATGCCTTTGATTGTGCACTGTATCCCACTAAAATACATTATTTTGTTTTCTTATCCAACGTATTCATTTTATTCTTAGGAACATGCATGTAAGCCTTGAAACTAAAAAATCAAAGGTGTGTAACCTTTAGTTTATTTCCTATCCAATCTTCATGTGGTGTGATTCCATCAAGAGCTTTGGTGGGTGACCTATTCAACAAGTAGACTGTAGTGTGACAAGCTTCTACCCAATATGTATTAGGCAATTTTACATCCTTAACCATGTTATAAAACATTTCCATAATTAATTTATTACTCTATTTTATAACTCAATTATGCTGAGGTGAATATGGAGCTATCAATTTTCAATTGATTCCATTTGCACTGAGATAGGATGATAATTATTTACTAGTATATCCCCCCAAATGATATGAGTGGAGGGCCTTTATTTTCCTACTAGTTTCATTTTCAAATATGGATTTGAATTATTTGAAGACTTGACAAGATTGATCTTTGGTATTCAGTAAATACACCCACATGTTATATGAGTAATCATCGACAAAAATCTAAAAGTATTTATACCCTTTGAGACTAGGAGTAAAATGTTCACATAGATTGATGTGCACCATGTCTAACTTATCAAGTGATTGATATTCAGTCTTTCCAAAGGGAGATATTATTTATTCTATTACTAGTAAACTAGTACATATATCAAAAAATTGATTGAGTTTGGAAACACCACAAACCATATCTTATTTACTCAATTCAACTAAATAACCATAACTCAGGTAAACACATCTTTTGTGCCATAAATTACCTAGTTCTGTATCTTTGACTACAAGTGTTTGATGATCATTTTGAAAAAAATCAAGATGAAACATTTTTACAATGTTGGAAGCCTTGGCAATCAATTTGAAGTGTCTAGACTTGTCTTTGATGTGGTAAAATTTTGACCAATTTGGTGATCAAATTCAACCATGAGGTTGTGGTCAAATAGCAGATTAAAAGATAACAATTTTTTTGTAAGTCTTGGAACATAGAAAACATTTGAAATGTTACAATTTTTGTTTCCAAGTTAAAGTTTGGTGTCACCCTTGCCTTGTACTATATATGAGGTATCATCTTCAAGTGATACATTTCCATTTGATTTAGTTTTGTTCAATGTAGAAAACCATTTTTTTCTCCCAATCATTTGTCTGGTTACTCTTGAATCAACATACCAAATTACACTTGGATGATTGGTAGACTCATGTTTTTGAGTAGCTAAATAATATTCCTCATTTAAAGAATCATATTATTCAACAACATTTCCATGTTGTTTAGGCTTGGAATTTTTTTGTTTCCACCTATTTTATTGTTATGGTTGATTCCTTTCTGTTTGTGGTGAATTGTTGAAAGAGGGCTTCTTGTTTGATGAGCCCTTTTAAAATATGTTTTACCAACAATGGTTTAAGTCATGTCCTTATCTTCTATAAATTTTACATGCTCTAGAAGATGTGATTTATTCCCTTTTTGGATTTATTGATTATTATGCTTTAGATATTATTTTTTACCCTTTTTGGGTTTCTTCCCCTTTTGATTTGATGTGAGTGCATGCTCGTCATCTAATTCCTCTAAATTATGCAAAGCTTATTTTTGTTGAAATTTTTTTACCAACACTTCAAAGGTTAGTTTTTGTCTTGTGACATTCAAATTGGTCACAAAGATCTTATATGTGGGGGAAATGCTCTAAGAACTATAGGGACTAAAGAATCAACTGTCACCAGTTTGACCAAATATTGAATTGAAGCTCATCAAGTTTGAAACATTCTAAGGAATGCCTCTAATTTTTCATCTGATTTGAGCTTGAGAGTGTGCAATTAGATTTAAAGATTCAATATTTGACTTTGATTCTTTGCTTCATATATTGATTTAAGTTTATCCTAAGCATATTTTGTAGTTTTAGCACTTCAGATATGAAGTTGTACCTCATCTAAAAATCCAAATATGATTATTGACTTAGCTTTGTCATATTTCTATTGTTGATCAACATTTGTTGCATGTTTGACCCATGTGCCTTCTACTACTAACCAAATATCTTAAAAATATAAATGTGTTTGGACTTTTTTTCCAAGCAACATAGTTATCACTACAAAGAAATTGTATATTAAAGAGGATGAAATGAGGTCTAGAACTAGACATCATGAAATGCAAATTGTGTATGACAAGAAAGTACAAGCATGTATTAAGTTTAGAAAGAATATAAAGATTAGAAGTTGAAAATTCACACACATAATTAAATAAAAGTGCATACAAACACACAAAGGACATCTGAAAACATAAAAAATGTGTCCTAAAATGCAATGGAAAGTCAAGGAATCTAGATGTCAATTTCAACTAAAAAATATATGAGAAGTCTATAATATGATATAGAATAAGAATAAATAGATGTTTCAACTATGGATATCATGAAAAACACACACTTTAAAAAATTATAGCATGCAAATGAGAGTTACCAGTCAAAATTTATGACCTTTTAAAGGTCCAAAGTACATGAACTAGTCAGCTAAACTAGCAAGAAACTAAATTTTTTGGAAACATGGGTGATCAAAAAGTAAAAAAATAGCCTTATCAATGCATAAATCTCAAAAAAATAGCTAAGGTGAAGAAAAATCATCTTCTCGGGTTTCATGGATAAACATTTATGAGCCTCAAAATAAAAAATCTTCAAAGATGGCTCATAATGATGAAGGACAAGCCCTTAGGGGCTAAAAATGCCCAATAGGTGGTCATATGGAAATAACAGAGGCTAAAAACTAATGGTGGTGTGATGGTGGTGATGCTACTAGAAATTGCATATCTAGGTGATACTCCACCCAAAAAATTGACCCTGAATCAAATGAAGACTTCCAAATTGCCGTTTACCTTCAAAATTTCACCACGGGCACTTCAGTCCTCTATTTTCAGAAAATGAATACTTTTTGAAAAGCTGTTGATGAGACAAATCTGGTGATATAAGATTTAATAGATGAGTTTTAAAAAACATGAAAAACCACCATTTTTTTGTTATTCCTTGCTTGTCCAGTAAAATAGAAACTTAAAAAAATCATATAAAATCACCAAAAGCTCCAAAATTTTTGATATTTTTCTAAAATTCATATTTTTTTGAGTAGAATTCATAAAAAATATAGTATTGGTTCTAAAAATTATATATTTTTATATAAATGTAATAAACCAAAAAATGATCCTAAAAAAGATTAGGTTTGATATGTTAAGCTAGGATTTAAGATTGGCAAATCTGCATGACAACTTTTTGCTTCTATAATTTGTCAAAGTTTCAATGTGGGATGGTAAAAATTAGAGTAGTGTGCTACTATCAAGGCTAGCATGAACTTATCTCTTGATCTCCACCTTATCTCCACCACTTTGAAACTTCCTCAGGATTACGTGCTATGATACCAAATGAAAGATGGAAAGTAATTGCATTAGTTGAAGCACTACAAGAGGTTCTTATTTATACATCAATAAGTGAGATTAAATATCCCTATCCATAGGGGATTAAGACTCACAATCTAACTAATCACACATAGGAAATGACACACTTAAATAACCTATGCTACATGTCAATCAAAGGTGTAACTACACCATGTGACATTTATTACATGTAGAATAAGATACATTAATTTTTCTAAAATCACTCCAACTCTTCAACTTTAGGAATAACTAGAAGTGGATCTCTTTTCTTGCCTTTCTACTTTGTCTACATTACCATCCAGGGTCCCCAAAGGTTAACATGTTATTAACTAAATCTCCTAAATGAATATGTCTTGACTTCTCTTCTTTAGACCCAAAATACTTTGGCTCCCTACTTCAACCTCTTATAATGGCAAACTTATCAGCTACAACTTATAACTTACTTTATCTACTTGTGTGGACATATTTATACTTTTATTTTATTGAATACTCATTATTTCAATCTCTTTATCAATTTTTTTAAATGGGAAGACTATTTAATTGCCTTATTCATCTCTAGGTTTCATCTATTTGAGATTTATAATTCTTCAAGTTTTCAATCACAAAAAAATGGAAATGAGAATCTTATAGAATTTTATAGGATATCTCAAATTTTTGAGTTAACACCTCCATGATGTATTAATTTTATCCATACTATTGTCCATCACTTCAACCATTAATGCTCTTCAACCTTCTCATTGTGTTGCATCTTGTACACCCCATTATATTTTAATCTCTCTAATCTAGCTCTATAATCCTATGTGGTTTTTTAATCATTTCATTTACGTGATTCCTTTACGTGCCTCTTCTTGTGTGCTTTACTTATATGCTTCTTCTTGCAGTCTTCTTCTTTCAAACTTCCTCAACACATTTTTCCCTTAAGTGGCATATCCATATTTAAAACCTATCCCACATTAAAATCTATATGTGGTCCTCCATGTTATAAGTCTTAGTGAAATTCATGTCAAGAAATATAAAGAAAGAGAGTGCTAAAAAAATAGAGTATCAAAGTGTGCCAAACCAATTACAAAAGGCATGTAACTAATGCCTCACTTATTTGAAAGATGAAACAAATTCTTAAACTAACCTAGTGGGATACACCTTATTCATTGAATTTAAAGAACACATAGAATGTTAGGGATAGATCTGAATACTATTGAAATGGCCTAGTAGAAATTGGCCATCAAATCTATTTAATTTGTAAGTGCCTATCACTAGATAACATGAAAAATAAATGGACCATCCCAGTGGACCCATATTTTACCTAAATGGCATGCAAACTTGGAATCATAGATGAGGATATGCCTATTGAGATGAAAAACCTTTTTTTTGATATGTTAATCATGCCAAGATTTTTGATTTTGATTTTCAACTCCTCAGATCCAATGTGCTAGGAAGCATGTTTCATCTAGTTGAATTAGAGTGTTCAGGCATCATTTTAGGGACTCTTCATCATCTAATCTACCTATGTGTGTAACATGTAAAGAAGGCATAATGAATTCAACTAATAAAACTGATTAAGCACCAAAGACAAGATTGAAAGGAGTATTCTTGTTTAACCTTTAATGTGTGGTTTAATACACCATAATATTTTATAAACTTGATCATCCCAATCAATGTGACTGATGTTGAAAATCTTAGTTAGTGTGTTACCTATTATCTTGTTGAAGGCTTCATTTATGCCATTGTCTTTAGGGTGGTATGGAGTGGTTTTATGGTGCATAATCATGAATTCAATTAAGAGGATGCAAAGTGTCTTATTGAGAAAGTGAGTGCCATGATCATTTATTAAAATTAGAGGGAATCAATACCTTATGATGATATTTTCCCATAGAAATTTGGTGGTAGTTACAAAAATATAATCACATCTAGGAACTGCTTCATCCCAACATGTGAGATAATCTATGGTAGTAATGATGTATCACATGCTAGTCTATCATATAACTAGTTGAATGGGCCTAAAAATTAATAACCCATTTCTAAAATGGTTCATGAGCATGTATTAGATAAAGAGGCATATCATCCTATCAATTTGGTTTACCTACACATGGAAACATATCACATTGGCATGCATAAGCTTTAACATCTTTAAATAAGGTAGGACACCATAATATAACTAGTATAACTTTTCATGTTTTTGCATCACTAGCATAGTGCATGATGCTCTCATGGAGTTATTGAAGGACTTACATGTGCTTGTGATATATTACACACCATTTTAGTACTTCATCCTGACCAAAAATGTATATGTCTCTACCAATAAGCTAGAATGGGGTAATGTGCAAAGCTAGTTTCTTTTTTTCTTGAGTGGTAAGTTTGTCTAGTATGGACCCTATTGTAATAAAATTTATAATTTAATCTAATTATTTGAGTACATATGTAAATTTAAAAAGTTATACATCAAGTAAATCATAGTCTATGGCATGTTATGGTTCAAAAAATTGAACACGTGAGAGATGGTCAGGTCCAAAATTAACTTTGCTTCATTTTATGACCATAAATAAATAGAATTCATAAAAAAGAACAATCTATCGATAGATGCATCCATTTAAGCCTATGTTATTTACCAAATACTTAAGTGTTTCATGATCTATATATAATATAAATGGGTTTGATAATAAGTATCCATGAGACTTATAAAGTGTATAAATCATAGATAATGCCTCATGATCAGTCATGTAATAGTTTCATTATGCTGGTGTGAGCTTCTAGTTTGTAAAATACATATAATGATCAAGGTTTCCTTCACTAGGTTTTGTTAGGATACCACCTACTACCATGCTTGAAGTGTCAACATGTACATGAAATGGCTAATTCTATACTGAGAATTAGATAATGTTTAAAGTTACCAATTTATCTTTTAGGATCTCAAAGACTTATTGATGTTGAACCATCCATAAGAACAGGGCATTGTTCTTTAGTAGTTATTCCATTAGGGGGACTATGTTAGCATAACCTCAAATGAAATTTTGATGGTACCCTTTGTGACCTAAGAATATGTGGACTTTATGATGAGTGCTTTACATTGGGAGTTGGAAAATGACCACATTTTTAGCTAGATCCACCAATAGGCCATATCAAAAAATAATATGTCCCATTAGGAACCTAAATAGGGTGGCAAAGATGCATTTATTTAGATTCATGGAAATTTGAAGCTATCCGCAACATTTAAGAATGAGGCATCTATTATCATAGTGGTATCACACTAAACCATACATGGTCCATTTTTCCAAGTATACATGAAAGAATTTATGAATAAAATCCTTGAATTTTACTACTACGATGCATGAAAATACCATTGGTACATTCTTTAGGATAAAGGGCATAACATTGTATGCAAACAAATACCATTCAATCATAAAATTTATATTTGCCTTATCTTATTCAAGAATTTAGACTTGGTGATAGCCATAAAATCCATTGGTGAATGTGTAGATCTCTCACCCAATAACACCTTCCAAAATTTCCTTGATGAATAGTGTTGGAAAAGGATTTGTTACACATACCACATTAAGTAGCTTGTAGTCCACACAAATTTGAATACAACCATCCTTATTAATGATGATCACCATGGTACTAACATATTTAGACTCATCAATGGGGGTAATAACTCTAGCATACAATATGATATCAATTTCCTCTTTAACTGAGTACACAAATTTGGGTTCATTTGATATGGTTGTTTCCTTACCAGTCTAGCACCTTTAACTAAATTGATGTGCATTTTGACCAATGATGGATACACTCCACTAATTTATGTGGGAAAACATCCTATTACTACTAAAAAATTTAAAATATCTTATTTATATTAACATCAAACTAGTAATTCTTGATAGTGGCTAGTTTAGGCACATCATCTATTCTAATGTTTTGTTGAACTAGTTGGATTGGCATGAAATATGGTTTTTCATAGACTGCATTGTATTTTAACATCATGTGACCCACACTCTATATTTAGATTTAAGTGGTTAAGTAATGGTTGATCATAATTGGTACCTCATCATCTTGGTACACAACCTTTTACTTTCCCTTTCAAATATATTCCTAATGGTCATATCCAGAGTGGAAGTCTAATTCCAATCAAGCCATAGTAGGAGTATCATATTCTTAGAAGATGGACAAATTATCCTTAGTTCTATCATGCATGTGTCATATCCAATCTTTAATAGGTGTCTAATCACCCATAAAAACCTAATGAATTATTTGAAGAGTTAGCTTCAAATCCATCTTTGGTGAATAAAATGCAAAGGTGGAAAGTAGACCATGTTTGATACACTACTAGGTATCTATATCTCTATGCATTTCTTAGTGAATATACCATGACCTAGCCTAGGCATGAAAGGTACCATATAATGCATGTAACCATAATAATTTTGGTTAAAAATGTTTCATTAGTTCTTTAAAAGCTTTTAGATTGTGTTATATGTTGTTTTGATGAAGTAATGCCACTATAACTCAGGGTGGAGTGAACATAGTTGTCATGGTGGAAATTGTTATGCATAGATGTACATACTTGTTCCCATGTATGTAATTGGTACCAATGAGTATACCACCATAAATCAACTATCCCTTGAAATATAAAGATGATCACATTGAAAATCTCATCCTCACTAACATAGTAATCCTCTAACTATTATAAATATTCTTGGACCTCCATCTATCCATAAAACTTAGGTACCTAGTCTAACTGTAAGGGTGGTCTAGCCATAAGGCATACACCAATGAGGTGAATAATTTATGGCACTGAGCAAGATTTAGAGGCAAACTTTGGTATATTTCTAAAATAACATATATGTGCCTTGATAGATCATATAATCTTGAGCCCATTGGTCATAAGAGACACAAGTAGTGTCAGAAATAGATTGAGCATCTTACCATCATAATATTACATAAAAATTAAGATCCACATTTTCATATCCTAGAGAATAATGTTATATATTGTATTAACATCCTCATAAACATTAATGAGTTCCAAAAGGGGGGGTCTTTGGTCATTATTTAGAGGTATGACTACACACTGAGTGTCATTATCAAAGATGATATACCTCTTATTGAAATACAATTTAGCATAATTTTCATAGCACCAAGGTCAACCCAAAAGAGAAGAAAAGTCATTAGCTTCAACAAGTTTGATTACCTCAAAGTCACCATTAAATTTGAGGCCCAATATGTTGATGGTGGCATCCTTCATAATGCCTATGGGCAATGCACAAGTCTTGTTGGACATGAAAAAAACATGTGGAGAGGGTTGAAAAGTGGGGCTCCCCATATTTTTTATAGGTATATTTGGTTATAAAATTAACTTCTATGCCAGTGTTGACCAAGATGTCATAAATCATTTCACCATCAATAGACATATTGATAAGAAACTCTTTGTCAAATTTTGTGTTTGGTTTAATATGTTTCTCTTTTTATCATACATGGTTAAAATGATTATCCTACAAAGGCTTTATCATTTATTTTCATATACAACTCTTGAGGAGAGGAATGATGTCTTCATTAATGAAGAGTTTACATAACTCATAAAACTCATCATGCCTTGAGTTTGTGTGTACCATATCTTATTACATCTCATCCCACATTTTAGTATCTTTATCATTTAAGAAATCAATTTCACCATGAAGTTCCTAGACTAAATACATTATCTTGTGAAAAAATTCTATCATTGAGAATCAAAAGAGTGTTGTGCATGAGGTTATTCACATTTAACCTTTTCAATAGGTGGATTTGAAACTAGTTCAGAATGAATGCCACTCCATGTAGTGATATTTACTATAGGTATAGATGATGGAATGGTAGGGTACGATCTCCATTGAGTATTATAAGTTTTGATAACACATATCATCCTAATGCCTTTTTCATTTCATTCATTAGTAATGGAGGCATACAAATTGGGACACTCTTCCAAGTGATGTTTATTTTTACAAAAGGTGTAGGCTAGATAATATGTGTTATCACACTGGTAATGGTATGGAAAACTACACTTGTAACATGTCTTAGGTGAAAAATGACCACCTTCATGTCTATTTCTATGGCCTTAACCTCTAAAATATCAATCTCCACTAGCATCATGGTTGTTATCTATGTATGTTTGGCATGTATCTTACATGTGCTATTTATGAATCCCATAAATAACTTGATATCATTAGTATCATGTATACATGCATCACATATTTAAGAATATAGTGAAAATTTAGCTTGGGTGGCATAATGAAGCAAGGGAAAAATCCTTACATCATGATCTTCATTGTAAATATCATAAGACTATTTCAATATAACATGAACATTCCTTTATGGATAGATGTTCTTGTTATGGCCTTCTACTTCACAGTCAATACACCATAATTTACTATGTTTGTCATATACATTATTATATATAAGATTATCCAATTAAGAAGCCATCATAATGATATGATCCTCCATAAAGGGGCTAATTCCCATATCTATACTTCTAATGGATTCAGTGTAGAGGGTGGATTTTAATGCCTTCCTTAGTTTAATTAAAGTCTTGTGAGATAAGGATTATCAGAATGGAAGTAATAAACATCCCACAAACCATGGAGCATGACGTGCTTGGTTAATATCAAAAGATAGATTTGAAAGAAGCATTTTGAAATGCACACTCTTAGTGAGCTCTTGATTGATTTCTTTTAATGAAGTAATACTTTACTGCTCAAATTTATGGATATCAAATTATTAGAGAAAAATAACCTTTAATAATTCATAATTCATAATTGATTATTGAGGATCAAATTTACCATACCATTTATGTGTGTGATATAATAATGTAGTGGCAAATTGATTTTCCTTTCACTCTAAACAAGTGATAACTCACACTTGATAGATGAGTTCACACTTATAAACATTTTCTACTGCATTTTTGATACCTTGATATTCAGGGAAGTGAAGTATAATCTCATAGTAGATTGTAGGTGTAATGGGTGGTTGTAATGGACCTTATTGTGGCACTCCTATAGTTATTCTTGAAACATGGGGTAGAAGTCTATCAATACCTCCTACACCACCACCTAATCCTACAAATTTGATAGAACAACTAATGGTACTACCTCCTATGACTCCTACAATAATAAGTATACCATAGATGATGGGCATTGGGGGAGGTCGATTAGTTATTATTGGTAATATAGTCTTCCCACTAGTTATATTTGGTCCATAAAACATTTCAAGGTTATCCATAAGTCATTCTTGTAATAGAAAGGTAGAAACCAATGGTATATTGTTAGCTTGATCTTGCACTTCTAGAGAGTCCTCTATTGCTTCAGTTTCATATTCAAATTTAGATATTGAACTATTAGTATCCTAATTTACAACAACAATTCCATCAAACTCAAATGAATTAGCATGAATTATGGTGGGGGATTTGGGTCTATTTGGATTGGTTTTCACTATCAACATTGTCCCACTTCTTCTACATGTACTTGTGCCCATGAAGGGTGTGAATCCATGGTTAAATAGTACTCACCATGAATTTCTTCCCTTATATGGATTCTTGTGTAACTTTAGTATCCTTCCATCTGATTCTAGGATCATTGCCTCTCATAGACTTATAACTAGCTTCATCTTACTTACGCTTTCATAATTCTTGCTATCTAATTTTCATCCTAAACTACCATTCCTATATTGATGTAGACCCTTTCATTTCCATACTAGTCATGTTGCTCATGTACAAGAGAGTTTAGCCATCCATGGCTAAGTTCTTAAGCTTAGAATCAACCATAAACTTCTTAATCTCTAAAGAATTTTTTTTGAGACACTCCCATGTGGTTACCTCAAAATGTTAAACTGTGCTTCCTCTAGACAAGAATATGTAGAGATTGCATATTCTATAATATAACTATTAAGTGTTCCTTTCGATTAGATTCCTAACACTCATGTTGAATCACTTTAAAACTTAGCTAAGGCCACTTGAAATTATACTAACCAAGAATACTTCCATCTATAATTTCTTGAGCGATCTTACACATATGCCAAAAGCCAAACATGTAAGTGAATGGGTAGTTATACAAAGAATGTTTCATATAGAGGATAATATAGGTGCTACTTTACCCATATGCATGAAAAAACTCTTAGTTCAAGATAATGGAGTTTAAAATTTTCTTCTATGGTAATAATGAAATGCTCTACATTTTCTAAATATAGTTGCTCGAGTATTTTTCTACCATCATGCCAAAAAGTGTAATGGATTTTGATAACAAAACTAAAAATCTTGGGTATTTTTACTTAGCTTTGCATAACTAAGTATTAGTAACACACCTAATATAATTAAAATTCCAATGAGCTTGCACATTAAAATATCACATGAGGATTAACCTCATGCACTCACTTGAGATGCATAGCCCTGGCAGTTAAACAACTCTATCTTACTTAGGCACTTGAGTTACTATGTTTAGTCATTGTTACTACCAACATTATTATAGATTTAGTTAATTGATGAATCCATACAATGCATATAACTAATATTATAAACAAAAAATTAAAATTATGGAATTCAACACACAATAATTTATAGTCAAAGGATTATATTGCTTTCATTGAATAATATTACAATGTGCTTCTTTCATTACACTCTCTCTTAAGTTTCATATTGATAACCATTTCAAAATTAAGTTTAACATTATTAACAACACATATATAAAATCCAACCATGGAAAGGACAATTTACACATAAGACTAAGGGGTATTTATACACAATTAAACCCCTCACCTTTAGTTACATCAATAATACCAAAGCTATGACTAACCAATGACCATTAAAAATAATGAATCATAGAGAGCCATTACAATTAATTCCTATTAACTCAGGCCTAACCACCCATATATACCCTCTCTATGCTATATTTTCATGTTCCTCTTATTTCATAGACTAGTGTTAGATTTGTGTTCTCATTAATATTTGTTACTTTTGTGAACTAATTTATAATCACCTTTGCTCCCTATGCTCTTATCCTAGTCTTTCACTTCTTTAGGTCCATCTTTTGATCATTCATTGATTCTTTTTCTTTCACAACTCACCCTTATGTTCCAAAGTATTTTATGCCATTCCCTTATGCTTCTCTCTTTCATATCATGGTTATGTGTGGTTGCTCTTGTGCCCTTACTCTTTTGTGTTTATGTCTCCTAAATACTTAGAATATATTATTATAAAATTTGGGATCCAACACACAGTCTTTAATATATGTTAAAATAATGAATTATAACCTTTAAAACCACTTTAATCAATTATAAAACATCTTTACGTGCACATCTACAATTTTTAGGGTATTTGGTTGGTTCATTTAATAGTTATTAAAAATTTTGTATGTCAAAACCCTGATTTAGGGTTTTGGAATGGTAACTAGTTATAGAGCTTAAAAATAGAGAAAATTTAAGTTTTACTAAGTTTCAAGACTTCATTTTGATTGAAATATCACACACACACACACACACACACACACACACACACACACACACACACACACACACACACACACACACACACACACACACACACACACACACACACACACACACACACACACACACACATAGAGGTTTTACATACTCTTTCAATCACTCACACAATCAAACAATCATAAATGTACATGAAAGTATTCCCTTTTCTCAAACTGCATTTTTCAAAATAGGGTTTGAAGAGTTCTAAAGATCATAAAATAGCACAAAAATATGATGTAAGAACAAATAACAATATATAACATGAAATTAACCATTAATAATATTTGGGTACATATTCTTAGATCATAATAAATTATTCTTTATTCAAAAGTTTTCAACAAATAATTATACAAACCTACAAACTATTGTATATATCATTAATTCTCTGTATCTTTACAAAAACTTATAACTTTCTTTTCTCTTTCCCTCTTTAATTAATTTCATGATCCCACCTATTATGGATAGAGGTTTATCACTTGTAACTAAGTTTATAATCTTAGTTTATTTAGTTTTAGTCAACACACATATCTCAACAATCCCTGACTTATCTTGGAATATGCTTAGTTTAGCCTTTCTCCTACATTGGATCTACCTTAATTGACTTTATGATAAATTTAAGATTGAATGAAGGATTTAAATACATTTATAATATGTAATTAGACCTTAAATACTCATTATCATAAGACCAAGTCCTTCATAATTTATCAAAACCTTCAGAATTCTTAGTAACAATTTTAGTTTTTTTAATTTTCCATTTTGGCAAGAAACAAAGAAAGACTAGAAATTGACCTGGGATGAATCAGTGAAGCCTAAAAAAGGATATTTATCAATCATTCATGAACTCTAATACCTAATAAATAATAAAATAAACATAATTGAACTAATTTTATAGATAAACCTACATTAGACTACCAAAGAGCAACAAAATTGTTCATGACCTCCTCATGAGTCTTCATTACTTCTCTTATATTTGTCATAACCATTTTTAGATGATTTTGATATATATTATATTCTTTATAATTCTTCCTTCTTGTTCACTCATACCCTTCTGGATACCAAGATTTTATTTCTTGATGTAGAACTACTTTGATTTCACATGTACATCCAACTGATTGTGTTTGAGTACATTTACCTTAAGGCTTGCATTCTCCTTTGATGATAGTCCTCTTTGATGTTTTACCAAAATACTGAATTGTAGAGGTTACAACTTGATGGTCACAAAAACGTAACAATCCTATATTTGTTTAATTATATCCTCTATGTGGTTTGACTATCTAAAAAATTGAAGTACTATATTTATATATATCTATACTTTTCATCTTCAATCCCTCATTATTTTATTTGATTACACTTGCATATGAAGCAAACATATTAAAGAAATACATTTTTTCATTAGGCTCTTGAGGCTCATTCTCAGTCATGAAGATGACTTCCATGTAGATATTAGCATGATAATTTGTGATAAATATTTATCCTTATTATTTTGTCTTTCTTTCTTTTCTTCTACATATGGGTTATATACTATCATGTCCTCTTTGTGTGCATGAACTTGCACTTGAATTACTTATTTTTTGTCCTTCTCTTTGGAAACTTCTATGTATTCTTCCATAAATACTTTTTCTTATATAATATACTCACAAACATCTTCACTCATATTATTTTCAATATCAATTATAAAGTTATTTACACAAGAACCCCTTATTGTCTCTTAGGAGAACCTTTTGATTTTCATTCTCATAGTGCTTAGTAAACTTTAATTTCTATTACCTTCCATGGCAATTTACTTTGAAAAATGAACATTTACATTGGACTACCTTGGATTATTTATGATTATTATTGATAAAAAATCACTTAACAATTCATGAACTACCATGTACACATGCTTATTTAATAAAGTATAACTTTATAAAGTTAGATTAGTTACCTCAGTGGCTACAATACTTATCCTTGGCTTATCAAGAAATGTGCATCCTAATTCATCTTTTTAAACCTACCTCAAGAACTCCTTTTCACTCATTATCAACACTTGATTACTAGTTTTCACTTCTAATACACATTCATCCCTTAATGGTGTCAATAGGTGTATTTTTTAATCTTTATAAAATGCATAGGTATTATGTATCCCATCATAAATTTCTCTTTAGTCAAACTTCCTAGGTTTGCCCAGTAAGACTTGGTAGATTTTAGCCAAAATTTGGCCACCATGAATGGGAGTCATTCAAAAATTTGATGTATTTAATCTTAACTTTGTTTATATCCATTATGAAGGTATTGTATTGGTAATTATTCATGGTATTAATTATGTGTTTAGCATTTTTAAAGATAAGCTTGATAAATTTAAGGCCAAGTGTGAAATCAAGTTGATGGTAAACTATGCTCAAGGAGACAAGGTGATGACCCTTCTAGGACAACCATGGTCTAAAGTTGAAAAATTTGACTAAATAATAATATAGTAAGTTTATAATATTGTTTTTAAAGTAATTTGGAAATATTAAGGTAGTTTTGACAAGTTTAAGGTATTTCACTACTTTAGTCTTATTGTACATTCCAATATTAAGATGATATTTTCTATTTATGAGAAAATGTGAAGGTTATAAAAGGTAATGGTACATACATATGTATGTTACAAGACCTATGATAAGGTTTATAATGTTAAAATAGGTAGAAATTAATTCATGAATGATACTTTGAATTAGAATATGCAATCATTGCTCTTGTAAGCAACTGTAAATGAAAGTTCTTGGTTAAGAAAGAAAGAGAAAATCTGTTTCAAGGAGATAAATGGACCAAGTCACATTATATTGGATTAAATAAGGTTAAATAATGTTTTTAAAATATTTAAAAGGTGATTTAAAGCCAAAAATTACATTAGATACTCCATCGAGCTCTTGGTAGGCTCACAATAACAATTTTTAGATGCTCAGTTCGTATAAGACATCAAGGTATGATCACAAAAAACGTTTTGAGAGGTATGAAATTAATAAATATAATTATGAGACACATGTTAAAATCATTAAAAACACAAAATTATTAATGATAAAATAACACTCATACTATAATCAGGACAAACCTAGTAAAGTACCTACAAGCATGTTTTGGGTAAATTGATGAAAGTGTGTTGATCATTGATTGAAGCCATGAAGGGTAGATGCGATCAAAAGAGGTATTTTCATATAAATATTAAAATATCACAATTTTATCATTTAATTTCAAAATTATTGAAGGTAGTGAAGGTCCTAAAAGTACTAATTAGGTCTAAAAGGCCTAAAAGAGCATACATAGGCCTATGTGTGAAGTATGAAGAAAAAATGCATATTATAATATGTTTTATAAATTTAGGAACCTAATGGGATGATTTATAAGTTTTATAATAACTTAAAAAATTGTTTAACCATTGATAAAGAAGGAGATTATGGGTAAAGGCCTGTTAGGGTCAATTAAGTAGGATTATGTACAAACCTTTACATAAGGATTAAGTTACATTTGAGTGGTTTGAAGAATAAATAAAATGATATAAATATGGGGATAATTAATATGATGATACATAGACCCTAAAATTGAGTTTTAAATCCAAACCACACGTTTTGAAGCATCTTCTTGCCAAATCACCTTCTTTGAATACACAATCATGCTAGTATGGCTCAAAAAGTCAATTTTTAGTAGTGCGGACTCACATGAGGAGATGAATGGGATTATAAGATTATAATGAGAGGAAGAGGGTGTTTTATAATCAGTATTATTTTCATTTTTTTCTTGGTTTAGGTCCCTTAACTTTTTGAATAATCCTTAAGACTCTAAGTGTTCTTAAACCCTGCTTTGACCTTTAAAGAGCCTTAATGGAGAATATGGACCTTATAAGTGCCTCAAGTATATTGTTTTATATTTATAATCACTTTGATGACATCCATGCCTCTCATAGTCACCTGAAAATTCAAGTTGATGGCATGCATGAGTTGGGTATGTACAAAAACTGGCCTAAAAAGTTCTTTTTTGAGATGGTTTTCAATGTTTTAAGATATATGAGCTCTCCTAAATAGTTAAAAAGTTCACCTAAAATAATATGAATATGTTATTACCATATTAAATTAATTTAAGAAGGTTATAAGTCTTGGTATAAGATACAAGCAGCCAAATAGGTCTAAGTGAGGAAAACTGACCTATATGGCTTCGAGAAGATCAAGTGTAAGGCTATCTCAAGGTCTAGAGAAATAAAAGTGTATTAAAACACCTTTAAAATAATCTAAACCTAATCTAAACAAAGATTTTATTAATGAATTAAAGACATAGATCAAAGTTAGCCCTCAAGGACACTTGGAATATCCATGGCAAAGAATTTCTCTCTACTCCATTGACTAGATAAAGCATAAACTAGTTTCAAGATGACTTTTATTGAACTGTCAAAGCCTTGAATTGAAAGTGAATCTTCATTGAAGAAACAAGGTTTTACAGAGGTATCATATTTCAAAAAACCATACCTTCCTTTGGAAGTTATGCCTTGTTCACATAGAGAGAAAGAGTCACAAATTTCAATAACAATATCATAAAGAATAAGAAGCATTGAAAGAGACCAAGGCTAGTATAAGGAACCTTCAAGGGTGACAACTGTCAATTGAGGAACTTGTATCTACTCTCAAATATTCCAATGTATAAATCCATAGGAAAGGAGTTATATTTAAGAAAATCAGGTTTGCCAAATTATCCTCCTATGCCACTCCTTATAAGGAATCACATCAACACTTGGTCAAGAAGTTCAAGAGGAAGGATGAAAGCACACTCCTAGTAGACTTGGTGTCAATTTACTTCTTCCTCATAGATTATTTGATGATGAAAATGTCATAAATAAATCCTTATATGCCCACCTTATCTCTTTCTTTTTTCTTGATATAAGACTAGCCTTGAATGGTATATTGAAGTTGCCTCGCTAGCTAGGGTAAAACCATGACAAAAATTATACTTGAAAAACCTCTTGAAGCAATAAAGAATATTGATTTTCCATTTTTATATGTTATGTCATGTGTGAAATATGAAATTGTGTTGATTTTATCTAGTGAATGTTTTACTTTCCTACCTTGTTGTCCATATTTTCTTATCAGGCTACTATTATAGGTCAATATTACTATTCTAATTTTGTATATACATGATTTATAAGTGGAATTGCATTGTTTATACCTTGAAAATGTCAAGTGTTACCCTCCTTAGTATTTTAATGTAATCTTGAGCCTCTCAACGAAACACTCATCTGATAGTCATGTCAAAGTTGTAGGTTATGTGAAAGAGATGGCTTCCTTGCCTCAAATAGTGTATATTCAATTAAGTAGAGGATTAATATTATTGGTGCATCACATTATTTAGGATTTATAACAACACTCTTTTCCATTTTATCAATAATTTAATAGTTTAATAATATTTTAGGTGAAGCATTAAGGGAGCTAGCCCAAATCTAGAGGTTCAATCCACATAGTAGGTCACCCACTATTTAATACACCTATCTACTGAGAGTGGGGGGGGTGAATCAGTAGATCTAAAAAAATAGAACCTTAAAATTTTTAAGATGAATATTAAACATATGCAAGCTTAAAAAATAAATGAAAGATATCACATGCACAAAATTAAAGCTCATAACACCAGATTTATACATGGAAACCCAAAGGGAAAAAAACATGGTGAGAATGCTGCTAGAAGCACTGTTCTAATCTAGCCTCAAAATTTTTGTCTCACTGAATAAACCTCACTGGTTACACTCTAGGACACCAATCTTAAGGAGACACCCATCCCCTATTCTGATCACCAACTCATAATGACCTCATTGATCATATATTTTTGGGTGACAACCCTAAAGAGACACCAATCCTCTAACTAAGCACCAACTCAGCCTCAATGATGGCATCAACCAAATAGTTGTGTGGAGCTACAACTCCATCTAGTTAAAAATAGAATCATAAAATAATCTAGGTCTATTATTTTGTTATAAGTCTAATTTGTAACTGCTCATGATCTGCACAATACTTGTATGTGCATTCTTCCTCTCACTGTCTCTTTATATGTCTAGATTCTTCTATTTGACACTCTACGTAACTCCCTTTTTCTTCCCTCTCTTTATGTCTAAATATGTCTAATTGAGACTCTACATAATTCTTTTTTTGTGTCTCACTTTTTCTATTTGACATAATATTTGGCTCTCATTTTCTATCATTTCATAAAACCATACTTAGATGAGTCTCTTAACTTTATACACTCTGCACTCGTGGCTTGACTCTTATCATTCCAAGAAAATGACTATTTATCTTCCTTTATATGAGCCTCTTATAATTATACCTATGTCACTTCAACTACAACATTCACAAGATTGGAATGATTTTGTCATTAGCCATTTTATTTCACAAATTTTCAAAAAATTGGCTGTTGATTTCCTCCAACCTTCATGTTATATTATTGTGACTCTCTATTTGCATTTAAAAATTTAAATGCTATCCTTTGATTTCCTCCTTCACACCATCCTTGAAAATAAATTGCTTCATCAGATCTTCAAATGCTTTCTCACTTTACCTTTAGTCATCTTTAAGATGTGTTTATCGATCTCAAGACTCTAACTCCCACAAGCCATTGGATATCCATAGATGCATAGTCTTAACTTAAGACATTGGTTAAATAATGAGATCCTTGAATCATCTCACTACCTCTTATGTCTTTGGATTGATTTCATTCTATTGATGTCCTCGAAGATGCTCGATCCTTAACTGACTACTATGTCACTAAAAAATGATCACTTTGTTCCATCTGGGTCCTTACACTTCATTGGATGTTTACTATCCAAGCTCCCACATACCATCTGATCTTAGTAGATACATGATCCTTGACTAATTCAGTCATTAACCTTTAGCATGTTTGACTTCATCTCACTTATCATGTCATTCATGAGAGCTTTTACTTTGTTAGATCTTGCCAAACTTGTTTGGACTTTAACTACATCTCTATGCCTTTTAGAAGTTTAGCGTAACATCCTTTGGCACTAATGAAAGTGCCCTAAACTTATTTCAAATTATCATTTAGAGAATTTTTAATTGTCCTTTAGAGCTTCTCAAGGTGCCCTTTGAAACCTTTTCAAGATATCCTTTGGCACCTTTGTTTTGGACCTTTTACTTTTGGACAGTTTTCCCAATGAGATGTCAAGTTCCCTTCGGGAACATTGAATTTAACTTCAATTATTTGCTCATAAATTTTAGGAATTTTGATTGGGACACATACCCTTCAGAACTTGTGCCAATTTACCCTTCAAAAACTTTGTTTGGGTCACTTACCCTTTGGCAATTTTCTAAAGCTCCCTTTAGAACTTTTGTTCAGGACCCATTTCCTTTGGGGCTTTTGTTTGGGACCCATTTCCTTTAGGAATTTTGTTTGAGATTTTTTTTGAAAAAATGCCTTCAAAAAGACTTAAAAAAATTCTTGAAAGAATTCACTAAAGCACTCTTTTTGAAATAAATTGGTGAGGCACTTTCTTCAAAAGAAAACTCTTCCTTCATAAAGTTTGTTGTAGACATTTTGTCCAACAAAGACTCAACCATTTTTTTGAAAGATATCCCAATGCACTTTTTTTGAAATAATTTGGTGAGGCACTTTCTCTGAAAGAAAACTCTTTCTTCAAAAATTTTGTTGCAGACAATTTGTCTAACAAAGACTTAACCATTTTTCTCGAAATAAATCCCAAATTGTAAAATTGACTAAATGTAGAGACCAAACATTTTCCTAAAGCACTCTTTCCAAACAAATGAAAATTTGTAAAAATGACTAATTTTTCAAACGCTATTCAAATTACGGGGATCCCTACTTGTCATGTGCATAAATTTTCTTCTCTCATTTGCAAGACATGAAACTTGGTCCACCCAGACTAGGCACAAACTTGAGTAACCTAGTGTGATTGTTTCCTTTAAATGTTGCCATGTATGCAAATGTTGTGACTAAAAACCTATGTACTTAGCCATATCCAAACAAAATCAGAAAGGCATTCATATGACTATTATTGGAATTCAAGATACACACACAACTCCATGAGCTCTTGACAACTTAACCATTTATCTCAATGCCTTTATAATTAATGCACGCACATAAATATTTTGTCATCAATGACAACCATGACACAAATCTCTTCTTGAGACTCTGATCTCAACCATGAGTCTCAGATTTCCAACAATCTCCCCCTTTTTCATTGATGGCAAAAACATCCTCTACAAAGTATCACAATCTCTATTTTACACCTACATCTTACTCTTTTCTCTCCCTTTGATATTAATGACAAAACATCTCTGCTAAAAAGTCAACTAGCTCCACTTGAAGTGCACTTCTTTAGGTATTACATTATTCAGAACCTTAGACCTTTCAAATAAGAACACTTTATGAGAAGCTCCCGTTAGGCCATGAAACAATTGCCTAAACTCTTCTTCTTCCAAGAGTTAGTGATGTTACTTTTATACTCCCCTTGGAGACATGTCTGATCACTAGGAACTAGTGATGTGGTGTAGGAGATACCACTCCCAACCACTATCTCAGATATTCAAATTGGTCCTTAGGCAAAGGTCTAGTGAATATGTTTATAATTTTATCTTTTGTTAGAACATATTCCACTGTGACCTCTTGATCACCAACCTTCTCTCTTAGAAAGTGATGATTGATATGTGATTTGTTCTAGAGTGCATCACTAGATTCTTGGATATATTTATAGCACTTGAATTGTCACAGAATGTGAATTAGTCTAGTGAAATCCACTTCAATATCTTTTAGTGACTGCTTCATCCACAACCCTTGAAAAAAACAAGCCACTACTACAACATATTCTTATTCTACTATAGATAGTGTAACTAACTCTTATTTTTTACTCAGCCATGAAACAAGTCTATTACAAAGGAAGAATACACCACCACTAGTAATTATTCTATCATATATGTTTCCTACATAATTAGCATCTGTATATGCTATCAACTTGAAATCATCACTTGAAGGATACCATAAGCCATAGTCTACTATGATTTTGATATATCTTAATATTTTATTTACTACATTTACATATGTTTCTTTTGGAGTAGTTTAGAATATAGCAACCATGCATACAACCTTGATGTCTAGTCTTGTTACATTAAGATATAGCAAACTACCAATCGTATACATATACATTGTATGATTCACTTCAAGAGATTCATCATCTTTGCTCAATTTACATTCAGTTATCATGGGAGTGCTAATTGATCTGCTATCCTCCATACCATATTTCTTGTGCATCTCCTTTGCATACTAGGTCTGGGATATGAATATCCCTTCTTTGGATTGTGTAACCTATAGACCAAGAAAATATGAAATTTCTCCTAGCATGGACATTTCAAACTCCTTTTGCATTTGATTTTTTTAACTCTTTACACATATTGTTGTTGCTGCCACTAAAAATGATGTCATTAACATAGAAAACTATGATCAACATATGTCCATTTTCAGACTTAACATATAAGATACTATCTACACATGATTTGATAAATATTTTTTATTGTAAATATTGATTTAGCCTTAAATACCATGCACTAGGTGCCTGTTTTAGACCATATAGTGCTTTCTTAAGTTTGCACACATAATCTTCCTCATCTTTCAGCTAAAAAATTTAGGTTGTTCAATATAGACTTCTTCTTCCAAGGTTCCATTAAATAAAGCTAACTTGACATCCATCAGATAGACTTTGAACTTCTTAAAGATTGAGAATGCTAAAAACATTATAATGGCTTCCAATCTTGCCACTAGGGAAAATGTGTCCTCAAAGTATATTCCTTCTACTTGAGCATATCCTTTACAAAAAAGTCTAGCTTTGTTTCTCACTTTCTCACAACAACTCCATCTTCATTCAACTTTTTTTTAAAGACCCATTTTGTGCCTATGACATTCCTATCTGTGGGTCTTGGAACTATGGACTAGGTTTTATTCTTTTCCATTTGACTTAGTTCCTCATCCATGGCCTTTTGCCAATTCTCATTTTTGCTAGACTTAACATAGATTTTGGGCTCAATTTTAGATAGTAAAATAAAACTTATTTATATTTGATCATTGTAGCCCTTCTCCTCATTTAGACTCCTTAATTCATGTTTATAATGATCTGCTCCTTAGGATGATCCTTTTGAACAAACCTTGAGGGTGCCTTTTCAATCCTCTTTATCTCCTCTTCATTATCTAATATATCATCCTTAGTTTCTTCTTTCAGTTCCTCAATTCTGATCTCCTTTATAGGTTCACTTTCTTCCTTGAGGATCTCTTTGATTTTAACATGGATGCTATCCACTAGCTTATACAATCTTTTTTTGTAGCAAACATAGGCTTGGCTATGAGTGGAATAACCAAAGAATATTCCCTCATCACATATCAACTCAAAACTCTCTAGTTTTTTTCTTTCCTTTGAATGTAGCATTTAATTTCAAACACTCTGAAATAATTAACTGAAGCAGGCTTCCCATACCACAGTTCATATGGAGTCTTGTCACTGTTCACTCTCAATTAAACTTCTGTTAAGATGTATACTATTATCTAGATTGCTTCTCTCTAATAACCATATAACAAGTTGGACTCTTTCAACATTATTCTAGCCATCTCCTTGACAGTCCTATTCTTCCTTTCAACAACTCCATTTTGCTTTAGATTTATTGTAGTAGAGTAGTGTCTCTTAATTCCATGATTTTCATAGTAGTCTATGAATTCATTTTAAGTAAATTCACCACCTTTGTCAGATTTGAGGCACTTGATCTTTCTACCAATATCATTTTCAACCATGGCTCTAAAGATCTTGAATCTCTAAAAGGCTTGATGCTTGTCCTTTAAGAAGGTTACCCATGTCATTATAGTGTAGTAATCTATGAACAACATGTAATAATACACTCCTTTAGAACCTCTTGTATTGGTTATTCCACAAAGATCAGTGTGAACTATCTGTAGAGGCTTTGTAGTTGCATACTCTTTAGTTTAAAATGAGACCTTAGTCTATTTATCAAGATGACATTCTATAAAATTTGTGTTTTTAAGATTTGTTTTCTTAGGCATGTGTCTTACACACTTTTTAGAACTTACTTTGGCTAAATTGTCAAAGTTAACATGACCATCCTTCTATGCCATAACCAACTCTCATCAATCTTTCTCATGAGATAATTTGTATTATTTACCTCAATCAAATAATATATGTTACTCTCAGTCCTTTTTCCTTGTGCAAAAAATTTTCCAAACCTTCTTAGTTCACAACCTTCAACATCAACTATGAAATTATAGCCATTGTCACACAGTTGACTGACACTCAATAGATTATGTTTTATCCCTTTAACATAAAGGAAATCATGTGTAGGGAGCTTGCCATCAATATGCAATGTTCCTTTATCTCTAATTTTGACTGAAGTATTGTCTCCCAAATTGATAGTCCCTTCCTTGCATTTGCTCAATTTGGTGAACTTTCTCTTGTCACCAGTCATATGCTTTGAGCATCCATTATCTACAACCCATAGATTTTGCTCTTTAGTAAATAGTGAAATTTGAGCAATCATAGACTAATTCTTATTTTTCCACATCCCCTTTGGCTTCTTAATTGTACTTTTCTTTTTTATGTCACTAACTTGTGAGCCTCTATTCACTTTAGGAGTCTCAACCCTTTCCACATTGTTAGATTTTGATTTAATAGACTTTATTCTACAATGTTTTTTTATATGCCCAAAATTATTATAGTTGTAGCATGAAACATCTATATCTAATAGACTAGCAAATGAATTTCTACTGAAGAATCTTATCCGTATTTTAGGTAAAACTTTACAATCAATTGCTCTATAGCCAAAATTATTACAACTATAATAATAATCATAAAATGATGAAGAGTACCCAATTATCATTCTCCTTTGAGGATATAAAGGAGGTCTCTAGAGCTCTACTTTCTTCATGTTCCTTGTTGTTATGTTACTTTTTTAGCAGCAACCTTGGTCTTTGTAGGAATAAAGTCATTATTTTTCTTCTTCTCTTTAGGAATGTAGTTCTTTTGTTTTTTGATTCCCGACTCTACTAAATCCTTTAAGTTTTCATATAGATTCCAAATTATACTCAACATGGGACTATTGCTTTTATCATACCCAAGACCTAATCTTTCCTTGGAGGGCCTTTGTGAGATAATCAATTCATCTAGTATGATAGATCTTCCTTTCAATTTTAGGCCTTTATCAATATGTTCTTTGGCCTTTTTGAGATTTTCTCTTAGGTCCATGATTTATTCATCCATCTTTAAGCATTATAAGGACTTCACTTGTAGTCAATTTTGAACACATCCTCTATCCTCTTTGCCTCCTCAACTTGGGTCTTCAAGCTCATTATCATCTGATCTGATTCTTCATTTCTTTTAGTCAATTTCTCAAAATCCTTTTGAATAAGCTTATTTTGTTTAGAATTTTATTTTTTAAGCTTGTCAATTTATTTTAAAGCATAGATGAGTTCACATTCGATATTTACTTCTCCTTCATCTTCATCTGAGTCCTCTTCATCTTGGCATAAAGAATTTGATTCAAATGCCATGAATAGGACTTCAATTTTTTTGGTCACAAAGCACTATCATGCTCAACACTTGAGATACTACTGTCATCCACTGAGTCACTATCTTCTTTTAAATATAACCCCTTTTTGTTATTAAATAAGCTTTTCTTCTTCTTGGGATAATGGAATTTCTATTTTTGATTTTTCTCAGCTGAATCAAAGTCATCCTTATTTATATATGGTCATTTAGAAATAAAGTGACCTATCTTTCCATAATTAAATCATTCAAAGTGTAACTTACCTTTGTATTTACCAAAGCCCTTCTTCAAATTTTTGATGAAATTGGCCTCTACATCATCAACCTCCTAAAATTCAAAATTAGGAGATTATTCTTCTTATGCCTACTTAGAAACCTTGAAAGTAGCTTCTCTCTTGGATGAGTCTGCATCTCCTAGCCTCATCTCATACATAGTGAAGGTTTCGTGTTGATCATCTACTACAAGCTTATTCATATCTATTGATTCTTCAATGGCAGATATTTTACAATCATAGTTTGATGTTAGAGATTTTAAAACCTTTTTAAAAATGATTGATTCTTTCATTGTCTCTGAGTCCTCTGATTGCATTTACAATCTCATCTACCTTGAGGATGTAGTCTACAATCTTCTCATCCTCATTCATCTTGAGACTCTCAAACTGTCCCTTATGAGTTTGGAGCTTGGCTTGTTTAACTCTGTCATCTCCTTCATAGATGCTATTAAATTTTACCCATATGTCCTTTGCACTTGACAGTGCATGACTTTGATAAACTCATTGTTTGACAATTCATAAAGAATAACATTCTTTTCTTTGGCATTGTTTTCACATGCCTTCTTCACTACTTGATCAATAAGAGAAACAACAAGGGGTGTGTATCCATTCTCAATGGACATCCAGACATCAAACCCTAAGGAGGTCAAGTATGCTTCCATCCTTATGCTCCAAAGGCATAGTTAGACCCATAAAATAAAGGTGCCTTATTTGATGCAATTCCTTTATGACTGGCCATTTTGTGTTCAGACTCCAAGATATACCTAAGCTAATTAATCTTTTCTCTAGGAACCCTAGGCTTTGATACCAATTGTTGAACACACCTATCTACTAAGAGGGGGGGTGAATTAGTATATCTCAAAAACTAGTTCCTTAAATTTTTTAAGATGAATCTTAAACATATGCAAGCTTAGAGAACAAATTAAAGATATCACATACATAAAATCAAAGCTCATAACACCAAATTTATAAATGGAAACCCAAAGGGAAAAAACCATGGTGAGAATACTGCTAGAAGCTACTATTCTAATCTAACCTCACAAAATTTGTCTCATTGACTGAACTTCAATAGTGACATTCTAGTACACCAATCATAAGGAGACACCCATCCCCTATTTTGAGCACTAACTCATAATGACCTCATTGATCATATATTTAAGGGTGAAAACCCTAAGGAGACACCAATCACCTAATTGAGCACCAACTCAGTCTCATTGATGGTATCAACCAAATAGTTATGTGGAGCTACAACTCCATCTAATGAAAAATATATTCATAACAAAATATAGGTTTGTTCCTTGTTGCAAGTCTAATCTATAATTGCTAATGCTCTACACAATACATGTATGTGCATTATTCTTCTCAATCTCTCTTTCTGTGTTTAGATTCTTCTATTTGACACTATGCCTAACTCCCTTTCTTCCCCCTTTATCTATGTCTAAATATGTCTAATTGACACTCTACATAATTTTTTTTTTGTGTCTTAGTTTTTCTATTTGACACAATATTTGTCTCTCATTTTCTATCATTTCATAAAACCATGCTTAGATGAGTCTCTTAACTTTATACACTCTAGACTTATGGCTTGACTCTTCTCATTCCAAGCAAATGACTATTTGTCTTCCTTTCTTTGACTATTAATTTCCTCCAAACTTCACACCAAATTCTTATGACTAGCCATTTGCATTTAAAAATTTAAATGCTTAACTTTTATATCCTCCTTTGTGCCATCCTTGAAACTAAATTTCTTCATTATATCTTTGAATGCTTTTTGACTTTACCTTTGGTCATCTTTAAGACACGTCCATCGATCTCAAGACTCTAACTCCCGTGAGCTATTGGATCTCCATAGATGCATAGTATTTAATTAAGACATTGGTTAGACAATAAGATACTTAAATCATTTCATTTCCTCTTATGTCTTTGGATTGATTTCACTCCATCGATTTCCTCAATGATTCTTGATCCTTAAATAACTATTGTATCACTAAATAATTATCACTTTGTTCCATCTAGGTCCTTACACTTTGTTGGATCTTTCCTATCCAACCTCCCACATACCGTCTGATATTAGTAGATGCATGATCCTTAAATAAGTTAGTCATTAACCTTAAACATGTTTAAATTCATCTCACTTACCATGACATTCATGAGAGATTTTGCTTTGTTAGATCTTGCCAAACTTGCTCAGACTTTAACTATGTCTCTATGCCTTTCAGGAGTTCAACGTTACATCCTTCAACACTAATGAAAGTGACCTAAAATTATTTAAAATTATCCTTCAAATAATTTTTAATGGTCCTTCATAGCTTCTCAAGGTACCCTTTATAACCTTTAAAAGATACCCTTTAGCACCTTTGTTTTGGACCTTTTACTTCTAGATAATTTTCTCGATGAGGTGTCAAGTGCCCTTCAAGAAATTTGAATTTCCCATCAATTCTTCACTCATATGTTTTGATAATTTTGATTGGGACACATACCCTTCAAAATTTATGAAAATTTACCCTTCAAAAACTTTGTTTGGGTCACTTACCCTTTGACACTTTTGTAAAGCTCCCTTTGAAACTTTTGTTTGGGATCTATTTCTTGTAGGACCTTTGTTCGGGACCCATTTCCTTTGGGAATTTTGTTTGGGACAATTTTTATGAAAAAATACCCTTCAGAAAGACTTAAATAAATTCCTTAAATAAATCACCAAAGCACTCTTTTTGAAATAAATCAACAAGGCACTTTATTTGAAAAAAAACTCTTCCTTTAAAAATTTTGTTGCAGACATTTTGTCTGACAAAGACTTAACCATTTTTTTGAAATATATCCCAATGCACTTTTTACAAAAAAATTTGGTGAGGAAACTTATCTAAAATAAACTCTTTCTTTAAAAATTTTGTTGCAGATATTTTGTTTGTCAAAGACTTAACCATTTTTCCTGAAAGAAATCCCAAATTATAAAATTGACTAAGTGTGGAGACTGAATTTTTTCCCAAAGCACTCTTTATAAATAAATGATTTTTTTTTAAAATGAATAATTATTCAAACACTGTTCAAATGCCTGGGAGCCCTACTTTTCACTTGCATAAATGTTGCTTCTGTCATCAGCAAGACATGAAACTTGGTCCACTAAGACTAGGCACAAACCTAAGTAGCCTAGTGTGATTGTTTCCTTTAGATGCTACCATGCATGTAAATGTTTTCACCAACAACCTATGTACTCATCTATATCCAAAAAAAATTAGAAAGGCATTCATATGACTGTTCTTGGAATTCAAGGTACACACACAAATCCATGGGGTCTCAATAACTTGAGCATTCAGATCAACACCTTTGTCATTAATGTATGCACATACATATTTTGTCATCAATGAAAACCATGACACAAATATCTTCTTGAGACTTTGATATCTCAACCATGAATCTCAGATTTCCAACACCCACACCCTAGGATTGTTCCCATTGTATAGATTAAGTGAGAGGACTTGAAACACCCTCTCAAAGGTGCTAATTTAAGCTATAATAGTTATGAAATGCTTGGTGGGACAAAATTAGAACAAGGTTACTCAATATTGATACTAGTATTGGAAAATTTAAAGCTGTAACAACCTTATTCATAAAACATCTAGTGACTTTGACAAGTTCTAAGCTCTTGAGTGCTAACTAGTAAGCCAATTTTTTCTACCAAAGGTGATTACAAGATCAAAGGCTAAAAGTATTTCATTTGCTTTTGTTGAGTTACCTTTATTTTCATTAAAATAAAGAGGTTCCTTCATACTCTTACTTACACCAAGTCTCCTAGGAGAAGGCTTCATTTTACCTATACTCCAAGTTTTCATAAAGTAGGTAAGATGGATAGAAATCTACCTTTTTGGCCTTCAATGGTGGATTCCTCTAAACCTTGCATAATATGATGATATCTTAGTGGTATCCCTCAAGAATTTCCCATATTTTCATAGAAATAGAAATATTACACCCTTAAGAATATAAGAGATATGGATAACTTTTGTAATATCCACAATGTCACCCATGAGAATTTAGCCATTAGGTTATTGGCAATATCATTCAAAAATAAAGCATTGGATTGGTATATAACCTTAACTATAGTTTCATTGATTCATGATATGAATTAGGAGAGAGATTGATTAAGAGGTGTGAGGATAAGAGTGATCATTTGTCCTTAGTTGAGCAATTAACCACCATAAAGAGATCTCCTCAAGATTTCATGCATTATTTTAATTCTATGTTCCAAAAGACATGGGATAGAATTCTAGATCTTGTGTGGCCTACTCCAAACTATAAATTCCTTTACTATCTCAAGTTCATTAATAATTACATAGCTTTTATGATACAATCCATGGGAGGATAGATTCTACCTAATGCTTATGACCTTACAATCAAAGATAAAAATAACCTTATCAAAGTTGGAAATATCTCCCAAAGGCCTTCCATGCCACTATTTATGATATTCATCCTCCTACTCCAGCTCTTACTCCTATTCCCAGACATACCTATCATGAACAAGTTGTCCCTAGACAATTAAATGAAATACAAGAGTTGAAGAACCTAGTCAATACCTAATAGAATGAGGTATTGGATTTAAAGAGAGACCAACCTCAAGATTATAAGTTTTATAAAGGTCCTTATCATCCCCAATAGTCCTATTAGCCCAATAGACCTCCTTTTAAATCTAATTCCCAAGGTCAAGGGTAGATTACTCATACTAAACCATACAATAGTTTCAATCAAAATGCTTATTATTATTTAAGGGCCTTAGTACTTGTTCAAAACAATCTTGTGCATTTCACAATGACAATATCAACCTCATGATTAGTTTGCCTATCAAAATGAGGCATTCAATCAAGATTTTATGGCTCAATATGGAATAATACCCTTTATGACTCAAGATGAGGTATATACTTAAGGATAAATTAATGGAAGGTAGTTCCAATCAGATGTTACTTTAGTGAATTAGAAAAAGGGAGTTTGGTGTGTAATTAATTATCTAGGAGAGTCAAATAAGATGGACACTTCCATAATAACAACTACTAGGTCTAATAAGAGGGAAATGAAAGAAATACAAGGGGTGGGTGAAGGATATACTTCACATTTTAAATTCCCTTAATGGATTAATGGATATAATACAACCCCCAAAGTTAAATAAACACAAAGAAATTAGAATGTGAAGACTACTGTAACACCTCAACCTTCACAAACATAAGCTCAAAATAACATTACAACTCTAGAGGACAATCAAAAATTGGTAATTATCCTATAAACATTATAAATCAAATGAATATGTTTGTGTGAGTATCCAATGTGGGATACATTATTCATTCCTATTTAGAAGTCTCTACTTCAAGAATAATTATCTAATCTCAGCTTACTAGCATGACTAGCAAAGAAAAAGGGTGCAATTTTCACTAATATTTTGCACCTAATTATAAGTAGCCAATCAAGTATGGTAAGACCCCTCCCTTCTACCTTTATCTCATTATGGGTAACTCCCTATTTCATAGTTTCATGATTGATAGTGGTGCTATTACTTCAATAATGCCTAAACTAGTAGCTGATTAATTAGGCCTAAAATATGAACTTGTCACAAAGGGAGTCCTACAATTGGATGGGTTACCTACTAAGACCTTAGGTGTAATCAATGGTTTGGATTTAACCTTGCATACTTGTCTTACCTTTTTAGTTCCTCATGATGTTTTTTCAAAATACCTACCTCCATATTTTTCCCTATGTCTATCTAGGGAGTTTACAACCAAGATTGGGAGATATTTAACATCAGATTGGTCTTATATGGTGTTTATTACTAGATATGGTACCAATGTCAAAATTCAATCCAAAATAATGGATAGTTTTTACATAGTTACTTATATGCCTAAATCCCCAAATGTCAATTTTACCATTCTTGATGAGGAATAATTTCATATTGATCAAGAACTAACTTCTTCCCTTGAAGGTGTATCTAACCTCTTCCATGATGAGTGGGGAGCTGAAAATTATGAGTTTGATCCATATAGCCTCATATAAGAGACACATATGGGTACATACATTATTCATAAAGAATGTGATGAACTTCCTAAAATAATTTTGGATTATACTTTTCAAAAGGTTGTATTGGGAAATTATCTATTACATATGGAAGATGATGATGTTATAGATATAGTGAAGCATGGTAGATATAATGAGGATGAGATTTCAACTACTAAAGAAGAAGAAATACATGAATATGAGACTCAAGGAAGGTTAGATGACATGTGGCAACAATATTATGCCATAATGTAGGAGTTTGAAGAGGTAAGTGGGCCTATAGCTCCTCAAAAGAGATATGAACATGATGATGAGGTCAATGATAGGTATAATGAGCATAGAAAAGATTATGAAATACCTATCAATCAAAAGATAACCCTGAAAGAACATGATCTAGTCAAGATAAATGTTTGTGAGATTAATAAGTAACATAGACACCAAGTTGATCCTAATCAATTTGCAGATGCGTTTAAAAAAAAAGAAATGAATATTGATGGATCGAGACACCTACCTCATCAGAGATCAAATGAATTTGAGATTGTGAAGAGCCTTATGATCCCCAAGAAATAGATTGGGAAATGCCAAGTGGGCATCAAAAATATTAAGTAGGCTATATGGTTAAACAAGCTTTAAAGAGATATAAATGAAACATTAAAAGGAGATTCAAATGATATAATTATGTCTAGAAAGGATTTCAAGAATGGTAAGTCACTATATCACCCTAGTGAGCAAGTTCTCATTGATAAACACTCATCCTATGCTGGTTTGTTCTCATGGAGCAACAAGGATTCTAAAAGCATTGGTTTTGATCTTAGTTGAGTTAAAGGAGTTGTTCTATCACTTCAAACATGTTTTGAGGATTTGTATATAATATTTTAGTGGTTTTTTACCCCTAAGTGTCTATGATACATGTTGGTTTTTTTGTGTGGTTTGTCTTTACCTTTCTCGAAGTACTTTTAAATCATGGGTGTGTTTACTTCTTATCTTGTTGTTGTGTTTAGGTGTTTGGTGTGAGTTTGTATAGTTTTTCAATTTAATTTGGTAGCATTAATGACACCATATCACAATGGGGTATAAGGCAACTGGTCTAGATGCATAAAAAACATGCAATCCTAGGAGGTCACCAAATATGGTAGCCAAAATTTGGCCACCATGAATGGGAGTTATTCAAAAATTTGATGTATTTAACCTTAATTTCATTGATATCCATTATTAAAGTATTTTATTGGTCATTATTAATGGTTTTAATTATGTGTTTAAAATTGTTTAAGGTAAGTTTGATAAAGTTAAGGTTATGTATGAAATTAAGTTGATGGAGAAATATGCTCAAGGAGACAAGGTGATGACCCTTCCAATACAACCATGGTTTAAAGCTGACAAAATTGACTAAATAATAAATATATTAAGTTGATAATTTTGATTTTGAATAAATTTGGAAATATTAAGGTAGTTTTTATTATTTTAAGGTGTTTCACTGCTTTAGTCTTATTGTACATTCCAATATTGAGATGATACTTTCTAGTTATGAGCAAATGTGAATGTTATAAAAGGTAATGGTAAATAAATATGCATGTTACAAGACATATTAAAAGGTTTATAATGTGAAAATAGGTAGGAATAAAGTCATAAATGATAGTTTGAATCGTAACATGTAATCATGGCTCTTG